>CM024601.1:25664957-26264957 GCA_014182555.1 Eucalyptus erythrocorys | reverse complement strand
GGATCCTTAGTTCACTAGCTAAGTTGTTTTGCAACGACTGCGGGCAGTTCTTACTGAAATATATTCCGAATTTATTCCTATTAATGAGCTTACCGGAAGCTGAACAATACTAATTTAAAATGTTTGCTAGGTTCTGGCAGTCCGAAATTGTAGCTTTGAGGAAGAAAACAGCATCGTTAGCAAACAACAGATGGGATAATGTAGGACTGGCACGATTGAATTTTATCCCTCTCAGGTAACCCATCTCCACAGCTTGCAAAATTGTCATAGATAAAGCATTGCCTAATAAAATAAATATGTATGGGGAGAGAGGGTCACCTTGGTGAAACCCTCTAGTAGGCTTAAAATATGGGAGCTGTTCCCCATTAAACCGCACGCTGAGGGAGGCAGTAGTGATGCAGGCCATGACTAGATTAACCCATCTTTCGTGAAAACCTATTTTTCGGAAGTAAGCAGCAAGGAAATCCCACTCGACCCTATCGTATGCCTTTTGCATATCAGTCTTTAGAATCAGATTGAAGCGTTTCTTGCATGATCGAACTTTAAACCGATGCAAAACTTCTTGAACTACCATAATATTATCCTGTATCTACCTGTCATTAACGAAAGCAGCTTGTTCTCTAGATATTAGATGCGGGAGCCACGGCTTTAGTCTGTTGGCTAAGACCTTTGAAAGGATCTTGTAGGCAAAGTTACATAGACTAATAGGGCAATATTGATCGAGCCGCTCTGGGTGAGGAACCTTGGGAATCAAAGTAATGCAGGTTTTGTTTAACTGAGCAGGTATAATCCCAGAAGCAAAGAACTCTCGAACTGTTTTTACCACATCAGCTTTGACATGATTGGTTAATGGTTACTACTTGTAACGATTTTTTATGAATATTTGAACTTTTTTATACGTTTGTAAATTTACGTCATAGCACGTGTACCCAAAAGATAAATTTATTAACGTGTTGGAATGGGATTAGATTACTAGCACTTGAATCATGCAGAATGCATGTTATATTCGTTGAGCGATCAGAACTTCCAAAAAAAAAAAAAAAAATTACGTGACTTTAAATTTTTTATGCATTCGAGTTTGAATTTGTATGGAAAATTCAGATCATAACAATAGCCATCACAATCGCCACAATATCTACATCCTCCGTGCTCATCTTAATCGCACCGAAGTACCTTTCTTGCAATTCGACTCATTACCATGTGAGTTGTATTCCTCCACGCTGGACAGCGGTTACACCACACAATCGGAGAAAGAGCTGGCCGTGGGAAATTAGAGGAAACATCCTAATTATTTCGAACAATAAGCATGATTGTCGAGTGCCGCTTCATTATTCTAATCCAAATTTCTCTTCACTCTCGATGTTTCCAATCAACTAATGGTCACCTTAGCCTTCGAACCGAACGGTAATGGCCTGTTGAGATACTCTAAGACCATTGCCAAAGAGCCTAAACCTCTTAATTGTCATCGGCAAGATGGTTATCCCAAAAGCCGCTGGTGTTGAGCTTCGAAGGCCTTGCTAAGTACTTACTTTGGTACCATGTGATATGGTAGAAACGAGGATTAGTGAAGTCAAAATACTCAAATGTACAAATTGGGGCGTAATGTCTTGTCGTTTTGTCCTTTTCTGTCTTCCTCATTTTCTCTAAGAGACGAGTGAGCATGAGGTTTAGTACGTACTCGCAACACGCCCTAAACACAGCAAAAGAAAACTCTTAATATAATTTTTTTTTTTTAATTTCATGTAAAAAGTTGTGTAATGTAAGAGAATAATAGTAATGTATAATAACCTAATATTCTTAGGATTACCGACAAGAGATGTGTTTTTGTATCTAAGGGCACGAGTAGGAAGATCTAATTACTCTAGACCCATACAACAATAAACCGGTTAAATCTAGATGTTTAGCCTATGTAAATAACATTGATCCAAAGTAATTTGCATGTTGTTAGTGGAATTTGGACGGACGACGTCTAACTCTTGAGTTGCAAGTCCCCCAACGTCTCAGCCAATAGTGCCCAAAAAAAAAACTATTTCTAAATAAAAATCCCTTTTATTTTTTTACCAATATCTAATCAAAATAATTGTTTAAAAGGAAATAAAATCAAAATATTTAAATAAATAAAAAATTGTATGCATAACTAATTAAAACAAAATTGCAAATATGGATGATTCTCTAGCCCCATATCAGTCTTCTCCACCAGGAAAGCTCCACTACGACAAGTCGTCTAGAGAAGCACCGATCTACCTCGATTAGAGAATGATCCTACTTTGGACGGTAATTTGAGCACTTTTCACCGCACAAATTTTCTAGCTTAGGCTTTGTTAATATATTTTTTCTATAAGCGATCACTCATATTATTTAAAATAATTAATCAATAATTTTTTTTTTTTTGTAATTGACAACAATTTATATTTAAAGATTTTCATATACGCTGAAAATATATTTCATTTTTTTTTTTAAGCGATATAAGTAATTATTTTTAGAAAAATATTTTTGAAATCATTTATTTTTCATGGAATAATCGGAGCCTTACTAGTGATTGATCCTTTGAAGTTTTGTGCCAATAGAGAATCGTTTTCTACACAGTCAATTCTGGCAAAATTTATGAGCAACTGAAAATTCTTTTGCCATGCAAGTTTTCAAAACAATAATCTCTTTAAAATTCATCTTCCGAATCATAATCTTCTAAGTTTGGAATGAAAATTCAAGAACTTCAATGTTGATTCTTCCTACTTCATCAATGTGTTGGCTAATGCCCACAGAACAACCTTTAGAAAGCATCAATTTCGGGTAGGTTGTAATTGAGCAATTGAATGAATATTGACGCACTTGCTTTTAGCCCCGGATACAATTCTAATCACAAGAAAGGTTGTTTTGAGTCTCTAGGCAAAAATCATCATTTTAGTATCTTTCACTTCTTCGATCAAATTGTCACCAGTGCTTTGTCGTCTCTTCGTCGCTCAAATTTTACTGTACTCAAAGCTATTAGAGTAATAAAAGAATTGATCCACCTCTGCTAACCAATACATGAATCCTTAAATTCAAAATTCACATTAAAATTAGGAATGATATGACAAGATATGTATACAACTCTATGTGCCGTGGATAATAGTCAAGATCTTGCCCAAAATGCTTTTGGGGATGCAAATTTAGGGTGCATTTGGGAAAACTTTTGGGTAAAGTTTTTGGGAAAATGCAAACACCTTTGAGTTAAAAGTGTTTGATAAATTGTACTTTAAAAGCCCTTTGTGAAACATTTTGAACAAAATGGTGTTTGGGGAATTATATTTACAAAGCATCTTTGTGGTAAAAAAAAAATTATCAAAAGAAAAATTAAAAAAAAATTGACCGACAAGGGCAGTGGCCGTTGGTGACCGCGGATCTGGGGCGACGAGGTCGCGTGACGTCGTTGCGACCTCCGGTGACCTCAGATTTGGGGCGGCGAGGCCCAGCGACCTTGGATCTGGGTGGTGGCGGCGTCGCACGACCTCCCGCGACCTCCCGCGACCCTGGATCCGGGGGCGGCGAGTTCGCGCGATGCCGCCTCGACCTCCGACGACCTAGATCCAGGGCGTTGAGGTCGCGGGAGGACCTCGCCGCCTCGGATTTGGGTCGCGGCGAGGCAATGGGAGGTTGCGCGACGCCGCCGCAACCTAGATCCGGGGGCGGCGAGGTTGCGCGACCCAAATCGGGGGCGGCAAGGTCCCGTTTGTTCAACAAAAGTTTCATTTATATACAATAATCGCATTGTAGCGAGTATAGTTTAGTGGTAAAAGTGTGATTTAGTGCGATCCTGCTACCCCAGATCTGGGTCCTAGCAACACAGACCTTGCCGTGACCCACCCCTGGTGTCGGTCGCGCCACCCCTGACAACGGTCGTCTAGGTGACAGTTGCCGGCAACTGCTTGCCCTTCACCGGCGACAGGTCGCGGAAGAAGAAGAAGCTCGCGCGGAAGAAGACGATGAATAGTAAGGGCGAAATTGGACAAACAAAAAATTAATCAGGATAATTTGGGAAGAAAAAATTTTTTTAGTCCCTCAAGCTCAACATTTTTGGTAAGTTGAAAGCCCAAGGCAGCCTCCAACTTACCTTGGGCTTTTAGCCTTGTGAAGCTGACATTTGGGGAATGCCAACCCAAAAATGAATGCCAAACGACTGACTTTTGGTCAGGGATCTTTAGGCCTCTAAAGGGCTTTGGGAAGTAGTTCCCAAATGGAGCCTTAGATTAGTTTATATATGAGTCTTGTTATATTTTTCGCATGATTGTTGATATTTATCGCATGTTTCAATCACATCCATCTTCCCCTCTCTTATATCCACAAGCTTTGCCAACTAGAGATGGTCACTTATTGCTTGTTTTAACATCGACACGTCTCCATCAACCACATAGTTTAACTATGCAAATTCGCCATGTGTGATATTGTATTTTTAACTTTAGCTCATTAATGTTCTTGATAAAATTGCAAATCAAACTTCCTCGTTCATGCACCTGCTTGCCCAATAATGCTCTCTCTCGAACCATTATTTTTAATTATTCTACCTATTTCCATTTATTCAAATCGTATCCGAAGAGCCCAAGTCTTCATTTGGATATATTCACAATACTAGAACGAGTAAAGCTATCTAAGGCTGCGTTTGGATGGGCTTTTGGGAAAAGTCTTTAAGGAAATGCAAAGGCCTTTGATCTAAAGGGTTTTGATGAAATGCAAAAACTGTTTGGTAAAGTATAAGTGAAAAGTGCCTTGAAGATGCAACTTTGGGGAAATCTTTGTTTGGTAAACACATGTATTTGGGAAGTCCTTTAGAAAACTAATTTAAGTTTTCAAATTTATTTTTTTAAATTGAAAACAAAAATAATGACTATTTTTTTTTTTTTTTTTTTGCATTGACATGTATATATAAAAGAGATATATTAACAAATTCAATGACTTTTTTTCGCCTTATATATTTGTACTGAGATGTATATATAAAAAAAAGATATATTAACAAATTCAATGACTTATATATATATCTTTGCACTGAGATGTATATATACAAGAGATATATTAACAAATTCAATGACTTTTTTTTTATACCAAGCCCTTGCTGCAATGATTTAGACTGATAGCAAAGTTCAGCTCAAGGTTTATCAATCACAAATGGCCTCTCACAGAAATCATCGGTCTTTTCCTGATACTCTCCGGTGGCTTGGCTGTCCTGGGCAGCGATGCTATGGATCTAGCAAGGGACCTGTAGAGGAAAATCTTCCAGGTGACGCCAGTCGAAGCTCCTTTTTCCAGTTTCTCAGAGAACAGATGTACTCTATGTGAGCGGCTTTATGTTGGATGAGCTCAAGTCCTTCGGTCAGCTAAAGTTCTTGGATGATCAATACTGCTTCAAACATCTACTGATCTTATCATATGAGCCTGACCTCGACAGATTTATCCTATATTCAAATGAAGTAAAAGAAAGCAAATATCAACGGGTGACAAACTGTGCCATTAATAAGGACATAGGAATTGGTTGACATGTTTTCAACCATTTTTATTGGGAAGAAACACCGTCAATTAGTAACCTCTTTACATTTTCAGCCTGTCACAACTCTACAGAAAAGGAAAGGTACAGATCACTCGCACTAGTAGCGATGACAGGCTACTCCTGGCAAAAAAGTATACAAAGGCACTCAGCGATTCCACACAGTCAGCTGAGGCAACTTCAGATTCCACCATAGCTTACAAGAATTTGTTGTGCCCAAAAAATTTGATTTTGGCTAGAATTGTCATCTGGTGTCAGCTTGATCACCAGCAGCGCTCGATGTAGCAATCATTTGTTTTGCGGACGCTTCATTTTGAGAAGATGAGACAGGCCAGCTATTACATGAAGCCTACTGCTTGGAACACCTGTTTTTGCCAGTGCGCTCCCATTTTTGTCCAAAAGCACAAAGCAAGGTACATAGCTAATGTCATAGTGGAGAAGCTGCAGAAACAGAGACAACCAATTGCATAGCTTGTAATTCTTCGTAGAGAGGCTACAAAAATAGTGAAATATTTAACTCAAATGACTTGACAACTATGACACCTAATCTGAGCATATTGTACAGACGTAAGACCCAGATAATAAATGCTTATAAGAAAATGGCAACATCCAATGTACACAGTAGCACCAGGAAACATGAAACAGGGACTTTTATCACATAATAAGAAAAAGCACTAATAATTTTGGATCCAGAATAGGCCTAATGGAAGTGCTTCTCGTTGCAAACTCTATTCTAGTTCTGTAGCAATCACAACTATGTGTAGCAGCAAGGAAGGAAACACAGTAAAGAGCTTCAATTCATCTTCAGATGCTCTACATCTTTGCACAAGAAGTAAAAGGAGGCAAAATCCTTGAGGCAATTCAAATTTCAGTATATGAAACAAAACTTCTGAGTGGGACTGTCCACTGCACTTATTCCCTATAGTAGAAATTGCTTAAATAATTGGGAAATTGCTTAAACTTTAGGCCATTTGTGATGGATATATCTTTGCTCTTTGGTCCTTGAGGTTTGAAGGTTCAAAATACTACAACATTAAACTGTATTCTTGACTCAGAGATGTTTCCGAATGCTGCCTCTTACCCTCACAGAGTACTTGGGATGACAGAACAAAAATTTGTATGGGTTTAGAGTTGACTGTCTTTACTTGAAGGCTAATAGAAACTCAGGATTTGGGTGATAAGATTTGGGGGGAATAGATAGCCTTAACTGAAGTGAAGATACCACAAGTCAATCCTAGAGCTCCCCAAGCCTTACAAATAAGAAGAATAGAGTATGCGCAGGCATGCATGTATTGATGCAAGATAAATCTATCCATACACTAGCACGGCAGGCGACAGTGATTCTAATTGTGACAATAAAGAGAACCCCGTCCAGTAGCATCAAAGAAACAAATAAAAGATCCTCTTTCTGCTAGACTTCAGTCAAATTTGAATCCCAAACTATCAAAAGGACAATAATGTGCGCAATGCAATATACGCTAACCAAATTGGGAGTCCAGCCAAGAGTAAAATCGGACAAACGAACCAATCCTGCGAAAATTACACGCATTCCAGGAGTAAAATCGGAAAGCCCATACCTTTCGAGAGCTCCATCTTCCTTGAATAAAATCGACGCATCAAGCCTTACAGTTTGCTGAGATTTGTCAAGTTCTGAATAAAATCAGGTATCTTTCCTGTAAACTGATTGTCACCAAGTCGCCTACGGTGCATTAACCCACAAGATTCATATGGAGAAGAAAGAACAGAAGTATCTAAACATTAATAGACTCTATGGAAACTGGAAACTAACAGGTCCTGCAATGCTGTCAGTTCAGCAAATCTCTGAGGCAACTCCCCGGTGAAATTATTTGAAGTAAGTTGCCTGGTACAAGAAAACCCCATGATATCACATAATTGAACTTGAGCGCTGATCTCTCAACAGATTGCTCCAATGGATCCCTCGCCAGATACAAAATCGCCAGCGAATAAACATTCAATGCCTAGTGCAGAGATTTGCATCAAGAGACTCACAATTGAATTAACTGGGACAAGTTCGCTAGGTCTGGAGGAAGAGGTCCGGAAAGCTGATTGCTCTCGACATTTCTGAGCATAAAAGAATTGGTATGTTCCGCATCAATTTTATTGAGATGGCGAAGGAGCAAAACGCGAGTGACGAAACGAGTGATCACTTACAATTCCCAAAGTGTGGATATGTTTCCCAGTTCCTTCGGGATTGAACCAGTCAATTGGTTTATAACTACAGAACTGCACCCACATCATTACGTTTCCTCAATCAATAGAAGATACTCTAGAGAGAAAAAGAGAGAGAGAGAGACAGACAGAGAGAGAGAGAGCACATACATGTTGCGCAACTACCTGAGGATGGAGCAAGGCGGAGGCGACGACCGGCGGCGAGAGAAGCGGCGGCGGGGGAGACGACCGGCGGCGAGACAAGCGGCGACGGAGGAGACGACCAAGCGAGGGCGAGTAGAGCCGGCGAAAGAGGGAACAAGGCAGAGGGAGGGAACAAGGCAGAAATCCGCAGAGCGTTCTCGAGCTCGAGCAGAAAGAAGCAAATTCCCGAATGAAAGTCGTCTGCCCGATCGACGAGAAGTGCGCCCCTGAAATCGCCGCCCTCCTCCAATCCCCTCCTCCTCGCGAAATCCAGGTAACGCTCCTCTGCCCCTTTCAGGAGTGTTTTGGAACAAGGCAGAGGGAGGGAGACGAGCGGCGTTCGTGGATGAGAGGAAAGCTAGGGTTTCTTTTGGGACCAAGCGGATGAGAGGGAGGGAGACGACCAAGCGGCAGGAGTGTTTTGGAATTTTGATCAAATTTTTGGGGTAATAAAGGAAAAACGAATTTTTTTAAGTGAAGGGGTGCTTGCCGAGAATGCTGGAAAGCCAAGGCAAGTAAGGCCATGCATTGGCCCAAGGGGCTTTCAAGAGTTCCATCCAAACACCAATTTTTCTCCCAAAGCCTTTTGGGAGAAAATTTTTTTGCCAAATGCTCCATCCAAACGGAGCCTAAGAGTTACCATTTTTGTTGATCAAGATTCTCTAAGATAAGGTTTTCTCTAGGTGTTTTATTTGCCTGATTAAAGATCTTATCACTTAATTTTAAGTGGATCAAACTCTATCTTCACACAATTATTTTCGTTTAAGGCAAGTGAATCACTAGGGACTAAAGTGGGTTGACCCATTTAATCACTAGGTGCGTGCTCAGAAGAGATCAATTGATTAACATGTTGGATTGTGATTAAATTTATTAGCACTTCAATCATGATGATTCCTCTAAATGATATATGAAAAATTAATTGATATTATGTTGTCTTGCTCTTGGATCGAGTGGTGACTAGGTTTCCTATTTTAGACGTTAAGCTTTCATTTACTAAGCCCATACTCACCCTAAAATATTTTAAAAATTGGTGAACTTTGGAGTTCAAAGACATTTAAAATTAGTGATTCTGAAATTTTTTTTGAGAACAAGATCACAATGGCCCAACAAAAGTAGGAGTTTATATTTTGTAGTTAGAGTTTTAATTATGTATAGCTTAAAAAAAATTGTATGTCATTTTATTTTTAATTCATTCAAGATTCAATTTGTATAATCACAACTACCACAATATCTACGTACTTTGTTCTCATCCTAATCACAATGAAAATTTCTTTTCCTACAAGAGTTGGCCATGGGAAATCAAGGGAAAAATCCTAATTATCTCCTTTGATAAAAAGTATGATCACCACGTACCGCTTCATTATCCACATTCAAATCTCTCTTTACTCTCAACGTTTCCCATCGACTAAATAAAAAAGATGGATAATTAAATCTCTTTTTCGATTCATAGAAGTTGAAAGTGTTGAATAGAGTCACTTATGGCCTAGCCTTTCGACCGAATAGCCGGTTGGAATACTCAAGAGCCTACACCTCCTGATCGTCATCGGCTTGACGGTTGTCCCTAAAGCCGCCGGTGTCGATCTCGCGGTCTCCGCCGAGCACTTGCTCCGGTACCGTGTGACGCGGTGGAATTGAGGAATAGTGGAGTCAAAAAACTCAAACGTGCAATTCGGGGGCTAACGTCTTCTCGTTTTGTCCGTTTCTGCCTTATTTCCCGACCACCTCAACTTAAACCCTACGACTACGAGGAAGAAAAAAGCCTGTCTCTCCGTGGAAATTCGCAGGATTCTCTGTCGGTCCGGCGTTGCAAGAATCTCTCCATCTTGCAAATTCCCAAGATCGCCTCGAATCAACCGCAACGCGCGTTCCCAGCTCCCCGCGAATCGGCTCGGGTCGTTGCCGGGTCTCGCCCTCCCTCGCTTGGGAAGGTAGAATTGGATCGAATTGCCGGGCCTGATGATCGTCCCCGCCTCTTACATTCTTTGCCCTCCCCACGTTTTCTTGATTCTGTGTGACTGAGAGGGGTGTTTTCCAGTTTGTGCTGTACAGGCAATATGGCTCCTGCAATGAAAATTGTGTTCGGGCTGCTGACGTTCGTCACTATAGGGATGATCATCGGTACGTAAAGGTTTCCGATTGACGGTGATATCCTGCTTTTGGGGTCATTTGGGTTATGCTTTGATTGGCTGACGAAGTGGGTCGTCATCAAAATTCTCTCATTTTGGAGCCGATCAAACTGGGTAGTGTCCTCCCCCCACCCCCTAAAAACAAAAAAAAGAAAGAAAAAGAAAAAAGAACTGGGAAGTGCCATTATTTTCCAGGGATTTATTTTATCGATCGTTTCTTGAAATAGTGTTGGCCGTGAATAATCACTTTTGCATATAGTACTGGAGTTCTTGTCTTCGTGATCAATCAGTTTGGAGCCAGATCTTGATTCACGTGGATCTGAGCTTCGTCGATTTATTGCAATCAGACCATTAGGGGACATGGTTTATTAACTTCTTATATATTTTGGTAGCTGATCAAGGTCTGGTTGTAGACGGCCATTCTTGACTTCCCTTTATAAAATCTGCACCTAATAATCTTTCAACTCTGGCTTGCTTTTGGGGGGAGTGCAGGTGCTTTTCTTCAGTTAGCATTCATTCGACGGCTGGAAGACTCATATGGTACACATAATATTTCTCGATTTTATACATGTTGATTTGCATCAGAGCATTCCTGAGTTCTTATTGTGCTTATAAATTTCACGCATTTAGTTTCTTATGCAAGAGGGTGTTTGATTGGTTCAGTACATGAACAAGTTACAGAAATATTGGAACTCAAAGTGTTGCACTTACTGCTGAGAATACTTTTAAGTTTGATAATGATTGCATTGTTGGTTCTTGTCTTGGTATTTGCCGGTTCATGTTTTGCTCTTTTTGCCTGAAGTTTGGTTAGGCCTAGAACCTATTAGAGCTTAACAGGCAAGATTTGCTGGAATTTTGCTCCAAAAGTTTAATTTAGCTCTGTCAGTTCTTCATGTCTCTTTACATATGCAGCTAGAATTTGAGGTCTTGAATTTAACTGTAATTGTGCACGTCAATTTCAAGGACAGTTTCAGAGTCAGTTCTTATGGACTAATTAGTTGGGAGCTACGAGGTGTGATGGGCCATACTAGGTTTCATTCCCTGCTTATTTTGTTTATTCTTTTATGCATTTTGAATATAGTTTGGCATGGTCTCTAGAAACTGTAAAGCTGTCTCTGACTTTTTGTCTCTTATAAGTTTCTTGTGCCTTCTTTTTCCTTTAAAGTTGTTAGTTTTTCTATTATTCTTGCTAACAAATGAATAGTTCCATATGTTCCGTGTCTAGCATAAACAATAGACGCTTTGTCCTGTAATTGAGCTCTTTCTTGGGTTTTTTGAGTTCTTTTTGAAAATGGGTTTGTACCCCTCTTGGTGTCCTGTAGTTGACTTTCTTTTGCTTATTAATAAAAGGAATTGTCATATTGGTTGTATTTATTAATAAAAGGAATAGTCATATTGGTGAGAAGTACAACCTGTAATTTCACTTGTATTCCTTAAAGTAGATTCTGGATTTCAAGATGCATATTGGGGTTGATCTATAAATAGGTGGACATCATATTGAGGTCTGAACCAGAAGACATAAACTCTGACTTGGATATGATTGATGGTAGAATATTCTTTATTCGATTGTAGGTTGTCAGTCCCTTGTTCATGTGGGTCTGTGAGGGTTGGCAAAGAGGGGTTGTGTGGGGGCAAGTGGGTTGTTAAAGAATCATATCAGTCTTCTAAAGCATTGTTATTCACAGGCACGAAGTTTCCATCTTTTAAAGGACCTCGTAAAATTCAGCAAGATGTCTATCTTAAGTTACCTGGAGGTATGTATTTAAGCTTGAATCCCTTTGAAGTTTACAGGTTCACGTTATTAACTTGTTCATACCTTGTCTTTCATTGTAAAGGCATTGTCAGATAGTGGTTTTATTTGTGGATGAGCTATTATGTGGTCTTGAGCTCATTAAGGATGATCTGTGATAACTTTTCACATCCTTTATTTGTTTCCCTTTTATTAATGGTAGTTATAACGGATATAAGGATATAGGTCCTGCACAGGGTTGCATCTTCTGGACTACATTGTCCAGGAAAAAATTAGGCTTTCTGATAAGATTGTCTGTTGCCTGTATTGATTGATGGAAGTATCCAAACTTATGCCATTGTCTGTTCTTTTTCCCCCAAAAGAATGGAAGTTGTTTTGTAATGCTTCTCTAGAGTTTAAAATTTGCTGTATGCATGGTCTCATTGTATCTAAATTTGTCCCGATGTATGTGAATGGTATTTTGTTTTGTTCTAATCAATATTCATTTATCAGAGAAAGATTGATATTTTCCCTGTCACTAGTCTATACTAAAGGGCTTGCTGAATGAGAATTTTATCCTGATGAATTGAATGTAAGCTGGTTGAGCTTCTTGTTATGGTCGGTGGTGAAAGAAGATTTACCATGCTTAGCAGAAAAAAAGAAAGAATAGTTAGTATGCCAATGTTGGAAGAAGGTTGCATTGCCTTCATGCAAGATCACCTACTGATAGAGCAACTTGTCCCAAATTCTGGATTCTTGACTTCTTCTAGTTTTTCTTTTTCTATTAACCTGAAATTTTATTTTAAATCTCATGACTAGATAAGATTGTAACTTGGTCAACAAAGAACTCAAATAATTTTGACATGAGATTAAGGCTCCATTTGTCTCATGGAAAATGTGATACTCTGGGAAAATTTTTACCATGAAGTCATTTTTTAGGAAAAGGATTATCTTTTGGTGTTTGGCTAAACTCATGAAAATGATGGTCAAATTATATTCATCCATTTGGAATGAGAGTATTTTACCTTTATAAGGGGAATTTCAGCTCTGCCGGTGATCTAAATTCTAAAGAGCTATTTCATTAATTTGAGCACAATCTCATCATATCAATTTATTTATGATATGAAAATATCTCTTTCAATTGTAAATAAACCATTTTTTCTCTTATAATTAGAATAACTGTGGTCTTTCTTGAATAATTGACTCATGTGAAAGAGAGGAGACACATCTAATTTTATAGTAATTGTCAGTAATAAAATAACTGATGTGGTGATGCTGGTGAAAATTTCAAGTCTAATATCTCTAAGAATCTTTCACAAACACAAAAAAATGAAAATGTTTTCCCAAATATCATTTTGTGTGAAACAAGCGGAGCCTAAGAATATTCTTCTTTTCCCTTTACACCAATAAAAATCTTACTTATACAATGGGATATCAAATTTTATATAGCTCTCATTCCTCTGAAAAGTAAGCCTAAAAATCTGATGGAGAACAATGGCAACAACCTTTGAAGACTTAGAAAAGCCATGCATGATGAAGATATGCTGTTTATATTCTTTGATAAATTAGGAATTTTCATATAGCGTTTGGAGTCTATTATATTTGGAATTGGATTTAATGTTTCCTTCTCTTAGTTGGCGGTGAATATGTATTCCTAGTTTTATTAGAATATTTCATTTTCCTATTTTGACTTGGAGTATTCTTGGCACTTTAGAAAGTCTGGATACATTATTTTGATAGATTTGATGATTGATTGAATTGGCAATTCTTTGCTTTGGAATTGTGTGATACAAGTCTTCTCTTAGGTGTGATGCTTTAAAAACCCTCTATGTGATGCTTAGGAACCTTTGTTTGTGATGAAGCCTAAAGATTTATTCCTTGTCGTGGTCTCATTGTCCTACATCAAAATCTCTCAGTCAAACTTTTTTGCTTTGTTTTGGTGAGTCTGTATAAGGTATATTACAGAAGCTGCATGACAAGATATTTTTTCATCATTGTCTTTTTAGTTTAACTAAGGCCAAATTGTTTTGGCATTTTTCCAGGCATTTCATTATGGAATGATGATAAAGAAGCTGAAACCTTGCGCCTTGGTTATGTAAGTAGAGACTTTATTTGGTATTTGTTATTATCATATGCAACTAGTGGAAAGCCCTTGCTTGTGATGTTCTGCATACAACCTTTTCCTTTATAGGTGACTCCCATTTCATAGACTGAATGTACACATTAGGCTTTGCAGTTGGGTGGACAAAAATGTTCAGAGTTTTTCCCTTTCCTAAATTACTGGCCTAGAGTCTTCAAAGTGATGGCGTAGGTTTTCTAACTTTTTTGTCTTTAAAAACGTGTCAGTTGTAGAGTCACTCTTGTCCTTCTCATTTTTGCAATTAACACCTCAACCTTTTGAGTGGTTGAAAATCATCTCTAAGACCGTTTGGCCACGCAAAATGGCTTGTTTTAATAATCTTCTCCTTTTGTGTGGCGTCATTCTTAGTCTATCTATAACGCTTTGAAGGTGTTTTTTTTTCCCCATTTTTAGAAATGTATCCAGTTATTCAGGTGTTTGAATGCTTGTGGTGGTGATTTAATCTCAATAATCAAAATCTTGGAGCGCTTTGCCTAATGTGCTGATTTTGTACAACATAATAATAGATTGTTTGAGGGTAAAGAAGCTTCCATTGCTATTATTTTGTATTATTTCAGCTGTCTTTGGTCAATGGGCTCAAATTTTGCCTAGTCTTAGTGTTGTAATAATTTCTATTTGCCCTTTAGTTCCTTGGCTGTTGCACATCTCTCACATACTAGAATCTTCTTTTCTCAAGGAAATAAAAATGAATGTTTAATAATAAGCAGTGCATTAAAAAAATTGATTGGCTTCTGCTCTGCTTTAACAATGTATTGATATAGAAGTGTCTATTATCTCTCATATTCCATTGTTATAAATTGAAGTCACTTGATTCTTACTGATATATCAATTTAATCAAGTTCTCAGCATTCGTCTCTCATGAGTAAAGTGATTTATTAGACAAAACTAATGCAGGAGGACAACACTTTGGTACAAGCCCATTGCATCTCAGGGAAACTTAGTTAACAATGATATCCCATTTATTATACATTATTTGGTGGTGACCTCATGTAACTTTCCTTGAAATTACATGATCCTTGATGACATCATTTAGTGGCAATTGGTCTGTGTTATAAAATTAGCATCTTGTCTATTCATAGTTGTACCTTATTTTGTAGTGTGGACAAACACTTTCCTGATGCATAATTGAGTGAACCTGACTGTGAAATCAAAACTAGCTTGAAGTTGATGTGTTTTCTTTCTAAGGGATGCTTTTGTTCTTTAAATTAACCTTTTGGTGCTTCTTTTCAAGTATGGTGTTGTCACAAGGTTACATAATTGTTGATCACAGTTAATTTTGGTAGATAATCTTGTGTCAAATGGATTTGCAATAAAAATGAAAGAATGGTGGTCTGATGGCATTAATACTTATATACCAGTTGTTAAGATCTTTCCTTTTGGGGTGGAAGGTAGATGACCTGTTTCTTGAATTGGTTTTACAATCAATTTCAATATCCAACCAAGTATTCAAAGATCAATTGAATAAGTACCCAACAGGAAGCTCTTTCTTGGAGCTAACATCAACTTATATGTATGAAAGAATGTTGTTTTTGAAATGATTGCTGAATCCATGTGTGCAACTTTGACGTTTTAGAACTATTTGAAGATTATTGGTGGTAAGTTCCTGAGGTTAGTAGAGAACAGATGGTTGGCTGTATATATTTACAATTGTGACAGGTTGGTAGTGTGTCACCACAGATTTGAGTGAAGGAAGCTTTTCGCCACAACGCCTCTTTTTGTGTTTGGAAGAGAATACTTGTTGATTTTATTTAATCTTCCTGTGATAAACAACCCTCATATGATCTTGTCATTTAGCTTGGGATAGCTGTTTTACTTCATCCTTCCATCGATCATTTAGATCCACTTTATGTGCCAATGTAAGAGGTTGCTTGCTACTGGCTCACTCTTTTACATCATCAGTCTGTCAGGGGTTCATTGTTTGTGTCCCAAAGTAGCCCTAGGTGATATGTCGTATGTGTTTGTACTTCTTGGGCATGCTACCTGCTTGGGCATGCTACCTGCTCAAGTTAAGATTGTTCTGGTTTCAAGTGTGCTAGATTGGCCTAAACTCTTATCCACTGATGAAAATAGTGGATCATTATTCAGGCTTTCATCTTTTTAGATCAATATATCTGGAGGGCTCTTGTTTTCCTGCTAACAGTGTTATGTAGTCACACCTTATTACCAAAATTTTAAAGTCAGTTCTATAGACTTTTACTAAAATGAGAAGAGTATTATAAAAGTCTAATCTTCATTGTGAAACATACTTTGCACACATAAAAGTAAAAGAACTGTGTTTAGCCGCAGAAAGTCATCTATATTTGCAACCCTCGCTGCTATTGTGCCCTATGTTGTGTCACACCATCTAAAATTTTCATAAATCTCGACATTTGTAATTTTGGAAATGTAGCCCTTTTAATGTACGAATTAACTTTGTTGTTATATCATATTTTTGGTGGTAGATCTTCTAAGGTTTTCTATGAATATATTTCTTGTTGTAGGTCAAACCTGAGATTATT
Organism: Eucalyptus erythrocorys; assembly: GCA_014182555.1. Classification (NCBI taxonomy): domain Eukaryota; kingdom Viridiplantae; phylum Streptophyta; class Magnoliopsida; order Myrtales; family Myrtaceae; genus Eucalyptus; species Eucalyptus erythrocorys. The sequence continues at coordinate 26,248,576 of CM024601.1, read as the reverse complement.
AGTTGGTCACCCCGAATCATTGTACTACACAACTTTTTAAGCATGGAGGTATGTCTATCATCACATGTACTACTGCATATACCAATTTTCCATTTGTTAATTTGTGAGCAGTTGTAAAAGTGCATTAGTCAGATTAACTCACCTTAAAGTACATCTTAATCAAGCAAAAGGTTGAAGATTCCATTTTATGGGCAACCCTTGTTATCATTAGAAATGTTGCATCTTTGAATGCTCCATCCATTGAACCTTGTTGGAAATCCACCTTGAAGATCGTGGTGCTTTTGCATATTATATGGTAATTGTTCACAACTATTGCCCACCTTGTTTGTTGAACCTATGAAGTAGATGAGGCGGAATCTCTCCATTTTAGTTGCTATAAATTACTTTTTTTTTCCAATGTACTTGTTAGGGAATAATAACTAAGCATCTCGGTGTAGGCTAATTTTTCATTCAAAGTTTTCGGTTCCAAGATCATATTTGAAGAAGTAAACACGGATAGCTGAAAGGGAACCACAAACTAAAAGATCGTCCTTTGGAATTCAAGCTAGAGAAAAAAAGTACGACTTGCTTAATAGATGGTATTGCTATAGGTATGCTGAATGTGAGTTTCTCTTGTCCATGGTATAGGGGGGTGGGGAGGGTAGGGGTGGCTAAAAATGTTTTCCCAACCTATATAACAAGCTTTCACCCAAATGGAGCTGGACTACTTCATTCCTACATTTATAGTTTGAAGAAAAACAGGTCAAGTTCTGGTATAGCAAATAAAATGGTTTTGTTCCACTTTGTTATTCATTTGACATCTTATTTCACTAGAAGGTGCATGATCAATTTTTTTTATGATTCTTTAGATAATTCTACTCTCAAGTTAGACGATGTGAAGTGGTGCTTATTTGTATGTGGCTATGACTTTGACCCTACTACATTCATGAAGTTGGCGAAACTATGCCGTCTACTGTAATGAAGCCTCCTCTAGTTCCAGAGTCAATGCCAACTTTTAGGACTGTGTAGCAACCTTGTTGATTGTAACAAGTTTATATTGATGGTGGTGCTGATGCACACAGCGAAAAGACTTGGACTTGGCAGCATAATGATTGTGGAATATGCTTTCCATTTGTTTTTATCTTTCAATTACATTGTCACCTGTCTTATTAAGAAAAGAGTAGACTTTGCTGTATTTGTTTCTAAACTAGCTTGAGTATTGATTAATTGAATAGAAACAACACACAAATGATAGAGGCACATTTTTTTTTTTCATTCAAGTTCCTGCATGAATGTATATAATTGATGACAACAATAGGTCCTTTCCTTCCTAAAGCTTTCATCATATTGTCCATCATCTCTTATTACTTGTCTTGACAATCCCAAACCACATGCCTATAACCATACTGCATACCTAAATGAACCACAACCCAAGGAACATTTTACTTAGTAGGGTTAATAAATGGCACAAGGAGATTTACTTTGCTACACATGATGAAGTTGAAATTTATTTTTGTCGTTCTTGATCTCATTTCCACCTTCTGCATGTTTGCTGTCCTATTGTTGTGGCAGTTGTTCTCGTGCATTCATTGTCTCCAACCTTGATTAAATTGGATAAACTAATACAGTCTTCATGTCCTGAATGCTTATCAAGTTGTGAGAGTTTGTCCTTTGTTAAGTTCGAGTTATTTGTTGATGGAGACTTGCAGCAATAGCTTAAAAATCTTCTTGGACATAAGATTCATTTCTTTTTCTGGATAAGGACATATATGATGCTTGCTAATATCTGCAATTTGGCTTGAACAAGCTGTTGGTAACACAGAGAATCTTCCTGTCCCCCCTTTTCTGGTCTAAGATGACTCTACTGTTTATCCTGTATAAGAGTTGGAGGCTTGTCTGTAGAACATTGGCTATATGATGTTTATTTTGTTTCCAAGGAAAACAAGGTGGAGCACAGCAGCCTTACCATAATTCTGTGAAATAATTTTGGAGGAGTGATGATATCAACAATATCTTCTTCATGACAATGAATGGATGAACAGTTGGCTCAACTGCTTTTATAGATCTTTTAACAAATTTCTTGAATTATTGTCTCGCAATTATTAGCGGGACAAGACGTAGTTTATCGATGTTGTATCATTTTATCATAATAGTGTCATCATTTTTCTTGTGCATTTTAAAATGCTACAAAAGTTAGCTACTTAGGAGAATAGGAAAGATTTGTTTGCCATTAAAATCTGAGGATGCACTCTACTGATGACTACAGCTGGTTAAATGGAATTTTGTTTATGTTGCAGGAATGTGACTATCTCAGAGGCATTGCCCTTCCTAGGCTTCAGGTTTCTACAGTGGTGGATGCAAAAACAGGGAAGGTGTGCTCTTTTTCTTCTTTCTAGATTTGATATTTCGTTGTTTTATCTTAAATTATGCCTAAAAATCTCAATCGGATGATATTGAGTCTCTAGTGTGAACTTTTCTGTTACTTTTGACCAGGGAATCAGGAGTGAAGTTAGGACAAGCTCTGGTATGTTTCTGAATCATGCAGAGAGGAGATATCCTATGGTGCAGGTTAGTTCAGGATCATGATTCTATTCTTTGAACCTGGAAATGGTGCCATTATTTACGAATACAACTAAGTGACCTCCAGTGCAATTTGCCTTCTTTGTTATGGGCCTGTGGAGAATTTTCTCAAAATGAAGCTTTCAATACCATTTCTTTAACAAATTCAGGCAATTGAAAAGCGCATCTCTGTCTATGCTCAAGTTCCTGTAGAGAATGGGGAGCTCATCCAAGTCTTAAGGTAGGAACGTTCTCCTGTAAGCTGTTGCTCCTGAGCAGAAGACTAATATGTTTCAGTATCCAAGCTAACATCTCCAGAAGCACAGGTATGAAAAGAATCAGTATTACAAGCCACACCATGATTACTTCTCTGACACTGTAAGTCCACCTAGTCTCTTTCGGCTGTTGTACTTTCTTTTGCTTCATGTTGCACTATTATCTTGTTGTATAAAGACAGTTGCCTATATATGAAACTGAAATATATTTTATTTGCCCCTTCTGTAGTTCAACTTGCAGCGCGGTGGTCAGCGAGTTGCCACAATGCTTATGTATTTGAGTGAAAATGTGGAGGGAGGAGAAACTTTTTTTCCTATGGTAAGTATTTTTTCACTTTGATTCTTGATTTCCATCTCCAACTATGTTTTTCTTTTGCTGGATGTATCTTCTTTTCACTACTAAATGGATATCAGAGTTTGGTCCTTTGGAGGGGTGGATACTGACTATGTCACTTTAGGGTGACACTACAGCTCAGAAACTCACTTCATGAATGCTTCAATATATGTCAAGGATGCTCCTACTGCCACAATGATCAATTTATTTGGACACTGTTAGTGTCTGTCCCATTGGTGTCATCATTTGGATTTAGATTGATATATTGCCTCAGTAAGTTGCTTCTCATAAATATAATTGACACAGCACTGACCTAAAAATGGGCCAACTCTTGGATGAATAAATTAAATTGATACATAGCACCTGAATCAGTAATTTCATGAGGTTCAGTTTAGATCCAACAAATTTCATTCAGGTCATAAAACGATGCTACGGGTATCTTGTTTCTGTAAATGCTTGAATAACTGGAACTTTCAAATGTTCTTGTGGCCACCAATTATATATGTATTAACTTGTGTTCTAAAGGATATGGTTACTGCCTGAAAGCTCCCATTTGTCTAAGTACTTTTGTAACTCAGCCATTTTAGTTCCAGTTTCTTATGAGGGCAAGTAAATCTCCTTTTTTTTTTTTCCTTGATCATGGGTTGGACACGAATGACCTTCAGAAACTCTTCTTTTAATAAGAAATATGCATTTCTTAATGTCTGCGCTATCTCTTAATTAATTTTTCTATGCATTATATGTGTATTTATTTCGATTTTGGAGCATATAATGATCAAAATTCCAATATTAAATTGGAATGATGTTGATGGTGTGGACAACGCAATAATGTGGAGGATCAGATTCTCTTCTGTAACGTTGGCTTGCAATAAGGAGCTGCCTTATGGGGAGGGCGAGGGTTGAGGCCTTCTAGGACTTTCAGTTCTTAATCTGTACTGTCTAGGTTGATCAATCTCTGTAGTGATTTGCAGAATTCGCTGCCCTATTTGCTCCAAATTTAGTTGAGCGTTTGAGAGGAGTCTGTACGATTGCTGTACTTCTGTGATTCTGTTTGCCTAACTTTTTGGATCCTTCCCTGTCTGATGCTCTTTTTACACTTACTGCTATGATTGAAATTTGGCATTCTATGGTGCCTACTTTGGTTTGCTACATACTCACCATGGTTTATGGGCAAGCTTTGTATCAAATTCGTAATGGACATTGCTTCTCTCTTCTTGGGCTAGCACTTTCTTAATTTTACATTGATGCATGTGATGTTGCCAGCATTGACCGAGAGATTGGCATCGAATGCTCTTGAATTTTATAATTTGCTGCTATCTATTATCTCTGTATTAGAAGCTGATTCTTTCTTTGACTTGGTGTTTGCGTTGATAGGCCGGAACAGGTGAATGTAGCTGTGGTGGAAAGATGGTGAAGGGCTTATCAGTAAAGCCAGTGAAAGGAGATGCAGTGCTCTTCTGGAGCATGGTTCGTCTCACTTTATTTATTAGAGTTGGGCATTTCTTGCTTACATAGATATTATGCATCAGGGTACACATTAGAGTGCCTATTTATTAATGGAAAATCGCTAAGCAATCATTCATGCAAGCATTACCTAGACGGGGAAGTTGGGTATTGTTTGGTGGTCCAGGGACTACAGTGCAGTGGAAACCTCTGGTCCTCATCCAAGTTCATCAAGTTGCTTTAGTATACCAAGTTTTTTGGGGGCCTTGCATGTGTATCTGAGTAGTCATATTCATTCAGGATCTTAGTGATAAGAGAGATGACTGAAGATTGCATTGCTTATGGATTGATTTAGGAATGTAGCGTTAGGAATGCTAAGTTTTAGGACGCGGTTTCTCTTAGTGTAAGGAGGAGACTTCGATTTATAGTTGTGAGTTGCGAGAGAGATAATCAAGATGAGTGGATGAGATGTTAGACTAACCAAAGCCGCAATTTTTTCCTTTAAATTCCCCCGAGTCCAAGTTTGATTCTGGTTATTCTATTTTCAATTTACGTCCCATGTGATTGGCATTACAAATTTCTTCATTTTGATATTGGCTTTATCTTCATTTCTTTTCAGGGACTAGACGGTCAATCGGATCCAAAGAGCATACATGGAGGATGCGAGGTACTAGCTGGCGAGAAATGGTCAGCTACTAAGTGGATGAGGCAAAAAGTTACCTTCTAATTTGATTTCTGAGTTATCAGATTACACAGGGGGTGAATTTTCTTGCACATTTGTCACCCCGATATAAGCATCATAAATTAACATGATAGGAATGAAGTTTCATGTAGATGACAGATACAAAATAGACACGGTGAGGATAATGTAGCAATGAAGTGTTCTAAAGGTGGCAATATGGATCGTGGAACCCTATTTTTTGAACTTATTCTTTTTGTCTAATGGAATATGGGTCGTGTCGAGCCATCCTAATTTTTCCCTTTGCTAAGCCGTCTGCTGGTACTGTATCAGAGTGCTGTAACCCGAGTACCCGAATCTTTCGTTGGCCAGGAAACGTATGAAAGAGCTTCATTTTTCCATATTGGATCAGTTAATCTTCTATCTGATCACATAATTTGCTTGTTCGGTATTTGCCGATGACAAACGCATGCTGGCATGGCTTCTTGAGGCGTGGAGGGTTTGGGAAGCATTGTTGACGACAGCGGTTGACGGCATTTTTGCGTAATTGTTTAGTGCAATTACAGAAGAAACGAGGGATGCAGTGTCATTTTAAAGTGAAAATGGTGATATGAAACCAACCAATACATGTTAAAGTGATCATTTGTAAACTTAATATGTATGTTGTTAGTAGTAACATATAAGATTGATGTTTGAATCTAATTATAAAATTAAAACTTCAAAAGCATATATCAAAATGTTGAGATATTAAAAATAGGGGGTAAGTGCTTTTAAAGTTTTGAGACTTGTAACAAAAATAAAATTGAGTCTTAAAACTCTTCAAATATGCAATCAAATTTTAAAGTTTAGCCAAAAGGTGCAATCTAAAACTTTTGTTAGTTTAGTCCAATCTTAGTATGGAGAATGCCTCGTGGCTTTTTTAATTTTTTTTTTTTTTTTTATAGATAATGTGGTGCTATTTAGGGATGACTAAGGGGGTGCATGATAAAAAAAATTTTTGTTCCAGAAATAGTTTTTCTATTCCGAAACAATTCTGAAATAGAAATCCGTTTAGTAAAATTATTTCACTTTTTTTTTTATTTATTTGAAATAGATTCTTGTTCCGAAATAAGTTTGGAGTAGAAATCGAAGTAAAAATTTTTTACTACTCTATTTCGAAACAAAAATGAGAAATAAAAATTTTTCTCATCGTTTCGCCGCCACCGCCGCCACTGCCGCCGATCGCGCCGCCGCCGTTGGTCGCCATCGGTCGCCGTTCGCTGTTGCTCGTTGCTGCCATCTGTCACCGGCCGCCGCCGCCGGTCGCAGGTAGCCATCGCCGCTGCCACCGTCGCCATCCAAAAGGAAGAAATTTTTTGTCGTTATCAAACGGATTTCTATTTTTAGAACCAAATGATTATTTTTGCTTAGAAACTTTTCTAGAAATAGAAATAGAAAAATTTTTTGTTTCAGAAACTATTTCTAGAATAGAATGGTTTTCATACGCGCCTTAATTCAAGGAGGGCAATTTCTAGACTTAGAATTTACTTTGTAGTTCCTAATTTTTAGCATAAAAAATAGGTCCTGTTGAATCTAGAATTGACTTGGAACCGAACAGGCTTGTTCCATGATCAACTCGCAAGCTGGACCTTGAAACTAGCCATGCTTTCTTTCATGGAAAAAAAAAAAAAAAAGATTTGATATTCATCCAGATTAGAAACGTATATAACGATGATGAATAAATTTTCTCTTGAGGTACGAAATGATGATGGATGGTCAAGATATTGTGAAAAGGAAGTCGTTTGCTTTTGTTTTCTCTTATTGATCGAGGCACTTTCAAGGATGCATCAAAAAATTATATCAAAAATTTAACTTGAAAACGACATTTATTTTAAAGGTAATCGATTATCGATTAGATCTACTTCCACTTAAGAATTGAGAACCAGACTAGAAGGATTAGTTTCCAATTTTGGGGACTAGGGACCGAATCAGATGGTCCTAGGATCAAGAATCAAATTGAACCGGTTCAATCTCATGGAGCCGATCACTTAGCAAGAAAAAAAAATTAAAAAAAATACTATATTTGTTACTATTTGTAGGGTTTATTGCTATTTTTAAGAGATTAAAAAAATAAATTAACAAAAAAAAAGTCGGTTTGATATGTTGGTCCAGTCTAGTCTAGTTCCCTCCCAAAATCGAGAAGCGGACCAATAATCACCGGTTCCACTTTTAGGAACAGGGAATCGGACCAATCCCTCCAAGAGACGAATCAAACCGGTTGGTCCGGTCTAGTCCATGTGGTTCTTGGCTTGGATGGTCGGATTGATTTACTTATTCTCTTTACATTTTTACCATATGTATTCTTATGTCCACCAAAAAAGATATTTTCTTTCCCATATACTCTTCTTAACGTGGAGAAGCAGGTGCAGGTAGACAGGAAAAGGAACGAAGTGAATTTAATTAACATCAGCTAAATAGTAAGTGACGAATTTTATATGATCTATTTGCGATGGATCGAAACAAATATGATACACGTGCACTCTTGTTCCGACACGTGTGTATTACATTAGTTTATATATTATTATATCGAGAAAGAGGAAAGTGGTTAAAAATCGGCTCGACTTAAGATTCTATCAACGCCGGTTCTCAAATAGAATTACCGATTAAGGATATAAAATCGAGAATCCAACTGGTTAAGACCGATTTCTAGATTTTGGAACACAACCATATTGATCCCATGTGAATCAATTTGGTTGCTCACCACTTGTGCTATTTTGGTGTCAACTAGGAAAAAAAGAGCCAAAAAAAAGGAAACTCTTTCCCCACATTCATCAACCACAAGCAACGGCCTGCGGCCTTCGCACGGCAGTGATGCCCGACCACCATCGCCCAAGGGCCTGTAAGCCCTCATCAGTGAAGATAGTGTCATGGGTGGTCGATTTTGGTCGATCAAACACTGCGCGACCTTAGGATCGGTGATCCTAAGTAAGCCTTTTTGCTCACACGTGCATAACACAAAGGGTCGGAAGCACATATGGCGTGTATATTAACTTTGAGTGAGCTGAGCTCAAATGAGGGGGAGGGACCCCTTTTATACAAATCCGAATCGAATCTCGGCCGTGGATCGTCCCTTCGATCCAACGGTTGTGTTTGAATTCGGCCATCATTACAATCAGCTCAGCAGTTGGCTGCAGGCATTGGGAATCATCAACCGAAGCCTATACAAGTCAGGAGCAAGTCTGGGCAGCTTAGGGATGCATGACTGAATCGGGCACAGCATGGGCGAGTCAGGGTCGTCTGTTAGGGAGCAGGTGAACTACTCCGAGTTTGTGTAGGGGCTGATTGAGTATTGATCCGAGGCAACTCGTTGGTCGTGCACAGATCATGCAGGGCAAATCAGGCACGGATTGTGTCAGGCCGATCAGTGGATCAATTAGTTGATCGACTAGGGGTCGATCGAGGATACATCGCATCGATCAGGGACTGATCAGTGGTCGATCAGGGATTGATCATGGACTGATACAAGATCGGTTAAGGACATGATAGGGACAGGGATCAATCAGGGCGTTCCCAGCTATGCCCTTGTGCGGGACATGGCTGACCATGGACGGTCTTGGTCATGCTCGTCCATCGGCCATGTCAATAGGGTGGCAGCACTATTCAAGCAACAACGATAAGAGGGGAAATTACTTAAAAATTCTTAAACCTATTGTAGCATACCTCCATAAATTTGTCAGTCCATACATGCATACATACATATGCATTCTTTTATTATTTAATATATGTAGATATGATGCCATGTAATATAGTAATGACTACAAAATTTAGTGAAAGACTAGTTGATTGTCAATTAGCGCCAAGCCTCGATCATGTAAACATATATTTAACTAGGGGTGAGCATAATCCGAGTTAGGCCGGTCTACTCTTTTATCTTAAGATAACCCGTACAATATTGATCCTCAATTTATGGAATTAAGGGCCAACTCTATTGAGCTTAGGACTGAGGATTAGACTGATTCAATGAGTTTGGTCTAGTTCTAGAGTCAACCCAAGACTAATCAATAACTTTGTACTCTTTAAAAAAAACAAACCTACTATTTTATGGTATATATCCATCGATAATGCAGCATTGTGTAATCAAATTAGAAATACAAATACGTATTCAACAAATTAAAGATAATGCAACAATAGAAATTTCACAGCTGCTAAAAACGAGAAACCATAAAAAAGATTAAGATAGCTTATAAAAATATGGGATAAGATGGGAAATTCATGTAATCATTTATCAATAATATTCGTAACACCATATACGAAAGTGTTATAAATAACATATTAGATATATAATACATATAATATATATTATATATAATATATAGTTAGGGTTGATCCGAGTTGGACTAACTCTAAACTCTCAGGGACCGATGACCAACTTGCACAGTCTCGATCTAAGGACATTAGGACTAATGACTGATCCAACCCCCTTAGGAACCAGACCAAAATCAATAGGGTTGAGCCAATTCAATCGGTCTTGGATTAACCCTAGATCGATGCTTACCCTTATATTTAATAAATAAATTGAAAGTAATGCTCTCATTTTTTTTTTTTTTTTAATGTTAGGAAACTCCTACTTGTAGACAAAAGAAGAAACCAAAAGAAAAGAAAAGAATTATCAACTCTGAGATTGACCTTGGAATCGGCTTGGAGCAGTTGATCCGATTACAAGATTAGGTGAGCCAATTTGCAGTTCAACAAACTAGGAATCAATTCTATCCTGTCCAGTTTTAGGCTACACTATAGGAACCAACCCATCATGGTACTAATTACCTCTCTTTCTATCTTGGCCATTGAGTCTATCTTGAAAGAGTAGTACATGTCAAGAGTAAATGGGGGTGGACACGAACTTCAAAATTTGCCTTTATAGCATTGAACTTTTTTTTTTTGTCAGTCCTACTCTATACCTACTCTAGACTCACTCTCAGACTTTTGCCCTGCCTCTTGCAGGGTGTGGGAGTCGAAACCCACTCCTGAAATTTGCACGTCCCCACCCCATTCCCCCTTGAGAAGATGGGGGTTTGAACCCCACACCTCCCCATTCCATGTTGGAAGGATGGCCACTAGGGCGAATCCCAGTGGTTTATAGCATTGAACTTAGATTGATTAAATTACAGCGTTTCTATCATTTAAGTTGATTTGTATACATATTACTCAGACAAACATCCCCCCACCCCCGGGGGAAAAACAAAAAAGAAAAACACATACTTATGTGCGTGCAAGATATGGAAAAGATTGCAATAGAAGAGAGGACAGAATATGATTCAAGTTATTATTCTAAAGGATTTAAATTAGGGAAAATTCCAATTAAGGACCCGAAGTGAATCTACTTTCTCAAATAAGGATCCAAAGTGAACTTTGTGTCGGATAAAGACCTGAAGTGAACTCATTGTCTCGAATAAGAACCCAAAGTAAATTTTGTATCAAATAAGGACCCGAAATAATCAACTTAATCTTTATAGAGGACCTTAGCTCACCGGTAAACATTTTCTGGCGACTAAAATAGGGGAAATTTCGTCAAAAATTTATGATTGGAAAAAAGGGAAAGTTTTAAATTAATTAAGTTTAGGTTATTCACTTAGATGTTTATGTTTTTTTCTCTCTTCTCCATCACCACTCTTTAACCAAATCGCTGCCCGATCATCGTTGCAACTTGATTCTCGTCGCTCCTCACCTTGCTCGATTCTCGTTGCTTCTCACTTGCCCCTTGCAAGCATCAGTCTATTGTTCACCATTGTCTCTTCTTTCTAGGGTTTCAGTGTCGATAAGCTTCAAATTCGTCATTCGAGTGCACCACTTGGGTGACCACGACAGCGAGGGGTTGTTTCTCTGGGAGGCACCTCCGTTGTAGCAATGGTTGACGACCAGGTAAGGTGACTAAATTTTAGTCGCATTCTACTCGTTGATCTCTGTTGTAGATGCTTTATTTAATTAGATGGTGTACTTTTTTGTTGTTGGAATTTTGGAGTTCTTGAGAACATCCAATGCTTTAATGTGTGGTGGGGAGGAATATTCTGCCTTGTATTATGGTAAATTTGACTTCTGTTAGCAATACAAGGATTGCTAGTTCATTGGAGCTTGAGAAGGCCAAATTATTTCTTGGAAGCGCTATAATGTTGTTATTAGCCAAGTAATGATATTGTTAAGACAACGGAGTTTGCAATTGATTCGTGATATTATAGATGAAATCAAAACTCCGGTTGTCTGTGGTGATTAGCTATGAATTCAACAAGTATTGGCCGATTTCTTGTTAAATATGGTGAGACATGCTCCATCTCTAGAAGGTTGGGTGGAGATTCACATTCATCCAAGTTTGAAGCAAATTGCTAAAGGACTAACTCTTGTGCACGAGGAATTTAATTTTCCTTTTATAGGTTTTTGTCTGTTTTGAGGATGCTCTATGGATAATGCATTGTCCTATTTGGAGATGGTTACTTGATATGGCTTGCTTTTTAAAATTTCGTCTCTATGAACTCTAAAGCACCACTTAATACTATTAAACAAAGTTTTTACATTGAGCTCGAAACTTATCATACTAATGAACCAAATCCCTCAAATCCTTCATTTCTCTAGTTTTTATGAAATAATTTGTGACTTCACATTAAAAAAAAAAAAATGAACCTAATTCAACTACCCTATATTTTGTGGTGATCTAATATTCATTGGTAAATGATAAGCAACTATATTCTCATCACTTATCAGGGTTCTCTATTTTTATGAATTCAAGCTTATGTGATGCAAGATGATGGATTGATCTCAATGCTACTGTGAGAGAAGTTGTTTACTACACAGCTCAACTACAATTGCCAAACTCCATACCAATATCTAAGAAGAGGGAAATTGCAAAAATGGCGAAATGGCAAAAATCGCAATAAGGGCAATGGGGCTGAAAATGCCACGGACATAAAAATTTGAGGTTGAGGGACCAAAGGACTAAGTGATGGTCAAAAGAGAAGACTTACCAAACTCCGGTTGGCGGAAATGTCACATGCTTGATAGCCGGTGAATATTTGGTTAACCAGCAAGCTCAAGTCCTTATTTGGAATTGATTCAACCACTTGAGATCCTTATTTGAGATAATGAATTCATTTCAGGTCCTTATCTGACACAAAATTCACTTTGGGTCCTTATTTAAGAAAGTAGATTCACTTTGGGTCCTTATTTGGAGTTTTCCCTTTAAATTATTGAATAACATGATAATATTGTTCACATTTTGAATTATAATTTTGTCCATAGTTTGGTGAAAAAATAAATAATCATCTAGTTTGAGGATAGACAGTGAACCATTTTTAAGAAGCAATGAATTACTTTATAAATCTGCAACTTTTATAAACCAGTAATGTTCATCTTTATTTTGTGCATGTGACCTTGACCATAGAGTAATTTGCAAACAATTTGTGAGATTTAGATAATTGATTTCTAGTTTCCAGAGCTAAAATAACCCTACTCTTGGACTAGCTATGCCACCGCAACCCGAGGATTGGTATTAAAAATTATGGGTATTCAGTGCAAGAAAATAAAGGGAAATGACATAGCTGGTCATGTAATTTTTTCACTTGAAATTCGAAATAGTCCATAATACTTTCATTTGATTGGAATTGGTCCTGTACTTTTCGGAAAGATTCACAGTTACTCCTATCAAATTGCTTTAATGAATTAGCGAGGCGTTCAATAAAATCAAGTACGTGTGTCGCTCTTTAATTTGCTTAATTTCACATTTGACTAGGGACTTCTATTTAATCAAAGAAGAAGTATCAAACATCGAACAAAAAATACAGAAGCCACATCGTTAGGTGCCTTAAATAAAAAAAGATCAGCTAGCGACAAACTTGATGGTAACATACATATAAATAAAAATCCATCATTGGTAATGGTTTGATGACAAATAGTGAGCCATTTTAAAGAAGCAATGGATCACTCTAATTGTAGCTACATTGACCTTTTGAAATGGGAGTGGGACTTGTACGAAATTGACAACCCAATCTTCCCTTAAAGATTCGAACCCAAAATAAAAGAAGGAAAAGTCTTCCTTTAAAGAAAGTGCAAATCCAATGGCTCGGGAGTGAGCCGGAAAACACCGAGCCCAAAGATCCGGCCTGACTTGAAAAGCTGAGCCCGGTTCTGCTCGGGGCCAGGCCGGTCCAACACTTGGTCCTCAGAGGCTTGAAGCCCCCTATACCGGCCCGAAATAGCCTAGTCTTTTCCGGGCCGGGCTCCAGGTTGGGCTGAGGCCCATGCTCAAGCCCACGTGCCAATCAAATCAATCATGTCAAGGCCCAAACAGGGCCCGGCCCGACCAACCCCTCACGCGTTACATCGCTCGCGCACCGCCACTCAACTTCCTCTCCGCCCTCTCTCTCTCCCTTTCTCCGACTCTTAGCTCAGCGGCGCACCGAAGTCCGGCGGCGGCGGCGGCGGCGGCGGCGGAAGCAGGCGGAGCTTGCTTGGTTTGGTCCCTCTTTCCTGGCAGGTTTCTTTCCATTTGTTTTTTTTTTTTTTTTTTTCCCAATCCGCTCGCTTCTCGTTTTAACAAGTGGTTGCTGGTCATGCGTTTCGGTCTTCATCGGTTTGTTCGTTGCCTCCTGTCGGCTGAGCAACGTGAAAAATGTAGTCTAGAGAACTGTTAACGGCGCACTTCGATTCTGCTGTGGTTTCCATGATCGAATTCTGAGGCACGTCCTGAATGTTGTTGCTTGAGATGACTTAGGATTGCTGTTCTTTCTACAGCAGAGTCCATTGATCGAATATCTTTCCGCCAGTGCGCGTTTGGGGGATCTTTTTTCCTTGCTAGAGCTGGGTTTTGGGCACACTGCTTAAACCCTACGAGAAAAAAGCAGACTTCAACACTCTCTTACTCTCTCTCTCTCTCTCTCTCTCTCTCTCTCTCTCTCTCTCTCTCTCTATAGCTCGCGTGAGTGGCAAAGTCGCAGAATCCTGTCGGCTCGGCGTGACGAGGAATCTCTCCGTCACTAGTTCTCAATCGTGACTCGGACAGCTCGGTTTGTTGGCGGTCTCGCCCTCGCTTGGGAAAGGTAATTCGATGGAAGTGCTTTGCTGGGCTTGATGATCCCTCCGCTGGTATATCTATAGCTGCCTTCGCGAGCTGCCCAGTGTAGTGGCTCTGGGCATGTCAGCGGAGAGGCGCCTTGGAAAAAATTTGATTGAATTCTTGTGGATTGAATGCCGAGGTCGATGAAAAGGGATAGTGTGGAGTGTGTGTTCTGATGGGTTACGTTGAACCTTTGTAAAATTTCGATGCTCTTGTTCATGTTGGTGATGAATGGTGTTTGTGGTAGAGTAAAGGTTTCGAACCGAATTTAAGTCTATTAGTGTTGTTGACCCCTGAGAAGAAAGGAAAGAAAACAATTAAGAATCTCTGTCGGTGTCGAGTTTGATGCTAAAATATTTGGTCTGTCGGAGTAATCACCCAAAGAAGTTCCCAAATGGCTTTACCCAATTACCTGCAAAATTGTCCCTGCATGGAAGCTTCTCCTAAAAACTTGAACTTGATTGAACCCATAATTTTGGTCGGCCTAGGCAGAGTTGATCAAACCATTATCCAATGCTTCTCTATTTATATACATTAGTGTTGGGAGATATAGGTTACACCTTCAAGTCAATTGCAGCTGGTATCTGTATATTCCATGGTTAATCAAAACTAGCAGCTGCAGTTAGAAGAAAATGATTTCCATGTTTTATATGTGCATTGGCTTCAAAGAGAACTCATTGAAGATCCCCAAGGGTAAATAAGAAAGCATGGAACAATTGGAATGGTATATAGGACAAGTTGCTTGGGGGACACAACAATAATCATCTCTGATTGATTGGTTTACTTGTAACTAATATTGTTCTTATATTTCTTTGTCTGATAGTATGGAGACTCAAAGAGAAAACTCGGTATTAGCTTTTTCACTTTCAACCTTGTGCAGTTACTGCAATTGGAAATATATATTGTCCATTAGTGCATCATCAATTTTTTTTTTACAACAATGAGACTGAAATATTGTCACATGTGCACGCATATTAACAGTTTTTCTTTTGGCCTTTGTGGGTGCAATTACAGATTGCGAAATTTTATTTTATTATGTTTATTTATTTATTTATTTATTTTTTTTTGAGATTTGAGTAAATGCATTCTTTCTCTTTTGCTATGAATTTGTGGTCCATGAGTTCTCTGATTTGAGTAATGGTTTGCCTGTTTCGTGTTTCCAGCATGAATCCAAGTATTGGAACCAAAACTGCTCTAAAATCTCTTGTGGTCCCAACTGGACCTTGTAGTTGGAATCCACATACGTCTGGTTCTTACCAATGCAAGATTCCGTTAGACTTAAACTCTAGGAAATTTCTGCTGCTACCATTGAATTATCGAGGAACACAAGCTAGAGCACGTGCAAAGAATGTTTTTAGGAAGTATAGCATAAGTGCAAAAATGGCTGAAAGTCTTACATACAAGGATGCTGGTGTGGATATAGATGCTGGCTCAGAGCTTGTTAGGAGAATTGCGAAAATGGCCCCTGGAATTGGAGGCTTTGGAGGTCTTTTCCCTCTTGGTATGTTATCCTAGACCTTTATACTTATAATGCTAGTTTAGTTAGATTCTTTATTTTATCATCATCATCATCATTATTTATTTTTTTGGTGAGAAGTTTAGTTAGACTGTAATTGACAGAACAAGGCAATCTGTTATGTATCTCAGTAAACTCCAATTGATGTTCCAGCTTAAGGAGAGTTGTCATCACAGAGTTGAACTCCTTCGAAAGAGTACTATATGCCAGATCATGGCAGGAAAAATTTGACTAGATGTTGTTTATATAAAGTTCATTTGAGGCATGTACAGACTAATGGTGCCATTTGTGATTGTAAGTAGAGCATTTCAGCTTTAATTATATTAATTTTGGAATGTAGGCGCACGAAGTTGAGAACATGTGAAATGGTTATATATTTTCTGCCATGAGCAATAAGATTATTGGTTTCAGGAATTCCTTGATTGTGACTGGCTGGTTAAGCCGAACAGAAAATATCTTGGGCTCTCCCTCCATTAGGAAAGAAAGAAGGTCATAAAGAAAACTTACCTTTATAGCTGGATAGTACATCAGTGTGGTAGAGGAATTCCCTAGTTTCTACACACTTGAGTGGTTATCCCGATTTGTACTTACCGTTCACCGAGTCTTCTGAGCACGCATAAGGATATACAGCACTTCAGCCCTATCTATGCCATGAAAGATAAATCTAAATTATCTAGCTCAATGATTGAATGTCCGAACTGTTAAATAATTTGTACTTAATTCTTTGTTTCTGAATATACCAGTCTTAGAACAGACTTCACTTTGATCATGAAGAAGAGCAAAAGCTGTCACAAAAAATTTTCTGATTGTCATGTTCCGGTTCGTGATCATGTTTATACTTCTCATTGTACTTAATTTGTTCTGAGGCATAGAATTTACTTGGACTCTCAATTACATATTCTTGTTGCAGCTTGTTTTTGTTGTGATAAAACTTGGATGGCAATTGTTTCAAGATAATGTGTATTTGTGTTTAGGTTTTTCACTAGTTAATAATTAGTTTTTTGTGAGCAGGGGATTCATACCTTGTAGCTGGTACAGATGGTGTTGGGACTAAATTGAAACTTGCATTCGAAACTGGGATCCATGAAACGATTGGAATTGACTTGGTATTGACTGGAAAAGACGATGATCTCTTACAATCTATTTTTGTGCCTCTAACACTCTTATTTTAGGTCGCGATGAGTGTCAATGACATTATTACTTCTGGAGCGAAACCTTTGTTTTTCCTTGATTACTTTGCAACGAGCCATCTTGATGTTGACCTTGCTGAAAAGGTAGCGGCTGGTCTTGTATATCATAGCTGAATCCTAGAGCTGTCAAAGTCTACTTGAGTTAATACAGAGTTTATGCAGGTTATAAAGGGCATTGTGGATGGCTGTCGGCTAGCTGATTGTGCTCTTTTGGGAGGAGAGGTATCTAACATGCTTTATATTTCAATTTATGCTGCCAGTTGTAATCCTAGACACCTTTGGTTGGAATTTGGAGGTCACTTCTTTTCAGAAGCTCAGCAATTTCACGGTTGAAGTGGGAGATTTTGGGACCTATAGCAATTAAGTTGCCCAATAAATTTCGCTATTGAGCTGTTGTTCTTGTTTCGTTGAAAAGAGAGCTGTTGCCTGTTGGCTTTTGTTACTATCTAATTTGGCATTCTCTCTCCCTGAAGGGTTTGCTGTATCTTTTCTTCATTGTGTGCCAAACGAAAATTAAGAAAAAGTTGTTGACTTACATAAAGGGCCTTTGAAACTGCATGATTACTTGATTTTCTATGTGATTTCTTGACTTCCATTATCTGGGTGCATTTGCATGATTACTTGATTGGCGATACTGTATGAAACTAACATAGTCAATGTGCCTTCCAGACTGCAGAAATGCCCGATTTCTATGCGGAAGGCGAATACGATATCAGCGGCTTTGCTGTTGGCATAGTGAAGAAGGATTCAGTTATAGATGGAAAAGACATTGTTGCTGGTGATGTGCTCATTGGCTTGCCGTCAAGTGGGGTGCATTCAAATGGTTTCTCTCTTGTCAGAAGGTTAGTTTTATCTTGACCCCAGTGTGCTCTATATTGACCCCAGTATGCTCACGTGCGCCCTCTCATTCTATGATCTTAATTTGCTAATTTATTTTACAGAGTTTTGGCCCGAAGTGGTCTTTCCTTGACAGACAAGCTTCCTGGTGAAGCTGTGACGGTGGGTGAAGCTTTGATGGCCCCTACTGTTATTTATGTCAATCAGGTATCGCTTGCTCTTTCTTTCACTATCTGATGTATTTCCTCAAAAAATATAACTGGAGGATCAAGACTGAAGCAAAATATATGAGCCAAGCACCACCCTAATAATAGCATTGATGTTGTTGATGTGCAGGTTCTTAACCTTATCAGCAAGGGAGGTATCAAAGGAATAGCCCACATTACTGGTGGTGGGTTTACTGATAACATACCTCGAGTATTTCCTAAAGGCCTTGGTGCGACCATCTACAGTGACTCCTGGGTGGTTCCTCCACTATTTAAGTGGATTCAAAAGGTTGGTTTTCCGTTTTGTTCTGGACTAGAACTTTAGACAGCCAATGGTAAAGAGCCTCCTCAGGCATTGTATATAATACAGTAGAATTTAGTCAACTTATTGCTAGCTCTTCTTAGTAACTTAGAAGTTTGAATACGTGTGATTTCTTCTCCTCTATTAGGTGGGAAACATAGAAGATTCTGAGATGAAGCGGACCTTCAATATGGGCATTGGGATGGTTTTGGTGGTTAGCCCTGAAGCTGCCCTTCGGATACTTGGTGATGATGACATAACAGCATATCGCATTGGTGATGTGGTTAACGGCGAAGGGGTGAGGTATTGCTAAGAACAATTCTGTACCCTTCTAAGACATGTCGTATTTTTCTTCGTTGTATTATAGTGAATGAGTAATCCAACGATGTAAGGCCCTTTTTTGCCCTACAAGATGTGCATAATTGACTTGTGAAAAGATTAAGGAAATTCTAGTATTTTTGGGGTCAGATGGGAATTCTGGCTTTGCTAAATCTTTTCAAAGCAATTTTAATTCTCGAGCAGAATTTTGATCTGCTTTTCATGATCCTTCGTCATGCGCTAGAGGTGAATTTGCAGCCTTGGGGCTTGAACCCAAAAAGCATGTACCGAACCTGCAAAAGAGTTGCTTAGCCGATGCAGAATGATTTTTGTTCTGAAGTTCTTCTCATCTCTATTTGCATCATATGCTATGACATTTTAGGCGGTCTGGTTGTCTCTTACCAAAGAAATCAGTCACAAAAGCTGTGGGAAAAATTTTATGAAACTCTCAAGAACTTTGCACTATTTACAAAGTGCCACGACTCTTTTACAAAAATACATTGACAAAAATGGAATGTGGTGCAAAAATCATAAATGCTGAATGAGGATTAGCTCGCGCTTTGGTTTAGCATCTCATTGTACTCAAGGTATGAAATTTGCCTTTGCAACTTCATTTGTTTATAGAATTTAGCTATGAACTCCTCTGCTCTTGTGTCGATCCCTCGATCTTCCTCAATTTTCACTCTTCCATCCTCCTGCTCCTCATCTAAATGAGTTCCTTCTTCGCCTCCGTTTTCGAGGAAGCTCTGCCTCACGGCTTCATACCCATAGCACAGTCGCTCATCCTCGTCAAACTCTGGGTCAAAATCAACATGGGGGTTTATGCACGGTATGTTCGGCAAGTGAAACCGCATCGAACCTGGGCGATGCATCTTCACGTGGACAACCGGGCTTTTCTCAAAGGAGAGCTCACGCTCCCTGTACCAGATCTGGCTGCGCGGCGTGGCCTGGCCGATGGTCTTGAGGAACTTGGGCACAAGGCGGAGCTGCAACTTGAACGCCCCGCCTTTCCTCGCCCAGAGCAGCGCCAGGCGCAGGAGGTTCCAAGCGCGGCGAGAAATGCCGGACGTCTTCCTCGGCATCTTTTCTCACTCTCTAGCTGAGTAGTGTTTTGCTTTGAGAAAGTCTTGCAGCTGCAAAAGGATGAATGAGAGAAGATGAAAAGAGGGTGTGCAGGGTGTGAGATGACTGATGAAATGGGGGTTAGCTTTTTATGGGGCCTTTCGCAGATTTTGGTGAGCTGGATGTGTACAAAAATGAGGAGAAAGCTGTCTATGTTTTAGGATGATCTGTGAGAATGAGCAGAGCTTGGAAGATGTTTGTTTATATATGGATGGGTTGTATGGCACGCGATGTTGTCGAGACAGCGGTTTCGTGTGGCGAAGTGAATAGTGGGCGGCGGGATGTGGGGACGCAACGCGGTTGGACGCGGTTTAGCTGCATCATTGTTGTTTTCAGATGCTTATTACTTTATTTCTCCCCGTTCTCATTGATGGGCATCTCGAAATTTTGCGAGTCCGATTGATTCATCTCGATAAGTGAGGATAACTATCCAAAAAATCATAAATTTATTGTACAATAGCTAATTTAAATCTAAAAAATTTTTGATTATGTCATATAATATTGAACATACTGTACGGCAACCAATTTGGTTATAAACATTTCAATTTTGCTAATTTAGTTATAAACGTTTTGATTATTTATCAATTTAGTCCTAAATCTTTGAACGAATCGTCAATATAGTCTTTTTCAGGTAAGTTTGGCTAGATATCACTCAGAAACTACATTGGCAAATTATTAAAAGGTTTAAAATTAAATTAACAAATCATCGACACGTTTATGAATAAATTAACGTAATTAAAAGGTTTAGAACTAAATTTACGTAATTTAAAATTTAAAATTATACTGGCCATAGTAATTGGACAGTTTTCCCTCAACAAGTGTACGGGAATGGTCCCACCACTCACATGTGTCGGATACGACTCTTAAAAATGACTGGGTGTGCTCTCAAATAACTTTGAGTTGAAGTCATCTAATTAAATGGATGAAATGTTGATTATAAAAGCACTTAACCCCTTAAATCACAAAGTACTAAACAAAGGTTGAGGGCTTTTGTCAAAGTAAACGGTTGTCGATCGTGTAGAGAGAGAGAGAGAGAGAGAGAGAGAGAGAGAGGAATGATGGGCTGTGCTGTTGCCTGGATTCTTCTAAACCGTGTTAGGAAACTTCACTTATTGATAGGATGCTTCGTTTTTTTCCGAGTGATTATAAGCCAAGACCTTTCAAGTCAACAATTAATTATTTATAATTCAAGTAGTAGTTAAAGTCCTTAAAAAATACAGCATAGAGAGGAAGAAAAATTGACAACCCAAGAATCTATAGTTTTATGTATTTCGGATTGATTTCTTAACATTTTATTTGGTTTGTGTAGTTCATGCATTTTAAAACACTTCAAAACTCTTATCTTCTGCCGCCCTATACAACTTTTACATAAATTTATTCAATAATATTTTAAAATTTAGTGGAATTTCTTTTTTGATTGATCAAAATAAAATCTTCAATTCTCAATTGACCAACAACTGAAAGGTGGACCCTCGTTTATAAACTTTACTTAAGGTCATCATGAACACAAATTTCTTTTCATTTTAAGGAAGTATTATCTTGTCATTTTCTTCTTATTTCTAAGACGACAACGCAAATTGAACTCGGCTAAAATCGCCAGATTGGCCCAAACCTCATGGCAATTCGTGGGCAACCAGCAAATCATTATAATATTAAATTGAATCCAAGCCAAAAAAAAAAAAAAAAAAAGAATTAAGAAAAGGGCTGTGATGCCCATTTGCTAGTTGTCTCATCACCTTTAAATTAATCAAGAATTTTAAAATAAATCTAAGGTTCCGTTTAGTAACATTCCTATGTTTCTATTTTTCTTTTCTTTTATTCCTCGAAATTTTAAAAAAAAAAATCCATTTGATAATGTCAGTTAATTCTATTTCATAGAAAGTTGTCAAGGAATATATTTGAAATGAAAAAAAAAAAGAAATAGAAAAAGTTACTTTTTATTCTTGGGAATAATTTTTGGAGTAAGTCATTTTCTTTTTTTCTTCTTCTTCCCTCTTCTAACCAGTCCATTGCCCACCATTGGTTGTCATTGGCTCTGGCCGCCGGCTACGGCCAATTGTCGCTGTTGGCCCTCACCTTTGCTGCTTGGTGACTAGTTAGAGGAGAAAGAAGTAGAGAGAAAAAAAAAAAAGAACCAAAAAAAAAAAAAAAAAAAGAAGAAGAAACATCTCAAAAAATTATTTAAAAAATTAAAAGAAATTTTATGTTACAAAAAAATAAATTATAAGTCGAACCGAACGAAATACTGTTCTTTCTCTATTTTGAGAATAGAAATTTTATGTAGTTATTAAGGGCATCTGTAATAATCATTTTATTTCTATTTCGAAACTATTTTTTTATTTCAAATTTGTTTCTACATCGAAATATGTTTGGTAACACAATTTTATTTTTCTATTTATGGAACAAGTTTTTAATTCAAAAATAGGTTTAGAATAAAAATGATAAGTAAAAAATTTTCCCTTCTTTTTTTTTGGAATATAAATGAAAATAAAAACTCTTTTTATCACTTGTCTTCACCGCTACCGCTCGCCATTTGTCGTTGCCACACCGCCATCGCTACCCCCTACCAATTGTTGCCATTGTTTGCCGCTCGCTACTTGCTACCGGTCGCCATTGGTCGCCCCTTGCCATCTACCGCCACTTGGGAGGGAAATATTTTGTGTCGAACGAATTTCTATTTTAGGAATATAAATTTTGTGTTATTATCAATCGCATATTTTTATTTGAAAACTCATCCAATGATATGAATACAAAAAATAGAAAAATTTATTTTTGTTTCAGGAATCAATTTCTGACTGAAATGATTATTATTCATGCTCAAAAGTGTTCGTTTACTCAGAAATTATTTTAGGAAATAGAAATATAAAAAAAAAAATTTGAAAAGAAACTTATCCCAAGAGCAGTAATGTTACCAAAAGGCACCCTAATTCACTAGTTGAAGCTGAATCATTTCTTCTGGGAATCAGCCTCTATTTGATTCAAGCCAAGATTGAGGGCTTCTATCATTTTTTATCCTGGAAAGATTCCCCTTTTATTGTCCTATGGACGAACGCCAGTAGTGCTCCTTAACTAAAACGAAGAAAGCCAAACACTGTTTCTCTAGAGTGTGTTTGGAAGGTTTGCTCTCATGATACCATACTCATGAGGAAGGGTCAGGGATGCACAACACTAGCACCGAAAACGTGATGAAGTTGGGATGCAGCATGAGGAGGAGAAGGTAATTTTAATTGGTTCGAATTTCAGGTGGCAGGTGAGAGTGTCGAATTGCTAAGAGCAGTGAATTGTGTGGAGAGTTTTTTATGGTTCAACGGCGGAAATCCCGAAATCGAAAATGCGGAAGCTTAGCAGTGCCCAAGTATAGATGAAATGGAAGTGCAAATGATCAGAAGCCTCCAAATGAGCTAGTGGCTTGATATTTAAAGTCAAATGATTAGGGTAATTAATAGACACGATGACACCATGTGAGATTTCATAAGACTGTTTATAATTATTCTAAAAGCTTAAATTGTTACATGAATGCGTGATTTATTATTTAAATATTCTGAAACCAAAGAAGCTGAGAAACCTTCCTGCATTAATAATCATATATTACACCTCGCGCCATCTGAATTGACATACATAGGATAGGACCATCCAATTGAAGAAATGCAAATTACTGAATTAGCTGTGGAGAAGCTGCCGTGCTCAACCCATTAATTTTTCCACCTAAATCATAGTTGAGGTCGGAGTCCTCACCCAAGCATGCAAGCGATGAAGAGATCTGGACACCATCCATCACAGAAGATTTGTGATTACCGCTGTTTTGTATCAGGTGGGTGAAGTGACACATCCAAGACGATATTCACAAATTTGAAGTTCTTCCTGATTCAAAACGGGTGGTCATCCCTGTTTTTCCTCCAAAAGGGGTACGCCTTCCATCATTAGGGCGTGAAGAGAACTCGTCCGAACTTTGTAGAGTGGTTGGGTTACCGCTCGATGCGGTATGCCTTCCAGGATGAACATTCTTCTCAGGATATAATCCTAATCTTGAATCATGAGTACGTTCTTACGAAAATCATTGTTAATGAAACCCGTAGCTGAAAGGAAGACAAGGCAAGCAAAATGACATGAATGAGATATCTACCTCCTCCTGCCAACTCGCTGGGGAGTTTCTTGCTGCCTAATGAAGCATAGCCAAATCGATTAGAGTTTTCCCTCCAAGAAAATCGGCAAAGGAAATTGTGAACAAGTAATTCTAATGGGGAGAAACATGATGATGGCAATGGAGAAAAATATAACAATAGTTCTTCTACATTTAAATCAATCATGCCTCGAGTCTTGCGAGCACTGTCGTTCAAACCCTTGCTTATCATGGCTGGTTCAACAAAATTAGCTTTAAAAACACCTCGTCCAGAGCAGAAACACATTACAATTACATATTTCACATATTAATGGTGCGAATGATAACCATTCCATTTCAAAAATCAATTCTTAATTAGAAATTAATTTTCTATTTCTATTTCTGAGATAAGTTTTTCAGTAAATGATGCGTTTGATAACGATATAAAATTTATATTCCCGAAATGAAAATTTATTTGATGATGATATAAAATTTCTCTCTTCTGGATGATCGACAGCGAGAGATGGCCAATGGGTGGCGGATGATTGGTGGCGAGTGACCGACGAATGGTGGCAGGTGATTGGTGGTGGGTGACCAACGACCAGCTAGTTAGTATTGAGGACAAGCTCGCTTGATGCCGACAAGCTCAAGTCTCGCCAAATTGACGAGGCCTCGACCTTGCTAAATCAACGAGCTCAACCTCACTTGACTCCGGCGAGCTCGATTCTCGCTAGGTCGGTAAGGTATTGCTAAGAACAATTCTGTACCCTTCTAAAATATGTCAT
This sequence comes from Eucalyptus erythrocorys, assembly GCA_014182555.1. Taxonomy (NCBI): domain Eukaryota; kingdom Viridiplantae; phylum Streptophyta; class Magnoliopsida; order Myrtales; family Myrtaceae; genus Eucalyptus; species Eucalyptus erythrocorys. Next base: position 26,223,854 of record CM024601.1, on the reverse strand, counting down.
ATTTTTTCATCGTTGTATTATAGTGAATCAGTAATCCAACGATGTAAGGCCCTTTTTGGCCCTACAAGATGTGCATGATTGACTTGTGAAAAGATTAAGGATATTCTAGCTTTTTTGGGGTCGGATGGGAATTCTTCCTCTCCTAAATCTTTTTCAAAGCAATTTTTATTCTCGAGCAGAATTTTCATCGGCTTTTCGTGACCCTTCGTCATGCGCTAGAGGTGAATTTGCAGCCTTGGGGCTTGAACCCAAAGAGCATGTACCGAACCTGCAAAAGAGTTGCTTAGCTGATGCAGAATGATTTTTGTTCTGAAGTTCTCATCTCTATTTGCATCATATGCTATGACATTTCAGGTGGTCTGGTTCTCTTACCAAAGAAATCAGTCACAAAAGCTGTGGAAAAAAAAAAAATTAATGAAACTCTCAAGAACTTTGCACTATTTACAAAGTGCCGCGGCTCTTTTACAAAAATGCATTGACAAAAATGGAATGTGGTGCGAAAATCATAAATGCTGAATGAGGATTAGGTCGCGCTTTGGTTTAGCATCTCATTGTACTGAAGGTATGAAATTTGCCTTTGCAACTTCATTTGTTCATAGAATTTAGCTATGAACTCCTCTGCTCTTGTGTCGATCCCTCGATCTTCCTCAATTTTCACTCTTCCATCCTCCGCCTGCTCCTCATCGAAATGAGTTCCCTCTTCGCCTCCGTTTTCAAGGAAGCTCTGCCTCACGGCTTCATACCCATAGCACAGTCGGTCGTCGTCGTCGAACTCTGGGTCAAAATCGAGGTGGGGGTTTATGCACGGTATGTGCGGCAAATGAAACCGCATCGATCCCGGGCGATGCATCTTCACGTGGACAACTGGGGTCTTCTCAAAGGAGAGCTCACGCTCCCTGTACCAGATCTGGCTGCGCGGCGTGGCCTGGCCGATGGTCTTGAGGAACTTGGGCACAAGGCGGAGCTGCAACTTGAACGCCCCGCCTTTCCTCGCCCAGAGCAGCGCCAGGCGCAGGAGGTTCCACGCGCGGCGAGAAACCCCGGAAGTCTTCCTCGGCATCTTTTCTCACTCTCTAGCTGAGTAGTGTTTGCTTTGAGAAAGTCTTGCAGCTGCAAGAGGATGAATGAGAGAAGATGAAAAGAGGGTGTGCAGGGTGTGAGATGACTGATGAAACGGGGGTTAGCTTTGTATGGGGCCTTTTTCAGATTTTGGTGAGCTGGATGTGTACAAAAATGATGAGAAAGCTGTCTACGTTTTAGGATGATCTGTGAGAATGAGCAGAGCTTGGAAGGTGTTTATATATGGATGGGAATTTCGTATGGCACGCGGTGTCGTGGAGAGAGACAGCAGTTTCGTGTGGGGATGTGAATAGTGGTAGGCGGGATCTGGGGACAACGAGGTTGGACGCGGTGTAGCTGCATCATTGTTGTTTTCAGATGCTTGTTACTTTATTTCTCCCCGTTCTCGTTGATGGCCATCTCGAAATTTGGCGAGTACGGTTAATCTCGATAAGTGAGGATAATTGTCCAAAAAATCATACATTTATTATACAATAACTAATTTAAGTCTAAAAAATTTTGATTATGTCAGATATAATTTTGAACCTATTGTACGGCAATCAATTATATCCTAAACCTTTCAATTATGCTAATTTAGTTATAAATATTTTGACTATTTACCAATTTAGTCATAAACCTTTGAATGAGTCGTCAATATAATCCTTTCAGGTAATTTTGATCGAACATCACTCAAAGACTACATTGACAAATTATTAAAAGATTTAAAATTGAATTGACAAATCATCAATACATTTATGAATAAATTAGCATAATTGAAAGGTTTAGAGCTAAAATGACATAATTCAAAATTTAAAATCATATTGAGCATCGTAATTGGACAATTTTCCCTTTAATAAGTGTATGGGAATGGTCCCATCACTCACAGGTATCGGATACGACTCTTAAAAAGGGCGGTGGGTGTGCTCTCAGATAACTTTGAGTTGAAGTCATATAATTGAATGGATGAAATGTTGATTATAAAAGCTCTTAACCCCTTAATTCACAGCTGTTTTTTTTTTCTTTTTTTTTTTTTTGTCAGAGTTAACAGCTATTCAAAAGTGCCGCAAAAGCATTTTTTTAAAAGCAAGGTGTTGACGTTTGTTATCAAGGCTCTTGTTAAGCAATCTACTAAAAAATCCTTTACATTTTCCAATGATTGATTGTTGTAATATTATATGCAATGAATATAATAAAAAAATGAATCATTTCAAATAAAATTAGCAGGAGAAGTGATTATTATATATTTGAAGCGACTCTTGTCTGCGGTTTTTTTTGTTGTTGTTGGTTTTCCCTTTTTTTTTTTGGCCAAATTGATGATGTGCTCGTAATCTCATCATGATATTTACTTTTGCTAGTAGTTTTTTTTTTTTTTTTTTTTGGTAACGAACTTTTGCTAGTAGTTGGGGAACCTAAAAAAAAAAAAAAGTAGTGAATTTTTTATTTTTGGTTAATATCCTGAAAAATCCTAAATAGGAAGTATGTGACAAATTTACCCTAAACTAATTTTTTTTACCATAAAAAACTCTAAATTGGTACACCTATGATAAATTTATCCAAACTGACCATAAAAAGCCTGAAATCAGTATACTTGTGACAAATTTACTTCAATTTAATTTATTTAACCGCCAAAAACTTTAAATTTGTATATTTGTGATTGGATTGATACCACAAAAAATCACAAAAATTGTATAACCATAACAAACGAAGAGTAGAATCGTAAATCGGTATCCAATCAACTGTCGTGTGTCATTTAATTTAGTAATTTGATAGTAAAATTTAACGCAAATTAGCATAATGTAAATTTGTCATATATGTACCAATTTAGGGTAAAATTATCAAAGGTGTACCACTTTGGGATTTTTTATGTTCAAAAATTAGTTTTTAATAAATTTATCATAAGTGTACCGGTTTGGGGTTTTTAAGGATATTAACCCTTTTTTTTTTTATATATATTGAGAGGGATAAAGTCCAAATGTTATACTATAATTCACCTACCGAAACCTAATTCATTGGAGTGAACATTTTTTCTCATCTTGCTTTATCTTTCACATTCACTCAAATTAATATTTTTTTTTCCTTTTCAATTGATCTTACGGATGAAATTCCGAGATTATGGCAAAACTTCCTTTTAAAAGATCTTTATCTCCTATCCAAATGCGAGAAGAATCCAACAAGCAAATCCTCAACGTACCAAATAGTCATCCTTTGATCTAGGAGATTTATTTGTACTATCATCATGATATATTGATCCAATAACAATGTCTAAGTTGATCTAATTTTTAACTAACTTTGCATTTGAATCATGGAAATTGTCTAAGTCAATGCTAGTTGCGTCATGTACTACAATATATACTAACCAAACCACTAACGATTTATTGTCAAAATTAGCTGAAAGAACTAAATTGGCAAATTGTTAAAAGAATTAAGACTAAATTACTAAATTATCGAAATATTTATGACTAAATCGAAACAATTAAAATATTTATGACTAAATTGATAAGTCTAAAAAAGTTTAGGATGAACGTGTCACAATTAAAAGATTCAGAATTGAATCAATGACAGTATAATAAATTTTTGAATTTTTGAATAATTTTTCCCGATATTTCAGGTCGTCCTTATGAAGTTCTGCCCTTTTTGAAAATTTTATTTTATCTAAACTTATATTCTCGCATTTTCCATTAGAAACACACGGCGACATCACATTCATTAACAAGGAAGCCAATCATGGATCATGACCCCGTGAACGGTGGGGATTAACAATCTGGCCCCACATTTTAAATCACAAAATACTAAACAAAGGTTGAGGGCTTTTGTCCAAGTAAACGGTCGTCGATCGTGTAGAGAGAGAGAGAGAGGGGAGGTGGGGGGGAACGATGGGCTGTACTGTTGCCTGGATTCTTCTAAACCGTGTTAGGAAACCTTAAAAAAAAGATAGGATGCTTCGTTTTTTTCCGAGTGATTACAAGTCAAGACCTTTCAAGTCAACAAGTAATTATTTATAATACAATTACGTAGTTAAAGTCCTTAAAAAATACAGCATAGAGAGGGAGAAAATTGACAACCCAAGAATCTATAGTTTAATGTATGTCAGATTGATTTCTTAACATTTTATTTGGTTTGTGTAGTTCACACATTTTGACTCTTTTTTTTTTCTCGTTTAAAACACTTCAAAACTCTTATCTTCTGCCATCCTATACAACTTTTCCATAAATTTTTTCAATAATATTTTAAAATTTAGTGGAATTTTTTTATTGATCAAAATAAAATCTTCAATTCTCAATTGACCAACAACTAAAAAGTTGACTCTCATTTATAGAGTTTATTTACGATCATCATGAACACAAATTTCCTTTCATTTTAAGTAAGTATTATCTTGTCATTTTCTTCTTATTTCTAAGACGACAATGCAAATTGAACTCGGCTAAAATCACCGGTTTGGCCCAAATCTCATGGTAATTTGTGGGCAACCAGCAAGACATTATAATATTAAATTGAATCCAAAGTAAAAAAAAAAAAAACAAATTAAGAAAATGGCTGTGATGCCAATTTGCTAGTTGTCTCGTCACCTTTAAATTAATCAAGAATTTTAAGATAAATCTAAGGCTCCGTTCGGTAACATTCTTATGTTTCTATTTTTCTATTCTTTTATTCCCTAAAATTAAAAAAAAATCATTTGATAACATTAATTAATTTTTCTATTCCAAATAATTGAAAAGTTGTCAAGGAATAAATTTGGAATAAAAAGAAAAAATAATAAAAAAGTTACTTCTTGTTTTCGGGAACAATTTTAAGAATAAGTCATTTTCTTTCTTCTTCTTTTTTTTCTTTTCTTCTTCTTCCCTCTTCTAACTAGTCCATTGCCCATTGTCGGTTGCCAATGGCTCTGGTTGCCAGCCACCACCAGTCATCGCTATCAGCCCCCACCTTCGCTACCTAGTGACTAGCTAGAAGAGGAAGGAGAAGAAAGACAAAAAAAAAAAAAAAAAAAAAAAAAAAAGAGAGAGAAAATCTCAAAAATTATTAAAAAATTAAAAGAAATTCTACGTTACAAATATATATATGTATATATATAAGTCGTACCATACGAATTCCTATTCTTTTTCTATTATGAGAATAGACATTTTGTGCAATTACCAATGGCGTACATAATAATCATTTTATTTCTATTTCAAAACTATTTTTCTATTTTAGACTTGTTTTTAGAATAGAAATTTGTTTGGTAACACAATTTTATTTTTCTATTTCTCGAACAAAATTTTACTTTAAAAATAGGTTTAGAATAGAAATTAAAAATAAAATTTTTTTGCTTCTGTATTTTTGGACTATAAATGAGAAATAAAAACTCTTATTGTCACTTGTCTTCATTGCTACCACTCGCCATATGCCGCTACCACTTGCCATCGGCTGCCCCCTACCAATCGTCACCACCATTCATCGCCTGCTGCTTGCCACCAGTTACCACTAGTCGCCCCTCGCCGTCCACCGCCACCTAGGAATGAGAGATTTTATATAGTTATCAAACGAATTTCTACTTTAGGAATAGAAATTTTGTATCATTATCATACGTATATTTTTGCTTGGAAACTCATTAAAGGATATAAATATAAAAATAGAAAAATCTATTTTTATTTCAAAAATCAATTTCTGATTAGAATGGTTATCATTTGCGCTCAAACGTGTTCATTTACTTAGAATTGATTTTAGAAAAATAGAAATAGAAAACATTATTTGCATCATATGCTATGACATTTTAGGTGTTCTGCTTGTCTCTTATCAAAGAAATCACTCACAAAAGCTGTGGAAAAGAAAATTAATGAAACTCTCAAGAACTTTGCATTATTTACAAAGTGCCGCGACTCTTTTACAAAAATACATTGACAAAAATGGAATGTGGTGAGAAAATCATAAATGCTGAATAAGAATTAGCTCGCGTTTTGGTTTAGCATCTCATTGTACTGAAGGTATGAAATTTGCCTTTGCAACTTCATTTGTTCATAGAATTTAGCTATGAACTCCTCTGCTCTTGTGTCGATCCCTCGATCTTCCTCAACTTCCACTCTTCCATCCTCCACCTGCTCCTCATCGAAATGAGTTCCCCCTTCGCCTCCGTTTTCAAGGAAGCTCTGACTCACGGCTTCATACCCATAGCACAGTCGATCGTCCTCGTCAAACTCTGGGTCAAAATCGACGTGGGGGTTTATGCACGGTATGTGCGGCAAGGGAAACCGCATCGACCCCGGGCGATGCATCTTCACGTGGACAACCGGGCTCTTCTCAAAGGAGAGCTCACGCTCCCTGTACCAGATCTGGCTGCGCGGCGTGGCCTGGCCGATGGTCTTGAGGAACTTGGGCACAAGGCGGAGCTGCAACTTGAACGCCCCGCCTTTCCTCGCCCAGAGCAGCGCCAGGCGCAAGAGGTTCCATGCGCGGCGAGAAATGCTGGACGTCTTCCTCGGCATCTTTTCTCCCTCTCTAGCTGAGTAGTATTTTGCTTTGAGAAAGTCTTGCAGCTGCAAAAGAATAAATGAGAGAAGATGAAAAGAGGGTGTGCAGGGTGTGAGATGACTGATGAAATGGGGGTTAGCTTTGTATGGGGCCTTTTGCAGATTTGGTTGAGCTGGATGTGTACAAAAATGATGAGAAAGCTGTCTATATTTTAGGATGATCTGTGAGAATGAGCAGAACTTGGAAGGTGTTTATATATGGATGGGAATTTCGTATGGCACGCGGTGTCGTGGAGAGAGACAGCAGTTTCGTGTGGGGATGTGAATAGTGGTAGGCGGGATCTGGGGACCCAACGCGGTTGGACGCGGTGCAGCTGCATCATTGTTGTTTTCAGATGCTTATTATTTTATTTCTCCCCGTTCTCATTGATGGGCATTGCGAAATTTGGCGAGTCCGATTAATCTCCATAAGTGAGGATAATTGTCAAAAAAATCATAAATTTATTATACAGTAGCTAATTTACGTCTCAAAAATTTCGATTATCTCAGATATAATATTGAATCTATTGTATAGCAACCAATTTGGTCATAAACTTTTCAATCTTGCTAATTTAGTTATAAACATTTTAACTGTTTGTCAATTTAGCCATAAATCTTTGAACGAGTTATCAATATAGTCTTTTCGAGTAAGTTTGGCTAGATATCACTCAAAGACTACATTGGCAAATTATCAAAAAATTTAAAATTGAATTGACAAATCGTCAATACGTTTATGAATAAATTAGCGTAATTGAAAGGTTTAAAATTAAATTAACATAATTTAAAATTTAAAATTTAAAATTATAGTGGCCATTGTAATTAGACAATTTTCCCTCAATGAGGGTATGGGAATGGTCTCACCACTCACGTGTGTCAGATACGACTCTTGAAAAGGGCTGTGGGTGTGCTCTCAAATAACTTTGAGTTGAAGTCATATAATTGAATGGATGAAATGTTGATTATAAAAGCGCTTAACCCCTTAATTCACAGCTATTTTTTTTTCTTTCTTTTTTTTTTATCAGAATTAACAGCTATTCAAAGTGCCGCAAAAGCATTTTTTTAAAAGCAATGTGTTGACGTTTGTTATCAAGGCTCTTGCTAAGCAATCTACTAAAAAATCCTTTACATTTTCCAACGATTGATTGTCGTAATGTATAGGCAATGATTATAATAAAAAAATGAATTATTTGAAATAAAATCAGCAGGTGAGGTGAATATTATATATATGAAGCTACTCTTGTCTGCGGTCTTTTCGTTGTTGTTGGTTTTCCCTATTTTTTGGCCAAATTGATGATGTGCTCACAATCTCGTCATGATATTTACTTCTGCTGGTAGTTGGGGAACTTACAAAAAAAAAAAAAAAAAAAAAAAAAAAAAAGGAGTGAACATTTTATTTTTTATATTGAAAGGGATAAAGTCCAAATGTTATACTATAATTCACCTAAGGAAATCTAATCCACTGGAGTGAACATTTTTCCTCATCTTGCTTTATCTTTCATATTCACTCAAATTAATATATATTTTTTTCCTTCTCAATCGATGTTATGGATGAAATTCCAAGATTATGGCAAAACTTCCTTTTCAAAGATCTTGATCTCCTATCCAAATGCGAGAAGAACCCAACAAGCAAATCCTCAACGTACCAAATAATCATCCTTTGATCTAGGAGATTTATTTGTACTATCATCATGATATATTGATCTAATAACAATGTCTAAGTTGATCTAATTTTTAACGAACTTTACATTTGAATCATGAAAATTGTCTAAGTCAATGCAAGTCGTATCATGTACGACAATCGATACTAACTAAACCACTAACGATTTATTGTCAAAATTGGCCGAAGGACTAAATTGGAGACTTGTTAAAAGAATTAAGACTAAATTGTCATGTTATCAAAAGATATGAGTAAATCATAATAATTAAAATATTTATTACTAAATTAATAAGTCTAAAAAAGTTTATGACTAACTTGTCACAATCAAAAGATTCAGAATTGAATCAATGACAGCACAATAGATTTATGACTTTTTCAATAATTTTTCCCGAAATTTTAGGTGGTTCTTATCAAGTTCTGCCCTTTTTGAATTTTTTTTTTATCTATCTTAACTTATATTCTCGCATTTTCCATTAGAAACACACGGCGACATTACATTCATTCACAAGGAAGCCAATCATGGATCATGACCCCGTGAATGGTGGGCATTAACAATCTGGCCCCACATTTTAAATCACAAAATACTAAACAAAGGTTGAGGGCTTTTGTCCAAGTAAACGGTTGTCGATCGTAGAGAGAGAGAGAGAGAGAGAGAGAGAGAGAGAGAGAATGATGGGAATGTGCTGTTGCCTGGATTCTTCTAAACCGTGTTAGGAAACTTCACTTATTGATAGGATGCTTCGTTTTTTTTTTCCGAGTGATTATAAAGCCAAGACCTTTCAAGTCAACAATTAATTATTTATACTACAAGTAGTAGTTTTTTTTTTTTTTGGTCAAAATACTACAAGTAGTAGTTAAAGTCCTTAAAAAATACAGCATAGAGAGGGAGAAAATTGACAACCCAAGAATCTATAGTTTTATGTATTTCGGATTTATTTCTTAACATTTTATTTGGTTTGTGTAGTACAACTTTTCCATAAATTTACTTTACCGAAAAAATAACTTTTCCATAAATTTATTCAATAATATTTTGAAATTTAGTGAAATTTTGTTACTGATCAAAATAAAATCTTCAATTCTCAATTGACCAACAACTGAAAAGTTAACTCTTGTTTATAGACTTTACAGGCCATCATGAACACAAATTTCCTTTCATTTTAAGGAAGTATTATCTTGTCATTTTCTTCTTATTTCTAAGACGGCAACGCAAATTGAACTCGGCTAAAATCGCCGGTTTGGCCCAAATCTCATGGCAGTTCGTGGGCAACCGGCAAGACATTATAATATTAAATTGAATCCAAGCAACAAAAAAAAAAAAAAAAATTAAGAAAAGGGCTGTGATGCCAATTTCCTAGTTGTCTTGTCACCTTTAAATTAATCAAGAATTTTAAAATAAATCTAAAGCTCCGTTTGGTAACATTCCTATGTTTCTATTTTTCTATTGTTTTATTCCCCAAAATTTAAAAAGAAAAAAAGAAATTCATTTGGTAACCTTAGTTAATTTTTTTATTCCACATAATATAAAAGTCGTCAAGAAATAGATTTGTAATAAAAACAAGAAATAGAAAAAAAATTGATTCTTGTCCTCGGAAATAATTTTTGGAATAAGTAATTTTTTTTCTTTTCTTTTCTTCTTCTTCCCTCTTCTAACTAGTCCATCGCCCTTTGTCAGTTGCTGTTAGCTCTAGCAACAAACCACAGCCAGTCATCACTATCGGCCCCCGCCTTTGCCACCTGGCAACTAGTTAGAGGAGGAAGAAGAAGAGAAAGAAAGAAGAAGAGAAAAAAAAAAAGAACAAAAAAAAATCTCAAGAAATTATTAAAAAATTAAAAGGAATTCTACTTTACAAAAAAAATAATAATAATTTATAAGTTATACGGAACAAATTCCTATTCTCTTTCTATTCCGATAATAGAAATTTTGTACAGTTTTTAAGGGTGCACATCATTTTATTTCCATTTCAAAACTATTTTCTTATTTTAAACTTGTTTCTAGAATAGAAATATGTTTTATAACACAATTTCATTTTTCTATTTCTAGAACAAGTTTTTAGTTTAGAAATAAGTTTAGATTAGAAATGATAAGTAAAAATTTTTCCCTTCTTTATTTTAAGAATATAAATGAAAAGTAAAAACTCTTCTTATTGCTTGCCTTCACTACTACCGCCCGCCATCCGTTGTTGCCGCCGCCATCACCGCCCCCGCCAATCGTCGCTACCATTTGCCGCCATCGCCCGCCACTAGTCGCCACTAGTTGCCCCTTGCCATCCATCACTGCCTAGGATAGAGAGATTTTGTGTCATTATTAAATGAATTTTAATTTTTGGAATATAAATTTTATGTCATTATCAAATACATATTTTTACTTGGAAACTCATCCAAAGATATAAATAGAAAAGTAGAAAAATCTATTTCTATTCCAAAAATTAATCTCCGTCTAGAACTGTTATCTTTCGTGCTCAAACATGTTCATATACTCAAAAATTATTTTAGAAAATAGAAACAGAAAAAATTATTTCTGAAAGAAACTTACCTCCGGATCAGCAATGTTACCAAAAGTATCCTAATTCGCTAGTTGAAACTGAACCATTTCTTTTGGGAACCAGCCTGTATTTGATTCGAGCGCAAGATTGAGGGCTTCTATCATTTTTTATCCTGGAAAGATTCCCCTTTTATTGCCTCATGGATGAACGCCAGTAGTGCCCTTTAACTAAAACAAAGAAGCCAAACACTGTTTCTCTAGATTGTGTTTGGAAGGTTTGCTCTCATGATACCATGGTCAGGGATGCACAACACTAGCACCGAAAACGTGATGAAGCTGGGATGCAGCAAGAGGAGGAAAAGGTAATTTTAATTGGTTCGAATTTCAGGTGGCAGGTGAGAGTGTCGAGCCGCTAAGAGCAGTGAATTGCGTGGAGAGTTTTTTATGGTTCAACGGCGGAAATCCCAGAATCGAAAATGCGGAAATTTAGCAGTGCCCAAATATAGATGAAATAGAAGTGTAAATGATCAAAAGCCTCCAGATGAGCTAGTGGCTTGATATTTAAAGTGAAAGGGTTAGGGTAATTAACAGGCGCGATGACACCATGGGAAATCCGCGATGACACAATGGGAAATCAACGTTGGATAGAATGCTGCCTGCCACTATTTTCCCTCCGATCCATCTCCTATAGAATCATTATATGCCAATTGTCAATTGTCTTCCGCTAGGACTACAGCTTTGATATCATGTGAGATCTCATGGACTATTATCAATTATTCTAAAAGCTTAAATTGTTATATGAATACGTAATTTATTATTTAAATATTTTCATATTAAAGAAGCTAAGGACCCTCCTGCATTAATAATCAGAGATTACACCTCACTCCATCCAAATTGGCATACATAGGACCATCCAAGAGAAGAAATGCAAATTACTGAATTAGCTGTGGAGGAGCTGCCGTGCTTAACCCATTAATTTTTCCACCGAAATCATAGTTAAGGTCGGAGTCCTCACCCAAGCATGCAAGCGATGAAGAGATCTGGACTCCATCCATGACAGAAGATTTGTGATTACCATTGTTTTGTATCAGGTGGGTGAAGTGACACATCCAAGACGATTCTCACGAATTTGAAATTCTTCCTGATTCAAAACGGTGGTCATCCCCGTTTTTCCTCCAGAAGAGGTACGCCTTCCATCATTAAGGCGTGAAGAGAACTCGTTTGAACTTCGTAGAGTGGTTGGGTTACTGCTCGATGTGGTCTGCCTTCCAGGATGAACATTCTTGTCAGGATATAATCCTAATCTTGAATCAAGAGTATGTTCTTACGAAAACCGTTGTTAATGAAACCCGTAGCTGAAAGGAAGACAAGGCAAGCAAAATGACAGGAATGAGATATCTACCTCCTCCTGCCAACTCACTAGGGAGTTTCTTGCTGCCTAATGAAGCATAGCCAATTCGATGAGAGTTTTCCCTCCTAGAAAATCAGCAAAGGTAATTGTTGACAAGTAATTCTAATGAGGAGAAACATGATGATGGCAATGGAGAAACATATAACGATAGCTCTTCTGCATTTAAATCAGTCGTGCCTCGAGTCTTGCGAGCACTGTCGTTCAAACTTCAAACCCTCGCTTATCATGAGATTGTTCAACAAAATTGGCTTTGAAAACACCTGGTCGAGAGTAGAAACACATTACAATTACATATTTTGCATGGTAATAATGCGAATGATAACCATTCTATTCCAAAAATCAATTCCTAGTTAGAAATTGATTTTTTATTTCTATTTCTTAGATGAGTTTCTCAACAAACTATGCGTTTGATAACGATATAAAATTTCTATTCCCAAATTGGGAATTTATTTGATAATGATTAAAACTTCTCCCTTCCAAGCGATTGATGGGGAGAGAGGTGGCCAATGGATGGCAGACGATCGACGGCGAGTGACCAACAAATGGCGGCAAGTGATTGGTGGTGGGTGACCAACGGCCAGCTAGTTAGTATTAAGGACAAGCGATAAAAAGAGCTTTTATTTCTTATTTTTGTCCAAGAAATAGAAAAGTAAAAAAATATATATTTCTAATTTTTGTTTCAAACCTATTTTTGGAGTAAAATTTATTTCAGGACTAGAAAAATAAATTTACAATACCAAACTTATTTCTTTTCCAAACTTGTTCCTAAGATCAGAAAAATATAAAGATAAAAAAATTATTATTATTATCATGCGCGTCCTAAAATGTTGGATATTAGAGCCACAGAAAAACCTATAGCTCCACGACTGTCACTTCTGGTGAGATTCCAAAGCCTCGCAGCCGAAATAATGGATGAGGTCTTTTTTTTTTTTTTTTTTTTTTTTATTCCATCTATATACAAGGGGAGAAATCAAAGAACTCAAGAATCCTCATAACAATTTAACATAGGAAATAACGAGAAACCATGTTATACTGCCAAACAAACGAAAAAGAGAACAAATAGAGCAGAGGGATTGCTGCAGCACAAAGAGTTAAGAAGCCAAAATACAAGAGGAGGAAGATTACTGTCCCAAAAGATCCAAGCAACTGGGTTCAATCTTGCTATTTGGATTCTTGGATCGCACAACTTTATCGTGTGAAAAACTGAGATTCCAACAATGACGATTAAGGAGGCCATCGTCGAGCAAGAAACACAAGAACCTCAAACCTTGAAAGAAGTTCAAACGTCCAAACAACGTACGCAGAGCAAGAGGACCACAGAAAGAAATGATCGACCCCTTGTAAGACAAGCACACCATGAACGGGGACGTCAAGGTGTCATTTAGTCAAAACTGTTGGGGACTGTCGTCTAGATAGTAAAGTGGCAATAGAACTCTTAAAATTAGCATTGTCTACACAGAATTTTGAGTGCCATAGTTGTTTCTCCCAAAAGAACACGAACCTTAATTGGGCGACTCTTGTGATGCACGTTGATTCCTTGGACATTGATGTGATGCTTTGCATCCATCGTGAAACCTATTGTAACGACATTAATCATCTGACAACAATATGCGCACATAAGTAGATACTTATATCAAGATGAATATCTACAAAAGACAAAAGGACATTGTTGTGAGGCATAACAGTGTGTTTATAAACTCCATCCGTATTAGGTTGCGGTTGATAAATGACTTCTTGAGATAGCATCGTATCATTTATAATATTAGGATGCTTGATATCCTTCCCTAAGAACCATTCGGAATTTGAGGGAGAGAGAGAGAGCTATAAATTTTCTTGAAGTTAGTGCAACACAGGGATCATTGTAATAGCGACTTCCTACAAATAAATCAAGTTTTCTGACTTTGAGAGGGAAAAGTGCTAAGGGCAGACGCCCATTTGGCGAAAGATAATAGTTCGTTTATTTATCACAGGGCATCCATGTCACAGCTGCTTGTATCATAACTTTGCTCTGGTTGTTTGCGCCTCTGTGGAAGTCAAGTGGTTCACAAGCAATGCAGGACGTGGGAGACATAATTACACAGGTATCAGACTGAATACCCCCAAGCATCTAACGAAGGGCTGATATCAATGACCAAATTTGGCATTTTCTACTCATGCCTTCACCTCTTCATATAGGCCACAGCTCACTTATGAGTAGAAATTCTCACTTAAGATGCTGACGTTCCATTACGAAGGGATAACTCTGAGGCTAAAATAAATTAATGCAGTGAAAAATCATCCAAAAAAAAAAACACAAAGTCAGAAAACAGAATATGAAAGGTTTTAGTTATCCTCACTGGCAAAGTACCAGAGCTTGGCATCCAATTTTAAGGACTGCACCTGCATGCTTGTGGACCGAGAGCAGCCCACAAGCTGCCAAATCCACTTGATAAAGTGGAATAACGAGCCTTATTAAGGTCCACAGGCTGGCAAATCCAATTAGTGTCTTACCGATTTACGGATCAAAACAAGTACGATACCAACATAAAACAGACCCGTGCATTTTTTTTTTTTAATGATAAATTGGTCATTTAAAGAGGGAAAAATGTTGTTATTACTAAGGATTTTGTTAATAAACGTTTCTAGTACACTTATTAATTATCTCAATAAAAAAGTTTGTCATATCCAACGCATTGTGTTTTTTGTGTGATAAATATATCAGAAACCAAAAACATTTCCTTATCAAGTATTGGTAACAGGGAGAAGTACACTAATGGTGCCATAAGTTGTGTACAGCGCTCACTTTGGTGCCAAAAGTTTCTATCGGATCATTTAAGTGCCAAAAAATTTGAAAAACGCTCACTTTGATGCCAACGCCGATCTGATCGGCCGGAAATCCACTTGGCGTTTTTTTATTGGTTTCTTATGCTGATGTGGCTCGCCGGAGTTGGTGGCCACGTCAGATTTTGGCCGGAATCTTTCACCGGTGGCACCAAAGTGATCGTTTTTCCTCCGATTTGGCACTTAAGTAATCCGACGGAAACTTTTGGCACCAAAGTGAACGCCGTACACAACTTATGACACCATTAGTGTACTTCCCCCATTGGTAACAAGTGTCCTAGTGGACGTATTGCTAATTATAGGACACAACGTATAAGATTTTGTTAACAAGTGCCCCTGCATAATATATGAGCAAATGTTCAATTCTCAAAGCATTGATCATGCATTTTACAAGAGGAATTAGTGTATTGAGAATTGCAACATAATATGCAAATGAACGCTTTATCTATTAATAATTCTTCCTTAATCAATTTAATCACAACTTGATACTCAATAAGTTTGTAGTTGCATCAATTTAGCAAGTATTTCTCGATTGGTATCTGAGGCATTCATTTAATGGACCACCCACATAGAAACACACTGTTTTGCCACGACATCTTCAATCTATTGTTCACTATATCTTCTTCTATTCAATTTACGTGACACCATATATTTCCTTTAGATATAAACATGGGCATATGTGAATATATGGCCGTGATTGGCCTTGACATGAACAACTTTTCTCAAAATGCTGTGCAAATATCAACCTTTCAAGCCCCCATTATGGTAAGATGGGTGAGGGCTATTTCTTGAGTGATAAAAACCAAGTGGCTTGTCAAGACGCTGTTGACCAGCAGGGATACTGGTTTTAAACTTGGGAGATACGAGAATATTTACGTGAATTGGAGGTGGATGCCACCAATTCTTTCTAGAACTAGCCGCAAGGATGGGAATTTATGATATGAAAGGACAATTTCTATTTCTAATTCATAAATAGAACTAGAACAGTTCATTTCACTTGGGTTTGGATATGTTCATTCTACCAAATCTTTAGGAAGGACCACCTCAATATGATTTTTTTTCTCAACCTAGTATCTCTCTTCATCATGGTAAATCTAATCTGGACTCTACAATCCATTGAAAATCAGTCCCTTTCAAGAATGACATTGACCACTCACTTAATTGTTGCTCTCTGTAATATTATAATCTACCTCGTCATCTAGATCTGTTCTTGCCCTAAATGGAAATGAGGCTGATGTGGCGAAGCATTGTGTTCCTGCAGTCCCTACAAAGAGGTATAAAAAGATTCTGTTTTTTGTTTGCTTGTGATTTTTTGGCTTGATTGTTTTATGCCTTCATCTCTTCCTTTCCAGGATGTTCATAACGTTCAGGAGAATGGATGAATCTAAGAGGCCCAAATACTATGCTCCAGAACCTGCTTTGCTGAGAATTCAGCCATTGCAGTACGAAGTGGAAAGATCAAAGAGGTTGAATTCATATAAAAAGGACCGATATTCAAGAAGGCATCCAGCTAGGAGAGAGGCTGACAATGCTTCTGTCTGGTCCTTGGGTGCAAACTCCACTCCTGGACATACATTTGCAAGTCCCATTAATCAGTATCCTTCAGTTTCGAGAGGAGGGCACGAGGGTAAGTGGATATGCCATTACAGCTTTCACAATTACTCATCTCATTCTCAGGTATGATTGTGCCATTTGCATGTCTCCTAAACATCTAATTCCTTCTGAATTTGACTGAAGGAAGATATGATTTAAGTCAATTTGAGGAAAGTTAAATGACTTGGAAAATTTCTGTAAGTTGTAGGAGAAGATTCTCTAGCTATTTCGCAGTGATCACAACCGAAAATATCACTTGCTTTGAGCCAAAAAATGCTATCTTATAGAATTGTCAAATAAGCGTCCTTGATTGTTCACAAGCTGTAGGTTCCGGAGGGATTAAAGCCAACGCGCAGACGTGTCTTTCATTCTGTTGTAACAAAATGGTTGGTTTTACTTCTGAAATTAAAATGGAATTGTACATGTAGAATTTTGAAAGCTTGACTATAATAAACTTTATCCTACTGTTGTAAGAGCAAAAGACTCAACACACACCCATGATGGAGCCTTTCTACTCTACACCCCAAACACGAAACTCTTGCTCTTTTATATAGGTGGCCAAAGTTCATGTTTAAACATACTTTCTAGCCTTCCACATTCGTCTAATACAAATATTTATTATTTTTTTAACAACGGAGTATTCTAGAGAAGGCTAGAGGTGATGTGGAGGCTTTATATTGGTTTTTCTTTGATGATGTGTGACTAAGAAATATGGAGAGAATTCTAGAAGATGGAGAAGATGGTGCTTTCTTCAATACATTTATTGTCTAACTATCAATATTATTTATTCTTGAGTAGGGTAAAATTATATAAAGAGTCACGTCAATCTGACTAAATCTTTTGATTTCCAATTTATACCTATCTCAGATTTTTTCCTTTTTTTTTTTTTTTTTTTTTTTTTGTCAGTCCTACTCTATACCTACTTTACACTCACTCTCAGACTTTTGTCCCGCCTCTTGCAGGGCGTGGGAGTCGAAACCCACTCCTGAAACTTGCGCGTCCCCACCCCATTCCCCCCTGAGAAGGTGGGGGTTTGAACCCCTCACCTCCCCCTTCCATGTTGGAAGGGTGGCTACTCCCAGTGGTTAAATTTTTTCCTAATTTACTTTATATTTTAGTAACGCTCTTACTAGTGCATTATGTTTCTCACATTTTGGCTGTAAATAAAAATTCATCTCAATGTTTGCAATTGCAAAAGTAAGAGTTGCATGGTCAAGATTTTATTATGAAAGCACATGGCCTTACTTCGAAGCGATTTCATCCAACTAAAAATTAAAGGTAAATGGCCGACACTACATACAACATCTACGTATCATCGATTTGGCGCGATTATGTTCTTATCCATGTTGAAATCTCATTTAAGTCAATGAATTATGATATTTCGCAATTGATACTTTTTGGAGTCACGAGCATTCCATGAGACAAAATAAAAAATGTTATAACAAAATATCAAAAAACTTGGCCAGATTGGTTGCAAGAAAATTGTTAATTGATGAATACCCTCGTCTATCATATAAGATTGCAAGTACAAGGATGGAGGTATTAAAACTATCCAACTCTTAAATTAGATTACTCCGCACTTTATATTGCACTTAATTAATTGTATAAAAGATAAACAAAAATCTGTGAGGTTGTTATTTTGTTATGGTTCAATAAATGAGTTTTAATATTTGTTTTAAGGCTATCAAATGAGTGGGTCAAGTTGGGTTTGGGTTAAGTCAAAAACAATCCAACCCATATTGACTCATTTAATCCATTTTGACCCATTTCCATCCAATGTAAATTTGATAACCCATACCCGACTCGACCATACCCGACCGAACCCATATTACCAAAGCATATTACTATTTAACTCGATTTAGGTTAAATTAGTCCCACTCATTTAATTCACTTAAACTCTTCATATATAACATTACATTTAAAAATTAAATTAAAATAAAAAATTAGTAAATAAAATAAAAGAGTGAAAAACCTTTAACTAAACCTAAGAAAGCTTATTTCTTATGATTTTTTTTTAAATGATATTTGTTGATATCTAAATTTTCGCGACCCAGTTATTTGTTCATAAAAAATTAGGGATTAATTTTTAAGCTCTAGTAAAAAAAATAAAATAAAAATTGCACCAGAGCAAATAAAAGGGAAATAAGGGGAGGATCAATCTGACTGATTATGAATGGAAGGTGGAAATTCTGATTAGCCACCCTTGCTCCAGCGAATATTCAAATTTTAGTAAACGTGGAAGCAAATTTTTGGTCAAGGAAATTAGGAGAAAAAAAAACAAGGAATTTAATAAAAGGGAAGGAATCGAAGCATTTGAGGAAAAATCGAGCCGATCGTAAAATTAGACTTCGATTTGCAGACCATGAATTAAGGCAATAGAGAAAGGAAGCTTGAAAATTACCATGAATTGGGGCTTTCGGAATCAATATAAAAGAGGACACAATTTCGTAGGAAAAAAGGAGTGGAATTCGAAAAAATTCGGGGTAGAATTCGTGAAGGAAACAAGTATGAGAATATGTAGAGAAAAAACGTGAGTGAAGGTGCAAAGAAAAAAAAAGAAAAAAGAAAAAGAGGAGCCTCTCTCTCTCGTTTAAGAAGCCAAAGAAGTGACATTTTTTTTCTTCTCTGACAAGCTGCAGAGAGAAGAAGAAGAAGAAGTCAGCAAAGTACAGTGAAAAAAAAAGGAGAGAGTGGACGTGAGGAAAAGAAGAGGGAAAGAAAAAAAAATTTGAAAAAGTGTGTTTTCTTCCTTGAGGGCTCTTGAGCGACCCTACAATTTCGCCGCTGCTCGCTCGCTCGCAATGCCCTGCCGTCGCCACCCACCACTGCTATCATTCGAACACTAGCAGCACCGTCGGTCTGCCAATCGCCCGCACGCTGCCCTCCGCCCAATGTCCGCGCAGCTCCCCGCTGCCGCACCCGATGCCTGACACCCACAACAGCACCTTTGTCGCCGCGACCCAGCGCCCGACGACCCCTTCGTTCGTCCCCCTTGCGCCGGTCACTGCACCTGCACCACCATTCGCCGCCTCTAGTCTCACCTACGTCTGCATCTCCGTCCGCCTGCTAACCCACGACAACCTAGGCCGCCTGAAAAAGGCACACTAGGTTGCAATTGGCCCAACTATCAATGACACATTTCTAAGGAGTTAATGTGACAGTTGAGGGCACTACGAATTTTAGTAGTGACATGACTAAGGCAAAATCTTGATTCGAGTCAAAATGGATGTGCAATTTAAATTTACTTTGATCTTGTATAGTATCCTATTCATGCATTTTTTGTTTTTGTGCAAAGGCAAAAGTGGATTTTCAATCTTGATTGATAGGGACTATACAAGAACGTCATTGCTAAGGCAATCCCTTTGTGGAACAATCCTCCGCATGAATGCTTAAAATCATTTTTTTTTTTTTTAGTGTGGTAAATTGTTTTGAATTTGACAATTTTTCATGCTTAAAGCTGTTAGGCTCTTTTAAAAGGGGATTTTGCATGATGACTCTTACATGTTTTGTCCATCAATTCCATTAAAGAACATCAAGATGGACTAATTTAATGAATGATGTGGAATGAATTGAGCATACTAAATGAAATGAGTTGATGAAAGGCAAATCATATCCTATACACAGTCCCCTACTCATACACTTGTGAGGTGAGTTTAGGAAAGTTCGTATCCACAAGGTAAAGAGTTCTCTCACAAAATGTACGACAACCGAAATGACGAAGGGCGGTTTATTCCTTTATCTAAAATATTGCGATAAAGCGAGCAATCGAACAATAATATAGCGGAAGAAGAAAATAAATCAGACACAAATTTACGTGGCTCAGTCATAAAGATCTACGTCCACGGGGAAAGCAGCAGCGAATTTTACTATAGATCAAGCGATATAAGGTAATTACACACTCGAGTCACTCAAATACTCTCCCAGTGTTTCCGAAGCCCCAATTACACCCAAAAACGCACAGTGTTTAGCCCCGAAATTCCTCACGAAATAATCCCTCAATTTCACGAAGGAATCACACGTAAATCTTACCACAATATTTAATTGGCTTGAACACTAAATCTTCTTAGATGTAATTCACGAACAAGAATGACAAAGAAAATCCCTCCCAAGCACTCGACGACGAGATGTCGCTTCAAGACCAATTTTTCATGATCAACCCTTTACCACCCACGGCGACAAGTCTATATATATGAGTGAAACCCTTATTCTTTTACCAACTTCTCATAAGATTCCGTTTCCTATCTTAAACGATTTTATCCAAAACATATCTCTATATATTTTAAACAAAATCCAAGTTCAAGTCAAAGTTAGACTTTCCTATTCTCTCCAACGTAAATTCAAATTTTGAGGAGTTGATTTTCGAATCTTCTTTGCTTGATTTCAAACGTCCGCAACATATCTAATTCGGAATATTCAAAATTTGACATTAAACTCAAACTCGAGACATATTTTAACACCAAACACTACATATGATCCATTACTTAACCTCTTTGAGCCCCAATACTTATGGAGATTTTTTTCAAATTACCCCTATCAAGAACCATCCTACATCAGGGCAAATTGGAGGTAAAATAGCACCATAAGGTGGAGAAAATAGGGAAAAAAAAAATTCTTACTCTCACTTGCATCAATCTTCAAGTCATGCCATTACATTGAATCCATATGGTAATTTAAGTGCCTTAGGATGACGAAGATCATTTCTTTCTCTATCCTACACACTTATATCCTTTGTATAGCCCACTTGAGCCTGCAATTTTATTTCTTCGAACTTAGTTGGTGATCATCCCCCACATTGGGGCAAGGCAAAAGACAAGTAAAGACTCTTGAAAAGTTTGAGTGTCATTCAAAGTGTAATTGCTTGGCGCATGCATTGTGCGCAAGAATTGAAATCAAAATAGAACTAAGGGGCATGAAAAAGCAGTGTGCCTGTGTGACATCTGGATTTTGACGACCCTCAAATATATGACGGTCCATGACAGATCGATGGAAGTATCGTCAGACTATGTCATTGGTACCATTTACGGACACCGTTTCGTTATCATCATTGGACCAATACGTTACGTTTAGTAATGGTCCAATCATCGAAAATTTCCTTTAAGTAACGCCACGATTGAGATCTTCTTCCACCCGTATGTGTACCCTACTAACCAAAACTCCCGTGCAAATTTGTTCCAATGACACTACACTACTATACCACTCAAGTATTTATGTAATAAGAGAGGGACTTGGACTTTAATCTAATAAATATTTAGTGAGCCGAAGGAAGGGATTTTGGCCATGCATGCATGCTTGGGGAGGAGAGACCACCCACGTCCAAGCCGCCCCAATTCTTCCCCATTTGGTCGACACTTGAGTCAACTATGAAGGGGAAATGTTGACTGAAGTAAGGCCAGCGATGGCCACGTTGCTTCGGTGTAGGCCGCTAGTAGGAGTCCAAGACGTTGCAAGATGAGGGAACGTCTTCTCCAGCTGTCTCTTGACCAAGCTGCCACCAAAAAATCTACATGCATTGACTAATTAGTCAACTAATTGAGGGAACAAAATGGCTCATAAATGTGAGCAAGAGAGAGAATAACCGAGCGAGAGAGAGAGAGAGCGGCGAGCGAGAGTGAGAGGGAAGGAAGGAGACCGTCCCTCTGTTCGTGCACGCATGCCGTCGACGCAGCTCGCATTTGCTGTCGCCGAGCCGCGTCCGTGACTGCGAGCTTCTCGATTTCTTGTCGTCGACACTACCCAAACTTAAGGCAAGTGAAAGTCTACTAGCCTATGTAATGTAATGCCGTTGTTATCTGATGTAGTGCAGTTAGATTGGAAAGATTTGAGCTTTGGATGTTGGATGCTGAATTCTTAGATGATTGGAGTAGATTGGGACTAAGGAATTGAGGAAATGCTTTGATTTTCTATGTGTATTTTTGTTTTCTTTGAACTTCAATCGAAAAACGGATTTTGGTGAACTTTTGGAAGTAAGGTAGCCAAGGTGTGGGCGTAGATTTCTACTAAACCGGTACTGCCCAAAACAACTCGTGTGTAGCTCAGTAGCTTTGTAAATTTCTACAGAGATTTCTAATACAAATTTGGTCCTGACTTCTTCATGTAAGTTGTGAGAAATTGTTTAAACTAGGACATATATTTTTGTCAAATTTTCAGGATCAATATAGTTAGCACAAACTTATTTTAGTGTGCAGTGCTTTTCTGCTGGAGTGTGAATTCTGGTCGATGGAAGAAATTTGGGGCTGAGTTGTGTGATTTACTATTCTCTATACATGACTAATTAGGCTTAGTGTCCCTCATGAAATTATTTCCTTTAGGTCTTATTTATGACATACTAAAAATTTAGAATTTTCTGAGTTCATTTATTGGTTCTTCCAAAATTATTACTGAAACCATACATTCTGATTTTGGTTGCCTTTATTCCGAGTTTTGCTCAAATTTGTCTCAAAAGTGAAAAAATCTTGGTTTTTACCTAGTAGCAATGGTTTTGGCATTCAATAAATCATTCAATACTAAAATTTCGATAAATTCAAAGGATTTCAAATGTTGTTGTTGCTTTGAAAATATTTTAGCATTGAAATGATTTGGTTACTATACCATGGCTGAGATGTTAATGCTGCTGTCAGACCCTCGGGTCGACGATGCCTAGGAGTCGGGTTGCCCATAGGATCGTCAAGGTTGATGCCTTTGGATGCCTGGGGACCGGTGAGCCCCTGAGGTTCCCCGGGAGTGTCGAGATGCCCAGATGATTCCGGAGGGTGGGGGCAACCATTGTCGTGGTTAGCTCCAAAGATTCCTTGTGATGCTAGGTGAGGTGCGAGATGCCTAGAGGTGTGACATGACACGGTCTGAATGCCCAGTGACTAAAAACCGGAGGCTTTTGCGACGCCATGTTGGGTGCAAATGGCCGGAGGGACGCAAACACTGGTCCTCCGGGAGAAAAATCTTTTGAGTTTTAAAATTGATGATTTTGCTAAATTGCATCTAATTATAGGACAAAATTGTGTGATATGGTATGAGACGTGTCATGACAGTTTGGCCCTATAATCGGGACTCATGTGACTGATGTGATGCATTTTGGTTTTGAAAATGCACTTGCTATTACTTTGAAAAGTTCTATTGATTTGATGCATACTCATTCCTTTGATTATATGTTTTGTCTATCTTGCATGAAATTAGAAAGTGATGGTTCTGCATGATATAGTTTAGTAGATCTTTTGCTGCTAGGTGGTTGTACTCACCCCTTCTAAGGACTAATATTTCAGACTAAACAAGATGCCTCTGCTGCCCGTACCTCCCGACACATTTTATGGAGTCCCGATCGACTTATAGTGGGAACGGTCGGAGCATCAGGACCCTGACGTGCGAGGGCTAACGTTTGTACGGGTGTGAGTGATATTGATGTTCGATATTGGTCCTCCTATCAGCCCTGTACTCCAAGAGTATATTGCCATATTTGTCCGTCGGGATGGACGAACGCTGGGGCTACTGCCACCGCCACCAGCAAACAGACCGGGTGGATGGGTGTGACTGTGACATGGGGTCAGCAAAGGAAGGAACTTTTAGACGTCGACACTGATTGATGGACTTTATGTATATGACTGTTGGAAATGTCGGGTATCTATTGAAGTGTAGTGGGGTATAGAAAACTACGGCATTTTGGTGTATCGACTAAAAATGTCCATCTAGTTTATGTAAATAAAAGTGTTCGGCAATTACCTATAAATGTATTTAGTTGGTGTGCATCGTTTCTGAATACATGAAAGGGAGTTTTTAGATACGCTTCCGCCATATTCTGCGCAGGGACCAATGGAAAAGATATAAACCCCCAGAACTAATGGACTTATCAAAATTCTATGGTATTAAAGTAACAGACTTTCAGGTTAATCAGGAGAATGGTAGTGATCTGTGGCGACCCTAACGGATCGGGAGCCGTCGAGGGGTGTCATAGCCTAGTAAAAGCAAGGCCAATGCCCTTGAAAAAGGAATTGAAGAAAAAAAATGAATGAAAACTGGGGGCAAAAAAGCAGTGTGCCTGATAAAAGTAAGGCCAATGCCCATAGAAGTGTCAAATAGATGACTATCAATTGCAAAAATTGTATCCCAATGGAGCAGTACTCAAAGAGTCAAGATCAATGGTGCATTTATAATGACAATCCCTAGTGAAAGAGAAGACCGGCGACAATGCCTAGATGATCATCAACTTTGACCCCGATACACATCTTTGAGCCTAACAATCTTTCATTTATCAACCCATGAACCTAACCTACATTACGTCCCTTACAAAGTCTCTTTTGATTAGAGCACTTAAATTAACGTAGAGGTTCACATGTCTTAAGCATCGCTCGAAGAAAAGCAGGCAGGATTATTTCTTTCTCATTTTGCAAGGTTCTTGACTTGAAGTTGACTACGAAGTTGTTCTTTCCATAGTCTTGACTCAAAGAGTCCATTTGTTAAGCCATTAACCAAACCCACATTACGGTCCCTGTTAAAGACCCCTCAGATTGATAAGGTCGTACCGCTTATGAGAATACTCGAACCCCTATCGATATGATGAAATGGAATGATTCTCCTAAAATAGCCCTTTTGAATGAGAGTGAGTGAAAGTCATTTCTAATTGAAAGTCTCTCTTTTAGTATTATTAGGAAATCCATGTCATGAGTGAAAATTATCTTGAACGATAATTCTCCCCAGTGGAAATTTGGGTGATGCAAAGGTCATTATGCATGAATCCCGATTGAATTGATAAAAATTTTAGTAGATTTTGAAGTATGCATTGTAGAATAGCCTTAATTGCTTATTTCTTTGGTAAATGCATTTTTGCTCTAAATCATGTCTGACATGTAATGTTTTCTCAAAGACCAAAGAGCTCCCGACATTCAGGTTACTTTCAGAATGTCTCATGATATTAGGAGATGAGAAACCATCACGAATATTCAAGGTGCATCCTTGATGTTCCAAAATTTATTTCTACTGGGAGGTGAGAGGCCTCCACAAGATATCTAAGTTCCAGAAGATATATCCCCAAGAATTAGAGATATCACCAGGTTAGTATATCTCTACCCATACTCTAAATACTTGTTATTGTGCGGATATTCTTGACACTTGACTCAATCAAGCTGTCCATTTATATTGACCCGACATGCTTTTGTAGTCCAGTGTCCCTTTTATCGACTTAGTGTGTTTTTATAACCCGATGTCCTTCTTGATTGACACGGCATGCTCCCGTAGCCCAGAGTTCCTGACTCGGCGTGCTTCCATAGCCCGGAGTCCTTTTCATCAACTCGGCGTGCTTCTATAGCCCGAGTTCCTTTTCAGAAATTGAGAGTCTATATATTTCATCAAAATCTTTCAATCAGTTGTTGACATCTGAGTCTGAATCTAGGTGTCTTAATTATTTTCATCTAAACATTTCACTCTGGATGTGAATGTTTTTCGATCTTTCTTGTTATATCTTAGTTTGAATCTAGGTATTTCGAGTTCCAAAATGTTGACATCTCAGTCTGGATCTAGATATCTTAATTATTTTCATCTAAACATTTCACTCTGGATGTGAATGTTTTTCGATCTTTCTCGTTATATCTTAGTCTGGATCTAAGTATTTCGAGTTCCAAATGTTGACATCTCAGTCTGGATCTAGATGTGTTGATTATTTTCATCTAAATATTTCACTTTGGATATAAATGTTTTTCGATCTTTCTCGTTATATCTTAGTCTGGATCTAGGTATTTCGAGTTCCAATATCTTGACATCTCAGTCTGGATTTGGATGTCTTAATTATTTTCATCTAAACATTTCACTCTAGATGTGAATGTTTTTTGATCTTTCTCGTTATATCTTAATCTGGATCTAGATATTTCAAGTTCCAAAATCTGGACATCTCAGTCTGGATATGGATATCTTAATTATTTTCATCTAAACATTTCACTCTAGATGTGAATGTTTTTTTATCTTTCTCGTTATACTTCAATCTGGATCTAAGTATTTCAAGTTCCCAAATCTTGACATCTCAGTCTGGATCTAAATATCTTAATTATTTTCATGTAAATATTTCACTCCGGATGTGAATTTTTTTTATCTTTCTCATTATACCTTAGTCTAGATCTAGGTATTTTCAGTTCCAAAATCTTGACATCTCATTCAGGCGACCGTAGAAAGGTACGGGTCCTGGAAAAGTTGTTTCTTATTCAAGCGACCAAAGAAAGGTACGAGTCCTGAAAAGTGACTTTCTGTTTAGGTGACCGTAGAATGGTACAGGCCCTAGACAATAGTTGTTTCCCATTTAGGTGACCGTAGAAAGGTACGGGTCCTAGATAATATTTGTTGCTCTAACAGGCGATTGTAAAAAGGTACAGGTCCTAAAAGAAGCATTTTTTTCTTTTGTGACCCAGGGAACTCCATATGACGCTTCACAGTTAGAGTAAACCCTAGGGAGCAGTAAAGTCACCACCACCCTTGCTGCCCGGGTAAGTCGTGGTTTCCTTTCTCGCAAGGCAAACGACGCCGTGGTTCAAACACGGGACCTTTCGTGAGAGGGACCTGCGCCCAACCAACTATGCCGCCGCCACAGGTGGTTAAAAGAAGCAATTTTTCCGTCAAGGCGACCGAAGAAATATTTGGGTTCTAGACAACCAAATACTATCATACTAGGTGACCGTATAAATGTACGAGTCTTAGGAAGACAGCCTTCTCTTAACCTTGTTACTATTCTAGGTGACTGTAGAAAGATACGAGTCTTGAACGTGTAATGCCAACTATCTTGAATTGTTTTCCTTGAAGGTAAGTCATTCCAGGTATGTTCCCTTGTTATTTGCATTAGTATTTCCATGCATCATAATGGGATTCATCTTCCCAAAAAAAAATGAAAGTCATTCAGTGCATGTGCTTAATGGGATTCATTACAGCGTTGCTAATGAATAATCGGCTCGACTGTTAACTAAAGCAGTTGAAATTTCAGATCAATCAAAATTACGAGTCCCAACTTTGACCCTAAAAAATTTAAGACTCATACGGAGAGAGATGAAACAGTTACTTAAAGTAGCAATTTATTGATTATCGATGAATGATGCGACATGTTGTAATCTCCTAATGTTTTTCAAATTAAGAGCGATGGATTGGAAGGCAAGAGAGAAAGAAAAAAAAAAGGAAAACGAAGCAAGGTGGTTCCACTATTTCCTGCAAATAATGGGTGCTTAATATCATTTTTCATGTGGCTAGCACGAACGAATCCATTGGACAGGGTTATTTATGAGGGAAGAAAGGAAGCACCAATAAATAGATTGATTATCAGGAAAGTAAGATAATTTGAAAGGTTGATGGAAAAAAACAAACATTAATCGGAGCTTGGTTCGAAAGAGACAAAAGGAAGAGAGTTTTAGGCTCCGTTCGTTTCACGAAAAATGACTTTCAAGAAAATATTTTTCGAATTTTCCAACATTCGTTTCTTGGAAAATAAACTAGTCAAAGAAAATATTTTCCATCATTGGAAAAAACAACATTTAAAAGTGAGGAAAATGTTTTCCACTTTTATAAGTGGAAAACATTTTCTATAACTTCTTCCACCTTACTTCTTTTAACCAAACACATTTTCATTTTATTTTTATGCTTTCTATTTCTTTTTTTCTTTTTTCTTTTTTAAATAATCTAATTGTTAATTTTTTTTTCCTTTTCTTTTTTTCTTTTCTTTCTTTACTTTTCATCTTCTTCCTTGGCCTTCGCCAGTCGCCGACCATGGCGGCAGCCGGCTGCGAGCTAGCTCAAGCCTCAGCGAGGCTCCGCCTAGCCCGATCTGGCGAAGCCAAGCTCGCCCAAGCCCAACGAGCTTGGGCCTCACCGACCGGGAGCGGAACAAGGGCCTTGCCAGATCCAGCGAGCTGGGCGGCGCTCGGGCCTCACCCAAGCTTGCCAGAGGTTCGCCGGATCTAGCGACGGAGCTCGGGTTCCTGATCTAGGCAAATCTGGTGAGTTCACGGCTCGCCTGGATCGGCCGAGTCTCAAGCTCACCAGAGGTTCGTCAAGCTCTAGCGAGTCGCAAGCTCGCCAAATTTGGCGGCGGAGCTCGGGCTCCTGATGCAGGTGAGCATGAGCTCCGCCACTAGATTTGGTGAGCTCTCGGCTCGCCTAGATCGACCGAGCCTCGAGCTCGCCGGATCTTGCGATCACGTCTTGGTTGGCCATCGGGCAGCCAGCCGTGTCAAGCATGCGGTAGTGAAGGAAGGAGGAGGAAGGAGGAAGGAAAAGAAAAAGGGAAAAAGAAAAAGAAAAATAAATAATAAAAATTTCAATTTTTTTAAAATAAAAATAATTAAAAAGTCATTCTTAAAAAATATATATAACTAATTTTTTGGTCAATTAAACATATTAAAATTCAATTTTTTGATAATTTTTCTCAAACAATTAAATTAGCTAATAAACGGTGGAAAATATTTTCTACTCAAAGTTCAAGTTTCAGCCGAACACCGGAAAATATATCATTTTCCAAGAAAATGACTTCCTAGAAAATATTTTCTGAAAATGTGATATTTTCCGCGAAACAAACGGACCCTTAAAGATAGGACCACCATAACCTAACGAGAAATTGGCTTTGGCGCTGCCGAAGTGAACTTGGTTGTCTCCTCGGTGTCACAACCTATTTTTTGAGGCACCAACAAATAAGTTTAGAAGTATATACTCAAAAGATAGTACAAATTGACATCCCACAAAACGGCTCAAACAAATCATTTAATGATGATCCGAAACGGTTCATTGATTTTGAGTGCAAGGTCTCCCAAACCCATAACTTGCTTAACATTAAACATTTTTTATATTATTTAACAACTAAGTATTTTTAGGAGTTACTACTAGTCATTTTAGGTCAACTAGAAACCAATTGAGATGCGAGAGTATCTTCTTAATTTATACAAAATTAGAGATTCCAAATTTGAGGACTTGATTATGTTAATGTTTTTGTTAATGCTCCTTCAATACCTAAATAGTTGATTACCTAAGTGATCATGCAAATGTTGATTACCAATTTATCCTAAAGGTGTCACTTATGGTAAGTGATCATGCCAATATTTTTGCTGGGTTATTTTCAATATTGTCAAAAGTAGACCTAACCTAATCTAGAAAAAAAATTAACACACAATTTATTGAAAAGCGATGTGAAAAGTAAGCACTCCACCTATTGAAATGCAATGCAGTACATAAACAACCAAGCAATTATCTAAATGCAAGAAAAGAAAACCCGATTCAACACCGAGCAAAAGCTATTAGATGACCATATTATAAGCCCTGAGACATGATACCTCATGCACTAAATTCAAATCAAGTTTAATTCCTCGCCTAAAAGGTCAACCTCCCAAAAATAGGGAAAATTACCAAAAAAGTTCTAAACCTATTGCAATTATTCTAATTCAGTCCTAAACCTTTTTTGATCAATTGAGTCCTAAACCTTTTAGAATTATTCCGATCAGTCCATCCGGCCAAAAAAAATAGCCGGTCGGTCGACGTGGCAGAAAGCCGGCACCAGCGATATTTTTTAACAATATTTTGTTTTTTTGAAATATTTTATTAATATTTTTATCTTTTTTATCTTTTTTTTTTTTCTCTCTCCCTCCATCCTCCTCCTTCTCTCCTCCTTCTTCCCTGGGCTCCAGCGACCAGCCAGAGGGGAGGGCTGGCCGGTCGCCGAACTGAGGCAGCTGGCGAGGCAAGCCCTCACCGTCATCGCATCTGGCAAGGGGGGCCTCGCCGTCACCGGGTTTGGCGAGGCGAGCCCCACCTGATCTAGCGAGGGCTCGCCTCGCCAGTCGGCGTGCGCCCCGACGGTGGGGCGAGCCCTCGCCAGATCTAGCGAGGGCTCGCCTCGCGGTCGCCGAGCAAGGCGAGCCCTCGCCAAATCCGGCAAGGGGGGCTCGCCAACGATCCGGGAGGCCGACGGAGGCGGCGGGGATGAGGCGGGAGTCGAGGAGGCCAAGGATGATGTCGCAGATCTTGGAGAGCTCGGCCTCAATCTTGGCGCGATAGTCGCGGATCACGCCCGGCAAGGCCCTCCTCGCCGGATCCGGCGAGGGCTCACCTCGACCTCGCCGGATCCGGCGAGGAGGGCCTTGCCAAACGCAACAACAAGCCCCCTCACCGAACAAGGCGAGCCCTCGCCGATCGGCCGGGCTTGCCTCGCGGACCTAGCGATGGCGAGGGCTCGCCCCACCGGCCGCCTTACCCGGCAACCGCCCAGCCCTCCCCTCGGCCGCCGTCGCCGGAGCCAAGGGAAGAAGGAGGAGAGGAGGAGGAGGGAGGGAGAGGGGAAAAAAATCAAAAAAAAAAAAAAAAAAGGAAAAAAGATTAAAAAATTAATATTGTTAAAAAATGTCACCGGGGCCGACCGGCCGCCACGTCGGCAAATGCCATTTTTGGCCGGATGGACGATCCGGAATAATTGTAAAAGGTTTATGACTCAATTGGTCAAAAAAATAAATTTAGGACTAAATTGAGATAATTGCAATAGGTTTATGACTTTTTTAATAATTTTCCCCCCAAAAATACTAAATTATACCAAGCATTTGCCAAAAAAAGTCTAATCATATATACCAGCTAAAATGAAACCAAGCAAAACCTAAAACTTACATAAAACAACCTCGACAAAGGTTGCTTCTGAGACCCTTTCTGATTTTTTTTAAAATATTTTTTATTTTTAGTTTTTTAAATAAATATACACATTTATTCCGAAAATAAGGACTCAGGCTTGGGCCTGGGCTTGGATCCACAAATTTAAAGTAATGCATAACCTAAACATGACTTCTAAACATTTATGGAATTCTAACTAATTCTTTTTGGGTTTTTCTTTTATAATAAGAAATTAAACTATAATCAATGCATAGGATGCAATCTTCATTTTAAATTATGTGTCGAGCTAATTTAACATGAAATGTAATATGCAATCTGTAGACCTAATTTTAATTGACTAATTTAAGTGGCATGAATCTTGATTTATATGACACTAAACATGCAATTTCTAAATAACGTGGAAACCATGACATGGCATATGACACTGCAATGACATGGCAATAATGATGATGTGAAAATTATATGGCGATGACATAGCAACATGATGTGGCAATCATGAGGCATGGATGACATGATAATAATGCAACTTTTTCTGCATGCTATGCATGATATTATTTTTTGCGATTTTTCTCTTCAAATGGAGAACTATCTAAACACAAAATATTCTAATCTAATTTAGGAAATAATTTAGATAAAATCCTATTATAAATTAGTAAATTATATAAAATACTATATGATCCTAAATATGCAATTCTGAGATAGCAAATAAATATGAATGCAATCTAATATTCATGCAATGCAAATTTTTTTTTTTTTTTGTATAATTTTTTAAAAGGGGGAAGTTTACTAAAAATCAACACAAGCAATAAACCAAATAAAGCATATAATTCGCCGCAGTCTGCAACAGAAAGTCAAAATAATCAAAAATCTAATCCTCTCGCAGCTCAATATTCTTAATTATTTTGACCTTCAATACAACAACTTTCCTAATCAGTTAATGCCTAACATTTTCCAAAGGTTATAATCAAATAATTCAAATTACGCAATACATTATATTATTGAACAAGTGAACTGAAAAATTACCTAAAAACGGCAAGGGTATTCACGGCGGGGCATGTCCAGCCAAGGAGCAGCAACGAGAGCGTCCCTAACGTGTGGGAAACTCAACGAACCCTGCCGGACAGTGTATCGATGTTGGTGCTACAAGCGGGGCGAGGGAGAAGACGCAGCGGCGGAGGCAAGCGCAAGTGCGAACACGGCAATGGCGGAGGACCACAAGCGGTTGTAGGAGTCCTGAGGAGTTGGTTCTTTCTTACGTCTCTTCTGTGAGGCACACCCGTACGTTCAAGAATTGAAGAATGTGTGTAGGTGCTTACGAGACCTGCAAAGGAAAGGACAGACCCGCGGCCTTGGCCGAGCAGACAATTTTTAATAATATTTTGTTTTTTTTCGAATTTTTTTAATTTTCCTTTTATTTCTTCTCTTTTTCATTCTTTTGCTTCCTTTCCCACAGTGGCCAGACTCGGGTGAAAAATGGAAAAGAAGAAAGCAGAGAAAAATAAATAAATAAATAAATTTGAAAAAAATAAAAATATTATTAAAAAATGTTTACATTAGCGTTGGTCAAACGACCGGCACCAGCTAACGTCCACGTCAACATTGGCTAGTCAAAACTGGTTAGATTGACTAAATTGACACAATCATAAAAAGTTTAAAATTGAATTTGCACAATTATAATAAGTTTTATTATAATAGGTTTAGAACTTTTTTAATCATTTTCTCCATTTTGACCCTTTTGGTTGTAATCACTCACGCTGCTTCTTCTCTTTCAGTTATGCATATATACTATGGAAATGAATATTATTAAATGTATTAAAACTCTTTTATTAAACTATGGCCAAGTAATAATGCAAAAATTTTGTGTTTGGCCTTTAAATGGTTCCACAAATTTAAATGATTACATGAAAAATAAATTGTGAGGGGTAAACCAGTTTAGTGGTCAATCAGTCTTATTATCTCTATTATTGTTCTAGCAATCTTACATGACGTGCGAGTGCATTCATTACTTAGCAATTTCCGCGCAACAAATTCAGTCAGGTCATGATCTTTTGTTAGGGCATTCACTATTTTGTCTCATTGAATGCTCATGGCTCCTTAAAGTATGAATCGCAAAATATTGCTTTTCATCAGCCTAATCTACGACATCTCAACATGGAAAAAGAGCTGAATTGTACTAGATCGAGTAGGGAAAATCCAAATGATACGTAGACGTTAGGTCAAGTTCAAATTCAATTTCCATCTGGCACGGCCAAATGGAAAAAGGCCATTGAATGCCATTTGAAAAAGTGATAAGCGTTTGAACAATCAGATAATAGAGCTGACGAGGTTCTTCAAGAAATGCTTTGCGTGCGTGTGTTGTCGTTGTAAAGTAGCCAGTAAAAGAGAACACGCTTTATAATTAATGTGTGCATGAATTGACAATTCGGTAAATAAGCATGCTTAATGTAACAAGGGTTAATATCACAAACAACCTAAATCGGTATATCTATGATAAATCTATCTCAAACTAATTTTTTAACCGCCAACAATCTAAATCAATACATTTGTGACAAATTTACCTTATATTAAATTAGAGTTATATCACAAAAAATCATAAACCGGTATATCTATAAAAACCCAAAATTGGTATGCCCATTAAATGCTACATATCATTCAACTCAGCAATTGAACGGTAAAATTTAACAAAAACTAATTCATAGCAAATTATCCCAGGTATATCAGTTTGGAGTTATTCATAGTATATATATATATAACAAAGATAAAGAATTATTTACGTTTGAAGTTGAAAAGTGTTACAGATCTAAAAGGAACTACGATGGAAAAAAATTAGAGATTCATCTTGCTTTTTAAAAATTTCAGCCTTGTCTCTCAATTGATAACACGCCATTTTAATTCGCCGTCAAAGTAGCGGTAAGAGAAAATGAAGGACCTCCCTTGCGTTGAATCTTGTCGTCGACGTTGTCCATGGTGTCGTTACTCGTTAGTTTCCCCATCGACGTTAATATTAATGCGATTCCGCACCTTCGCTTCTCCTCTCTGAGTCTCGGTGGGTAAATCAATGACAGGAGACTTCCGTTTTCTCTTTCAAGGCAAGGCAACCATTTTAGTCTCCTTTCTCGGTTCTGAAGGTGATGGGGCCCCGTCACTCAAAGATGCTATGGAAGCAGTACCAGCTACGGCCACTGCGAATGTAGCCGTGCCCATCAACAAATGCCATGAGGCTACCGATCCGGTTTAAGGTTCTAGAATATACATAATAGATTTTTGAGTTCCTAAAATTGAGAAACCTGTTCTGAGAGATAGGTTCTAAATTATAAGTGGAATTGAAAACCTAGAACAAGTCTTTGTGTTTTCCTCATTCTATGTTTTCGCATGATCCCACGACATTCTGTAGCGTCTAATAATAAGTATGTAATATGAAATCACAAATATGAGCTTTCAATCCTATAATATCCATGATTGAGACTTTTACTTTGTTATTTATAATTTTCATGTGTATAAATATGAGTTGTGATCAATGAATTATAACAAATTGTGGTTATTAGAGGTGGTAATTTTTTGTTTCTACTACAATACTACTACAATCTGCCATAGTATGAACAGTATTACTATAGTGACGACTGCAATCGTTCATTTAAGAGTATATATAAAATCAAGGTACTCCTTAAAACCTGTAATAAGGTAGGTTTCAAAGTACATAGGGTAGATTCTAGGTTCCAAAATTTAGGAAATCAGTTTCGACTGGTAGGTTTGAGGTTCTAGATGAAACTTGAAATTGCTCAACTCTAGATATTACATGTGAGGACCTCACTAGTTGATGGTATAGAAACAATACATTAACATGACAATCTTTTCTTTTCTCTTTTATTGAAGACCATAATACATCAAACAAATTAATATATTAATAATAGTTTTTTTTTCGGTAATAAATGTATTAATAATAGTTAAAATTTGATTTTGATGGGTATGTCGCCATATACATGCATGCGCACCCTTTATGGAACCACACAAGTCATACCCCACTTTTTGCATTTTAGGCAAAACTTTTCCAATAATTTTTTGCAAAACTATAAAGTACATTTGATCGTTTGAATTTCTAATTAAGATAGGACCGAATAGGATAAGATATGAAATCAAAGGAATTTTACTATATTCTATCAACTGTTTGGTAATTTAATAATAAAGTTGGATATATTCATATTAAATCATATATATTGTTTAATTAAGCCATTGTATTAATATAAATTAATCACAAATTTTACAAATGAAGATGGTAAAAATCTCTTGTAACACTTTTGTCAACTTTATCTTTATTTTCCTCTCTTTTTTTCAATTAATTTTTTTATTTCTTTCCTCTCCTTCGACATTATATAATGAAATTTTATTAATAAAAAATTCTACTAATATTCCTAAAATTTTAAAATACCTAAAATACGTAATAAATATAAATATATATTTATATATTTAATTTTATATTATAAGATAGAATTAAATTCGAATATATAAATAAAAATAAGACTAAATTTATTTATTTTTTTGTTATTTTGAATTTCTCATATTAGAATTCAGATATTATTTATATTGAAATATAATTTTAGATTTGTTAATTTAATAAAATTTTTATTTGAAGAAAACTTTCCTATTATAGATAGTAGGAATTCTATTGACCTTTATCTCACATCCTATGAGATAATTTTATCTGACTTATATCCCATTCCTATTTATATCTGACTTTATCATATCACAGTAGCTACCAAATACGTGATAAGATATATTTTATCTTGACCACCAAATGCAGCTTAATTTTCACTCCGTAATCATCTCTAAATATTCCCACGAGTGGAAGTTCCTTCTTCTTGTTTGATTACCCAAAGCAAGTACATCACTGTTCACGCCAGCAGTATCTTTTTGAATTTGACTGCGGAATGTGGAAAGTAAGGGCGCGCATGATTGCGCATAATTTACATTCCAGAAATTGTTTTTCTATTTTAGAAACAATTCTAGAATAGAAATCCGTTTGGTAAAATTATTCCACTTTTCTATTTCGAAATAGATTTTGGTTAGAAATAGATCGGACAAGAAATCGAAATAGAAAAAGCTATTTTTCTATTTTCAAAAAGAAAATGAGAAATAAAAAAAATTTTCATCGTTCATCGCCGCCGCCGCCACCAGTTGTGCCGCCGCCGCCGTCGATTGCCGACCGCCGGTCGCCGGCCGTCGCCGCCCTCCGCCGCCGCCCGCCGCCGGTCACCGACCACCGCTGGTCGCCGAACGCCACCGCCAATCGCCGACCGGCTGCCGACGCCGCCGCCGCCTCGGGTCGCCGAACGCCGACGCCGCTGCCGCTGCCGGTCGCCGGCGTCGCCGTCGGACGCCGGCCGCCGCCACCGAATGCCAGATGCCACCGCCGAACGCCGGCCGCCGGCCGCCGTCCGAAAGAAAGAAATTTTTGTGTCATTATCAAACGAAATTCTTTATCGAATTTTCTAAAAAAGCTCTGAATCAGAATCTCTAAACCCCAATTCATTAAGCACAGCCACTGGCGAGACGCCACTACCACCAAGCAGCACGCCTTCCCCATGGTCAAGCGGCTGCTCCACCCGGACGATCCCTGAACTTGACTCATTTCTGTCTCAATTTTCTCTCCTTGAGAGAGAGAGAGAGCACGAGAGGCAAAGGGAACAGAAAGGCCGTACAAATCGCTGTGGGCTATAGGTGGTGGTTGTCGTCGCAATCCGCCAGCAACGACGACCTCTGCAACGACAACCTCCAGAGTGGTCGTCGTTGCTACCATTGCCGCCTCCACAGGTCCACCTCTGTAGATTACGGTTTTCGTCGACAATATTGAAGACCAATTTCTAGATTTGACTTCTTTTTTATTTTTTCCTTAAGTTAACTTTTGTCAACTTAAAGTAGGTTTAATCAAAATCCATCATGGCCCAAACCCTCTGGGCTTAACCTTTTTGAAACCATCTTGACCTGCACTTTACGAAAGTTGGGTACTCACAGAAAACCCAATTTAATTAATTTGAGGTTAAAAATTTTGAAAAAATGACCCATTTTGCCACCTTTCAACAACCACTTCAACAACAAGCATGCAAAAGAAATCGCCTAGCCTTACCATCCGGTTAATTGCTAAGTGGCCAACACGACTACCTAAGATGTTTCCTGAAATTCCACGGTGCTCATCGCATCATCCTGGTAAAACAGCTTTCCGTACTTCGAAGACTATCATAGAATCCTATATTGATTCCTGCCTTAAACATTCACGGAAGAAGAATAATAGGAGAATACCAACACTCATCTATAGATACTCATTCTATGGGAGTCCCCATTCAAACTGCAGGAGGCGACGTCTTTAAAATATAACCGCCTATGTCGTAACATGTAAAGCAAAAGTCTCGACATCAAATTAATCACATGGTACAGGCAGGAACTACTCCAGTTCTTTAGATTTCAGCTAATCATCGTCTTCGAGAACATTCCGACGCCTCTGGATCTGGGACAAAATGATCAACCGAAGTAACGTCAACTTAGCAATTCTCTTTGCTCGCATCTGAGCTAATCCTATGAGTTTTGGGACACAAACACGACAGGGAAAAGAATAAGAAAGGAACTTACGGTGACTTTTGTCTGCTTAGTTGTCTGGGTGTTAATCTGTTCCAGCAGTGATATGAGTCTCTCTTCAGAAACCTATCAGACAAGCTTTCTGTAATTCACACAGAATTTGATAATATAATGGAAAAAAAGTCATATGACCAAGAAGTCTCAGCCATACCTTCTCAACTATCTGACCCATTTGAGCAGCACGCAGTACAACATCTTCAACACCTCTGGCCTTCTCAGGCTTCACCAATGCAATTCTAGCAACTGTCCAAATTACAGCAGTTGAAAGGAAGTGAGAATTGAGAAAGCTTGGTCATATATCTCACATTCACTCATAGCAGCCACCAAGCAAGCAGTCTATTCTAAATTAGTTCACAGCAGTTATAATCCCACTTAGTAACATTCTTACATCTCACCCAAAATTCTCCACATATGACCCCCAGATAATAATTTCATATATCCCTTCATCTTCAGACAGTTACTTTAGAGATCAAAATAACATTCATAAAGAGAAAATTTAAGGGGAGGTCAAGACATGAAGAAATGTTATCCGTGATGTAACAAAGTGACATCTTTAAGCAGTGTGAGATCCAGTCACCTGATCCGCAGAACACAATTGACAAAGTTGTACTTATCATCATGCAAAATAGGGTCCAAAATCAGACAAGTGAATATTAAAGAACCTCAGAGCAAGGTCAGATGTCTAACTAAATTAGTGAGTAGATCTGCAATTACTGAATGCATTAGAGACTAGATAGCCATTTCCAAGCATTCTTCCAAAATTTTCCTTCCGGCTGATGGAAGTATTTATTTCTCTTCCCAGTAAGAGAGATTTTTCCATACCTGCTAGGCTTAATACATAAAACAAGAACTCATACTATCTTGACTTAAGTCATCGACCAGTAGTTGACTTAAGTCATCAACCAGAAGCAACTACTTTAAAGTATACATCTTAGATAAAGAAGATTTTCAAGGAATAGGAACAATTAAAGATTCTCAGATCACATCACATCCCAATCAAACAAATGAGCTATGGTATATTTATTTTAAAGGAAGTAGCCACCAACCATCATCCGACATCTTTAAATTACATGAAGACAAGCTCTTGGCAGTGAGAAACGACCGTACACCAAAACTTTTACTGGTTCCTAGTGCTATTATTTTGTCTAATATATACAAATTTCCATTAAATTAAACGCTAAATTTAAAGACGAGGTTGACACACGTAATTTAACCATCCACACTATATCAAAATACCACAGTTTATTAATTCTTTGGATATGATTTCTCATGAAGTGCATATCTTTATCGATATGCATTTCAAGTATTCACATACTGAGATAGTTGCAAAGATCATCACTTTTCTGAAAATCACTGTTTACTACCCTTGTTGGAGGTCTTTTCCTTAACCCCAGAAGATAAATGAAATTTATTAACTAGATCTCTTCTCTATTAATTATAAGCTAAAAACATTGATGTGAATATGTTCTTTCATGCAAATAGCCGGCAATAAAATGTGGCACTATGCCTCTGGTACGTCATAGATTAGAAAGCTAGCTTGACCCAAATAAAAGTTATCACAACAGTTGGATTTTAGTTCTCTATCTCACAGCTATCAACTCAGAGTTAGTACAAATTTTGTAAATTTAGGCTTGAAGGTGTCCAAAGAGACAACCAATTCTCATGTAATGACCACCTTTCCTCCATTTTGGTGTTCCCAAAGACTTGCCATATGGGAGTTTTGAGTTGAAGGAATTGCTGTTTGCATGGAAGAAAGCAACAATGCCTGAAGAGCCATGAAAACTCATGAAGAAAATTAACAGTGATCCCCAGTTTTTCATTTTGTTTAATCAAAACAGTGATCCCGAGTTAGTGGTGCAACTCTCAAAAAAATTCAAGAGTGACCCCAAGCTTAAGTGGTCAAATCTTAAAGTTGCTTTAATAAGTAGTAGATTAAGAGTGGAACAACAGATTCTTCACTAACCTTAGGCAAATTGATGAAGAAATGAAAGCTAACCCTTGAGGATGGGGTTTCTTAAAGGGAGGGGTCTAATGTGTGAAAGGTAGTTGGGTGAAAGTAAATTTATATTAGTTTAGTTAGGTGTTACTTACTTGGAAGATAGTAAGCTCTTCTATTTGGCAGAGACAGATACAGATGCAGAAGTTGCAGTGGAATTGAAGATAAAACTTCAGTGCTTAGTTATCTCTCACAGTTCTCATCTCCTCCACTCCCTTCCTCTTTGCCTGATATGATCTCTACCCATATCCTCTTCCCTATTTCGCTCATACCTCTGTATTCTTGGCTACACATAATGAACTCAAATAGCAAATAGATTCTGCATCTCAAGCCACCTGAAATGAGATGGATCTTTCTGATGACAGCCTGACCTCACACACGCACACCCACACATACTAACAGTAGCATAACATGGATATGGATGACCGGTTTAAGAAAACACTTGGACCAGGTGGGCTTATCCAGCCACCTACAGCTTCCAATGCAAAGTAAAACTCAAGCCACTACCAGATAATAGTCAAGAGGAGAAGAAACTAATCAACAAGGACACCAGAACTCGTCCATGCCAAGCATAGTGTCCAATGAAAATGTCTTTTGAACTTACGTCTCTCTCGTGCTTCAGATGACAAAATTTGACTAAGCATCATTTGCCTTCTTTCATCTGCCTCCCTAAAATATTTTGTTGAAAGTCTCAGTCCAAAAAATGCTCAGAATGCTGAATTTGAAGAAATAAATAAGCCAATAATTCACTATAGTAACCTCTTAGCTTCATCCTGGGCTTTCTGCTGTTCAGAGTTATGTGGATCTCCCTGTCATGTGCACAGGCGTTAGTAACAAATGAAGAAGAATAATCAACTAGTAAAATGCAATTGTGATATAGTTCTAATCATGGCCATTACCATCCCGCGTTGAGCCATAAGCTCCTGCATTCTTCTCTGTCTGATTGCTTCTAGCTCAGGATCAGCCTGAAACATAATGCCAGCTATTTGTCAGATAGAATATTTATGCCGTCAAACCAACATAAGTGGCATTACATGAAGCTGACTGTAAAAGCGAAACACTGCAACTGAATCTAAATTATCATCGGTACAAGAGTTAAAACGTTCAGCTGATAATTTTAGGGTTTCCGACTTTTCCAAGGGAAATTGCATCTTCTGAGTTCTCCACGAGCCACTAGCAAGCTTTTATTTCTTGAGAAAAGAAAAACAGACTGCTGAATTATCATCGAGAGGTGTTGAAGAGGTAAGCTAAACATTAGTCACAAGAATTATTTAGAACTATTCAGCAGCAAAATGCCTCCTTAGCAATCCCTGCTATTAACTCTGTAATAGCACAATTTCGAAGCATAATACAAGGATGATCACTTTCAGCTCATACTAGCGGGACATCCATCAGAACAAACCCAATTGTCGAGCCGATCAACCAAAAATTGTCACCCAGAATTATTCTCTTCCTCAGCAACTTCACACGAGTGAAACAAGATCATTTTCGACCGAAGCATACTCAAAATGCCACCATCCAATAACGCAACGATATTTTCAAAATACCAAAAGTGCCCCCGTCAGCTTCCCACAACATCAGCAGAAAGAGTACTGCAGGTGAAGCCAAGTTATGCCCAATCATCACTGCACTACTGCAAGTCATTCATCAACCGAAATCCAAGGACTAAAGCACAAACCAGAACTTCCTCCCGAGACAGCATGAGCACAATTCACAAGAATCCCAGACGGGCATCATCAGCAAGACGCAGAGACTATAAACTTTTATAATATCAACACCCATTACGGGAATGAAGCGGAGCCCACGACAACCAAGTTCAAACCCAAACCAGGGATTCCATAAAAATTCGCGGAAACCATACGCATCGACATTTCCTACGCAACCGCAGCCA
Source organism: Eucalyptus erythrocorys (assembly GCA_014182555.1). Lineage (NCBI taxonomy): Eukaryota > Viridiplantae > Streptophyta > Magnoliopsida > Myrtales > Myrtaceae > Eucalyptus > Eucalyptus erythrocorys. Next base: position 26,182,237 of record CM024601.1, on the reverse strand, counting down.
AGAGTGGTCAGGGTTTCGCAGAAGGAAATAGAAGACGCCATCAACTCGAACTGACCCTCAAACACGATTTGAGACGATGCGAAGACGACAGAGCGCGCGAATCGTCCGCGAACGAAGAGATCGCCAGAGCAACGTACCATTGCGGTTCCGGCGAGGCCCTCGAGCGGGTTCGGGAGGCGGCGATCGGTGGTCGGAGCTCCGATTCCAGTCTCGCGTCGACCCGACGCGATTTGGTGGTTCTTGTGGGAGAAAATATGCCGACCATCCCCGACGATCTGTGCCGAAGCATAAAAAGAGGAAGGGCTGCCGAGTCGAATTTACGATTGTGCCCTTCGGTGTTTGAGTGGAAGTTGAAGTCGACCTCCCATGACTCAGATTCTTCCGCAAACGTCCGTTTGTCTCGCAAATAATAAATGAATAATTTGAACATATTTTAAAAAAAAATAATCATTTATATTACTTATAAAAATGAATGAATAAAAGATATATTTATCATCCATAAAAATATTTATAAATAAATATGATATTAATAATGAATTTTTTTCATTAATCAATTATTTTAAGTGATATAAACGGTTATTTTGAGGAAAATATTTTTCAAATCATTCATCAAATAAATGAAACCTAATTTTTATGTTTTCTTTTTACCAAAAGATTTTACATGATTCGAATTGGTTGGATTCAGATGTAATTCAACCCAAGACCAATCTATCCGTTTCAAATAATCTCATTCTAAATCCATACCTAATAAATTATCATAATTCACACAAAATCAATAATTTCAATCAATTGTCAGTTTGGTTCGATTTTAAACATGCACTATGATGTCAAGATACAAGCAAGATGTGCAACACAAACTTGAGACAGCAAATCTTCACTGTAAGATGAAAATGGGCGACATCAAAGCCTGTGTTTTTCACACGACTATCGAAAATAGAGGACGAGAATCACCATTGCATCAAATTCATTGTCCATATCATAGAGATATGTAATTCAGCTGGATATAAAATTCAATGAGTATAGAAAACTCTATCATGGGTATAATTTAAGAGAAATGCATAAATCGCTCATCACATAGAACAAAGCAATCTCATATTGAAAATGGCTTATTTGATTTGGAGAATATATTTTAAATACTCATTGAATTTATTGATTCGGGTCTCTCTATCAATTTTCAAAATCATGAATTGAAACCAAACCGATAAATCATAGTTAGAAAATTTCAAGCCAATCAACCAAATTTATTAATTTGGTTTGGCTCGGCCTGGGTGTTCGATTTGTATGAACAACCTTAATTTCACCTTTACTTTTCGATGTGAACCGATAGAAGATTAGATTCAAACATGGATCTGCAGTAGAGACAATCAATCTCGTGCATTCAAATTGAAAAAACGGGATACCACTCTTTTATGGTCACTCGTGCAACGAAAAAGTCACTGGCAATTCCTTTATTGGCTAGACTAGGAAACATGTTGGAGACATCATGTACGTTCGACGTATCGCTACCCGACGGAACAAACCGGATGACAACATCACCCAGACGTACACACACTACGCAGGACATCAAGAGAAAACTTGCACAAACATGGATAATATCAATAAGCAACTCAGAGCCCTAACTTAAGAATGTCACGTTGCCTATGATTACTTGTCTTGTGATGTCGTTACCTAATTTTTCATGTCACAGTGAATGTGAATATCATCATGTTACTTTGTTTTCATGTAATATTACGTTATATTTCAAATTATTTCCTTATCATGTGTGCCATTGTATGTTGCATGTGAAATCATGCTATTTCTTCGACATGTTAGTCACATCACATCACTTGTGACAATTATGGTGTTATCTCATCTCCAATTTTTCGAGCAAAATTATTGTACAACAACTAATACAATCATAAACCTTTTAATCATGCTAATTTAATGCTAAATTTTTTGATAATTTGTCAATTCGATCATAAATATTTTAATTATATAAATTTAATTTTAAACATTTTGAAAATTTGTCAGTTTAGTTATAAATCTTTTAACAAATCATTAATATGATCCAATTGGAATCAACCATCTAATGTGATATAACCAGCGTTAATATAAACAATTTTAATTTTTTAAATTAGTTTCCAAATATTTGTTAATTTTTCTTTTTCTTTTCCTTCTATTTTTCTTCACAGAGACGCAAGCCTCTAAGATGAGGGCAGCGGCGCTTGTCAATTAAATTAATAACAGTTCAAAATACACTTTGAGAATATAAATTATTTACCATTTAATTTTTCATGCACATTCGTGTAAATGTTCAATTATTCGATATTTCTTTTAATGAAGCATAAATGAATGAGAAATGCGATGCAGAAATTGATTGAAAAAAATGCAGTAAATGTTGCAAGATATTTATTCTTTAATTAAAGATGTAAGGACTTTATCTAAAGGCTTCATTTGAGAAACTCAATCAGAATTTGCAACTTATATACACCACCGTCTATTACAGCTTTCTCACGGTGCAGTAATTGAAATTAACAAATTCATTTACCTTGCTCAAAAGTAATTTTTTCCCGGAAGAAAAAAGTGGCGAATTCTTTTATATAGTCTATAGTTTTAATGGTTTCGCAAAACTTAATATTATAAATAATATGAATAAAGTAATTTAGACCCAAATAAAAAAAGAACAAAATAATGAAGAGTTGATACTATTACCGCTTTGCTCTGATGATGACTCTCGCCAATCTTTTCGGATTCAACAAGAAGACAAAGCCATTTGATCACTATACAATCAAATTTAAAAGAAATGGCCAACAGATAATCGAGGGATGTATCTAATGCTTTATGAAAATAGATGATTTCGTGGGTCGCCGGACTGAAAAATCAAGAACCTCTAAGGTGAACAGAATATTCTCGCCCCATTTCGCATGACGCCTGGTTACTCCCGGACTCCATTGGCACAACACGTCCTGCTTTTTTTTCCTCACTCCAGATAATTTTGCCATTGCTCCTAAGCGGCATTTGCTTTTTCGTACACCTAAATCCTAATTCTTTTCTATTTGGTTTCCTGTCTTCTTTTCCTTGAAGGATTTCAAATGCTGTCTCGATCCCCCGATGATTTTAACGAATCATTATAAATCAGCCGTTCCAACCTCAACAAGAGGGTCTGCCCTTTTTGGGTTATAAGAGATTAGTGCGCGGTGGATGCAAATATTTGGTTCACCGTGCTCTCCATGGTACTTTTTCCTTTACCTCCGCCATTGCCCCCATGTGAGATGGTTCTCTAAAAAGCCATTTGAAAAAAAAAAAAAAATCCTTCTATTAACCAGGCTCAATGGGTTTGACAACGGTTACTTGGAGTTTTGCCAGTGTGACGAAGAAAATGCTCATCCTCATCTCGGTTTATGTACCCTCTGGAGGAAATTTATTTACCTTAAACAAGCAGGAACCTTTCGTGTATCTCCAACCTCTCCAAGGTGGGCAAGGAACTGCGGGGGACAAGGGCTCCTTTTCTCGATCCCTACGGTTCTCCTTTGGCATGATTAGCGTCCCTCTCAAATCGATATGGACAACTAGTTAGATGAGTTTTGTAGGGGATAAATATATATGAACTACTGACAAGTCGACGCGATTTGCTATAATTTCGGAGATGCATTCGAAGAAAAAAAAAGGCTAAGATTGCTCCGCTTTAGCAAATGACCGCAAAGGATGCAAGAAGGCAAGGTCAACAGAGTAAATATGCTCGAAAATAAATTCACAACGTTAAATTTTCTTTTCTCATAGTGGAAAACACTCGAAAATTAACTTTTAGAATGAATTCTCTACAACCTTAAACGCCTCCCTTTCTACTATTAAAAAAGAAAAAATGTGCACATATATGCATGTGATGCTGCTGATGCATAATGCCATGACAAATAAATTGAGACTTGGTGCGCACATATATTACCATTTTCGAGCTAATAATTTAATACACAGGTAGTATTTTTTTTTACAGCATCAACATTTATAAGATTCGAAAACTCTTCCCTTAAAATCAAGGCACCATCAGGGAATACCTTATTTATGACACAGGGCTAGCCACAGTTACAAGCGAATTGACAACATGCATCTGATCTAGGTTAATCGGCAGTCCCATCCTCAGAATCAGATCATTAATCTCAAACTGCCGGTGGTGAACTTTCCAACGAATGAGCTCCGTATTTAAATCTGCTGAAATTTTTTTTTTTTTGGTAAAGTAAATCTGCTGAAATTGATCCAAGAAAAAAGCCAAAAAGCACAACGAAAAGCAGAGTGGATCCACGCTTTATGTGTATGGATAGAATTAGCAAGTACATTACTGCAATACACTTCCAAAAAAAATTATTCACGATATGTTTTTATACATTTTGATATAAGTTCAATTTTACGTGATGAGCTCAATAACAAGAAATGATAACTAAGCGAGCTTGAAGCACAATCATTATATCAAAATGTATAAAGATCATATCGTGAAGAATTTAAAGAGGAGCAATATATGGTTGAACATGACTATTTTGCGTGCACAAATTATAGTTGAAACATCAAAAAAGAAATTATAAATCATTTGTGTAGAGCAGACATTTATGTATTTGCTTTGAGAATTTAATTATAAGTCTCCCCCCTTCATTTTCAACTCTTTTCATCCCAACTCTCTGGCAACCCTTATTATAACTTTTGTGCCATGACCAAAGGTAACACAAAATATTAGAAACACCTTTTATTAATAATATTACCATGATGATTATTAAATTGATAAATGAATTCACACTAGTCTCGTCCATTTACTATAGCTTATTAAAATTTTATTATGTTATTTGTACTTTGAAAATGGCCGTATAATGGGTCGCCAGAGAATCGAGATGAGAGGAGTAAGAAATAAAGATGATAGATTGATAATATTTTCAAAGCTAACATATACATTCCATACTTAGAAAATAAAAAACATTATGTGAAAGTGAAAGTAGCAATACAGGACAGTAGAGTAGTAAACTATTATCAAGTATATCAATAATAGTTTGAAATACACTTGAAAATCAAAATTACTCATCGTTTAATTTTTTATGCGTTAGGATAAGTATTCATTTTTCAACATTCTGAGCGACATAACGAAGAAATGATTTCTCAGTGGGCCTGAAGCATAATTTAACGAGAAAAGTGAGGCAGAAAATGATTAAAAAAGATGCAATAAATGGAGGAAGAATATTATTGTGTATTTAAGTGTAAGGACATTATCTGAAGGCGTCATTAGAGAAACTCCGCCAGAAATTTGCAATAATTGGCATTAATAATTTCATGAACGGTGGTTCAAATAAATTTTTTAAGGAAGAAAAAAGTGGCAGATTCTTTTATATAGTATATAGTTTGAATGGATTTGTTATTTAGCAAAGCATAATATAATACAAAATATGAACAAAATAATGATGAGTCAATACGATTATCACTTTGCTCTGACGATGGCTCGCTCCAATCTTCTCAGTTCCAACAAAAAGACAAAGCTATTTGATCGCTATACAATAAAATTCAAAAGAGAAAGCAACCGAAATAAAATCAGCGACCAATAACGTTTCACTGCATAAAAATGTTAGATAAAATTAGGCCTCGAACCTCAATCACCATGCTCAAATTGCATTGGACTTGATCTGCTCTAGGATGAAGAGAAGTATAGACGAAATTTTTAACGTGTTAGCAAGAGGAAATGCGATCGATTTATATAGAATTTAGAGGCGCCTCCTTTGGTATTTAGACGTCACTTATGACAATTACTACATCGAAGTTATCTCAAAAAGAATTAGCTACCATTTTGATGGAGGTTTTCCTGATTCATTACTATTTTAGCTTCATTTAATTATGGAATTGACAAAAGAAAAAGATGCAAATAATCGATATCATTATATGATTACCTAAAATTTAGAAGATTGAATGTGAGATATGTGGTGTCCTTTCATTAGTAAGGGTAGGTAGGATATAGTACCAGAATATCGGGTATTTCTTGAAGTCATTACTAGAATTAAAGGTTCTAAGATTTGTACTATTTACCTTTAATGTCTATTCATATAAAGAGGTTGATTACTTTCAAATAAAATAAAATAAATAAAGCAAGTTGATCTACATAGAGTTATATGCACACAGTGCATGGATATCATATGTAATATACCACAAAACGAAAGAACTTTAATTAACCTAGCATATTAAGCGTTGTGCATTAAACATTCATTTATGCAATTCTCTCAATATCTCCCTTTTTTTGGGAGGGACAAGGTCAAATGTACGAATTTGAGATCTAAATATATGGTGAAAAGAAAAAAAAATTGTTTAGATGGAAACCGTACTAAGTAGTATATGGTAAGAAAAAGTATGCTATAATCTTTTGAGGGTGACATAAGGAAGAAATTCTTCAAAGATTATCCACTACCCTTTTGGATAGTCAAGCTAATCAGATAGTCATAACGGGCCATGTGAATATATATTTGAAAGAAAGGTGCATGAAAAAAAGGGTCACACTTTTGTCACTCCTCCTTTAATTAAGACACTTCCTTTTTTGGTATTTTGATCATACCATTCCTTATGGGGCCCGCCATTCTAGTACGACTCTATAAAAGTGATCTTTTTTTTATTATTATTTGGTGAATGCTTTTTATTTTGTTTCTTCTTTTTTTTTTTCCTTTCAGATCCCATTTTCCTTTTTATTTTTTTTTTTTTTTGTGCATCCATTTGATATCTCCTTCCCTTTTGCAAATGTCTCTCTATTTTCTCCCTAGCATGTCATTCTTTTCTTACGCCTCCCACTCGTCCTTCTTCCACAAACCCCGTCATCCTCTATTTGATGTCAATCTCATTGTCCTCCACACGCTCATTGGCACCGACATTGGGCTCACTCTCTCTCTCTTCCTTTTTTTATATATTTCTCTCAACTTTCTACACATGTGAGTGTCTAGAGAAAGAAAAGGTGTCTCCACCAAGTATAGGCATAAAAGTCAAGGGCAATAGGCAAATTCTCTTCTTTTAAGTAATATGAAGTGGGATTCAAATTATTGTTTTAATTAGATTGCATATTCGAAGACATGTCTAAGTATTAAAGTAAGCAATTCTTTTGGAGATTGCAAATATGGGAGAGATTTGTTGTAGAAGAAGGAGTTATAGACATAGAAAGAAAAAAAAATTGGCTTGTAAGAGAGAAAACAGAGAAACAATCTGCAAGAATGGAAAATTAAGAGGTCTAAGAAGGAAGAAGGAGAAAAGTGGGACCCACATGAAAACAAAGAAGAAATCAAATAAAAAGCACCGACAAAATAATTAAAAAAATATTAATTTGTTAAAATTATACTAGAGGTGTTGAGCTCCACAAGGGATAATATGATCAAAACACCAAAAAAAATGGAGTACATAAACCAAAAAATGAGTTTACTCTCTTTAACCATTGAGATTCGCCCCAGTAGCCACCCTTCCAACATAGAAGGGGAGGTGAGGGTTCAAATCCCCACCTTCTCAAGGGGGGATGGGGTGGGGACGCGTAAGTTTCAGGAGTAGGTTTCGACTTACACGCCCTGCAAGAGGCAGGGTAAAAGTCTGAGAGTGAGTGTAGAGTAGGAATAAAGTAGGACTGACTAAAAAAAAAACTAATAACAAAAAATGAGTGGGAAAAGCACGGCTCAAACTCAATCCTGAATTTAATGGTCTAACAATTTTATTGCTAGAAAGGAAAAGAAAATATTAATCGATAAAACTGAAAGATTCTATTGCTGAATTGGAAGGGTTTATCTTTTTTATTGCTTAAAAAGAGAAGAAATTATTATTCAATAACGGTTGAATATAGAGTATTGATGATATTACCTTCTTACTTAATATGGAACCGTGAAGTAGATTTCTAGGATTTGACTAATGCAATGAACAAGACTTTTATTCCCAGGTGGATGCACATTTCTAATGGCTTAATTGATTAACCGCATCTTGACTTAGGATATTAAAGTGATTTTTTCACACATTTGAATCTTTTAAGTGAAAACTGTCTAAACACATTTCTAATCTCATTCAACCTTCAATCACATCTCTTTCTTTACACATTCCAAAACATTAGTCTATGCTCTTTTGCTAGTTAATTATAATTTGATGTGAATTAGTGCAGGCATTCATTGAAAGATCCCTAATATAAGTAGTTCTCGACAGGTGAGTGTTACAATGAAATAGCTGTGGTCAGGCAAAAATAATTATTAATGAACTTGTCCGTTTGCTTAAGTGTTGGATGACCCTCGACCTACTCGGTCAAGGGCATGATAAATGATGGCAATTAATTTGATGTAGAGAAATAGGAGTCGGAAGCAATTATGGGGCTCGAATGGAAATAATAGAATAATGGGTTAGACTTTGAATATCTCGAAAAGTTACTCGCATGATCAAGATAATGTGTCAGATTGCATTTTCTTTTGAGTTTCCACTAACGTTTGTAATGTGAACTTTGTAGTTCATAGGTTCAAATCTCATGTTTAGCCATTATGTACATCTTTATACATTTAGGCTGTATTTGGTCATCTAAACTATTTTATTGGATAAAATATAATCAGATAGAATATGAGTAGGATTGGATAAAGATAGTTTGATATTATCTTCTATATTTGATAAATATACGGATATCCCAGTTAAATTGAATGTCAACCGTCAAACGGATTAAATATCAATGCAATAGCTCTCGCCACCGACAAATCCCGCCTCACTCTTCTCGCCGTCATCAACCTCCTTCTCTAACCAGGCTGGATACGTGGGCCATTCAAAAAGCCCTTGTGGACATCAAATTGCCTAAGCATCGCCATTGTGCAAAATCTTCAGCAACCACCGAACCCCCTCCATTTTCATCGCCAACCTACAATCTTTAGCAGCCACCAATTCAATCATCACCCCTACCCAAGCGGCTGATATCAAGGTCATTAGGCCTAGCAGACAAATGTTCAGTGGATGAAGTTGTGCTTGCTTGCGATAGGAAGATGCATGAGACAAAGGACAAAGTCTACTACTTTAGATCTAGCTATAGAGAGGGATTACCACCGGAGAAATTATCTCTTGACAGCAAAGCAAATCTAAAATTGCTTTCAATTAGATCGAGGCCAGTCAAGCAAGGACTATACTCTTGGCAAGTGCAACGAGAGTTCCCAAAGCTGACAAATTCATCTTTTCTTTCTTTATATAGAGGATTTTATCTTTCCATGTATAAAGGCCGTAGTTTAGGAAAGTTATTATATTACAGATTTTGTAGACTTGAAGTGACATAATAATGCTTCAGAGTCCACAAGTCATCCTTGCTCTGCTTGGCAAGATAACACCACGCTATTTGCAGTAGGAGAGAAGAAGTATGTTTGGCTTGATAGCATTGCTTGGTTGAGTGGCTTATCCATCATAGTTGGCATCAGACTAGTGCTTTTTGAATGGGCTGACTACAATTATAATTGTTGTTGCTTCACCAATGAGATTGTCGAGTTGACTGGAATGAGTTCGAGCCTCAATTCGAAATGAAGCTCCGGTTGGTGTTCATATGAGAAACTCTCTTGGTACGGTAACTAGAGCCGATTCACCCTGATTCTCTTCCTCTCCTAGGTATTGCTTGAAGTCAACAAGTTTATCATGGAGTTCCTCAAAAGAAATGAGTGATTCACATGCTCTAATGGTGATAGAAATTTCCTTGAATTGGGAGTCAAGCCCATTTAGGACTGGTATTATTAAATCAATATCACTAATGGGAGACTTGGCAAGTTCATCAACAATTCCTTTGACGACTTATAAATACTGAGCAACTGATCAAGTATCGCTTGAGACTCATGACACGCGAACATGTTTTGTTAAAGTTCATTCCAAGCCTCATGTGTTGTTTTGGCAAGAGCAATGGAAGGCGTAATTGAATCTAAAGTAGAAGCTCTAATACCATGAAGAATTGGAGAAGATACACTTTACTTTATTTCTTATGTGTATTTAAAGTACAAGGTCACTAATGGTTTATAGAAAAACATTTGGTAGAAAATTTATAATGCAATAACTTTCATGAGTTATGGCCTTCACATATAGAAAAATAAAATCCACTATGCGAAGAAAGATAAAGTGAGTTCCTCAACTTTGGAAACTCTTGTTGCACTTATCGAGAGTATATGAATTGCTTGACTTGTCTTAATATGATGGAGAGCAATTTTTGGATTTACTTTACTGTTGAGAGATATTTTCTCCCAAATGCCCTTGCAAGATAGGTGTTCCATCAAGAATGCTAGTATGGATGGTCAATGAAGAAATCGTTGTCATGTGAGAGGCTTTATTAGTGCATCCGCAAGTTGATCACGAGTGGACATGTGACACGCTCATAATAGACCTTTATTAGCCATTTCACAAAAAGAAATAATAATCAATATCAATGAGTTTCATCTTGGGGTAAAAAGTGGGATTAGTGCGCACACACACACATAGCACTAATGTTATCTAGGTGTGGTCAAAGAAAATACTCCAAGTTCATGCAAGAGAGATTGAAATTGTGAGCTCAGAAGTTGTTGTAGCAACAACATTATACTCCACTATGGTTGATGAACAAGCAACTGATCATTGCTTTTAAGAGCACCACAATATTGAATTCCAACCAATATAAAACTTGTAGGCAATTGTAAACTTACCATTATCAGAATTGCCTACCCACTTAGCATCACAGAATACATGAAGCGATGGAGAGGGACTACTTTGTAAGAGCAAGCCAAGATTGATAGTCCCTTTGAAATAAAGTAAAACAAGTTTAACTCTATTGGTTAATGCATAAATTGAAAGAGTTTTTTACAATAAAAGCAATATTGGGCCTTGGAATGCAAGATATTGAAGAGCACTAACAATCTTCATATATTTAGCTACATTCATATGAGGTGACCCATCAATAAGAGTGAGAAGGTTGTTGATAACCATTGGGTTGGTAATTCCTTGGCTTTTAACATGATTGCATGGTCAAAAATGTCCCTTTTATACTTGTGTTGTGGGAGAAAAAGATCAGGCTTTGAGTATCACCTCAACCCCCAAAAAGTAATGTAAATTCTCTATATCCTTTAGTAAAAATTTATTTGCAAGAGCTCTCACAAATTTATCAAAAATTTTGTATCATGATCAGATCATCTACAGACATAAATAAATTAAAAAACAATGATACTACCATGTATGTATATAAAGAGCGAGAAATCTAATTTGGATTGGATGAATCCAAATGAGATGACAAAACAAAATAAGTGCTTAATGTTGGGGTTAATAATACAACCTAAAGGGGGTTGAATAGGCTAAATAAAGATACTAAAAATCTTTTGCAAAATAATAACAATAAGCAAGACAGATTATAAAAGATGTAACACATGAAGATAGTGTACAGATGAAGTGAATAATGAACATTGAGAATAAATCACACAAAGGTTCATCTTTCTACTCAAGTCTACGCTCACTCTCTAGCTAGCAATCTAACACTAACTAAATTCCATTAATAATCACCACTACAATTTACAACTAGCAAGTGTTGTTCTTTTCATAATATAGATCACACTATCAAGACATAATCACTACATTTACACTTGTACACTTGATTATTTACTATTACAAAACAAAACCTTTACAAAGAGATATCAACAGAGAGGATTTTTGGCTCAAAGCACAACTATAGTAATTCTCGAGTCCAACCTCCTTCAAGTTTCACTAATCCCATTTATAAAAGTCTTCAATCCAACAATTGGAGACCTTTAAAGAGATCCAACTAACCATTTAAGAGTAGGTGGAGACCTATTCCAAAATTAGGATTGTCCAAGTTTCCTAAAATGAAGTTTATTGCAACTTTCACTTCACTGGAGAGAAGAAACTTGTAAGCTACTTTTCTGATATCTACTTTGATTTTTCAATTACAGAATCTAGGCTTGTAACGGCTCTTTTTTGAGCTTTCAAAAGTCATCTGTAGACACATTTCTCACCATCATCATTGTTAACTCCTCAACAACATAATCCAACATATACCATCAACATGTGCAAATTGTGAGCGAGTTTGTTGACGATCTCAAATAATGATATCGATGAAATAATGCCTAATAAGAGGATTAATGATCCTTCTACTTTTATCAATACCCATAGAGCTTCAAGAACACTAACTTGACCAAGGTACCTCCAAATCACCATGGGATACCACTCACATTGATTCTTGTTCACCTTACTTATCAGCTAGTTTCTTATCTTTGCTTATAGAAAGGGAACATTGATATCTACAAAACGAATTTACCATCAACACTCATCATAGTAGATATTACTACGAAACACAACTTTGTCAAAATTGCATAAATATGTTTTCCCCAACACTTTATACCATGTGCAAGGGACTTGCTTAAGATCGTAAAAAGCCTCTTCAATCGATATATATGATCAAGATGTAACTAATTGATAGAACCCGGTGGTTGATACATATAGACTTTGCCATGAGAGTGCCATGTAAAAAGGCGTTGTTAACATCTAGTTGTAAAATGGGCCAACTATTTGATAAGATTAGACAAAGAATGACCAATATTACGGTGAGTTTAATAATTAGACTAAACATATGATCATAGTAAAGTCCTAGTCGTTTCATTGGTAACAAGTTAGGCCTTGTATCAAGTTATGCTACCATATGAGTTTCGTTTGACTCAAAATTTTACTTGCAGCCAATGATATTAGGATGAAGCTTAAATGGTACAAGTTTCATGCGCTGTTCTAGAGAATTGCATTAGATTCCTCTAACATAGCAGCCCGCTACTTTGGATCTTTCAAAATCTTGAAAACGCACATTGGTTCAAGTGAGGAAGGTAAAGGATGTTTGGTGGCTGAATGTATCAATTTGAGTTTGTTAATGTTATCCTAGGAGCAAGTGATCATCGGAGGAGAACATGGAGGCATTGATAGAATTGTGATGGAGGGACCAAATGAAGTGTCTAAGTTCGTGGGAGACGTAAATGGAGTTTTAGTGGTCGATGATGGATTTGGACTGAGGGACATTATATTGGTGTTCTCCACCAAAGTTGTGAGGCTATCCAAATGTTAATCTAGAACTTCTCCAACCATCTAACTTGAATGACTTGTTTAACTGTGCATGGTATGGCTTAACGATCTAGTGTTGGAAGAGAAGGCCGAATTCTTTATTTAAAAAATGAAATGGTGCATAAGTACTTTGAGATGGTAGAAACAGGAATTGAGAACTAATATGATGGTGCAATTTAGCGTGTTTGTAGCGCAGTAAGGAAAAAATGGACTCATCAAACACCACATGACGTGAGACAAAGACTTTGTTTTGTTGAGAATCATAACACTTGTAAGCACTTTGATTGAGAGAGTAACCAAGAAAAATACAAGGTTTGGATGATCGAAAATCTCTCTACATTCAAATTATTAAGATGCCTACAAAACTGTTATTGGTGACGGCTCAGGTTTGCAAATAGCACATAGGTTCAACTAAACTTTCCTCCCCCATCATTTCATATTCATTGATGGATGTTTTTTGTGTTCTTGATATTAGTAAAAACTTGAAAATGTTTGAAAGTTTTGCAAGATTAGCTAAACGTCCATGGAACTTTTTCTCAACCAATTTTTGGTGAATGATCTGCTCACGAAGGCAACTCTCACATAAGGCTTGAATAACAATGATGCCCATGAACTTTCATCTTCACTCCATGCCACTCATACGTCACCCTCTAGTAGGAGTGGTGTTTGTGCATCCTCTAGTGATTGCTATCAATGTCTTGGTCATCCCTCTTATCATATCTTATAGTTTCTTTTAAAATTGAAGTCATTTCCTTCTCTTTCTAAGTCATATTCTAGATTTCTGTATGAGCCATGTTAATGTAATAAAAGTCATAAATTTCCATTTGGCTCTTTCACATTGTCTACTTGACAACATCTAGAACTCATTTACAATGATGTTTAAGGTCCCACTCTATTGAAATCAATAGATGGCCTTTCATATTATCTTATTTTTGTGGATCACAATACTAAATACATTGGCTCCATCCAATCAAACAAAAATCCGACATTTTCTCTCATTTCCAAAAATGTAATATCTTGAAAAATCTCAAACTGATATATCTGTGACAAATTTACCCCAAACTAATTTTTTTGACTACCAAAAACCTCTAATTAGTACACATTTGATAAATTACCCTGAACTAGTACATTTGTGATAAATTTACACTATGTTAGTTTCCGTTAAATTTTATTATGAAATTATTGAGTTGGACTAATGTGTTAGTTTGAGATTTTACTATATGTTTGTCACAATTGTATCATTTTTGTGGTTTTTTTGTGTTATTAATATAATTTAGCAAAGAGTATATTTGTCACAAATATATCAGTTTGAAATTTGTGGCAGTCAAATAAATTAGTTCTGGGTAAATTTGTCACAAATGTATCGTTTGTGGTCACTTGAGGTAAAATTTATTACAGGTATATTAATTTGGAGTCTTTCATGATCAAAAAAATATTTTGAAGAAAATTTGTCACAAGTGTACCCGTTTTGGGGTTTTTTAGGATATTAACTCTTTCCAAAATTGAAGATTATAAGAATTGCCTGAATAATCTTGATCTAAATTAGAGCAATTTTTGGAATTACTTTATTGTTGAGAGATCCAACTCCAAATTTGACAATGAAGCTTCTTTACAGGCATGGGGGAGCTCTAGATTTGGCCATGGAGCTCCTCCATGACCGAGATCTAGTCGAACTTATCACCATGACAAGCCTCGCTGGTGACAACATGGCAAAGCTCAATGCGAAGATATAGGTGGTGCCTATAGGTAGGTAGAGGAGACAATGGAGAGATATAACAATGAGATATTTCTAATCCAGCTTTTATCCTATCCTCACGTGGAATTATTTTATCTTGATTATATTCCTCTGATATCTAAGCTTGTCCTATCTTACGCAACAACTGAAATATCAAACCGGATAAAATTAATCATACTTTGACTTATATCCTCTCTTCACAATTCCATTCGCACTTTTGGTTTCCTGTCATTTCCATTTTTATTTGTTCAATTTCAATTTTCATTTTCATCTCACTTAAATCTAGAATTTGATAAATCATTATTGGAATTGAACAAAGCGCTAAATTTTTCAGATTTGAATCATATAAAAATCAAATTACTTGAGCTTAGTAAATTAAGATAAACACTAAGGACTTAGTAAATTAAGATAAACACTAAGAACTCTTTTTGTCACGATTTAGAATATCTGTGAAATTATGTTAACAAGTTTTATTTGCCATTTAACCTTAATTAGTATTGTGAGGTCATCAATTGCAGTTAATCACATATCATGGTTATTTATCATGTCCAAATATGAATTTTGCATTTTAACAAATCAATATATTAGTGTTCACACCCAAAGGTGACCAATTTTGATCGGCAGGTGACACACTGAGTTGATAATAGCAAAGTTTGATGAATAACATAAGTCATAGAAGAAAAAGATAGTGAAACACTTCAAATGTATCGTCAACTAACCTGTGAAATCACTGACAATGAGCAATTGACACAAAAGCGTAACTGTTAGGGGTAACAACAGTTTCCGGTTACCATTATACCCAAACCAAACATGAAAGATAAAAGTAAACTGTAACTTGAACCAACCCAAGAGCCAAATATTATTGACTCGTTTTCTATTTTTTTTTTTTTTTAACCCTTCTTCTTCATCTTCACTACATAGTGCACAAGACCATCAATTTTGCATAAAATAGAAGGTATCATCATACCATCAAACCATATCCACTTCCTCCCTCTAGAGAGAAAAGAAAATCTTCATCTCCGTCCTCTTTTTCATCTTCTTTGCGTCATCAACCATCTCTAGAGAGAGAAACACACCATGTGCACTCGCTCATATTGATAAAATGAATAGCAACAAGAGAAGCATGAGAAATCCATCGTTGGGAGAGACAAAGACGCCATACTATGGGAAGCTAAAGAAGGGCATGTGGATACTAGAGAAACACAACATCTTTGCCACTTACATCATCCGTGAGTCGAGGGTGAAAGCTAGCCTCCTCCGCTACAACAAAAGCTACCGCCTCCGTTAGATAAACTACCTCCAACCATCCATCCGTTAAGAGCGGCTAGATCGACCTCGATAAGAAGGGCCTCATCGACCGCCTCCTCGACAATGGGTACCTTCTCCCCCTCCCCCCAAAAGATTTTGAAGATTTTCGAATCGGATCAACCAAGGTTGAGCTTCCTCATTCTTAGGTAGGGTTTCATGCATTTTTGAATCACAAATATTCTAGGGTTTTGCTATTCTCTCTCTTGACCACTCACTATTCTCTCTTTTGTTCATTGATTGGCCATTGATCTTTGCGAAATTTCAAGAAAGTGTTTAGTGATTATTTTGTTTTGGTTCGGTTCGGGTTTGTGACCGAACCAACCTAAACTAAACCAAACCCAAATCAATGCATGAACTTTTCTACTTGCTACCCAAACCAAAAGAGACCCAAGTCTAGACGCGCAGACCTCTGGAGTGCCAAAAGTTGGCACAAAAAGACACTTAAGTGCTAAAAAGTTACGAAAGTGACACTTAAGTGCTAAAATTGAAGTAAAATGGATCATTTAAATGCCAATCCGGCCAAACTACTGACGTGGCAATTTTCCGACGAAGCAAGTACAAAATAGCGTCGTTTTGGTACTGACGTGGTAAAAAATTAATATAAAATTAAGTAAATTAAATTTATTTAAAATATTTAAAAATACAAATACAAATATTAAAAATTTAAACTAAAAAAAAAAAAAAAAAAAAGAAGGGAGGCAAGTTGAGGGCCACTTTTTTTAATTTTTTTAATATTTGTATTTGTATTTTTAAATATGTTAAATAAATTTAGTTTTAAATTTAATTTAATTAATTTTTATATTAATTTATTATCACGTCAGCACTAAAACAACGTCGTTTTTGCATTATTTGGCCACGTCAGCTTGCAAAACAGCGTCATTTTGCACTTACTACGCCGGAAATTGCGCACGTCAGCATTTTGGCCAGAGTGGCACTTAAGTAATCCATTTTTCTTAAATTTTGGCACTTAAGTGTCACTTTCATAACTTTTGGCACTTAAATGTCCCTTTGTGACAACTTTTGGCACTTGAAGCATACTTTTGCCCCAAATCTAAAAGGTTTGAATTTTTCAGTTCAATTTGATTCTTTTTTACACCCTTAACTACTAAGAGGTTTAGTTTACTTAATTTGTATTGAGTATGATGGATCCTTACAATGTGTAATTATTGAATTTGAAAGGATAACTTTCTAATTCTATTTTAGTACAAACAACTTCCTAATTTTATTTGTTGTTATAAGAACTTACAACAATGTTTATCCACAAGAAGTTACAAAATCCTAAATTAACAACAATAAATAAATGCTCCATTTGGTTCAGCATTTGCAAGGGGCTTTGAGTCCAATGCAAATGCTGAAAGCCCAAAGCTACTTGGGGAAATGCAATTGTGTTTAGTAAATATTTTTTGCAAATGGACTTTGAGTTAAATATGCGTTTAATAAAAAAAAAAATTTCACAATGGGCTTTAATGGGTATAATATATATATATATATATATATATATATTAAAAAAATTGAAAAAGGAGGCAGCTCTTCGCCGGACTGGCGAAGGGCTACGGCCGGCGATGAGCCAAATCGGCACCGGCGGCCATCGCCTAGGGTCGCCCGAGGTCGGGCAACCTCTGGCGGCCCTCGACTGGGTTGCGCGACCCTCGCCAGAGGTCGCCCGACCTCAGGCGACCTCAGCCGACGGTCGTCGGCGCCAAATCTAGCTCGCCGATGGCCGTAGCCCTTTGCCAGTTCAGCGAAGTGCTGCCTCCTTTTTCAATTTAAAAATACTAATAATAATAATAATCAGGGGCAAAATTGGAAATATGAAGATTCTAACTACTATGCCAAGTTATTCTTATGAAAAGCAAGTGTAGATTGTCATAACTACAATGGCATTGCACAATTTTATAAGAAAAATGCCGTAATTGATATGGATTTTGAAATAGCATATTTGGATCCCGAGTATGGATATTCAATTAATCATGAAATTGTAAATGAGGGGTCAAGTACTTCAAATGATAATACATTCCCAGACATAGCACATGTACATAATGAAATAGCTATGAACTTAGAGTGTGTATGGGAATGGCTTTCCCAAGCCATTTTAGGCGTCTAAAGACTTTTGGGCTGAAAATAGATGTTTGGGAGAATTATTGACACCCGAACCCCTAGAGTGCCAAAAGTTGGCACAAAGGGATACTAAAGTACCAAAAGTTACGAAAGTGACACTTAAGTGCCAAAATCGAAGCAAAATGGATCACTTAAATGCCAATCCGGTCAATATGCTAACTTACACAATTTCCGATGAAGTAAGTGCAAAATGGCGTTGTTTTGCATGTTGATGTGACTAAACAGTGTCAAAACGACATCGTTTTGATGGTGACGTGGTAAATAATTAATTTAATAATTAATTTAATTTAATTTAAAACTAAATTTATTTAAAACATTTAAAAATACAAATACAAATATTTTTTTTTTTTTTTAAAAAAAAGGAGGGAGATGGCCGAGGGCTGAACCCTCGCCGCCGCCGCCTCCTCGTCACCGTCGAGAAGGGTCAGCAATGAAGGGGAGAGGGTCGGCCGAGGTCATCAAGCCTCAGCCAGGGCCTACGAGCCCTCGCCCCGATTTGGGGCGATGGCCGCCGACCCTCACCGAATGTGGGCGAGAGCCGCGACCCCCGCCGGATTTGGGCGAGAACATGCAGGCCCTTGCCGCCGGTCGGCTGGGGTCGCCAACCCCTAACCAACCCTCCCCCACCTTCCGATGACGGCGGGAGGCGATGGGCGGCAAGGGCTAAGCCCTCGGCCACCGTTGCCTTCCTCCTCTACTTTTTTTTTTTTATTATTATTATTATTATTATTATTATTATTATTATTATTATTATTATTATTTTGTTCTAAATTTAAATTAAATTAATTTTTATACTAAAATTCAAATTATACCAAAACAGTGTCATTTTTGTGTGTGTTTTGCTGAGTTAGCTTGCCGGCGAGCCACGTAAGCGAGAAAATTAGTAAAAAAAAAAAATGCCACATAGGATTTCCGGCGAGGTCCGTTGAATATGGCATTCAAGTGTCTCATTTTTCATAAATAGCGACACTTAAAGTGTCACTTTCGTAAGTTTTGACACTTAAGTATCCATTTGTGCCAACTTTTGGCACTTGAAGCGTTCTTTTGCCGAGAATTATTTGTAGACATCCTTGAGGGAAAGTGGGCATTTAAAAGATTGAAAACCCAAGGCAGGTATGAGCTTGCATTGGGCATTTCAGCATTCTCAAAAAGCCGATGGCTCCCATTAATGAATTTTGTGTAATTGTCATTGCTACCCTCGCAACTTAATGAAATTCCAAGTTTAACCTTTATTTAGCTAAAAACCTTAAATGAAAGCCATTTTCTCATTACGCTCATCTAGAATTCGCCTCTGGTTTCAGTACTCCTTTACTTTCGTTGCTCTTCATCACTCACCTATTTGGTCGCCACTTTATGGTCGTCTCCCATCTTCGCTCATCAGTCTCCAGCTTCTCTTGTGGTCGCCTCTATCTTGGTGTCCTATCTCTTCACTGAATTGAATCGCTCAACTCTCTTGTGCTCACCTCCCTCTTTGTTGAGAACCTATTTGCTCGTCTCGTCCTAAATCTAGGTTCTTTTAATTTGATTCCTTCTTATTATACTTTTTCTAGTTGTGATTGTTAAGCATGTGGTAATTTCATGAACAATACTTTCAATGTCATGCTTGATTAATGGAAACTTTTTGAGACAAAGTGAGAGGGGACTTGAGGGATGAGAATGGAGCGAAATTTCATGAAAATCAAAATTTTTGCATGTTTCTCCAAAAAAGGAAGAAATTTTAAGCTGCAATTCTTCCGATCAAGAAAATATGGCATTCCGATGTGGAAGATGATGCATCTAACAAGAGGCTGGGGGAGGGGGAGTTTGAGGGAAGTTTCCAATATTAGGCAATCATTACAAAAAAAAAAAAAAAAATCGACATGAAAAACACTAGAATGATAGCTAATTTCATGCAGAAACATAAATGTTTTACCTTTCAAGTGAAACATGAAGATGGAAGATAGAACCTAAAGACAAATTGTGTCTTTTGTTGTCATATACTTATAAAAACCAAAAATTGGCTTCTTTGAAGCAGAACACTTACACAACATGAAGAAGATAGGAGTATGGTCCTAATGGGTGTATCTCTAGAAAAACCCATTTTTCTCTCATTTAAAATGAAACCAGGGTCTTTCTAGCTTTTGGGTGTGAGGAGGGCCTTTTTTCTTCCAATTTAATAGGTTGGCAATCCGTGTGTGACCTAGATGATAAAAAACTGAAGAACGAAAGTTACACACAACTATTCACATGAAAAGATTGGTTATGGTTGAGATAGTGCATGTCACTCCCTAACCCTTGGGTACACGACAACCCTCATTCACTTAGGCCATTTGAATGCGATGTCCCAAGAGGCATCGTCAGCCCATTTGTGTTATTGTTTACTTATACACAAGCGGAAGCAAAAATACAATCACCAAACCATTCAACAGGGATAGCATAAAACACGCTTATATATATGTACACTCGTAGCAATATCATTTCATACAACTTAAGTAACACAAACTTCAGCATCACCCGCTACGCCACTTCATAAACAATCCAAAAGGTCTATTGCACACTTCCAAAAGATTTTGAAAGTAAGCCTAGTACCTCTAGTACTATGAGGACGACTAAAAGTGATGCACCTCTACCACCACGTAGTACCCTATGGGCTCCATTTACTAGAACTCCAGCTCGACAATTATATGGGGGGTTGACCTTTGGATCAAACATTGTCCCATCGTTCACATCCAAATCCATCGCGTCCCAATTAATGTTCTCAGGCCCCACACCCGAAGGTCCGTCAAAACCTCGAATGGGGCCGTTCATATTGTCCCCAACCCAAAAGTGCCAAGCCGAGAAATCAATAGCAAAGCCCTTGCTTTGCCTTAACTATTAACAGAAACAATTATCTCACCTTCTCAAAGCCATCATCCCGTAAGTACATAGACAGTTCTCACAATAAATTACATAGTTATAAGGCAGAAATAACAACTACAATGCCTCAAAATCATACACAAATACTGTTAATAATCTAGACAAAATCAAATATCATTTTCATGCATGTTTCACACATATATGTCAAGATTATTACGACCGCTCAGAACCACAACCAACTCAAAGGTTGACGGTCTTCCGACATAATCAGGTATCATCCCACCCCATCGGACACAGCATCATCCCACATATGCATACGCTTCAGGATGGCCTTCCAATTGAAGAGTTTCATTATGAAATCCATCCACAAATGCCATCCTATTAACATGGGGCATCTGAACTTAATCAAATATCATCCCACATAATCATACACATCAAGACAATTCCATCACCCTACATAATCATATGCATTAATGTATTTAAGTGATCACACGAGCATACCATCACTTAAGCTCATTTCGTATCTTTTTCATTCGTTGATGCAGGAGTGTGTAATGCTCATATAATATGCAATAACATTTCACACTTATATCTCATATCATATCACATTATAACATCACTTAAACACTTCAACATACTATCTTTCCACATGTCCTTTCGTTTATATATATATATATATATATATATATATATATATTAATTGGCTACAATTGTTGAATGCCATAAATATTTACCATTTAGCATCCAACAATGCACCAATCCACTAGAACTCATAGCATAGAGAATACTTACTAAAGGTAAGGTAAGTCATTGCATTTAAGTATAACTATTACGATAACCTATAATGTGTCAATATAACCTATTCGATCATTTATCTCATATCAACATATCATATCACAATAACTTATTGAATAATAAAATGACTTATCACAATAACCTACCGAGAATCACAATAACCTATCGAAAACTACAATAACCTATCAAAAACTTACGATAACCTATCACGATAACTTATTGTAAACCTACGATAACCTATCGGAAACCTACAATAACCTATCACTTAAACTTACATATTACATAACCAAATCCTACAATAACCTATCACTTAAACTTACTTATTACAAAACCAAATTGTCACTTAGCCATAATCTAATACTAATCCTAGTCCAAAGTGCAATCACAATCCTAAACAAGGGTTAGAAAGCCACTCGCTCCCAATTCTAAACTCTATAAGCAACGGCAAAGGAGTGGCAAAGGCTGGACGACAACAGTGAAAAATGGTCAAAATGGGCTTGGAGGGTCCATGGGCTCCTTAGACATGAGACCCATTGGGCCACCCATTCTTAGGTGTGGGGCTCATTGGACCCACTTGTGGGCTTGGGCCAATGTTGCTCCTCATCCGCGGCCCGTTTCCACCTTTCCGAATTGTCGCGACCAATTTTTCGGGTGTGAACCACCTAGGGTTTGGCTAATGGATTGTTAAGCCTAGACTTAACTCGGGCTCTCCCAAGCCCATACCAATTCACGACTTTAGGTTTGGATTCTTAACATGCAAATGATTTTTATTTAGGAGTCGCCACTAATCTATTTTTTGTGGGTCGATTAGACACCCAAGTAAAGCAATGGGAGTTTTACTTTACTTCTACGAACCAGAGATTCTAGACACGGGGACTTGGTTACGCTAGATTTATCTAACGCCCTTCCGGTACCTTTTCTTTTTATTTTTGAAAAATGTTTGGCAGGCAGCTTGAAATGATTTTAATTTATCTCCCTAACATATAAGGTGATCATGCGGGTGCGCAATCCACCAATTTAACACCCAATAAATAAATAAATAAATGGATGGCAAAACTTACCTCATAGCAACGAAAGCATCTGCAATGTTAAATTAAAATTCACATCATCAATCCTAGATATGGCTTCTAATTAACACGCAATTTTCTTTTTTTGTTTTCACTTTATTTAATGAAAATCATGCAATATGCAATGCATGCTAATAATCTAATATGACATGGCGGCATGACCTAAATTATGTAACATGAAATGCAATAATAGCAACTTAATGACCTAATATGCAAATCTTAATTAAATGGCCCTAGAATGAAAATTAATTAACATGCACCTATTTTTTGGATTTTTTTTATCTGCAATTTTGAATTAATAAAAGTCCTAATTAAACTACCTAAAAACGAATAATTTTCTAATTCATGTTTAGGGTTAATTTAAATTAACCCTATTTTGCCTTAGAAAATCATTTCTTTATTTTTTGTTTTTTTTGTTTTAAAAAAAAAGGAATGCCAAGTTTTCTAAGAATGAGATTATCTAAATCTAATCCTAACCTATTTAAAAGATATTTCTAAAAAATATGATCCTAAAAATGTGATTATAAAAAAAAAACCTAATTTACTAGCCTAAATGTCTTATTTACTAAATCTACATATCTAATTCTACATGCTCATGCAAGATTTTGATTTTTTTTTCTTTTTGATTTTATGATTTTTTATTTTTTCTAAAATTTGCAATTTATCCTAAAAAGGTGGAAGTAATCTATCCTAAGATATTGGAATGAAATTCCTAACTAAATTAAAATTTTATCCTATTTAAACTAGGAATTAGGTTATCCTAATTTAAATTAAGACATTGTTTTAATTTAGTAATTTCTAGCCTAAGATGCAATCTATTTAGAAATGATCTAAGCTTAAAATTAAACATGTAATTCTATTCTAAAAATTGATGATTTTTTGTTTGCTTTTTGCTTTTTTAAATTAAAATTTAACATGCAATTCAACTAGCATCCTAGGTGAATTTTCCTTTTTTTGTTTTTTTTTTTTTTTTCATGACTTAATTAAAATCCCTAATCTAAATATGCAAGATAATTAAACCTAGTTAAATATTTTTTTGATTTTTTTTATTTTGTTTTGAAATTAACAATTTCATGCAACCTAAATTAACTGATTTTTTTTGTTGTTTTTTTTTAATATTTACGATAACTAAAATGCTTAGCCTAAACATGCAAATAACCCTAAACATGCAATATTCTAACTCAGGCATTTCACAAGATAAATAGAAACAATCAAGTTCATTCAACATTACCCAAAAAGGATATCACATATCATTCAAATCAAGGGGTGATATTTCGCTAGTAAAATCGATAAATTGATCTTAAGCCTTAAAGATCAAAATATCAATTTTATTCCCACATGATTAATTATTTCGTCTAAAGCCTTATAGACGAAATAAAAAATCGGCGCGGTTGTGAATTAGGGGATAAATTGGAATTTCCAATCACATATCAGGGCCTAATGTTGTTAACAAAAATAAATAACAAGGAAACAATAAAAATAAAATAACAATAAAACAATAAAAATAAAATAAAGTAAATAAAAGAAAGGAAATCTACCTAATTGATTTTTTTTTTTTTTTTTTTTTCTTTTTCTTTTTCGAAAAAGAAAAAAGGAAAAAAAATAGAGAGGGCCGGCTGGTGAGGCTTGGGGCGACGGCTAGGGTTCCGGCGGGGATCTCCGAGGACGGCGCGACGGCTCCGGCGGAGAGGGCGGCTAGCAGCAGCGTCGGCCCGGGCGGCTCGAGGCGGCGTTGGGACGTCGCGGCTTCGGGCGGCTTCATCGAGGGCTCCAGCGTCTGGGCAGTTCACGATGACAGGGGCGTCTGGGCTGCTGGATCTGGGGAGCAACGGCTCCGGCAGGGCAGCGGCTAGCGGCGCGACGGCAACGCGACTTCGGGGGCGGAGGTGGAGCGAGGTCGACCGGGCCACGGATCGGCTCAGGCTGGCGTCACAGCGAGGAGGGAGGCTCGAGTCACGGCTGCTGTGGAGGGGCGGGGCGACGCGGTGGTTGCTTCCAGGTCGACGGCGACTCGGCGAGGGCATCAAGGAGCGTCGCGGGGCCTGGATCTAGGCCCGACACTAGTGAGGGGGCGGCGCGAGCGGAGTGAGAGCGGCGCACGAGCAGAGGGGGCGTCGGGACTACAGCGAGGCATCGGGGGCGGCGCAAGCAGAGTAAGGGCGGCGCGCGAGCAGAGCGGGGGCGGCGGACGGCGTTGGGGCAGAGGTGGAGCGAGGTCGACCGGGCCACGGATCGGCTCAGGCTGGCGTCACGGCGAGGAGTTCCCCTCTCGGGGGAGACGAACAGGCGCCGAGGAGAGGGGGGGCTTCGGCCCCCTTTTTTCTCTTTCTTTTTTTATTTTTCTCTCTCTCTCTCAGCTCACTTTCTTCTCTTTTTGTTTTTCTTTTCCACTTTTTCAAAGAAACCGAGAGACCCCCTCAAGCACTATTTCGCAACCCCTTTTATAGGGTGAAAAATTGAATCTCCATTGCATATTTCGTTTCCAATTTCGTTCATGCAATATTCCATCGAATATATTATTTCACCCCGCGCAATATTGATCGAAAAATTTCCTCTTGCGCAAAAATGTATATTACCTAAATCTATACTAATCTTAACAAAATAAAACAAAATATAACAAAATCAAAATAAAATATGCCTAAATTATATGCCATGCATTTTTATTTTTTATTTTTTTAGCAAAAGTGAACCCCCAAAATTAGGTGTCAACAGCTGTCCCTCTTTGAAGGTGAGCTCGCAGAGGTTGCCTTCAAAGACAAATTGAGACCTAATTTTGGCCATGCTTAAGCAATGAATGATTTTTTGTTGGAAATTGGATTCCATTTTAAAATGCAATTTATATTATGCATGCAAATGCTAATGCAAATGAACCTACCACGGAATAACTTACCTTCGAGGAGGATGAAGTAGTCCGAGGTAGAGGGTGTTACATGTCCAGGACCCGTACCATTCTACGGTCGCCCAGAATAGTAACACGGCTTTGTGAAGATTCTGCTTTCCTGGGACCCGTACCATTCTACGGTCGCCTAGTACGGCAGAAAGGAATTGCTTTCCCATGATCCGTTCTATGCTACGGTCACCTGTTAAAGCAATAAGTATTGTCAAGGACCCGTTCTATGCTACGGTCACCTCGACGAAGAAATTTGTTTTTCAGGATCCGTTCTATGCTACGGTCACCTGAATGGAGAAATCGCTTTTCCAGGACCCGTTCTATGCTACGGTTACCTGTTAAAGCAATAAATGCTGTCTAGGACCCGTTCTATGCTACAGTCACCTAGACTGAGGTTTTGCTCGGCTAAGACCCGAACCACTCTTCGGTCGCCTAGCCTTGCGACAGAAATCATCTGACCAGGACCCGAACCATTCTTCGGTCGCCTTAATCAGATTGAATCTAGAGAAAAATCTTTGGGGGACAACTCAATTGAGTGTCAAATATACTTAAAAGGGAATACTTGTGCAATGACAAATATTCAAGGTATGGATAGAGATATACTTACCTGGTAAAATATCTGATCTTCAGGGATACGTCTCCTACAAAACATGGTTATAGGAGAGGCAACATGCGTTTGCAATCATAAACAAGCATCAATTTAATGGATGTTCACGATGATTTCCATCAATCTTGCATCATCTAATTTCCATTCTGAATACATGAGTGTCATGAATGTGTCAAATGAGGGATCCTTTGGTCTGAAAGGACTTTTCTCTCATCCTCATTAAAATGGCTATTTTATCCTGATCTTTAATGCAGGATTCTGGCAATCACTCTATCTTACCTTCATCATGCCAGACAAGGGTCCAAGCAATCTCGCAAGTGGTACGATCTTACCAATCTGAGAGGTCTTTTAAGAGGGACCACAATGCGGGCTTGGTCAATGGCTTAACAAATGGGACTCTTTGAGTCAGGCTTATTTGAAAAATATTCTACAATCATCTTGGGGTTTGCAAGTCAAGAAACATAAGAAAGGAGGCAGAAATTATCTTACTCACTCTCCTTTGAGCGATGCTTTCGAACATATGAACCTTTACGTTAATTTAAGTGTCATAATCTGAAGAGACTTTGCAAGGGACGTAACGTAGGCTTGGTTCATGGGTTAAGAAACGAAAGGATGATTAGGCTCAAAAAGTGTTTAAAGGGTAAAGTTGGTGATCATCATGACATTTCCCTTTTCCACATTGATCGGGGATGGGTCGTCTTCTAAATCCGGTATGCCATTATTACTTGACTGGGGCTTATCTGCTTGCTTCGGGATAACAGCCTGAGGAAGAACGGATGGAGGAGTCGGATTGACTTGGAATGATCTGAATTGAGTCATTATAACCTCCATGGAGGCAGCTAACTGACGGAGCTGATCTTCCACATTGGACATACGATCATGCATCTCATTTTGTTCCACCATTTTGGCCCTTGATCGCGTGATAATGGGTGAGCGTGGAGGGTCCGTTGCCACCTAATTGATTTAACATGAATTAACATACATAAGCACCTTGATATGAAATGTGCCGGCCCATGACGAAAATCTAACCACTTTTATTAATGAAATTGATTGAAAATGACATTTGAAAAGTTCTCGACAAATAAAGTAAATGACTCAACTTCCTAGACATTAAGCTAAAGTAGAAAGACTAAATTGACTCAAGCCACTTTATTTAGCCCGATCCATAAACAAATGGGAAGCCAACACTCGACGTAATTGCCTCTTCTCTTTGGCATCCTTCTTGGCTTGCTTCTCAAGTTGCTCAATCTTCCTCTTGTGACGATTAAGCTCCGCTTGCCGAGTGGGCCTCTCAGTCACATCCGGCACCTTCGGGAGATACTCGATTGGAATTTTGTGTCGACGGATGTATCGAGTAATGGCATGGTAAACCTTTTCCTTCCCTTCAAGCTCATCCTCGGGCAAGTTCAACTTTTGTTCGCGACATGCGAGCCAGGCTTGTTCGATGCAGTGGAGCCATCTCTTGTGATCACCATCCTTGGTAGTGAATTGAATTTGGAACAAACCAAGCTTGAAAGGGGTGGCAGGTCCTGCACAACTCGATATTGACGGGCCACTCGGAGTGGATAGTAAGAAGTGGCACCGGTGATCCCCAATAATGGAATTGGCTCATCATCGCCATGAGTGAGGCGTGCCTCGAAGACTTGGAACCATTTAGCATGCCATAGGAAACTCTTGGTATTGGAATTTTTCAACAATTTGATCCATTTTGAGTAAGAAAGATTTGGAGTTCAATCCTGATACTTTTTGAATACCTCAATGGGATGATGAGAATCAGTAACATTAATAATATGCATGTGAATGTCGATCTTTCTCATGTGAGAAAAGAACCAGATTTGTAAGAGTTCAATTGGTGCATGAAAAGTTTTATCCTCATCTTCCTTGAATCGAGTAAGTGACAAAAATATTTCAGCTGAAATGGTATTGACAAAACCAACCCCAGCACACACTTGTTTGACAACCCATATAATAGCAGGATTAATAGCTCCTTTGCGGAGAGGAAAAATAATAAACCCGAAAAGGCTAAGATGAAGATTTTGCTTTTTAAAAGAGTGTCTGCATCAGCAAAACTTTGATCTAGGAAGGAAAAAGGACATGCAAGACAATTATCTTTTAGCACTCTTTTAATTCGATCATCATCCATCCTAAGAAAATTAGACAAAATTGATGCAGGTTTTATTCCAAGAGGTGGGTTTATTAGATCCAATTCCAAAGGTTTTCCTATGGCGATGCCGTATTCCTCCAAGGTCGGGGTGAGCTCATGCTTACCAAATATAAATGTTGATGTTTGGGGACACTAGAAATGAGCGAGTGCTTGCATGACGCCACTTTGAACATCGATGTCGAAAAGGGGAGTAAGGCGACCCAGTCTACCTTTAACATAGCTTTGGCCATCATGGCCCAAACGATCCCACCATGATTTAAGCTCAACCTTTGGTGCAGGCACGAATTGAATGTCGGATTTTCCTATTGTTTATAAATCAGGATTCGACCAACCTAATGTCATGAACCAACAAAAGAAAGACGAAATACAATAAGTAAATTGCAAGAGTAAGGGGTAGAAAACTTACTTCACATGGCGATTAAAGCAACCACATAGACAAGCACATGAAACGTGAGGTTCGATTTCTAACTGGGAAGGCTAAACAAGGTGGAGCTAAAAGGGTAGGATGACTTAGTTGCAGCCTCGCATACTAAGTCAAGCCCTTCTAACTCTGGCATAGTCAAGAATGATACCCCAATGCGACGCAACCTCGCGGGCAAAGGTAAACATTCTTGACACCAAGAAAGAAACTTTCGGGATTGAGTTGGGCAATCTCTACTACGCGGCCTCGCGGTCGAAGTCGTATCCAACTCAATACCATCCTAAATATCCTAGTGCGGCCCGGAGTCCGGCGGCGGGTTGTGTGTGCAAAAGTGTAGTGTTAAATGCAAGGCATGCACAACAGTTTATATCAAGCAACACTTCATACATAAAAATAAACCATTCATTCCTACGCCTCCCGCAAAACAAAGGTCAGCAAACACTTCCCCTTATACCTCCCAATCTGCAAAAACATTTAACACCTTAAATGTTAGGGACGTACCTGGGATCCTCGCTGCCAAGCAAAAACATTTTTCAAAAGAAAAGAAAAATTGGCCTAAGTCCACTAAGAGTTTTAACTCAATTCCCTAGTGGAGTCGCCAAGCTGTCGCGACCAATTTTTCGGGTGTGAACCACCTAAGGTTTGGCTAATGGATTGTTAAGCCTAGACTTAACTCGGGCTCTCTCAAGCCCATACCAATTCGCGACTTTAGGTTTGGATTCTTAACATGCAAATGATTTTTATTTGGGAGTCGCCACTAATCTATTTTTGGTGGGTCGATTAGACACCCAAGTAAAGCAATGGGAGTTTTACTTTACTTCTACGAACCAGAGATTCTAGACACGGGAACTTGGTTACGCTAGATTTATCTAACGCCCTTTCGGTACCTTTTCTTTTTATTTTTGAAAAATGTTTGGCAGGCAGCTTGAATTAATTTTAATTTATCTCCCTAACATATGAGGTGATCATGCGAGTGTACAATCCACCAATTTAACACCCAATAAATAAATAAATAAATAAATGGCAAAACTTACCTCATAGCAACGAAAGCATCTGCAATGTTAAATTAAAATCCACATCATCAATCCTAGATATGGTTTCTAATTAACACGCAATTTTCTTTTTTGTTTTCACTTTATTTAATGAAAATCATGCAATATGCAATGCATGCTAATAATCTAATATGACATGGCGGCATGACCTAAATTATGTAACATGAAATGCAATAATAGCAACTTAATGACCTAATATGCAAATCTTAATTAAATGGCCCTAGAATGCAAATTAATTAACATGCACCTATTTTTTGGATTTTTTTATCTGCAATTTTGAATTAATAAAAGTCCTAATTAAACTACCTAAAAACGAATAATTTTCTAATTCATGTTTAGGGTTAATTTAAATTAACCCTATTTTGCCTTAGAAAATCATTTCTTTATTTTTTGTTTTTTTTTGTTTTAAAAAAAAAGGAATGCCAAGTTTTCTAAGAATGAGATTATCTAAATCTAATCCTAACCTATTTAAAAGAGATTTCTAAAAAATATGATCCTAAAAATGTGATTATAAAAAAAACCTAATTTACTAGCCTAAATGTCTTATTTACTAAATCTACATACCTAATTCTACATGCTCATGCAAGATTTTGATTTTTTTTTCTTTTTGATTTTATGATTTTTATTTTTCTAAAATTTGCAATTTATCCTAAAAAGGTGGAAGTAATCTATCCTAAGATATTGGAATGAAATTCCTAACTAAATTAAAATTTTATCCTATTTAAACTAGGAATTAGGTTATCCTAATTTAAATTAAGACATTGTTTTAATTTAGTAATTTCTAGCCTAAGATACAATCTATTTAGAAATGATCTAAGCTTAAAATTAAACATGCAATTCTATTCTAAAAATTGATGATTTTTTGTTTGCTTTTTGCTTTTTTTAATTAAAATTTAACATGCAATTCAACTAGCATCCTAGGTGAATTTTGCTTTTTTTGTTTTTTTTTTTTCATGACTTAATTAAAATCCCTAATCTAAATATGCAAGACAATTAAACCTAGTTAAAGATTTTTTTTGATTTTTTTATTTTGTTTTGAAATTAACAATTTCATGCAACCTAAATTAACTGATTTTTTTTGTTGTTTTTTTTTTAATATTTACGATAACTAAAATGCTTAGCCTAAACATGCAAATAACCCTAAACATGCAATATTCTAACTCAGGCATTTCACAAGATAAATAGAAACAATCAAGTTCATTCAACATTACCCAAAAAGGATATCACATATCATTCAAATCAAGGGGTGATATTTCGCTAGTAAAATCGATAAATTGATCTTAAGCCTTAAAGATCAAAATATCAATTTTATTCCCACATGATTAATTATTTCGTCTAAAGCCTTATAGACGAAATAAAAAATCGCTTGTGCGGTTGCGAATTAGAGGATAAATTGGAATTTCCAATCACATATCGGGGCCTAATGTTGTTAACAAAAATAAATAACAAGGAAACAATAAAAATAAAATAACAATAAAACAATAAAAATAAAATAAAGTAAATAAAAGAAAGGAAATCTGCCTAATTGATTTTTTTGCTTTTTTTTTTTTTTTTCTTTTTCTTTTTCGAAAAAAGAAAAAAGGAAAAAAAAAATAGAGAGGGCCGGCCGGTGAGGCTTGGGGCGACGGCTAGGGTTCCGGCGGGGATCTCCGAGGACGGCGCGATGGCTCCGGTGGAGAGGGCGGCTAGCGGCGGCATCGGCCCGGGCGGCGCGAGGCGGCGTTGGGACGTCGCGGCTTCGGGCGGCTTCGTCGAGGGCTCGGCGTTTGGGCGGTTCGTGACGACGGGGCGTCGGGCTGCTTTGGATCCGGGGGCGCAACGGCTCCGGCAGGGCAGCGGCTAGCGGCGCGACGGCGGCGCGACTTCGAGGGCGGAGGTGGAGCGAGGTCGACCGGGCCACGGATCGGCTCAAGCTGGAGTCACGGCAAGGAGGGAGGCTCGAGTCGCGGCTGCTGTGGAGGGGCGGGGCGACGCGGTGGTTGCTTCCAGGTCGACGGCGACTCGGCGAGGGCGTCGAGGAGCGTCGCGGGGCCTGGATCTGGGCCCGACACCAGTGAGGGGGCGGCGCGAGCGGAGCGAGAGCGGCTCGCGAGCAGAGGGGGCGTCGGGACTGCAGCAAGGCGTCGGGGGCGACGCGAGCAAAGTGAGGGCGGCGCGCGAGCGGAGCGGGGGGGCTGACGGCGTTGGGGCGGAGGTGGAGCGAGGTCGACCGGGCCACGGATCGGCTCAGGCTAGCGTCACGACGAGGAGTTCCCCTCTCGGGGGAGACGAACAGGCGCCGAGGAGAGGGGGGGCTTCGGCCCCCTTTTTTCTCTTTCTTTTTTTATTTTTCTCTCTCTCTCAGCTCACTTTCTTCTCTTTTTGTTTTTCTTTTCCACTTTTTCAAAGAAACCGAGAGACCCCCTCAAGCACTATTTCGCAACCCCTTTTATAGGGTGAAAAATTGAATCTCCATTGCATATTTCGTTTCCAATTTCGTTCATGCAATATTCCATCGAATATATTATTTCACCCCGCGCAATATTGATCGAAAAATTTCCTCTTGCGCAAAAATGTATATTACCTAAATCTATACTAATCTTAACAAAATATAACAAAATCAAAATAAAATATGCCTAAATTATATGCCATGCATTTTTATTTTTTATTTTTTTAGCAAAAGTGAACCCCCAAAATTAGGTGTCAACACGAATTTTTGCGATCCATCAATGAAAATTCGAGTTTTCTCCCCAAAATAGCCTTCTCAGCGTTTTCATGATCTACCAATCCTCATTGTAATCCCGCTTTGAAAATTAGGATCGGATTGAGGATATCACAGTGCAAGTGCCATTCATGGAGCAATCCCATTAGCTAGCTTTGGTCAATTCTTGAGTGCTCTTCTTGCATCTTTGGCTATGTATTGTTGGCTACTTTGATCATTCATTTTCTTTGCCTTGTGTTAGAATAGGTGATCATGGCATAGCACGACAAGCCCTTGGTTGCGATTCCTCCTTTTGCAATTCTTGCTTAGTTAGAATTTGATTGGAACAATAGGGGAAATTAATCTTTGATCAAATAATCATAGTATACATGTGCCTGTAGAGCTATGTTTGCAAGTGGTTCATGTGCTTTTACTAATTGACTAATCATATAGAGATATGTTTCTTTTAATCTTAGTTTGAGGATGTTTTGCTTTGCTGTTGAGGTTTGTCTTAATGTTATGTCAAAATTTATATATGTAAGTGTTCATTCATGTTTACAGAAATGAGTCATAGTTAATCTCATTTGTTTTCATTTTTCAAATATGTTTGTGTTCATTTTATTGAAAGATAGTGAGCTCATCAAAAGGTAAATTGGAGCGCGGAAGATGTAGAAACTTTTTGTCAATTATGCATTAAACAAATTGAAAAAGGCAAGTCTTACGAGCAACAAAAGGGATGGATGGACGATTATAATCAACAAGTTTGAGGAGCTGATAAGCAAAAAATACAAACAAAAAAAAAATCAAATGAAAAGTAAGGGAGATAATCTAAAGAAAGAATAGAAAAGATAGAAGCAATTAGTTCAAAAAGGAAACACAACAAGAATGGAATCTAAGAAAGAAAACCTTTGATGCGAATGATGAATGGTGGGAGAGAAAAATTCAAGTTTTTTCTTTTTTATAACGGAGGACTCCACCACGGGCCCCCCGTGCTCGAACAGCACCGAAGGGCCGAGCCCCCATATCTCGGGGGAGACTAGCACAGGACCCTAACACCATGGCCCCCCACTTACAACGCTAGCAACTGCGGGTTTCAAACTCTCGACCTCGACAATGAAGGAGAGACCCATGGTTAGGTGAAAATTTCAAGTATTTATCTCTTCCTTTGTCACTTTTTTTGTAAATTAATCTTTTATTATACAACTCATGAAAATATTTTATTGTCCTTTGAACGAAATGCATACATTTGGATATTGAAGTTTTATTGGATAAGATGTTCCAGGGTACGGTTGCTACTATAAGTGTTAACTGAAATCTTACACAAGGTTAATGCAATAATGAGAATCTTAAGGCCACATAAGCTAATATTAGTAGTCGTGCAGGATCTACTGATGATACTTTAGAGTTTGATGTAGGTGAAATGAATATTCAACCAAGTCAAAGTAAGAGCCATAGAAAAGCAGTACAAAGTTCAATGAAGCAAACTCAATGAAAGAGAGAAAAAAATTGACCAGACCTACTAAGTTAGCATCGTAAATTGACAAATTTTGTTTAGCTATTGAAAGTAGGAGCAATGCATACCTAAGATTAATTAAGACCGAAAGTTGCTTTTCTTTGCACTCTCACATTTTACTAAAAAGAAAGATAATAGGTAGATTTTTATGAACTTGGATGGAGATGAAAAAAAGATTGAGTAACTTAAGTTTAAGTTGGAAGAGCATAATAGTCGTCACTGGGATGTTAGTTACTTGTTTAAGCTCTTTCATATTAATCTATGTTGTAATGTGAGACTTATTTTCGATTAGTGATTTACACTACTTGTGAACTCTATTTCTAATTATGTTCTAATGTGAGACCTATGTTCTTAGTTTGTCTTTTGATTGGGTGGAGTTTACATATATATTATGGATGATAATCATTCCATTGATGGATGATTATTCATTACTTTTCTTACTGTTTTGTTATTTTAGATAAATATGAATGATTCTCCTGAAAGAGAAATACATAAAAAAAGAGGAAAATGAATATTGGCAACTTGCGAAAATTACCTAATCCGCAATTGCTCATTAGGTAATGTACAATCACAAAAAACCTTGTATAACATCATCATAAACAGAAATGCTTGGTTAGGAGAGTTCAAGAGCAAAAATACTAATCTAACAAAGTGTTGTCAAATGTTTAGAATGGATAAGATTGTATTTAATAATTTAATGCATGATTTAATGATACTCTTTTGTCTTGAAAAAACTAGGAATATTGATATTATAGAAATGCTTGGAATATGTCTTTATATATATATATTTTTTTTTTTGGTAATGTATGTCTTTATATTTTAGGACATGGTATATGTAATAAGTTCACATAATAGCAGTTTTAACATTCCAAAGAAACGATAACTTAGTATTCGATAAAGTATGTGAAATAGGAACAAATTTGATTTAACCAATTGATTGGCAATTTAGGGATTTTTCAAAGATCAAAAACGGTCAAAAATTTTATTAATTTTTTTAAAGGTACATTTCGATTATACAATAGAAAGAAAGAATTAAATGTAAATTTTGATTATATAATAATATTTGCATTTTGTTTTAAGATTGCATTGAAACTATTGATGGCACACATATCCTAGTGATAATATCTACAAAAGATTATATTCATTTTATTAGTCAAAAAGGTACACCAACTTAAAATGTCTTGATAGTGTGTAATTTTAACATAGAATTCATTTACGTTTGGGCTAGTTAGGAGGGACAAGCCAATGATGCTTGTATTTTCTGTGAAGCCCTAGGGAGACATGATGTGTAATTTCTTCATCCTCCTCCAGGTTCATTAATTAGTGGTTTTTGTACATTAATATGTATTAATATGGTCCATGTTGATTAAATTTATATTAATTTATGTAGGTAAATATTATTTAATAGATGTTGGATATCCAAATCCAATACTTTATTTGGGATTATATAAAGAAGTTTGATATCATTTGCTGGAATTTCAACAATGTCCTATTCAATCGTGCTCATTCCTCACCACAATTTGAAATTGAGCAAGACTTTGATGTATTGAAAAAGAAGTTGAAGATTATAAAGCATATGCTAAGTTTTTCATTTGAAAAGCAAATAAAAATTGTTATAGAAGCAATGACTTTGCATAATTATATATGATGAAATACCATCAATGATAGACATTTTGTAAGAGCAGATTCGAATCACAATTATCGATATATAGTTGACCTTGATAATACAAATGACGCGGCTAGTACTTCAAATAATAATTTATTTTCTAACATGGCACGTTTACGTGATCAAATAGTAATGAGTTTAGTAAATACTTGAGGATGCTTGTAATTTTCAATGATAACCTATTTCTTTCTTCAATGTATATGTAACCATATTTATTATAATGAAATTATTCTTTTTCAATTGAGAAAAAGTTGACTTTGATGTGAGTTTTTACTTATGAATTTGTTAATATATCTCTTTTACATTACACCTCAGTGTGAAAATATAAAAAAAAGTCATTGTTTTTATTTTCAACTTTAAAAAATTAAAATTAAAAAAGTTTAAATTGGTCATACCAAAAGACTTTCCAAATATGTGTTTACCAAATTGCATTTCCTCAAAATTGCTTTCCAATACACTTTTCAATTACGGTTTACTAAACAAACTTTGCATTTTTTTTTCAAAAATCTTTTAAATTAAAGGCCTTTTCATTTCTCTAAAAGCTTTTTCCAAAAGTCTTCCCAAAGGCATCCTAAATATCTTTTAGTTTATCACTTTATTTTTCCGGTTCATACATTTACTTTCATTTAGAGTAATTAATTTTAGTTCTTCATTACATATTTTATTTATTGTCCAAATTACCACGAAATCCAATTCAATAAAAATTGAAGATCAACCTTAAATGAAAGGTATATTGTTGCATGGGGCTATTTTCAGCAAAACTATTAGTAAAGCATATCTTATCGCTTTCATGTATGATTTTCTCTTTACTAGTGTGGTTGGAAAGAAAAAGAAGGGAAGTGAAGTGAAATAAAAACTTTAGGAAAGTGCTTTTCTTCATTGCATTGAGAAAAAGAACGGAAGTGGAAGTAAATGAATTTGAATACAAAGAAAGTATTTTTTTGTGGACTCGCCACTATTATTTCCTTCCAAAACCGAAAGGAAATGGAGGAAATGGATTTTTCACAACCTTTTGTTTTGGAATAACTATTCCTCGCTTTTTCTCCATCTAAAGAGACGACCCAAAAAACGAAAGAAGAGGAGAGGATGAGGATGCAATTCGTGGCAAATAAATTGTACCCAACATTATCTAACCGCATCGCAATCCCTTACAAAAAAAAAAAAAAAAATCAATTTGAGGATCCACCAAAAATTGTCCAATCAATCTAGTGTTTAAACATCCATTTCTCTTTGACACGACTCGAAGATATGATCAGCTTTCTCAAAGCTTCCTTTTCTGTCCAATTCGGTTTGCATGCATTGACCAGACCGGATAGCTAGGCTGAAGTCTGAGTCACTGAGAGAGAATTAACCAATCTAAGCCCTGCAAGCGATGGTCAATACACACACTACAACAAGCACATGCCTTCCTCCCAAATCCAAATTACAAAGTAGAAGCAAGCGATTCTGAAGTAAGTCTAAACTCCACCCAAAACATGAAGCTACCCTATTAGTTCTGGGAATCGACCAATTCTATTATTTTTTTTTTTGTTTCGTTTTTTTGTTCTTTTTCCAATTAGAGCAAAAATAAAAATTCCCTTCTAATAGATAGAGTCCAACATGATTACCCATGCCGAACAAAATCATTTATTTGTGAAGAAATATGTCAAACCTAACAAAAGAGGTCGGATTATGTCATCATGTAGGGTAAGTGAAAAGGGTTGATTCGAGAGCAAACTACAAACAGGCATAAAAAGGTGGTAACTCATTAGTTTTAGGCTTTCCAAGTGCATAGTATACTGACTTTTCCCTACATACACATATTGCAGGTGCATTCTAATGGATACATAGCGACCTATATCATAATAAGTTTAAAACTAATCCTAGTAATAAAAGAAGATATTGAATACTATTGATAATAATGATATTTCAAATTCTGAAAGTTTAATACTACTAACATGAAATTTGGTGAAAAAAATCCATAAACACTACTAGTTTTAGAGTTACCTTACTTCTCTCTTATTCTCGATCCAATTAGATACGTTTCTCGCATAGATACCAAAATGTGATCGCATTATACCGGTTGAACAGACCAATATCTAGGGTCGTTCCGGCCCGGTGCCCAATTCCTATCTGGACCAATGCTCATCATTCGTAGAAAGTGTCATATGAATCCCCGAAACCCACGAACCGACAAAAGGCCCGAGTCTCCATCTCATCATTTCGAGCAAAAAGACAAAAAGCGCGATCTCTCTCACTCTCTCTCCGCTCGCATTAAATGCGATCATTCGGCGCTTGATTAATCATCACCCTCTATCATCGCACTCCCTCTCTCTCTCTCTCTCTCGTCAACTCGTAATGAATCCCCGGATCATTCGGCGCTTGACGATCACCGCCCTCAATCACCGCTGGATTTCTCCTCCCGAACAGCAAGTTTACACGACCGAACCACTCTCTCTCTCTCTCTCTCTCTCACATGTCAATGCCCGTGAGTGCACGCGTTCTTCTCGTCGAAGAACGTGAATGAATCCAAAGTCCCTCTCGACATCGGATCGCTCGTGACAGAGTGAGAATATCGATCGACCCAAGTCGTCCTTTCGGCTCCTCGCTTCGTTTTCGGCGTTATTTTTGGGAGGGAACTCTGTTTCCTGGTCTCCTTCCCCTGTTTCCAAACTCCCCGTGATGAGCTCGATCCTCTTAGTTTGATGGGTTTGGCGTAATTCGATCGGCATAGTTAGTTTTGTGGACGTGTTTTTGGGTGGTGGTAATAACACATCAGTATGGAGAAGGAGCCTCTCCTTGGAACTCTGTTTCCTATTCTCCTTCCCCTGATTCCACACTCCGTGTGACGAGCTCGATCCTTTTGGTTTGATGGGTTTGGCGTAATTCGATCGGTAAGTATTGCGGATGTGATTTTGGGTGGTGGTAAAAATAGTATATTAGCATGGAGAAGGAGCCTCTGCTTCCGTACTCGAGCCCCAGGAGGAGGCCGCCGTCCCTCTCGTCGCTCCCTGAGGATGGCGAGATCTCCATCCCTGTTCCCCTCACGCCGTCGGACCTGAAGGACCGCCTCATTTTCGGGCCGTCTCCGTCTCCAGAGGACGCTTCGCAGATCGTCGATGCGTTGACTCTGTCCGGGAGTTCGCCCAGACCATCCTCTTCTCAAGACCAGTTCGCATCATTGCCTTTTTCTGCGCAGGAGCCTCGCTTGGCTGATTATAACATGGTGGGCCGGAAATCCCATTTGCACCGCGCCAAGACGGCGCCGGCGATGGTGGTTTTGAATGAGGCTACTCGCCAACCTGCTCCACCGAATCCTCAGTCCAATTCGCTATCGATTGTCCGTCAGGCAGTGGTACTTTTAGTTGCTTATTTGTTGTTCGGTGTGGCTATATACTGGTACAACCGTGATAACTTTACAGCTATTGAGACTCACCCTGTTGTGGATGCTCTGTACTTTTGCATCGTCACTATGTGCACGATTGGGTATGGTGATATTACGCCGAATAGCACTGCAACCAAGATGTTTTCTATAATGTTTGTATTGGTGGGGTTTGGATTTATCGATATATTGTTGTCTGGGATGGTCAGTTATGTTCTTGATTTGCAAGAGAGTCACTTGTTGAGGGCGGCACAGGATAGGAAGGAAAAGAAGGATTCCGGAGGATCCTATTTAATCGATTTGAAAAAGGGGAGGATGAGGATAAGGATGAAGGTGGCATTGGCCTTAGGTGTTGTGGTTCTTTGTATTGGAATTGGTGTGGCTGCGGTGCATTTTGTTGAGAGGCTTGGCTGGTTAGATTCCTTTTACTTCTCGGTAATGTCTGTCACCACGGTCGGGTATGGGGACCGTGCATTCACATCAATGCCTGGTCGTATTTTCGCTTCCATCTGGTTATTAGTATCGACACTGGCGGTTGCGCGTGCTTTTCTCTATTTGGCTGAGGCAAGAGTTGATAAGCGACAAAGGAGGATTGCAAAGTGGGTGCTTGGTCATGACATGACCGTAGCCGAGTTCCTGGCAGCTGACATTGACAACAATGGCTTTGTTAGGTATGCTTTGTTCCCTTTACCATGATAAATCCTTATGGCACATTATGACTTCCTTTACTAAATAGCAACACAACGTGTCCATAAGTCTGCTTTCACTTTTGAGCATTATCTAGCGTTGAGGGTCATTCTTAGAAGGCAATGGAGAATAGCTTATTAGTGCTGATTAAGTTATTGTACTATGACAGATTTGTGTCCTGCTCACCTTGGTTTAGATTGTGGAAATTATTCTTGACACTGTGTTTATGTGTGCATGTGTAACGCATGAAAACGTTTAGTGCTCTGCAAGTTCATGCACATTCTGAGTTGAGTTTCATCTGGGTGGGCACTATATATCTTCTGGGAAAAGTTATTTGATAATTGGTCGCACTAGCTACCTTAAATCTCCCCCTTTTTTTTCATGCTTTACAAAGATTGAATTTCTATTGGAAGATTGTATATCTTTGTTAATATCACGATCAATATTTAGAATTTCACTTCTCTTACCGTTACCAAAAAAAAAAAATATTTAGAATTTCACGTCACCAATTCCGATATTTTCATCCTTTAAGAAAGGTGCAGATTGTTGCGCTATATTCATGGAAGTTATGCAACGTCCAACATGAGGAGAAGTTCCTCAGTTCTATTATCCAGTTTAAGAATTTTTTTCCAGTCAAGTTTACTCTTCGGCATCTTTTTCAACAGAGTGCCGCTGACTTTTTTTAATCTCTTTCCTCACTCCATCTCAACTTCCCTTCTCTTGGATTGGTTGAGTTATTTGAGATGAGTTCACCATGAGCAGAAATAATACGAAATCAAAATGAACTGTATCTCAGATGACCGGACGATGTGTTTGCACTTTTCTTTCTGACAATTGCCTACTGTTTATCTGAAACAATTTGCACTTTTAGCAATTTATTTTTCAGGTAAATAACATACTGACTGAAGATAGTCAAAATAAGATGCTCATAGCGAGTTTAATGCCAATTGACTTACCTTTAATCGGTACAATTAATTTGTCCGTGATTGTTTGAATTGTTGAATAACTTTAGAGTTCTCACTTTGTCTTTTGTTACGTCTGTTTTCTATGTGGTTATACATTGATGCTTTTAGAATATCGGCTATTCTGGTTTTTGGCTATTATCTCTTTGTTTGTTTGTGATTATGAAAATTGAACTTTCCTTTCATGGCTTTTTGTCTTCATAGATGAGGAAGTCATCGATGATATTATTCAACGGAAGTAGTATTTCCCCCACAGAAAGTATTAGTGTTTCTTGAACGTGTTGAATTTGATCATAGAGGGAGATCATAATACTTTACTAAAAGTGCGTCACTTTATCGTTGATGGTAAGAGGAAAATATGATCTTCAGCATGAATGGCTCTCTAGAAGAGAGTATATATTAGGACAGGAGAATCTTTCTTTTTCTTTTTTTAGTTTGATAACCGAGGACTCCATCACGGTCCGACGGCACTGAAGGGCAGATGTTTCTGACTTTCATCAATTGAGATTTGCACCGGCAGCTTTTGAGGCAGCTTCCACATTGCCACTTTATCATTCTATCCAAGTAATGTGCAAAAAACCTTGCCTGCACCCGGCTCCATTGGACCAGGTCTATTTGAGCCGTTGGTCATGTGGGCTCTACGTGGAACCCATATGATCAAATGGTTCAGATGCAGCTGATCCAGCATTCCCCGCTCCCCAGCTCTAGACAATTCCTTCTCGGGTAGTTAGTATGTTTTGTGTCCATCACCCAAGTACTAGTACCCAATTTCTCTTTACTGTTGAATGATTAAGTCCTTGTCTTCATCATAATCCTCTTTACATCTTCTGGGTGCCTTTCCGCGGTATTCGTTATGGATCCTGTACGGAGCTGCTGTTAATGTGAGTTTGTCTTTGTTGTGTTCTGCAGTAAATCTGAATATGTCATATACAAGCTTAAGGAAATGGGGAAGGTATCAGAGAAAGACATTCTGCAGATCTGCAACAAGTTTGACAGGCTGGACACTGGCAATTGTGGGAAGATCAGTCTTGCTGATCTCATGGAAAGTCACCATTGACGAGCTGTTCCTAGTTGACCAGCTGATCGAACAAGACAAGACACACGGCAAGAGAAATGTTGAATTCCTAATCCGTGGGAAGTCAATATTTGGGGCCTGATCAAGTCGCAGAAGATGGTGCTGCAATCATACTGCTTGAGTTCCCAGTTCATATGCTTATTGACAGGTTACCAGTTTGGCTTCGCCCTCATTGAAGTTTATGTGGGCTTGTTGCTCTTATAACACTGGTATATCATATTGCTGAGTAGGGTTGGAAGAATGGAGTTGGTCCGACAAAAGTTTCGATTTTACTTGGATTATGGAGTAGTTTTGGTAAGATAGGTGACACGAATGGTACGTTTTCTATCTGTATAGGTTTTGTTTGATTCATTCTTTGTAGAAGCTTATTTATACAGGCAGTTCTTCCTTTATTTCCACGTAATGCTAGGTATACTAGATGGTACGATGCAAGTGTGGTTTCAAACATGATTCGCAGTTTGTGTATAACATGAACTGGATGCATGTGCATTGGGTTCTTTTGTCAAACAAGTTGGTACTCTCGAACAGCCATCAATCAGTATATCCTATTCCTTAACACTTTCGGCCAGGTCGCTTCAGGAGCTGCATTCACTTACCATGCTTAATTGAGATGCAAATATGTACTGACTGCTAATCTTGCGGGCTTTGATGAGTACAAAATCATTGACCTGCTAATGATTTTGGTTTAGGCGTTCAAGCCAGATTGAGTTGAAATTTAATTGGGCATGAAATAATGACAAATAATGAACCAGAAAGTGGTTTTAGCGGCTCTTGTGGAGATATTGCAAAAAGTGGTTTTACCGGCATTGACTTTGCCTTAAGCAACTGTTCAAAAGTGCCGAGAAATTTAGAACCAGAAACTCGATTTGATTGAATGTAGTGTTTGGTCCTCGCCCAGAACGAAATATAGTGCTTCGGTGAATTGGGTGCCCTATTGATGAATAGTAAGGTTCAACCTCTCTTCATGCACCGAAATCTGTATGATCATCCGAAATTTGACCATTTGAGGTAACTCCTAGCTTTTGCTATCTTCTTGTCAAAAGCTTGCCTTGGTGTCCTTAGGGGGTTTGAACTACGAAGAAGGTTGCATCTACAAATTGTTGAATCCTCTTTACTCAAATTTGCTCTTGTGGTCGTCAAGTGACTTGAATGTACTTAAGAAATTTGCCCTTAGTGGATTTTAAGGATCCTGTCAAGCAAATTTGGAGAATGCAGTAGGCTAGCTCAAACCATACAAGTCACTTGAGCAGACTTTTGCATCACTACTCTTTAGTATTTCCACAATATTATTTGTTTTGCATGACAGATTATTTACTGTAGAAGAGTGTTTGCATATAAACTTACATTAGCTGCCATTTATTTTAGACAACACTCATGTCAGACACCAAGTTCTTGTCTATCCAAGTGAGCTTGAAGGAGTCATCTATTGACAGCATCAAATTCAAGTCGTCATATCCACCGATGTTGTGTGACCATGATAAACAAAGACCAGCAAGTAGATTAGGAAGACGGATCACAACTTCAGCAAACATGAACTTCATCAAATAGGTCATTGGCAAGTGCGAACGTTGAGGAAAATAACCAGAATGCCAAGAGAGCAAAAATAGAGCAATGGCTATTTGATTTTAGAGCACAAAGAATTCTTGGTTCATGAATAATCACAGCTAG
Source organism: Eucalyptus erythrocorys (assembly GCA_014182555.1). Classification (NCBI taxonomy): domain Eukaryota; kingdom Viridiplantae; phylum Streptophyta; class Magnoliopsida; order Myrtales; family Myrtaceae; genus Eucalyptus; species Eucalyptus erythrocorys. The sequence continues at coordinate 26,138,595 of CM024601.1, read as the reverse complement.
TATTCAGGTAGGCTAACACTATAAATGGCTCGTGAGAAATGGAAAACTTTGGAGGACAAAATTCAGGGTAAAGGCATAGGAGGTCTCCACTTAGAGAACTCAACCAAGTCTCTGTTAACAATTGATCCGTTGTGCAGCCAAAATGTCTCGGTAGACTGGTGGAAATATCTCACTTTTCTTTGAAGTTCCCACAAAATTGCATTAGTTGCTGAGCACAGGTTCGATTCAGGAGCATAGACCCACAAGCACCTTACCTGCCTCCCATTGGCTATCATCTCTTCTATGGATTGATCTGACACGAAATAGAATCAACATTTTAACTGATGATCGATTATGAGGGGATGAGACCTGATAAAAGGTGTGAGACACCAACCTGGTATGGATTCCAAATACTCCAACAACTCGGGCCCTATTCGAGAAGATGGCCACTTGATCGATATCTTCTTGTAGTCAATAACATTTTGAAAAGGCAGTTCTGCTTGATCTGACAGGAGCACTGGGACGCACTCCTATAAACCAAATCATGGAGATTCTCTACATTACATATAGTAAATGCTAGTATCTATGCCATGAGCCAGTGTGAGGGTGTTGGACTGGACATGAGCTTAGAGAGAGAGAGCACCTACCACAAAGAAAGCCTCGTAAAAGCGAAGAGTCCAGGATGACTCCCCACGTGGAGCAAGGCAGAACTTAGCATCCCGTAGGTGTTCAAAATACTCTTGCCTGCCCAATTTATCTGGCCCCTTGAACTTCAACTCTGGACATTCCAGCTGTTTATAAAATTAATACTCATAATACAATATATACTTGCATTTCTACATTATCATACTATTTTTATCGAAGCTCTTTTTGCTATTCATTTTATGCATATGGAGTTTTACTCTGTGTTGCACAACTTCATATGCACATGGAACACGGCAAAAGATGTTTTCAGTTGTTTCTCAATAATATAGCTGAAAACTGCAAGCCAGAAAACTGCAAGCCACTATATGGTTCTTTTGGTTTTTCACACTATACATTATCCACGCTATACATTATCCATCTAGATTAAAATACATATCCTCAGAATGTTATGACAGCAATATAATTATCCACCGAAATTGTCAACTCCTTAGCAATTTTCTGAGGGGCTGTCCTGCTTCAACTTCCCTAATCATGATGATGTTTTACCTAACAGATAATCTTACTCCACCACCCATGGTTCAAACTATACTCTGAAGTCTACATGGAAGTGCTGAAAACAGAAGACATGAGACAATCCAGAGAATAAACCATTTTGGTTTCCATCACATTGATTTCCTAACCCTGATTCTATTAATTACCAACTGGGATATTGCAGAAGAGTTACCTTCTCTGGAAACTGCTTTGCAAGTTCTATCAGCCGAAGACGGCCAACCTTATTCTGTGCACGACCGAGATAGTTCGCCAAGTATTTCCTCTTCCGTAAAGGCAATGGCTGGACCACAGCATCACTGGTCATCTTGTCATCAACATTGCCAGGAATGATGATATCTTTCCAAGTATTAAAAGCACTTGAGTCCCGCTTATCAGTCCGATCACCCTGCACTAACAGATAAAATTCAAAATTGCCATTGTCAAAACTCAGGTCTGCCAAATATTTGGTTGGTTCATCTCAAGTAACATTACTTTAGAATCACTAGAATCGTCAAAGTGCAATTCCTTTGAAGGAAATCATCTATGTATGAGTGTGATAGCCAATCACTCGACCACAAATTCTAGTATTTCAAAATACACAGTCCCTCAAAAACTTTAACTAAGATAAATCTCTTCAAGCTCTTCAAGCATTCTCATCTTAAAAGCAAACAGGACACAGTTGTATTTTCTTTCCTTCCATCACCTACTCAATTTGGTAGAACAAGGACAATTACGAAAACAGAAGCATTAAGATGTTCATCTTCTGGCATGTAGAAAAAACCAACATCTGATAATTTCCCAGAACATTGATGAATGTAGAAGTATAAATGGACGAAACATCCGGTTACTATTATCAACTTTGTGTACTCCTTGTACATTGAATACAGAAAAGGCTGTGCACTTATTCCAAAAAGAAAATAATAGATGCGCGAATAATTTCACTAAAATATGTGGCAAATTTAGACTAGGTATTGAAATAAGTGAGGCCCATGCTTTGAATCATTGGCTTCTTAACCCAATAAAAAATGCCATATCACTTAGTAAAAAGAGTAAGATTTCTTAGCACATGCAGCATTGCTTATTCTAAAATTCATCCGACAAACTACAAAGGAGAGCATCAAAGGCAGTACCAAGCAATCACAAAAGATTAAAATTGAAAGGTGGAGCTCAACTTTAACAAAAAATTGTTCTCATGTCCCTTTCAGTTACCTTAAGAACAACAAAGAGAGCAAACCACGTGTCCACTATGCTCACAAGAAAATGTCGACCACAAGACACAACCAGCAGAAGGTCAATTATCCATGTTTACACATTGGTTCACATCTTTTGCCTTATTATGATTCTGAGATCACCAAATAAGTACCCTCATTCTGGGGCCTTTATAATATGCCAGGAAGAAAGAGTTTTAACCTCACTAATAGAACCAAATTACACCATTGGTCAAGAATAGGGAGCATAAAGAGAATGCTTTACAACAATAAGGGATGTCATTTGACAAAAGCTAAGTCCACTAGACACTTCAAACAAAATCCATGTCTTTAACCCAGACAAATTTTGAAAGAGAAAAACATACTTCATCACACAGCTAGTAAAGTCTAAAACATAAAGAAAGTACAAGAAGCCAACCATGTAGCTTCTGAATCCTATCACAAAAACATTTCAGAGCAACATTTCCTGGAAAGTAAGTAATGTACCTCAGGGGTGAGAATTATAGACCTATTAATGTATGTCGCCCAAGATTGAAATAAGTGAGCTCCAGCACCGCTGCAGTTGCACAAAAGAATGACAATTGATCACCACATGAGGAAGCTGACGAAGCTGAATAAGTGAATACTATCATCAAATTTCACTGAAGGCTGGATCATTGGTAAAGTAGCTCTAGATCTTTTTAAGTTTCAAAGCAAATTCATGAACCACTGCCAAATTGAACATCGAGAACACAAACTTTAAAGCTAAACGTAAAGAATCAGGAAACCAAGATAAACACTACAAGTGAATCTCAATTCATGATACAACTTTGAGCTACAAACTCAACCAGCTGCCTCACACAGAGTGCAAAGAACTATGGGTACCTGGGAAAGACAAATATGTGGTTGCGACCTCCTGATAACCTGAAATAAGGCATCTGACTCAGAACCTGCACTGAATGAGGCAAGGATCAACAAAACAAGAAGAGCAATATGCATCACACAACCATGTCAACTTAAAGCCACTGAAAAGCAACAAAGGACCCTTTTTTGAATTCTTTACCAAAATGAGTTTCCTCAGAACAGCAAAAGAAAATCAAAGTTGCTTTGAAATTAGTTCTTTGCCAATAAATTCCAACTGCTGCTTCTCAAAATAAAGGTTCTTTTCAGATATAAACTGCTGCTTTCAATTATTTTCACCTGGATAACTAAAAAACATTAAACATCTGATGCAGAACCAATTATCTCATCAAACAAGGAGACAAAACAAAATTTAAATCCTCAGAATCTCATACTCATTTAGCACCACAAACAACTGCAATTAATTCTTGTTTTTCTTCTCAAAAATGTTCCTGAACAAACAACAGAGAACTCTTCCAAACGCTGACAGAGTTTTCACCTTCACGTATGTCCGGTTGATCTCTTTGTCATTGAGGCCTCCCATCATCCGAACACACTTAACATAAGCTGGCACAAAGAAAAGATCTGCTTCCTCTTTCTTTCTCGTCCGAAATCTGGATTCTAGGAAGAGCCTATGTATTTTCACCTGCATTGTTATTGGAAACTTCTACTAATTAGTATCCCCAGCATCGATGATGAAGAAACCACAAAGCCCCGTAACTGATAGATAGACATTCATAAACTACAGGAACACGAACACAATAGCTCCAAATACTGCATCGCCGTCGTAATTTCTCTGGAAAGACTGCTACCTTCCTTCAAGATCAACGCTCTTGGAGGCATGGTCCAAAAACACCTCATTAACGAATCCCATTTCCTCTTTCAGATAAAAGTTCCCACAATGATCTTTAAGAATCACTCAGACACGCAAATATCGCACCACAACCGAAATTCAGAACAGGAAGCAACAAAAACATGCTTGCTGCTACAGGAGCAGCCTTCTTCCATTTAAAGAAATCTATATGACCAATCCCGAGCATCATCATTTCGCAATTGCAACAGCATGTTAAGGCCATCAGGGAGCAGAATCGCCAGATAAGCACTAAAAATGACATTTGAAAACCGAAATCGAAGTACCTGGGAGCCCCACTGACCCTTAACACAGCTCTCCGGCGAGATCCGGCCGTCTCTCCCGGACAACAACGCCTTCAACCCGTCCACCTCGTCCTCCTCGTAGACGTAGATCCTGAGCGACAGGCGATCCCCGTAGCCTCTGCGAGGCCACGCGAGGGATCCGCCGCCATCGAACCGCGCGACGGCGGATTCGTGCGCGCCGTCCCGGCCGATCGCGGCGGTGGCGGTGGAGCAGGGAGCGAAGGAGTGGTCGAAGAGCCTGGTGAGGAAGAAGGTGGCGACGACGAGGAGGAGGGCGCCGATCTGGTGCGTGCGGGTGCAGGGAGTGCTGTGGAGGTGGTGGTGGTGCGGCGGACCGAGGGCTCTCGGTCTGAACATCGCCGCCGGCGAGGGGTGGTCGTGGGGTCCCTCTCGCTCACCGGGAAGTGGCGGAGTCGGAGAGGAGCGAGAGTGGAGTTTTCCTTTTTCATTCTTCCAAGCAACGCAAGAGGGGAGGTTTGTGGGGAACGCAGCAGGAGGGGGTGCCCGGGATCCTGACCAATCCGGGAATTAGATTGGACCGAACCAGCCGAGGATTTTGGGCTGTTTCTGATTTGAAGTATGGAACTAAGCCATCGAGATTAGATTAGACTGGCTGATATATGGGAGTGTACAAAATGGACCATCTAGATTGAGCCGAAATAATAGATAATTTTTTAGAGCATTGAATTGGTTTCCAATTTCTAAAAATGAAACTAGTATTCGGACAAGCTGATTCTTTATTTCAGGTAGGGAATGGACTGATTACATAATTTTTTTAAAAAAATTTCTTCAAAAATATAAAACTGACTATCCTTTTTTTTTCTTCATAATAAATGGCATCGAATAATGAGAAGAAAAAAAAGTATCAAGTTTCGTTGGATTAGACCAAAACACAACCACACCATCGATCTGATTCGATTCCTAGCCCTGGGACCAACTCATTTGATCCCACGGAGCCAATCTGGTCCCAATTCTCAATTTTGAGAATCAAACCAGAAATCAATCACCCCTTCTTCTTATATATGTCTTTTAAAGAATAAATTAAAGGAAATTATTGAAATCCTAAATCAAATTGCTCCAATCCAAGAATCATACCAACCTAAAGATCGAATAGGTCCAACTCTTGATTTTAGGGTGGAATCGGCCCAATCTAGGAGCTAATCATCTCCAAATATTAGAGACTCAAATGCAATTGTTAGATGGGAGTTCGACCCATCCCAAACTTTGTTATTGAATTTGATATACAATTCCAAACCCGTCTCATTAAAGTGATCGGAAAGCATGAAGTGCCGAGTACTTGCGACCTGCCTCGGTACTTTTTATGAAGCAAATTTCCCGCACTAAACATGCAATAGATTACACCAAATTTAACTTGATGCATTGTGGATCTCTTACCATAATGATAGAAAATTGCATAAAAGCTTTTATTAAGTTCAGGTCTCCATTGTATTTGCTGAGTAAATTTTAAAAAGTCCTAAACCTTAGTGGAGTTTGAACAAGTGTGTATATTTATTAAATAACCTGAGGACGATGAAGGAAACAAGGACATTTTCAGTATTCATATGTATCGAGTGTTTCTTTATTTTATTTGTTGAAATACGTATCGAGGTCGAATGTCGAGTTTTCATACTCCAAAATTATAGACGTCCCAAAAAAAAAATACTATAAAATTATAGAAAATTGTACTAATATACCTAAAATATGTAATCTATATATATTTATATATTGAATTTATATTATAATATAGAATTAAATTCGAATATATAAATAAAAACAAGATTAAATTAAAAAGTAATTTTTATTTTTTATTTTGAATTTCTTATATTATAATTCAAATATTATTTATATTGAAATATAATGTTAATTTGTTAACTTAAGGAATTTGTTATTTGAAAAAAAAATTCCTATTATGTATATTAAAAATCATATCATCATTTATTATTTTTTTTTGTAACCAAGGAACCTCCGCATACGCCGCCGTAGAGGAATAAACCCTGGAGAGGCACGCAAGAAACCACAGCCCACGCACCCCGGGCAAGTCATCACACAGCGCTTCAGCCTCCCTGCTTTGTAGGGGCTTTGAACCCGATTCTCCGCTAGAGCGGCAATACGGGTCAAAGACCCATATTATGACTCATTTTTAGTTAAATGGGTCATATATGGGTCAAGTGTAGGTTAGATATGGGTCGAAATTGGTTAAGTAAAAATTAGATATGGGTCGAAATGGGTCAAGTGAAAGTTAAATATGGGTCGAGAAATGAGTCGGTGAATGTAAAACATAAAAAGAAATAGTCTAAATGGGTTATAAGGAAACCCATTTTAAAGTTTAAACCATTGGTCTTTTTTAAATTTATAAAAATGTTTTTTAATAAAAAATCGAAATTATAATTTTTTTCATATTTTAATTTTTTTCTTTTTTCTTTCTTTTTCTTTATTTCTTACCAACGGCCAGCCGTTGGCCGACGATAGGCCTTGCCAGATCGGCGCGGCCGAGGCCTTGCCCGACGCCGGCGAGCTCGAGCCTCGCCAGATCCGGCTAATTCTTTCCCCTGTGCAATCCCTTTCCCCCTAATTCTTTTCAATCTCTGGGGGATTTGCATGTACAAGTTCATGGAGTCGTCTGATTCTTTTCAATCTTTATATGTTGTATCTCTTGTTGAGCTGCGTTTATCCATGTATTTTGATTGTGGTTTGTCTTCCGTTTTTGGGTCCTTCGCTTGCTTGTGTGAGTTTCTGTACTGGGCTTATGTGGAGGAGAACAGCAAATCATGCTCCCCACGAAACCTGCATACTTACCTCCTGATAGGACAATCTTGATTAGTAGGATTTGATTGTTTAAGTGCGCGAATGATACTCTACCGAGATAAATAATTTATCTTGTGAGTTAGTAATCAATGCATGCCTTGTTCTTCCGATTTTGGCAAGTTAATGCGATGACGTGATTGCTGCTGATCTTGGCGTGTGATCAAACCGGCCGACGTCTTTGGAATACCCGTAATTGCTCGACTCATTTTTGAAATAAAAATTTATTGCTTTCAATTGCCTTTTGGCCTTGCCGAATCGGCAAGATCGAGCCCCACCCGATGCCGGCAAGCTCGATCTCGCCCGTGACCGGTCGCCGACCATCGTCGTGGTTGGTAGTAGGCCAAAGGAGAAAAAAAAAAAAGATAAAAGATAAAAGATAAAAAAAATAAAAATTATATTTTAAAAAATTAAAAATTCTATTTTTAAAAATATTTTAAAAAGAATTATAAAAATTTTCCATTAAATTTGTATTGCATAAAAATTGTTAAAAAAAGTTGTATTACATAAAAATGTTTTAACAATAAATAGGTTTTAGCAATACGAGTCGGGTTGGAGTATGGGTCGGATACGGATCGGGTCGGGTCGAGTATGGGTCACTAGATTTACACTACAAGAATATGGGTTAAAACGGGTTAAATGGGTCAAATATGGGTCGACCCATTTTTGACCCGACTCATACCCGACCTGACCCACCCATTTGCCACCTTTATTCTCCGCGGTGGAGAGCGCAGGCTCTACCCTCTACGCTGCAACGGTGGGTGGTATCATATCATCATTTATTTCATCTACTCATAAGGTAATTTTATTTAGTCTATATCATCTTTATATTCGACGTTATCCTATATTAAGTAGGCACCTAATGCAAAACAAGATAAATTTTATCTTATTTTGAATTTTATCATAATCACTAAATGCAACCTATAGGTTTTTAACAATTGGCTTCGAGTTCATCTCGCTACCTACAAACCGTTTATGGTTCATCAAAGTTCGGCCGAGTCGGGTGCCCCGATCATAGTGCGATTGAGGAAAGAGCGAGGGGCGGCTCTTGAAGAGATCATGGGGAAAACTCAAACCAAATCAGGCCCCAAGATCGGGTTTAGATCCGTATTCAAGCCCACGCATCTTTGTAACTTTATGCGTGATCCTTCGAGACAGGGCTGGGTTCAGCCCGAACCTAGAAGGACTAAGTTTGGCTTTCTAACTACATGGGCTTAGCCCAATATTTCCCCTTAAAGCTCATCTTGGCTTCCGCCGCACACTGAACGGGAGGAAGGATTCCTCATTAATTTTTAGGGCAAATACCAAAAAAAAAAAATTAATATCATAAAAAACCTAAAACTGATACACATATAATAAATTTACTTCAATTTAATCTTTTGATCATCAAAAACTCCAGTACACATTTGATAAATTTATCTTTCACTATATTCCATTAAATTTTACCATCAAATTGTTAATTTATATAATATGTGATAATTGATTGGTGCATCAATTTGAGACTTTACCCTCCTCCACTTGTCACAAATCTATTAATTCAATTTAATAGAAACTAATACATTCAGTATACAGATACCCTAATTTTTTTTATGCTACCAAAAACTCTAAACTAATACCCTTAACTTTTTTTATGTCATAAAAAAAATCCAAACTTATACATGTGTGATATATGTACTCTTTATTTCAATTTCATCCCGGGTATATTTTTTATATTGATATAAATTTAGGTTTTATATGAAAAAATAATAATTTTGAGTATATATGCCGTGAGAAGTTTATGGTTTTTAGTAATATAAAAAAAATTGGGGTATTTATATGAAATTGAAATAAACTCAAAAGAGAGACCTTTTTATGTAATAGCATTAAGAGTTGGAATTCTAATTATAAGCATATTTAGGTAAGCGCACAATTAGAATGTAATATCATTTAGAAAAGTGCTTACATGTACACTAAAAGACAAAAACATAAGTCATGACGTAAAATGAGCCGAGGTGAACAATATTCTAAACGAGGGAAGTTAGGGTTTTACACTATATTGTACAGTTTATTTTTTTCTATTACATAGGGCTATATCACATCTTTACGTAATCATTTCATCATAATCCACTAAACACTTCGCAAACAATTATTAAGTGATCCAATAGATTTGTCTACTGATCAACCATGAAATAAACATCTATCTTTCTTTCTCGTCGAAAAACATCTGTCTATTAAAATGAGTTATTTTGAAGATTAGGAATAAATATTACATGCACTGGATGCATGTAAGTCCATTCTATTTCTCTAATAAGATCATATAGGTCTCACATGAGACTTACATTATTTAAAGGTTAAGATGGAGTGGGCTCACATATTCTAAGTGTATTAAGAATTTTCCAAAGAATATGGAACTATTAAAGAAAATGATAAAGTCAAAATTGGAAGAAAAAGTGTATTAGCATTCCCAAAATGCGAAATTCAAAATTCTCTAGACCTGCCGCTAGTTAAGGGATTTTAGAGGGCTTTGGAAATGCATTACATGTTCTCAAAACTCTCCCAAAAAACTATCAATTGGTACTTACGTTTGCCTAAGGGACTTTAGAGCCCCAAAGGCCTTTAGTAAAAACTACACCAAAAATATGAAGGCCCAATGCAAGTTCGAAAAGCACGATTCACTTGTCTTGGGCCAAGCCGGGGATGTGATCTCGATAATTTTAAGAAAATGGACCTTGCATCAAATGAGATGTAATGATAGAGGTCTTGTCTCGGGCAGCTTTAAGGCTTTCGAATGGAAGGCTCAATTAGTAATTCTTCATTAATTGGACGCATTCAATCTCCAAAACGGGCTCCCCCCCCCCCCCGGGGCGAAAATGGCCTTTTGTCTCATAACGAGCCCCGATGCAATTTCTTAAAACTAAACGCAGGATGAATGATGAATCCATTGGCCAAATTCAAACGAGAAAGGACTCAAGTGCGAAAGGCAAACAATATAAAACAAAAGAACCTAGTGATATGAAAAACCACGTAAACATGTGCATGAACTTGTGAGGTCCAACACTTACAAGATGATGCTGTCCGAAATGACCTTAAGTTGGTGTGATGCATCTTGTGGATAGCCTAAGCGAAGTTGTGTGTCTCCTAATATATTATCTGTAGATGTGATTGTCTGTACACATGTGCGGGCACCTAAGCAAAAATTGAATAATATAGAAGGAAAGGAAAATAGAAGCCTTTTCTTTTTTTGGCGCACTTTTGCTGGCAAGGGCCCGTGAACTTCATCGGTGTCTCAGCTCTCGCGAGTGGTTGCGTGAGGGCCATAGGAGCTTGCCTTGATCAAGCAAAGGCAAAAGCCCTCATGCTTGGTGGTGGCACCACCGTGAGTCACATTAAACATGTGTCAAAAAGTTAAAAATTTAAAGGACTTTGCAAAATTGTCGAAGACTCTATTTGTTTAGTAGGAAATAATTAAATTTGAAAACATTTTTTTGAAGATGATTGCTCGCATCACTTACAGAATTGAATGAACAATTTTTTCATCATCTACAAAAATATTTAAATATTAATTACCATCAATGATGAAAATATTTTTCAGTGACTAATTATTTCTAGCAATACTAATAAGTATTTTTAGGGAAATATTTTTAAAATAATTCATATTTCATAAAACAAGCAGAGCTTTAGTATGAAATATTTGAACATGCACCGTGGATAAAGCCAACTTTCAAAATTGGTATCCCCTTTAAATAACAAAAGTATCATTTCTTCTCAATATTAAAGATTTATGAAAAAGAATTAATTTTACTAGTGATAATCCAATATTCTTGGACAGTTACCTTTCGACCAGGAAAAAAAAAAACAGTTACCTAAAAAAATCTTTAATTTATGTGTTCAATAAAATATACATTTGAAATTCTTATTTCAATCCTTATGTTAGTGTTAAAAAAATTATCCACCTCTATATCCAATCAGATGCGCAGGGAACTAAGAGATAAATAGAAAATAATTATGCTAATTAAAATGAAAAGGTTTGTCAACATGATGAATCATTCTTGTTATAATTGATAGGAAGAAAATTTTGTCATAATTTGAGGATAATTTACACATATAAGTAGAAAGACAAAAACATTTCTAACACTTATATTTCCTTGGAAAGTTGTTTGTTAAATTGTTAGATAGAGAAAATTCAAAGTTTAAAATGGAAGTACATTAGAGATAAGATCTAATTATTGAATTTACACACATGACCATTGACAGAATACTCATAACATAACTAATGGATGATATTTTTGGGAAAAAAAAAAAAAACCTGATCTCTTGAAAATAAGAGACATTGTTGGTTTAATATAATAATATAGAAAAAAAAAGGGCCGTTATATCTGAAAGGTCTTAATCTTGGATTTGCATTTTCTTGGTCTACTTGGCAACCTCATATCCACTATTTTCTCACCAAGAATCTCCCACCCATGCTGACATTGGAGCACGCCACTTGCGGTTGGATGGCCCTATCTAATTGTCCTGTTCGAGGACCTGGTCTTTTCCTAAACCTTTACATTTATTATTGGCCAAATAACCACATCAAAAATTCTAAAACTCATCAATCAAAGTACAACTAAATTTTTAAAACTTTTAAAATGCACAATTAAGTCTTCAAATTTGTCAAATTAGTAACTCCATCCAATTACGCTAATGAAAAATAACGGCTTGTCTTTTTTTATTATTTTTTCCCGACTATGCGGCCTTAATCTCACTGATAAGTGAAGCCGCCTCCCATGACTGAGCCTAAGCTGGATAGGGAAATCTTATCAATTTTAGCACCATGTTTTCAATCTCAGTTTGTCTTTCAGAAGAGTAGAAGGATATGATATGAGTACAAAGCAGCTGGATTAGATTGTTTTTCTCCATAACAGTTGTCTGCTTAATCTCTAATCCATTTATTTCCACAAAGAAGAAACAAAAAAGGAAAATGAATGGCAGGAATGCATAACCCAGAGATGCAATGACTTTTTCTGCTAGCAGATTTTTGCACGACAATTCTTAACATGAAATGAAGACACGATTTAAAGACAACACAACACAACTTAACTTGAAATTAATCTAAATCGGTAATCATGGCCATTTATTTCCATGATGATATAAAACAATGCAAATAAAGGACACGAATAAGATAAAACGTGGCACGATTTGCCATCAGTCAATTGATAAATTCTACCTGTTCAAAAAAAAAAATTGATAAATTCTATGGAAATTAAAAATCATGCGGTAGCTACTAAAAGCTCCAAATAAAATATCTGACCGATCGATAGTGTTAAAATCCTTGAATTTGCAAGCGGACCATTCAATCACGACATCACATGCAGTCAACAGCCATCAAAGAAATCGAAGAAAAAATCTAGGAGCAACTGATATGGACCGCACGAACTGGTGGAGTAGAGAGAGCCACGTGGGATTAGAGACAAGACGAGTCGGAATCTTGAGCAACCAATGAAATGAGAGATAGAGATATCACAAGATAAGCCTCATATCGCTCCAATCCCAGTATTTATACTCCACCAAACTTAGCCAAATTCATATCAATTCTCACTTTCTTAGTCACTTAACCAAGCCTTCGTATCCAAACGCGCAAATGGCAGCCTCCACCATGGCTCTCTCCTCCCCTTCCCTCGCCGGCCAGGCCGTGAAGCTCTCCCCGTCGACTCCCGAGCTCTTCGGCAAGGGCAAGGTCACCATGAGGAAGACCGTCACCAAGCCCGTCTCGTCCGGCAGCCCGTGGTACGGCCCCGACCGCGTCAAGTACCTCGGCCCCTTCTCCGGCGAGCCCCCGTCCTACTTGACCGGCGAGTTCCCCGGGGACTACGGGTGGGACACCGCCGGGCTCTCGGCCGACCCCGAGACCTTCGCCAAGAACCGCGAGCTCGAGGTGATCCACTGCCGGTGGGCCATGCTCGGGGCCCTCGGGTGCGTCTTCCCGGAGCTCCTGGCCCGCAACGGCGTCAAGTTCGGCGAGGCCGTGTGGTTCAAGGCCGGCGCCCAGATCTTCAGCGAGGGCGGCCTCGACTACCTCGGCAACCCCAGCCTGATCCACGCCCAGAGCATCCTCGCCATCTGGGCCTGCCAGGTCATCCTGATGGGCGCCGTCGAGGGCTACCGGGTCGCCGGCGGGCCCCTCGGCGAGGTCACCGACCCGCTCTACCCCGGCGGCAGCTTCGACCCGCTGGGGCTCGCGGACGACCCCGAGGCCTTCGCGGAGCTCAAGGTGAAGGAGATCAAGAACGGGCGGCTCGCCATGTTCTCCATGTTCGGGTTCTTCGTGCAGGCGATCGTGACCGGAAAGGGGCCGCTGGAGAACCTGGCCGACCACCTCGCCGACCCGGTGAACAACAACGCCTGGGCCTACGCCACCAACTTCGTCCCCGGAAAGTGAGGGGTCTTATGTAGACGAGAGGGTTCTTTTTTTTATGACGATTCTTGTGGTGGTTGGTTCCTTATCTTGTGTAAATTCATGCAAAAATTACCTTAATGGAGAGTTGAGAATTTCGTGACCCTTTTGCGTTCTACCTAAATTTCATTGCTGGTCTACTGTCGTTGATATGGAATTTGCCCATATTTCTCACTGGCCAACGGACATATAAACTTTTTGTTACTACCTGAGAATAGCCTAGTCTGGTAAAATTGATATATTATATTTATATGAATTCAAGAAAGAAGAAAATTAACTCTGGAACGCCCAAATAATATTTTGATTTGCGCACTTTTGACTTTTCTGCAGTTTAAAAAAGAAGTTCATTAATCTCTATTAAATTTCATATAAATTTTAAAACGAAAAAAACGAAAAGTGAATTACAACACGAGAATGCTACGCAAATATGATATGAATTTGTTAAGAAAAATACGAAACATGATCCGAGAGATAGAAAAATATTATTCAAACGTAATATGAACTTATGAAGAGAAGTTGGAATCCGAACTTGAGCTAAATATGACAAACACGGTATCCTTGACTAAAAGATGTCATGAATCGGTTGGTTTTCATCAATTTTCATTTATAAAAAGAAAGATTTTGATGATGTTAAATCAATTGAGACATGATACGAAACCGAGTTAAATTCTAATGACCAAACATTCTAATTACAGCAAAAAGAGAAAAGAAAACACGGATGTGATGATACACAGGAAGATCACCCTTATTATAATCATCTAAATTTTGGTCGTTTCTTCTTTAGGTTTTCTACTTCTACATGATTATGTCAAATTATTACTTTTAAATTATGTAGTAAATACCAGTCAGTGGTATTTGCCAAAAAATTAAATCCAACTGAAAGAAGAAACCGGACCAAAAGTTTCACCTTTTCTTATAAATCAAAAAGGCGAGCAAAAGGCAGAGAAATCTCACACCCGCTCAGAATTTGTTTGTTTGGTGTCATAACGTTCCGTCACTAGTCGCGACAAGCAGGTTCAAGGTAGACCGGCCTGTCCCCGTGACACCAATGTGGCACCAGAGATCAACCACCCATTCACCAGTTTGAAAATGATTTAGAAAGAAAAATAAAAGAGAAGGTTCATGGGCTTCACCCACTGATTTTTGTTCCACAGCTTTTGTTTGTTTATCTTACAATTCAAATAGAATCTAAATAAGGGATGGTCTTGAGTTTTAACTGAGCTATTAACGTGCAATGAAAAGAAATTCACATACTCTGAAATAGAGATATAATTGTCCAAAATATCATAAATTTATTATGCGACAGTAAATTCAATCTTAAACATTTCGATTATATCAATTTGGTCTTAAATTTTCAATGACTTGCTAATTTAGTCTAAAACCTTTTAATGTTTTTTATGTGTCATTTGGATATTTAGCCGGAATGACTATATCGGTAAATCGTTAAAATGTTTAGTATTAAATTGACAAATCATCAAAAAGTTTAAAATAAGATTGAAAAGTTTATAACTAAATTAACAAATCATTAAAGGGTTGAAATTAAATTGACACAATTGAAATGTTTATTATTTAAATGGTTTCCATACAATAGATTTAGAAATCTTTCGACAATTTTCCTCTTTGAGATATATGTAAACTTGAATTTGGGAAGAAGCTGATTGGAGACAAATTCTTCTTTGCTACTTTTTCATTTAATACGTCTATCTTAGCTAAATTGGAAGTTTAATGCTTGTATGTTGCATTTTGCATGTCCAATTTGACAAAAGTTTTTACTTGGTATTTTCTATGCTCAATGAGTAAGAGCTCCAAATAATATACAAGTGAAATGTTTGAGACTTAACGACTAGAAGGAGAATAAGAAAATACATTGTCGAATTCTTGTTCGCCCTACGGTACTAGGTCCACATCAATGATACCGTGACAAAAGAAGACATTCGTCTGAAGGTCATGGCTATAAGAATCTGAACAAATGGATTATGAATTACTAAATGAATTGATATTACTCATGAAAAAAAGAAGTATTCTGAAGCGATGTCAACTCACATATGTGTCTTAAACTTTTTTCTTTCTGCTTATTTTTAAATGATGTTTGTGAATTAAGGCGGCCCAAACACAACCTCAATCGGCTCGAAAGACAAAATTGAAAAGTACAGTCAAGAAATTCTATTTTTAGCCGACTTGACCGCCTAGGCTAATCAAGACCTGTCCAAATCCTATCGATTTTGTAGGAAAATTTACTAATCTTTTAAGCATGAATAGGCCTATAAAAGGATTTGGAGGCTCAGTATTAGGTTCTGGCTGTGGATTGATCGGGTCTAAATGGTACTCTTTTACGGTACAAAATTGGGGTGAACATGGTCGGATTGGATTGATCCAACACCTAATCCGGAGATCAACTCGTATAGTATTGGTGCCTAATTTTTTAGATTGAGGATCGATTCTATTAAATTTGGGACTAAGGATCAAACTAAACATATGGGTCCAATTCGGTGACGCGAGACCAATGATTATTTTTTTGTTCCATTATTTGTATTCCTTAAAAGGAGAAAAATACTATTTCAAATATATATCCATAACAATTCGATATTGAGCAACCAAACTATGATTATCAATACATATCAAACATAAATATAAGATAAAATAACAACATGATTTTCATACTTACTAGAAGTAACAAACCATAAAAACAAACATGGTAGGCGAACGACAAGGCGCTTGAGGCCAAGGTGAGCAAGCTACCCTGAGGCAAGTGGAAGTTTTTCTTTGGGGAGGGGTCCAATTAGAGCTGAGTTTCTTTCTATTTTCCAATTTACATAGCAAACTGTACTATGAATAATTCTGAGGAGATGCACTAGGGTTTAGAATAGATACAAGTATATAATATATTAGACGTATAATATATAATTGGTTTGGACCAACCCTAAACTTTCAGAATTGAGAATCAACCTGCACAATTCTAGATTTAAGAGTCTAGGGACGAAGGACCAACCCAATTCTCTTGGAAACTAGTTGCTTAGTCCAAGGGTGTGATTGTATTGCGAAAAACAATTTTCGGGAAAACGTTTTCCTCATTTTCTAGCATTTGGTTCATTTAGGAAAATAAGACAACGGAAAATTTTTTCCTTCCAAAACTTAAATTTAAGAAAATGATTTCCCTTTTGAAAGAATCGAAATACGTTTTCCAAAATGTTTTAATATCCTTGCTTAATAAAAATTTATTATTAAAAACAATTTCTAATAAAAAATCTTGAATTGTTATTATTATATCTTTTCTTTTCTTTTTTCTTTTTTTTTTGTTTTATCTTTTCTTTCTTTGCCCGTGGACGTAAACCCTAACTCCTCCTTCCCTCTCTCCTTCTCCTTCTCCTTCGCCCCCTCCCTTTCGGTTTGACTTGCTTTTGTAACCGGAAATCATGTCTATTTTTAGAAAAATAAAAATTAAAATAAAATATGTGTATGAATTTAGGTTTCATTTTCATTTTGTAAGTTCAAATTCTATATTTACTAAACTAATCGAGACAAATCCATTTATTAAGTAATATGGACTCAAAAAATTAAATTGGAAATAAGAGACACATTGTTGTTAATTGTTAGGTCAAATATCATTCAATTATTTTTCAAATGCGATCCAAATATCATAAAATACTTTCAGTCACGTATTACTAAGGAAAACTAACCATTTTCCTAGAAAATGGTTTCCCGGAAAATTTTTTCTAAAAACGTTATGTTTTTCGTGAAACAAACACACCCCAAGATTGACACGATACTCACCCCTAACAAAACTATTTGGGAAGGGGAGGAAGTTCCATAATTACCCCTTTTCCCTTGTTTAAGTTTCAGGGAATTGGGCTGCGCATGGTAAAATTTCTGTTTCTCAGTTTTTATGTTTCTTTGTTCCCCGTAACAAGTTTGGAACAGAAATCCGTTTGGTAAACGCAAATTGATTTCTCTATTTCTGAAAGAAATTTCTATTCCAGAAATTGTTTTGGATGAGAAATCAAAAGCTAAGGGCGCACATGAAATCATTTCGTTCCGAGAAATAGTTTCGGAACAGAAATAGATTTTTCTATTTCTATTTACGGACGAGTTTCGAGCAAAAAAATCTGTTTGATAATGATACAAAATTTCTATTTCAGAAATAGAAAATCGTTTAATAACAATATAAAATTTCTATTTCTTAAAACAAAATTTTCGTTTTGGAGTAATTGAGATGTCTATTCTTACAAATTTCATATGCTTATGAACCCATTGACCCAAATACAAAGTAAGAGTTTTTATTTTTTATTTTTTGGTAAGGTCTCTCTTTTTTAAAAGAAAAATACAAAGTAAGAGTTGTTATATCAAATTTTCTAAATTTTCACACAAAATTCTTTAGCATCCACCTAGATAGGCAATTATGGTCAAATAATATACTTATCAATAGTCTCCATACAATATAAAAAAGAGATCCATATGCATTACTCTTGAGCATGATAGAAGGTTCCCAAAACGCTAGTATCATGAAGGTGGGCAACCATGTCAAGTGTCTAATTTTGGCTTTGAATTTTTAAAAAATCACATTGGTAAACTGTAAATTCCTATGTATTATAGAAAGAACTTTCTCATGCAAATATTCCAATCCCCTTCATGCTAATGTGTCACGTGGCGACGGTTTACGATATCAAGCAATCGTTTTAGAAAGAAACACAAAGAAGTGTGTTGGGCAATTTGCAGCAAATTTTACAAAATTGGCGAATTTTATGAAGTGTAATAGAGCTTGTCATAAAAGACTACTACAAATAAGGGAAATCCTCAAGTACAATATCACAGTACAAGAATTAAGATAGTAATCATCAAATACAACACCACATTACAAAAGCAAAGATTGGAAATCCCCAAATACAAAATAATAGAAATACATTACAAAAGTTGAAAACATGATTTCATGGAATCTCCGGCATATTATGATTCCTTGCCATTTTATTGGCAATATTTTTTGTAAGCATATTCATCTCAGTGTCCTCCTCGGTTGATGTATCGCAAACCTCATCTTGTGCAGGTCCAAATGGGTACTCTGGGTCTCTATATAAGGAAAAGTTTCTATCCCTCCTGTCTTGATCACGGATGTAATTATGAATAGCACAACATGCAATTAGAACATGTGCTTGCTTTCGAATTGCAAATGCAGACATGTGTTTCAAAATAAAGAAGCAATTCTTTAATGCTGCAAATGATCTCTCAATGACATTCCTTAGTGAAGAATGCCTATAGTTGAACAACTCTCTTGCTGTTCTTGGTCGTCTTGCTCTACCCCTATAATCATTTAGATGATACCGTTCGTCCGAAAGGAGTCAAGAATCCTAGAATTGATGCATAACCAGAATCTACAACATAGTATTTGCCTATAACAAGGTATTCATATATTAGTCGTGATTTGTAAATGCAATACAATCTTAAAGAAAATTAACACTTCCAGAACAAGTAAATACCTATTGGAGCTCGAGGGAATTCCAAGCGAGGAGTCTCGAGTGCTGCTGATAGAACCCGGTAATCATTGGCAAATCCTTCCCAACTAGCATACACAAAGGTAAATTTCATATCAAACGAACATGCACACATCACATTTTGAGTGGTAATTCATTTTCTGCCTCTAAATGGAATTTGCTTAGACACAGGTACAGAAGCATGAATGTAAGTACCATCAATAGCGCCCACACAATCCTGTCGTTTTATCAAAGACTACTGTTATATAGGATTAGCCACAAAATGAAATCAATGTTATAAATGAATTTATGAAAATCCTATCTTGAAGTAAAGGGAATGGTTGGGATCCATAAGAATCTCATTTGGGATCACATCAAAGGAAGGTGGTACGATAATCTTTTTTGCAAGTTTGCGAATTGCTTTCAACACTATAGTGAAGTATTTGCTGATAGTTTGTCCCGAATGTTGGAATCTCTCGCATAAACTTTTATTCGAGTTCTTGTGACAAATCATAAATAAGAAGATCCCAATTTGTTCATCTACTTTTATATATCGACTATCTTGCAACCAACCTCTCGCCTTCATCAAATCACAAAGGTTGAGAAAGACGTGTCTCTCCATTCTAAAAGATTTATATATTTTATTTGAATGTCCTTGAAGAACCTCCCTCATCCATTCAGGTCCTGACAATATGCTATCCCTAATAGGTTCCCTTGAGTGCATAGATATATCCATCGTAACCAAGCACAACCATGCTATTATTATATCGATATCAAAATCATCAAAGTCTAGTTCAACTGCTTCACCTGTTGCTATTTGATCATTACACATGCTACTTTCATCCCCCTCCATATGCTAAATCAATTGAGACATGACATGAAACCTAGTTAAATTCGAATGACCAAACATTCTAATTACAGCAAGAAGAGAAAAGGGAAACATGGATGTGATGATACACAGGAGCAATCACCCTTATTTTATAATCATCTAAATTTTGGTCGTTTCTTCTTTAGGTTTTCTACTTCTATATGATTATGTCAAATTATTACTTTTAAATTATGTAGTAAATACCAGTCAGTGGTATTTGCAAAAAAAAAAAAAAAAAAAAAAAAAAAAACAAATCCAACTGAAAGAAGAAACCGGACCAAAAGTTTCGCCTTTTCTTATAAATAAAAAAGGCGAGCAAAGGCAGAGAAATCTCACACCCACTCAGAATTTGTTTGTTTGGTATCATAATGTTCCATCACTAGTCGCGACAAGCAGGTTCGAGGTAGACCGGCCTGCTCCCGTGACACCAATGCGGCACCAGCGAATAGAGATCAACCACCCATTCACCAGTTTGAAAATGATTTAGAAAGAAAAATAAAAGAGAAGGTTCATGGGCTTTCACCCACTAATTTTTTGTTCCACCGCTTTTGTTTTTTTATCTTACAATTCACATAGAATCTAAATAAGGGATGCTCTTGATTTTTAACTGAGCTATTAACGTGCAATGAAAAGAAATTCACATACTTTGAAATGGAGATATAATTGTCCAAAATATCATAAATTTATTATGCGACTGTAACTTCAATCTTAAACATTTCGATTATATCAATTTGGTCTTAAATTTTCAATGACCTGCCAATTTAGTCTTGAACCTTTTAATGATTTGTGCATGTCATTTGGATATTTAGCCGGAATGACTATATCAATAAATCGTCAAAATGTTTAGTATTAAATTGGTAAATTATCAAAAAGTTTGAGATAAGATTGAAAAGATTATAACTAAATTAGCAAATCGTTAAAGGGTTAAAACTAAATTGACATGATTAAAATGTTTATTATTTAAATGGTCTCTATATAATAGATTTAGAACTTTTTAGACAATTTTCCTTTTTAAGATATATGTAAACTTGAATTTGGGGAGAAGTTGATTGTACACAAATTCTTCATTGCAACTTTTTCATTTTATGCGTCTATTTTAGCTAAATTGGAAGTTTAACGCTTGTATGTCGCATTTTGCATGTCCATTTTGACAAAAGTTTTTACTTGGTATTTTCTATGCTCAATGGGTAAGAGCTCCAAATAATATACAAGTGAAATGTTTAAGACTTAATAACTAGAAGGAGAATAAGAAGATACATTGTCGAATTCTTGTCCGGCCTACTTTACCAGTTCCACATCAATGATACCGTGACAAAAGAAGACATTCGTCTGAAGGTCATGTCTATAAGAATCTGAAAAATGGATTATGAATTACTAAATAAATTGATATTATTCATGAGGTTGACCTAAAGTGGGTTTCTTTGTCATTGAAAAAAAGAAGTATTCTGAAGCGATATCAACTCACATATGTGTCTTAAATTTTTTTCTTTCTGCTTATTTTTAATTGATGTCTGTGAATTAAGGCGGCCCAAACACAACCTCAGTCGGCTCGAAAAACAAAATTGAAAAGTACAGCCAATAAATTCTATTTTTAGCCGCCTTGCCCGCCTAGGCTAATCAAGACATATCCAAATCCTATCGATTTTGTAGGAAAACTCACTAATCTTTTAAGCATAAATAGGCCTATAAAAGGATTTGGAGGCTCGGTGTTAATTTATGGCTGTGGATCGGTTGGGTCTAAATAGTACTCTTTTACGTTACAAAATTAGGAGTGAGCATTATTAGATTGAATTGGTCTAACAATTAATCCGGAGACTAACTCGTATGGTATTGATCCTTAATTTATGAGATCGAGTACCAACTCTATTAGACTTGGGACTAAGGATCGAACTAACCATATGGGTCTAGTTCAGTGACCCGGGACCAATTGATTATTTTTTTGTTCCATTATTTGTATTCCTTAAAAGGAGAAAAATACTATTTCAAATATATATCTATTAACAATGCAATATTGAGCAACCAAAATATGATTATCAATACATATCAAGTATAAATATAAGATAAAATAACAACATAATATTCATATTTTCTAGAAGTAACAAATCATTAAAAAAAAAAAAAAAACATGCGAGACGAGCGACAAGGTGCTCAAGGCCAAGGTGAGCAAGCTAGCTTAAGGCAAGTGGAAGTTTTTCATTTTGGGGGTCAATTAGAGCTGTTTTTCTTTCTGTTTTACAATTTATACAATAAACTAAACTATGAAAAGAACAAAGGAGGACGCACTAGGGTTTAAAGTAGATACAAGAAGTATATAATATATAACTGATTTGGATCAATCATAAACTTTCAGGACTAAGGATTAACTTACACAATTTAGGGTTTAAGGATCTTGGGACAAAGGATGGAGGGCCTGTTTGGTTTGGCTTTTGGAGATTGCATTTGCCAAACTACAAATACCTTTGGGTGAAGGGGGTTTTTCGAAATGTAAATACCGTTTGGTAAAATTTGTATTGAAAAATAGTTTTAGCCAAGATACCGTTTGGTTAAATTTACATTTGTAAAAGACTTTTATTTAAAAAAAAAAAACATTGGTATTTTTTCTTTGAAGTCTAGCCACCGGATTGTTGGATTTATCTACCGAACTATCAGATCTAGCGGCTAGAGCGCCGGATTTGACGACCAAATGGCCAAATTTGACCCTCAGACGGTAGTTGGGGTCGCGCAACCCTAGGCAACAGTCACCAGCTCCTGGTGATCGTCGCCTAAGGTCGCGCGACCTCAAGCGGCCGCTTGGGTCACGCGATTCAAACCATCAGTTGCCTGAGGTCTGGCGACGGTTGTCAAGGTCGGGCGACCCTCAAGCGGTGGTCGCCAACGTGCGCAACCCCTAGATTGACGATCGTTGGCTTCCGATCGGCTTTTGTGTGATGATTTTGGAGAAGATGAAGAGTACCGAAGACTTGCATTTCAAAGATATAACTTCTTAAAGTACATTTAGACTTTGGGCTAAGGGCTCTAAGAGTCATTTGGAGATGCGATTACATCTTGTTAAAATCGCCCAAAGAATCGAGCCAAACGCGTTTGCAATTCTCTTGGAAATTCCACAATTACCCCTTTTTTCTTGTTTAAGTTTCAGGGAATGGACGTCTCGGAGTAATGAATTTGGAACGAATTGTTTGTGAAATTACGTATTCGACCTTAGGGAGTATTCTTCGTTACATTTTTCTTTTATTTGGCCATGCGTGCCTCCTACGCTCCCCCGTCGGACCGGACGGCGGCGACGGCGTTGCAGATCGGCATGTGCAGGGACCCGATGCGCTCGTGCTTTCCTTTTTCCATCGAGGAATTTCAATTCACGGGATAATACAGGGTTCACGACTTGTCTCTTGTTCTTCTTGGAATCGCCAGTTCACCTCGCGTCATTTCGCGATCTTGGTTTCCCTGAATTTGACCGATCCCTCTTTCGTCTCTCCGTCGTGACAGCGAGGAACGATCCCACATGGTACTCTTCTTTCTTCGTGGGCCGATTCCGGTTTCTGTTTTTTGCGGATAGAAGTTCACGAGCGGCATCTGTTTCGTCGCAATTTATGACGATTTTTTCGTATCTTGAGGAACTGGGTTGTAAAATGAAAACCCAATTGCGAAGTCTGCTTTTGGGCTTAAAGATCTATGCAGTTGTAGTGGTACTACAAACTCCAAAGTGTGTTCTTGAGTTTTTATGTCGTCAGGCCATGTTTTGTTACTCCTTTTCAATTTTATGATTCAACTAAATTGACAACGTATGATCCTGCAGGTCAGCTAAAGGGCGCTTCTGGGAAATAAGTTTCAATCTTGAAGTGGCAAAAGGAAGCACACGCCACTCCAATTATGGCTGTTGGGTCTGTTGTAGCTGCTCTTACTGCTCTTGTTCTTCTGATATTGATCCGCTTTCTATACATTCTACGTTGGAGTGGAAAACCCCTTCATGGGAAATCTCGGAGAACCTATAGTACCCTCATTGTTTTAGGCTCAGGTTAGCTAGTAAATAATTTATTTGTTAGCTTCTTTCTAGTTTTCATTAGTTTTGAGCGTGTCATGGTAATAATATGTATATTCATCGACTTTTGCAGGTGGTCACACTGCCGAGATGTTGAATCTCTTGTCTGTGTTGCAGAAAGATAGGTTTACACCTAGATTCTACATCGCGGCTGCCACTGACAATATGAGTCTCCAAAAAGCTCGCGTGATGGAGGACTCCCTGATCGATGCGGTAAAGTGATAATAGCTGTGCTTTAAGGATAAGTCAACCACTTTCTACTTTATGCTTGTGATAATTCTCTATCATCACCGTTATTGCTCTTGTAGAACTTCAATCACTCAGTTGTTCTTTCAAAAGATGCTTTAGAACATGGATTTTGTGAATTAGGATTTATATTTGAGATTTTGATTGTGCTGAGACCTTTTTATGGTGTAGGAAAGTAGATGGAGGTTATTTGTCTATTTGTGGGTCATGATAGAGCATTGACATTGGTAGCAGTCGGGAAACGGTACACTTTGAAGGACTAGCTTTTTGAGGAGAGTGGAAACCAATTCCAGCTGGAGATGTGATAGTAGTCATCTTATGGACCCTTCACTCATCTTTGGAATAGACTGAGCTATAGCTATATAAGGGCCCCTGGGCAAAAGGAGCTAATTTAGTCAGTTTCCTGCATGGAGGAGTAAACGATATGCAAGAGTCACTAAATCATTGGGGAAGTTAGAGTTGGGGAAAGAATCAGTGGGCAGAAAAGGTCAAGTTAAATCTTCTAGCTACATTTCTAGGGAAGTAGTTTTATTTCAAAGTCTTGGTTACCATACTTGTTTGCTGATTAATGATTTGTGATGTGCATTAGAAGCTTGGGATTACCAGCACATGGTTCGATGCCTTTAATATTCTGAAGTTATTGCTTGGAATGGTGATGGTGTTAGAGTATTGCATATCAGAACCCACACCACATATTTGTGTAAAAAGTACTGGAAGAGGTCTTTTGTGAACTGAGTGGCATGATAGTATGTCGAGTGCATTTGAT
The DNA here is from genome assembly GCA_014182555.1 of Eucalyptus erythrocorys. Taxonomy (NCBI): domain Eukaryota; kingdom Viridiplantae; phylum Streptophyta; class Magnoliopsida; order Myrtales; family Myrtaceae; genus Eucalyptus; species Eucalyptus erythrocorys. The sequence continues at coordinate 26,113,603 of CM024601.1, read as the reverse complement.
TAAATGAATCTGCTAACAAGGAATAAGACTTTAGATATCAAAAACTCTCAACAGTGTCCTCTGACAGAGCATACGCAAGTGCATTGCAACCTAGATTTCAGGGAACCCTGTTTCTAAAGATTCTTTTATGAACCATTCCATGGTAATGCTGTTTATGTTGCCTGTTAATGGCTTTTTGACTCATGTAATAACATACACCCATCTAAACATGATTTCATAGAGCAAGGCAACCTCACATTAAAACAATCCATACTGAAAAATTATTTGGGTTTAATCTGAATAAAGTATACTGTAATGATCATTTGCATGGCTTTGTGAGAGTCCAACTGTCTTTTGTCTGGAATAGTGAGGCAAAGATTGATTGATGAAAGAGATAAACCACTGTTCGAATTGCTAGTTAGATGATCCAGTTTGGTTTGAATAACCTTTGGAAGCTAGGACAAACTTTCGAGATTTCATCTTCCATTTTGTTGTATCATATATGCAGTGTTGATAGCATGTCTGGTTCAGTGTCGTCATCTTCTTATTGTGACTCATTGTTGCTAAACAAAGATATGGAGAATACTTCTTTTGCAGGATTTAATCCCCATGGGTTCATTTTATATATTAGATTTTTTTTTTTTTGGGGGGGTGTCACATTTCAGTTATCAGCTAGTTTAGTCGGACAACATTTGCGCGCATGTGAATATGCACACATGCACATACACAACAAGGATGTGTGACACCAAAATGTGGGAAAGCATGTGGATCCCATTAGTGCAATTGTCTGAGCCGGAGCCATATCTCTCTGTCGTTTTATCTTTTGTTGATTGCAGCTGACATTGATGATCTACCACAATTTATTGAGAAGTCTCCTTCATGTGTAGGCAGGGGTCAAGGTAGAGGAAACTGCAAAGTATTTGCAGATATACCGGAGCAGAGAAGTTGGTCAATCATATGTTACTTCTGTTTGGACGACATTAGTTGCCACAGCTCATGCACTATCCCTCATGATTCAACTCAGACCAGAAGTGGTAATGTCAAACGCAAACTTTAATTTTCTTCTTGTCTTTGTAAGTTATAAAACTTGTTCTGCATACTTGACGGATGACGTTCACATTGGAAGTGCAGATCCTCTGTAATGGCCCCGGGACATGCATTCCACTCTGTGCAATTGCCTTCTTATTTAAGGTTTGGAATTCCACTCTGTCGTTGCTGTCTTTTTCTGAATATGTCAAGGATTCACTATTGATCTGTTTGTCATTAGAACTGAAGGACAACGATTGAAAAACGATGGCAGGTTCTGGGAATCAGATGGTCGTCTATATTTTACATGGAGAGCATAGCTAGGGTGAAAAGACTGTCTCTAAGTGGATTGCTTCTCTACAAATTACAAGTTGCTGATCAGTTTTTCGTGCAATGGCCAGAGCTGCAGAGAAAGTACCCCCGGGCTGAGTATGTTGGTTGTCTTATGTAGGTGATTAAGATTGTGTCTTACACAGAGAGGATCATATGTCTAATCCATAGCAACAATCATGAGGTGGCAACAGCATAAATACAGACTTATTAACAGTATTCCTGCTCTGGAATAAGATAGGCTGAATAGATTTTATCAGAAGGTGCACAGCAAGCATATTTGGTAGTTCTTGCTTCCAAGAGGAGGCTAGGCTCGAGTATGTCATTAGAAGAGGATATGGTAATTATCTGAGCATCGTAAAGGCTGAAGTACATAATCATCGATATGTTGTGTCGATGGAGTGAACACTGTGCTTCTGAATTCATTTGAATTTTGCATGCTGGTTTAGGGGGAAAGATGGTGTTTGGGTAGCATTTGTTGCAATCCGACCCAAATCAGATCTTTGTGATTCCAAACCTCATTATCACATTTTTTATTAAATCAATTTTTAAGCAATACCAATTAAGAAAATTACTTTTCAAAATCTCGGTTTTTTAATGAAAACACGGAACTTAAGAAAATAAGCACATTGCTCATGCTTGATATGACCATTAACTTGCAATTTGTCCCATCAGAAAAACACAATTAAGGAAACTACTGGGTGATTGACCAATATATTCCGAAGTCCCAGTTAAAAAAGATACAAGATGTTCTACGAATTGCATCCAATTTTGGTCCTCAAACTAGTTCTTGCTTCATTCTGTTTTTGGTCAGACAATCGAGTCGCAATGTGGATTCTCCATCACCCAAATTCAACTAGCGAACCCTTTTTTGAGTCAGAAAAGGTTTCCTTTCATTACTTCAAGTGAAACTTGAGTTCAAGATACTTGGGGCTTCGAACAAATAAGGTCCCAAGAGACTAAAAGAGGATTAGTAGTCAAATTAGAGGTGAGATGCTTCCTTTTTTGTTGGCCTTGACTATTCAATCTGCCACTTAATTTGCTTCTCTTCCAGGGTGGCCCATCAATCTCTCACATTTGGTGATAAGTGGGGCCACCTTCCACGAGCATAGATTTTGATCTTTAAATACGCTTATTACTTTTAGATAATCCGAAAGGCCTTCACTTTTTTGAAACTAGTGAACTCTATTTAGGTAGATCAATTTATACTCCTAGTCCTAATATCTTTGCATATTTGGACATAAACATGAAGAAAAATTGTACATAGACTCTATGGTTCATAAACAAATTAACCCTTACATCTATATACATGTCTAGAATTATTTTACGGAAGATTATGAATATAATGTTGCTTTAGAAATAATAATTATATCGATTTGTAGGTCTTTCGATATGTTTTAAATATACGGAACGAACTAAAGTCGAAACCCAAATTTGGTAGTAGTCACGTTCCAAGCAGTAGAAGATCACGAGAGATTATTCAAAAAAAAAAATCTTATATTCATCTTTTTTTATTTTTTTGGTGACCTGAGAACTGCTGTACAGCCGATGGCCGACAAGATAAACTCGGAGCAGTGCCGCAGGGACCCACCTCCCATGAGGTCGCAAGTCGTATAGTTGCAAACATCGGGACTCGATCCTCTCCCCTACCGCAATTAAAGGGAGAAAGGCACAAGTCAACACTCTCACAATGGGGTGGGTTCATCTATTCATCTTTGTCGACAAGGAAATATGAGAAAATTATTCACACGTGATTTTCACTTCGCCATCATGCCTCTCGACTCCCAAAACTTTAGCCCAAAATTTGAAGGCAATAGGACTTGCAAAACAACAAAACGAAGAAGGAATTTACAAATGAATCAATAAAATCACTGGGATTCGCCTCGTGTGGCCACTCTTCCAACATGGAAGGGGGAGGTGAGGGATTCAAACCTCCACATTCTCAGGGAGGGATGGGGTGGGGACGCGCAAGTTTTAGGAGTGAGTTTGGACTTCCACGCTCTGCAAGAGGCAGGGCAAAAGTCTGAGAGTGAGTGTAGATTAGGTATAGGATAGGACTGACCAAAAAAAAAAATGCTAAAACCACCCGCCGTAGTGGCTCCTGGATAGGCCGACTTTTCTTTCGTGAGGTCCGGAGTTCGAAACCCCGCGACGCAAGTTGCGGGGAGGGCGCGTGAGATATTGGTGACTTATCCGGTGGCATGTGTGTGGTGACAAGACGTGTCGCCCCCTGGTGGTTTATCTCCGGCTGCCGGCCGTGCGGGGTTCCTGGTCATCAAAAAAAAAAAAAAAAAAAAAAAGAATACTGCAATTCAGCGAGAAACGCGGCATCCAAGTCCATACCGATGTCCATGTCCGTCGCTAGCAATCGGTCGTAGAAATGCGAATCATCGCATTGTCCGTCGCATTGTCCAACCCTATCGGCGATCGACTTCCTTAAACGCTCCAGCGACGCCACGTACTGCTCCAACTCTTCCACGTTCATGCCGTCCGCAGCCGCCTCTTCCCACCACCGGTTCCTCTTCCCGGCCTCCGCCGCGATCTTCTCTGCCTCTCTCTTGGCCTCTTGGAGCTTCGCGACCGCCTCCTCTTCGAGCTTCCCGTGCACGGCGGCCGCTCCGGATGCGGCGGGTGGGGTCGCCCCGCCTGAGAGGTAGTGGGCGATGAGGGCGTCGGGGGTGGTGGAGGGGTGGGCGAAGGCGAAGGGGTTGCCGTGGGGCGAGTAGGCGATGACGGCGACCTTAGCGCCGCAGAGAATGGAGAGCTCCGCCGCCTTGCGGAAGAGGCCCTGGCGGCGCTTGGAGAAGGTGACCTCGCGCGCGCTCTTCTTCTCGATGAGCCCGCACTCGACCCCCCGCCGGCGGTTCGGCCCTCTCTTCGCCCCCTCCATCGTGGGTGAAGGTGAGCCGCAAGGAACAGATTCAATGTTCTTTAGGGTTTGGCTTTTCTTCGAGTGAGAATGGTGGGAGAGAGAGAGAGATGATGAAGAAGAAGAAGAAGAAGAAGAAGAAGGAGGAGGAGGGTTCTTGAACTGGTAATGTCGGTGCAGGAAGAGGAGGGCAGCGCAGCCTTCTTGAAATAGATTTCTTTTTTTATTTTTTTTTTTATTTTCCGTATTTTGGGGTGAATTCCTCTGTATTTGAAAAAAAAAAAGAGAGGGGAAGGGGGAGAGGGGTGACGTGAAGTGGGAGAGGTGGGTCCCGCACGATACGTGTCGTCCGGTGAATGGAATGGAATTTCACGGTGGAATCCCCTCCTACCCTATATTTTCTCGGAATGTGACGTCATCAGTGTCCGTCGACAAGAGCCGTTTTTTCCGTTTTTGGGAAATGATCTTGTTTCCTTCGTTTTTCTCGGACTATTGACGGCAATGCACGTGATTCAGGCAGTAAAGAGGGGATTAAGTACGGAATGTAGGGATTTTTAAGTGTCAATTTCACGGGTCCTTCTTGGGTTTTTGCCCTTAATTTCCCTGAATTTGGCCGACCCCTCTTTTGTCTCTCCGTCGGTACAACGAGGAACGATTCCAAATAGCGTGCTCTTCTCTTTTGGGGGATCTGTTTTCATGTCTCCTGTTTGCATATATAGAAATCCTTGAGTTGTTTTTCCGCACATTCTAGTTCAGTCAGTTCCAGTGGCATCTGTTTCTTTAAAATCTCGTCTTGGTTTGGAGTCAAGAGGAGGAGGAGGAGAAGATGGCAGAACGAAAGGTGTTGGACAAATATTAACCCCCAGATTTCAACCTTTCAGAGCTACGTAGGTCCGGGAGGCCCCGAAGTCAGCAGACTAAGGTTCGGATGATGCTTTCAATGAGCATCCGATGCAGTGCCTGCGGTAATTACATCTACAAGGGGACCAAGTTCAATTGTAGGAAGGAGGTCGTCGTCGGCGAGATGAATTTGGGGATGCAGATATTCAGATTTTACTACAGATGCACTAGGTGCTCTGCTGAGCTCACCATCAAAACCGATCCGCAGAATTCGGATTACAACGTGGAGTTAGGGGCGACGAGAAATTTCGAGCCCTGGCGTAAGCAGGATGAGGAGGCGGAGAATGAGAAAAGGAAGAGGGGCTGAAAAGATGAGCGACGCGGTGAAGCGCTTGGAGAATAAGTCGCTGGATTCCAAGAGGGAGATGGATATTCTTGCCACGTTGGATGAGATGAAATCGATGAAGTTGAGACGTGCGACTGTGGACGTGGATGCAATGCTGGAGGTTCTACAAGGTACATATGCTGCAAAGGAAAAGAAGCTGGTGGAAGAGGATGAAGCGCTTCTCAAATCAGTCGTATTCAACTGACCAAAAAAAAAAAAAAAAAAATCAGTCGTATTCCACACGTCCAGAGGTTCTGTCCGTAAGATTGAAGATGAAGATTCTGAGGATGAGGAAGATTGACTCGACCAGCGAACAATACTCTCAAGAAGAGAAAACTCCGTGAGGAATTTCTGGACAAGCCAACGAATTCGTTGACAAAAGGTACTTGCTCAGTGCCAATTGCTGTGGTGAAGAAAGCTGCTCCACTCTACAACATTAGTGCTAAAATGGAAAAGACAACATGTAAATAAGAACAGTGGTGTGAACATTGGGCTACAGTCACTACTTCAAAATTGTTGACACCTAAATTTTGGGGGTTCATTTTGCTAAAAAATAAAAAATAATAATAATAAAAAATGCATGGCATATAGTTTAGGCAGATTTTATTTCATTTTGTTATATTTTGTTATTTTTGTTAAGATTATTATAGATTTAGGTAATATGTGATGGGAGGTGTGTTTCGAGCAAAAAGGGGAATTTTTGGATAGAATATGCAAAAATATTTCTATGATATATTCAGAGGTATCGCGCGAGCGAAATTGGTAATAAACTATACCGCGAGGATACAATTTTTGGGTGTATAAAAGCAGGTGCGTACGATCGAGCTATGGGGGCTGACTTTTCGTTCAGAAATTTTGAAAGCAAAAAGACAAAAAAGAAAAGGGAGCTGAGAGAGAGAGAGAATTTTTAAATAAAAAAAAAAAAAGGGGCTGAAGCCCCCCTCTCCTCGGCGCCCGTTCGTCTTCCCGCGGGGGAATTCCTCGGCGGGACGCCGTCACCATCGCCGTCGCCGTCAACGCCCTCGCAAGACGCCCGGCCGCCCCAACGCCGTCCGCCACCCCCGCTCCGCTCGCGCGCCGCCCTCACTCTGCTCGCGCCACCCCCGACGCCCCCTGCAACCTCGGCGCCTCCAGATCCGCGCGCCCGACGTCCCCTGCTCGCTGCCGCGACGCTCCCCGACGCCCTCGCGGAGTCGCCATCGACCCGAAGCGGCCGCCGCCGCCGTCCTCGCCGTTGCTCGCCCTTTGCGCCCCGAGATCAAAGAGCCCGAGACGCGCCGCCGAGCCGCCACGGCGCCCCGACGCCAGTGCGCCCCAATCCGCTTCGTGCCCGGCCTCGCGACCGCGACGCCCCTCGCCTCCGCCCACGCCCAGAGCCCGGTCGCGCCGCCGTCGCGCCGCTAGCCGCCCTCTTGGAGCCGTCGCGCCGCCGTTGTCTTGCTAGCCGCTGCCCGCCGGAGCCGTTGCGCCCCGCCGCCTCGCCGCAACGCCCTTGCCGCCCGATCCGCTGCCACGACGTCCCAACGCCGCCCCGCGCCGCTTGAGCCGACGCCCCCGCTAGCCGCCCTCTCCGCCGGAGCCGTCGCGCCGTCCTCGGAGATCCCCCCGGAACCCTAGCCGTCGCCCCAAGCCTCACCGACCAGGCCCTCTCTATTTTTTTTTTCCCTTTTTTTTTTTTTCGAAAAAGAAAAAAAAAAAAAACAAAAAAAGCAAAAAAATCAATTAGGTAGATTTCCTTTCTTTTATTTACTTTATTTTATTTTTATTGTTTTATTGTTATTTTATTGTTATTGTTTCCTTGTTATTTATTTTTGTTAACAACATTAGACCCCGATATGTGATTGGAAATTCCAATTTATCCTATAATTCGCAACCGCGCGATTTTTTATTTCGTCTATAAGACTTTAGACGAAATAATTAATCATGTGGGAATAAAATTGATATTTTGATCTTTAAGGCTTAAGATCAATTTATCGATTTTACTAGCGAAATATCACCCCTTGATTTGAATGATATGTGATATCCTTTTTGGGTAATGTTGAATGAACTTGATTGTTTCTATTTATCTTGTGAAATGCCCGAGTTAGAATATCGCATGTTTAGGGTTATTTGCATGTTTAGGCTAAGCATTTTAGTTATCGTAAATCTTAAAAAAAAAAGACAACAAAAAAAAAAAAAAAAAAAAACTTCATTTAGGATGCTAGTTGAATTGCATGTTAAATTTTAATTAAAAAAAGTAAAAAGCAAACAAAAAATCATCAATTTTTAGAATATAATTGCATGTTTAATTTTAAGCTTAGATTATTTTTAGGTAGATTGCATCTTAGGCTAGAAATTACTAAATTAAAACAATATCTTAATTTAAATTAGGATAACCTAATTCCTAGTTTAAATAGGATAAAATTTTAATTTAGTTAGCAATTTCATTCAAATATCTTAGGATAGATTACTTCCACCTTTTTAGGATAAATTGCAATTTTTAGAAAAAAATAAAAAATCATAAAATCAAAAAGAAAAAAAAATCAAAATCTTGCATGAGCATGTGGAATTAAATATAGATTTAGTAAATAAGACATTTAGGCTAGTAAATTAGGTTTTTTTTTATAATCACATTTTTAGGATCATATTTTTTTTAGAAATCTTTTTTTAAATAGGTTAGGATTAGATTTAGATAATTTCATTCTTAGAAAACTTGGCACCTTTTTAAAAAAAAAAAAAACAAAAAATAAAGAAATGGTTTTCTAAGTCAAAATAGAGTTAATTTAAATTAATCCTAAACATGAATTGGAAAATTATTCGTTTTAGGTAGTTCAATTAGGGCTTTTATTAATTCAAAATTCCAAATAAAAAAATCCAAAAAAATTATGTGCATGTTAATCAATTTGCATTCTAGGACCACTTAATTTAAATTTGCATATTAGGTCGTTTAAGTTGCAATTATTGTATTTCATGTCATATAATTTAGATCATTTTGCCATGTCATATTAGGTTATTAGCATGCATTGCATTTAGATTAAATTCCATTAAATAAAGTGAAAACAAAAAAGAAATTTGCGTGTTAATTAGAGACCATATCTAGGATTGTTGATGTGGAATTTAATCTAACGATGCAGATGCTTTCGTTGTTACAAGGTAAGTCCCTTAACCTTATTCATTGTTTTATTGGGTGTTAAATTGGTGGATTGTGCACCCACATGATCACCTCACATGTTAAGGAGATAAATTAAAATCGATTCAAAGCCCGCTAAGCATTTTTCAAAATAAAAGAATGGTACCGAAAGGGCATTAGAGAAATCTAGTGTAACCAAGTCCCCGTATCCATAATCTCTGGTTCGGAGGAGTAAAGTAATCACCCATTACTTTACTTGGGTTTCTAATCGACCCACCAAAAAGCGATTAGTGGCGACTCCTTAATAAAAATCATTTGCATGTTAAGAATTCAAACCTAAGTCGCGAATTGGTATGGGCTTGGGAGAGCCCGAGTTAAGTCTAGGCTTAATAATCCATTAGTCAAACCCTAGGTGGTCCACACTCGAAAAATTGATCGCGACAGCTTGGCGACTCCATTGAGGACTTGAATTAAAACTCTTAGTGGACTTAGGCCAATTTTTCTTTTCTTTTGAAAAATGTTTTTGTTTGGTGAGAATCCGGGTATGTTCCTAATATTTAAGGTGTTAAATGTTTTTTGCAGATTGGGAGGTATAAGGGGAAGTGTTTGCGACCTTTATTTTGCGAGGAGATGTAGGAATGAATGGTTTATTTTTATGTATGAAGTGTTGCTTGATATAAACTGTTGTGCATGCTTTGCATTTAGCACTACACTATTGCACACACAACTGCCGTTGGACCAGGCCGCACTAGGATATTTAGGATGGTATTGAGTTGGATACGACTTCGACCGCGAGGCCGCGTAGTAGAGGTTGCCCAACTCAATCCCGAAAGTTTCTTTCTTAGTGCCAAGAATGTTTACCTCTGCTCGCGTGGCTGCGTCACATTGGGGTATCATTCTTGACTGAGCCGGAGTTAGAAAGGCTTGACTTAGTATGCGAGGCTGCAACTAAGTCATCCCACCCTTTTAGCTCCACTTTGTTTAGCCTTCCTAGTTAGAAATCGAACCTCACATTTCATGTGCTTGTCTATGTGGTTGCTTTAATCGCCCTGTGAAGTAAGTTTTCTAGCCCTTACTCTTGCAATTTACTTATGGTATTTCGTCTTTCTTTTGTCGGTCCATGACATTAGGTTGATCAAATCCTGATTTATAAACAATGGGAAGATCCGACATTCGATTCGTGCCTGCACCAAAGGTTGAACTTAAATCATGGTGGGATCATCTGGGCCATGATGGCCAAAGCTATGTTAAAGGTAGACTGGGTCGCCTTACTCCCTTTCTCGACATCGATGTTCAAAGTGGCGTCATGCAAGCACTCGCTCATTTCTGGTGTCCCCAAACATCAACATTTATATTTGGTAAGCATGAGCTCACCCCGACCTTGGAGGAATACGGCATCGCCATAGGAAAACCTTTGGAATTGGATCTAATAAACCCACCTCTTGGAATAAAACCTGCATCAATTTTGTTTGATTTTCTTAGGATGGATGAAGATCGAATTAAAAGAGTGCTAAAAGATAATTGTCTTGCATGTCCTTTTTCCTTCCTCGATCAAAGTTTTGCCGATGCAGACACTATTTTGAAAAGCAAGATCTTCATCTTAGCCTTTTTCGGGTTTATTATTTTTCCTCTCTGCAAAGGAGCTATTAATCCTGCTATTATATGGGTTGTCAAACAAGTGTGTGCTAGGGTTGGTTTTGTCAACACCATTCTAGCTGAAACATTTTTGTCACTTACCCGATTTAAGGAAGATGAGGATAAAACTTTTCATGCACCAATTGAACTCTTACAAATCTGGTTCTTTTCTCACATGAGGAAGATCGACCTTCACATGCATATTATTAATGTTCTGATTCTCATCATCCCATTGAGGTATTCAAAAAGTATCGAGGATCGAACTCCAAATCTTTCTTACTCAAAATGAATCAAATTGTTGAAAAATTCCAATACCAAGAGTTTCCTATGGCATGCTAAATGGTTCCAAGTCTCCGAGGCATGCCTCACTCATGGCGATGATGAGCCAATTCCATTATTGGGGATCACCGGTGCCACTTCTTACTATCCACTCCGAGTGACCCGTCAATATCGAGTTGTGCGACCTGCCACCCCCTCTTAAGCTTGGTTTGTTCCAAATTCAATTCACTACCAAGGATGGTGATCATAAGAGATGGCTCCACTGCATCGAACAAGCCTGGCTCGCATGTCGCGAACAAAAGTTGAACTTGCTCGAGGATGAGCTTGAAGGGAAGGAAAAGGTTTACCATGCCACTACTCGATACATCCGCCGACACAAAATTCCAATCGAGTATCTCCCGAAGGTGCCGGATGTGACTGAGAGGCCCACTCGGCAAGCGGAGCTTAATCGTCACAAGAGGAAGATTGAGCAACTTGAGAAGCAAGCCAAGAAGGATGCCAAAGAGAAGAGGCAATTACGTCGAGCGTTGGCTTCCCATTTGTTTATGGATCGAGGCTAAATAAAGTGGCTTGAGTCAATTTAGTCTTTCTACTTTAGCTTAATGTCTAGGAAGGTGAGTCATTTACTTTATTTGTCGAGAACTTTTCAAATGTCATTTTCAATCAATTTCATTAATAAAAGTGGTTAGATTTTCGTCATGGGCCTGCACATTTCATATCAAGGTGCTTATGTATGTTCATTCATGTTAAATCAATTAGGTGGCAACGCATCCTCCACGCTCACCCATTATCACGCGATCAAAGGCCAAAATGGCGGAACAAAATGAGATGCATGATCGTATGTCCAATATGGAAGATCAGCTCCGTCAGTTAACTGCCTCCATGGATGTTATAATGACTAAATTCAGATCATTCCAAGTCAATCCGACTCCTCCATCCATTCTTCCTCGGCTGTTATCCCGAAGCAAGCGAGATAAGCCCAGTCAAGTAATAATGGCATACCTGATTTAGAAGACGACCCATCCCCGATCAATGTGGAAAAGGGAAAGTTTGTTGACCTCCCCAAGACGGAGTCGGATGAACGCTTCGCGAAACTTGAAGAAAAGGTGAAACAACTGCAGGAGTCACAGAACTCACTCCCTTTTGACCTGTCGGTCTACGAGAAGGTCAAGATGCCGAAGAAGTTCAAAATGCCGAATTTGATAAGTACGATGGTACTACCTGCCCAAAATCTCATTTGCGGATGTACCACGTACGCATGGCCCAATATGTCAAGAACGAGCCCTCATGATCCAATCATTTCACGCAAGTTTGATTTGGACCAGCGCTAAACTGGTATGTGATGAAGAATGTGAACCTTCTGGAGACCTGGAATGAGGTAGCCGATGCCTTCATCAATCAGTACAAGTTCAACATGGACATCGCTCCTTCCCGAGAAGATCTTGAGAGGATAGAGAAAAAGAAGAGCGAGTTGTTCAAGGAGTATGCCGTGAGATGGCGGAATCTAGCTGCTCAAATCACTCCTGAGCCTACCGACAAGGAGTTGATGAAGCTCTTCATAAAGACCCTCCCATCTGAATTCCGTAATCGGATGGCAAGCACTTATGTTGAGAGTTTCAACCAGCTGATTCTAGTGGGAGAACAAATTGAGATGGGAATAAGGGAATGATGGTTCTTGAGTCATCAAGTAAAGATTTCTGCCAAGAAGGAGAAAGAAGCCGTCATGGATGTGAATGTAGCCTATAGCCAAGAAAGTTCCGTTCGTGCCCCGATGAATGCAAGGCAACAACAAGCTGCTGGCCGTCAGTCATTTGCCCAAGCAAGAAGACAGTTCACTCCACTCCCTGGATCTCCATCCCAGGTTTTAGCAATTCTCCAGAAGAAAGGTTTTCTTTCCACTGAGCCAAAGCGCCCTAACCGCGAAAGCATGCGTAGTTACGACTCGACAAAGAAGTGTGATTACCATAGTGGGGAATTGGGGCATTCAACTAACGAATGTTTCACCCTCAAACACAAGATTCAAAACCTCTTGGACACGAAGGCCTTTTCGTTCCAAACCGCTCGACCAAATGTCCAAAAGAATCCGCTACCGGAGCATGAGGGTACAGTGAACACTATTCTGGAATCTGAAGTTGGTCGCATCAAGAACTTGAAGGTACGTGTGGCGGATGCTTACAATGGCCTAGTGAGAGCCGGGTATTATCCGGACCATGAAGATATTCCCTATCACTAATGAAGGAAAGAGTTGCCAAAATGGTTGACGACGGCATTATAGTTTATCTTGACCGTAATTGCATAGTTTCAACTATTTCCCATATCATCATCGATTGGGAGGAGGAACAAGCCGCACTTGTTGCTAAAAAAGAAGAGGTTGATCCTTCACTCGCGGACATGCCCCAGTTAGAGGACGCATCCGATGATGAGATAGTGATTGAAATGCCACTGACCATATGAGTATGCTAGCAACAAGGCCGTCCCTTGGTCCTATGACTTGGATGTTGGCATTGTCACAAGGTGCGGCCGGACTTATGCTCAAGCAAATGCTCAACCCGCAAAGCCCGTCAGCGATGAAGAGGCCAAGAAATTTCTGGCGTAATAAAAGCAAGTGAGTATAACGTGGTCGATCAATTGAGGAAAATGCCCGCCTGGTCTCTTTACTTGAGCTCCTGCGGACATCGCCTGTGCATCAAAAGGCACTAATGAAGGTGCTAAGTGAAATTCATGTGCCAGAGATGATCGAGTCAAACAAGTTATAAGAATTTGTAGGATCAGTCATTCTCAAGGATTTGATCGCTTTTTCCGATGAGGAATTCCCTCTTGAGGGTAGAGGGCACAACAAGGCACTTTACATATCCGTCAAGCACAAGACTACCCATGTGTCCCGAGTGCTCATTGATAATGGGTCCGCCCTAAATATATGCCCGTTGGCTACTCTTCACCGCCTCAAAGTTGACCCATCCGGGATACATGGTGCGGCGACCTCGTGCGAGCTTTCGATGGCACGAAGAAGGACGTGCTCGGGCAAATCCACCTTGATATACAAATAGGGCCGGTCGTCTTCAACATTCCCTTTCAAGTGTTGGACATCCCCACTTTGCATTCAACTTCTTACCGGGTCGTCCCCTGGATACACACCGCGGGGAGCGGTACCTTCAAGTTTGCATCAAGCTGTAAAGTTCGTGATTGAAAGGAAGTTGGTCACCGTGTATGGTGAGGAGGATCACTGGATCTATCAGGAGACGGCCATCCCCTATGTGGAGCCAGACTCTGAGTTCGAAGCAAGCTACCACTCGTTCGAGTTAGTATCCACCATACATGCTGCTCCTGACTTGACGCCTCCTACTCCCGAAGTTTCAAATGCTGCCCTTATGGTGGGAAGAGTGATGGTCGAGAATGGTTTCGTTCTCGGTGGTGGTCTTGGAAGAAATGGCCAAGGCATTCGAGACCCCATTGAAGCCCCCTCAGAGGTCCCATTTTTGGATTAGGGTACCATGGAGGAGGTGGACAAAATTACGGAGGAAGAAGACAAGAAGGACCGAACCTGACGCCTAACCGAAGGCATGGGAGGCAAAACCCGTTGCCCCCAAGTATTCATGAAACATTCCCTGGTCCTCCGTAATGATGCGGGATAAGGCGGAAGTGATAGACACCCAGGGCAACCGAGCGGCAAGTTTGACTACGGGTGAAGTATTCGGCCCCTCCAAGCTTCTACATTGATCCCGGAGCATTGTCCCGGATGGATGGGGTGGTATGGATGATCCGACACCCCGAAGACCAAGGACCCGAAGACATGCTGAAAGAAGTAACAAGCTTGTTCGATGACATCGTCATAGGAGCCGTTGACGAAGGATCCCAGAAGAAATGGGCCCCTGGCCCACAAGAGTAACTCGTTTATCGATTTCTCGCATTCCCCGCGTGGGAATTTTTATTGCTTTCTAGGAATAATTATCGCTATCTAGCGATTATCTTCGTTTTCTTTTTAGGATTTGGATTTGCATTTTCCATTCAATAAATGTAATTGATTGATGAATATCAATAAAATTACAAGTTTTATTTTGAGGGCATGATGAGGTACACCAAACCAGCCCGGTGATGATATCCAGCCGATAAAAAAAGAAAAATCCAAGGAGAATTCTGAGGCCTGGACTTCATCATGCTTCCTCATGTCAAAATGTTTATAAAAAATCCTTTTCAAAAGTCTTTCAAAAAGTCTTTCAAAAAAATCTTTGAAAAATACAGATTACTCTGTTTGTTTTTCTAATTTGTCTACTTCCTATTTCAGGGATAATCTTACAGCACCCCAAGGCGTGGAAATGGTCCAATTCAATGCCACAAATGCTAGTGACGAAGTTCCTGGAGACTTGATTGGAGATTCCATTGAAGTGCAACGTAGCTGGGAGCAACATGAAAAAGCCAAGGCTCTTACATCCGAGCAAACTGTCACTATCAATTTAAGTGACACTGAAGAAGCCAAGGAGGTCAAGATTGGGGCAAATATCCCAAAAGACGAGGTCGAGCGCCTAATCCAGCTACTAAAAGAATATCGGGAAGTCTTCGCATGGACCTATCGACATGCCCGGTTTAGACCCGGCAATCGTGGAGCATGCCTTGCCTACTAATCCGGACGTGCCACTTAAAAAGAGAGGCTACGGAGGACCAAACCCGAGCTCTCAAAGAAGATTGAGGAAGAGGTGATGAAGCTTTTGAAAGTGGGATTTATCGAAGTCTCACAATATCTGAATGGGTAGCTAACATTGTGCCGTAATGAAGAAAGATGGTCGAGTCCGAGTCGTGTCGACTATCGGGACTTGAATAAGGCCAGCCCAGAAGGATGATTTCCCGCTACCCCACATAGACGTCCTTGTGGATAGCACCGCGGATTTGAGTTATTCTCGTTCATGGATGGTTTCTCCGGGTACAATCGGATAAGGATGAAGGAAGAAGATAAGGAGAAGACTGCATTTATTACCCCTTGGGGGACCTTCCATTATAAGGTCATGCCTTTCGGACTCAAGAATGCGGGGGCAACTTACCAGCGAGCCATGGTAGCATTGTTTCATGATATGATGCATCAAGAGATCGAGGTTTATGTCGACGATATGATTGCGAAGACCCGACCTGGAAGAAGTCATGTTGAAACCCTGAAGAAGTTGTTTGATCGTCTTCGTGAATTCAAGCTTCGATTAAACCCCGCTAAGTGCGTGTTTCGAGCAACATCCGGTAAATTACTCGGATTCATTGTGAGTAGTAAAAGAATTGAGATTGACCCATCTAAGGTTAAGGCCATATGTGAGTTACAGCCTCCATCGACGGTCAAAGAAGTCCGAAGCCTTTTGGGGAGGTTGAATTACATTGCCCAATTCATTTCCCAACTTTCTGAAACTGCCAAGCCGTTCTTCAAGCTCCTAAAGAAGAATGCACGAGTCAACTGGGATGTTGAGTGTCGTGGAGCATTCGACAAGCTAAAGCAGTACCTAATGAAACCACCAGTTCTTGTCCCCCCCTCACCGGGGCATCCTTTGATTCTCTATCTCACTATCCATAGTGAGTCATTAGGAGCGATGTTGGCCCAAGAAAGCCCTGTTGACAGAAGAGAACGGGCCATTTATTACTTGAGCAAGAAATTCACCTGTATCGAGCTGAAATATTCGATCTTGAGAAAACTTGTTCTCGCATTAGTGTGGGTGTTGCATAGATTGCGGCAATACACATTGCACTACCGACGTTCCTCGTGATTGAGAATAATCCTATCAAGTACTTGCTTAATCGGCCCGACTTTGGTGGGTAAGTTAGCTAAGTGGCAAATTTTAATCTCGAATTTGATGTGCGTTCATGCCGCAAAAAGTCGGTTAAAGGTCGAGTGATCGCGATATCTTGGCGAGAATCCGGGAGTCTCAAGTAATGATGACGGTTCCCCAAATGACCGTGTTTTGAGTGTAGATGAAGGCTCATGGACAATGTTTTTTGATGGAGCCGTGAACTTGTCCCGGCTGCATCGGGCGATCCTAATATCTCCGGACGGACAACATCATCCGGTAGCTGCAAAGTTGGTGTTCCCATGCACTAATAATATAGCTGAGTATGAAGCTTGCATCCTCGCACTCCAAGCTGCAATCGAGATGAGTGTGACCAAATTGAAAGTATTCGGGGATTCTGCACTGATCATACTACAGACTGTAGGAGAATGGGAAACCAAGAACCCCAAACTACTCCCATACCACAAGTATCTAGAAGACCTGGTAAAGGAGTTCAAGGAAATTTCGTTTGAATACTTGCCGAGGTGTTATAATCAATTTGCGGATGCACTCGCAACTTTGTCTTCTATGTTGCAAGTCGCCAACGGGTTGGAAGTCGAGCCATTAAAAATAGAAGTTTTGCCGAGGCCGCTTATTGCATGATCATAAGCGAAGAATCGATGGAAAGCCATGGTATTACGATATCATGAACTACATTAAAAGCAGGAATTTCTGAAGGAAGCACTCGGCGAGATAGGAAATACATCACGAAGATGGCATCAAAATTCTTCGTTAGTGGCGAAAATTTGTACAAGAGGTCTCGTGATTCGGTCCTGTTGCGGTGTGTGGATGCAGCCGAAGCTACTCAAATCATGCAAGAAGTGCACGAGGGAGTATGTGGCCCTCATATGAATGGGCACATGCTGGCTAAGAAAATTATGAGATTAGGCTATTACTGGCTCACACTAGAGAGTGATTGCATCAAATACGTACGAAGTTGTCACCGTTGTCAAATCTATGGTGATAAGATAAACGTTCCTCCAACTGAGCTACATCAGTTTTCTGAGCCATGGCCTTTCTCGATGTGGGGCATTGATGTGATTGGCCCGATAAATCCCAAGGCTTCAAATGGGCATCGGTTCATTTTGGTGGCAATAGACTATTTCTCCAAGTGGATTGAAGCTACATCATTTGCAAATGTCACCGCACGCAGTGTTGCAAAATTCATCAAACGTGACATAATTGCTTGCTACGGCGTCCCCAAATCAATCATTACCGATAACGGGACAAATCGAACAACAAAATCGTTGATGAGCTGTTCAACGAGTTTAAGATTAAACATCGAATTCGTCCCCTTACCGCCCTCAAATGAATGGGGCCGTGGAGGCTGCCAATAAGAACATTAAGAGGATCTTGGCCAAGACAGCCGAGAATTATCGAGATTGGCATGAGAGGTTACCTTTCGCATTGATGGCATATCGAACGTCTATCCGCACTTCTACGGGGCAACTCCTTTTGCTCGGTATATGGCATGGAGGCTGTTCTACCCGTGGAGGTGGAAATTCCGTCCCTAAGAGTTTTATCCCAAGCAAAATTGCGAGGCTGAATGGATGCAACAAAGACATGACCGGTTGAACTTGATTGATGAAAGGAGGCGAAGGCTCTTTGCCATGGCCAGACTTATCGGCGAGTGGCGGGTCCTTCAACCGGAAGGTACGGCCGAGACACTTCGAGGTAAACGATCTTGTTCTAAGGAAGCTATTGCCAATTTTTCCAGATCCCGGGGAAAGTTTGCCCCAAATTACAGCGGTCCATATGTGGTGAAGAAGGTACTTCCGGGAGGTGCTCGATTCGGGCCGAAATAGATGGTCGTCGTTTTCCACTCCGGTTAATTCGATCTTGCTAAGAAGTATTATCCATGATTGAATTTGCTGTGTCATGTTTTGAATTGCAAGTGCTTTTATGATGAATAAATTGCCTCAATAAGTGGCAAATTCAAATTTGTTGCAAATGTTGCATATTCTCCATAATGAATTACGTGTGATGAATTGAGTGTGTCAAATGGGATATCTTGGGATGATGAAAGGCAAGCCTTATTCCATACACTATTTCGTACACTAATCCCCAATGAGTTGTGTGAAAAATTTCATGCCCGCAAGGAAAAGGGCGGTCTCGCAAAGGGTACGTTATCCAAAGTGATGAGGGGCAGTTTCTTCCTCTACCCAAAACACTACGGTATATCCATTGTTTAGCCCCTTGAGCCCACACACATGAAGAGTTTGTTTAAAATTACCCCTGTCAAGGATCATCCCACATTTGGACAAATTTGAAATCAAGGGTAGGAATTTTCTTATTTACACTTGCGTCAATCTTCGGGTATTGCTTTCGTAGTGTAACTTGTACGATAATTGAAGTGCCTTAAGATGATGAAGAGCAGTCATTTCTCTATCCTATACACTTTTATCCATTGCATAGCCCACTTGAGCTTATGAATTCATTTCATATTAAACACAGTTGGTGATCATCCCCCCCACCGGGGCAAGACAAATTCAAGTGGCATGAACTAGGATGCCCACAAAAAATGAAGGTTCGATCAAAGAAAAAAAAAGTGCAAAAGTGGGGCATAAAAAAGCAGTGTGGCTGGTAAAAGCAAGGCCGATGCCCAAAAGAAAAGAAAAAAAAAAAAAACGCCCGATATGCTTAGCCATACCCGAACAAGGCGGTACAAAAAGAAAAGGAAAAAGCTCAAATGCTGTTCCAATCAATGAGTGCAAAAGAAAATCTTCGACATTGAAGAAGAAAATTGGTAGAAATGTCATGATGATCACCAACTTTACCCTTTAAACACTTTTTGAGCCTAATCATCCTTTCGTTTCTTAACCCATGAACCAAGCCTACGTTATGTCCCTTGCAAAGTCTCTTGATTAGGGCACTTAAATTAACGTAAAGGTTCATATGTTCGAAAGCATCGCTCGAAGGAGAGTGAGTAAGATAATTTCTGCCTCATTTCTTATGTTTCTTGACTTGTAGACCCCAAGATGATTGCAGAATATTTTCAAATAAGCCCGACTCAAAGAGTCCCATTTGTTAAGCCATTGACCAAGCCCGCATTATGATCCCTCTTAAAAGACCTCTCAGATTTGTAAGATCGTACCACTTGCGAGATTGCTTGGACCCTTGTCTGGCATGATGAAGGTAAGATAGAGTGATTGACAGAATCCGCATTAAATATCGGGATAAAATAGCCATTTTAATGAGGATGAGAGAAAAGTCCTTTGAGACCAAAGGATCCCTCATTTGACACATTCATGACACTCATGTATTCAGAATGGAAATTAGATGATGCAAGATTGATGGAAATCATCGTGAACATCCATTAAATTGATGCTTGTTTATGATTGCAAACGCATGTTGCCTCTCCTATAACCATGTTTTGTAGGAGACGTATCCCCGAAGATCAGAGATTTTACCAGGTAAGTATATCTCTATCCATACCTTGAATATTTGTCATTGCACAAGTATTCCCTTTTAAGTATATTTGACACTCAATTGAGTTGTCCCACAAAGATTTTTCTCCAGATTCAATCTGATTAAGGCGACCGAAGAATGGTTCGAGTCCTGGTCAGATAATTTCTGTCGCAAGGCTGGGCGACCAAAGAATGGTTCGGGTCCTAGCCAAGCAAAACCTCAGTCTAGGTAACCGTAGCATAGAATGGGTCCTAGACAGCATTTATTGCTCTAACAGGTGACCGTAGCATAGAACGGGTCCTGGAAAAGCAATTTCTCCATTCAGGTGACCGTAGCATAGAACGGGTCCTTGACAACACTTATTGCTCTAACAGGTGGCCGTAGCATAGAACGGATCCTGGGAAAACAATTCCTTTCTGCCATACTGGGCGACCGTAGAGTGGTACGGGTCCCAGAAAAGCAGAATCCTCACTAAGCCGTGTTACTATTCTGGGCGACCGAAGAATGGTACTGGTCCTGGACATGTAACACCCTCTACCTCGGACTACTTCCTCCTCCTCGAAGGTAAGTAATTCCAGGTAGGTTCATTTGCATTAGCATTTGCATGCATCATATAAATTGCATTTAAAAATGGAATCCAATTTCCAACAAAAAATCATTTATTGCATAAGCATAACCAAAATTTAGGTCTCAATTTGTCTTTGAAGGCAACCTCTGCGAGCTCACCTTCAAAGAGGGGCAGCTATTGACACCTAAATTTTGGGGGTTCATTTTGCTAAAAAATAAAAATAAAAATAATAAAAAATGCATGGCATATAGTTTAGGCAGATTTTATTTCATTTTGTTATATTTTGTTAAGATTATTATAGATTTAGGTAATATGTGATGGGAGGCGTGTTTACGCGCAAAAAGGGGAATTTTGGATAGAATATGCAAAAATATTTCTATGATATATTCAGAGGTATCGCGCGCGAGCGAAATTGGTAATAAAATATACCGCGAGGATACAATTTTTGGGTGTATAGAAGCAAGTGCGTACGGTCGAGCTATGGGGGCTGACTTTTCATTCGAAATTTTGAAAGCAAAAAAAGACAAAAAGAAAAGGAGCGAGAGAGAGAATTTTTTTAAATAAAAAATAAAAAAGGGGCCGAAGCCCCCTCTCCTCGGTGCCCGTTCGTTTTCCTTGGGAATTCCTCGCCGGACGCCGTCGCCATCGCCGTCGCCGTCAACGCCCTCGCAAGACGCCCCGGCCGCCCCAACGCCGTTCGCCGCCCCCGCTCTGCTCGCGCGCCGCCCTCACTCTGCTCGCGCCACCCCCGACGCCTCGCTGCAATCCCGACGCCCCTTGCAACCTCGGCGCCTCCAGATCCGCACGCCCGACGCCCCCTGCTCACTGCCGCGACGCTCCCCGACGCCCTCGCCGAGTCGCCGTCGACCCGAAGCGGCGCCGCCCGTCCCTCGCCGTCGCCGCCCCTCGCACCCAGATCCAGCTGAGCCCGGACGCGCCGGCCGAGCGCCACGGCGCCCCCGACGCCCAGCTATGCCCCAATCGCCGTGCCCGGCCCCGCGACCGCGATGCCCCTCGCCTCCGCTCGCGCCCAGGAGCCCCGAAGTCGCGTCGCCGTCGCGCCGCTAGCCACCCTCTCCGCCGAAGCCGTCGCGCCGCTAGCCACTGCCCCGCCGGAGCCGTTGCGCCCCTGTTGGCCTCGCCGCGACGCCCCTGCCGCCCGGATCCGCCGCGCGACGTCCCAACGCCGCCTGCGCCGCCCGAGCCGACGCCGCCGCTAGTCGCCCTCTCTCCGCCGGAGCCGTCACGCCGTCCCTCGGAGATCCCCGCGGAACCTAGCCATCGCCCTAAGCCTCACCGGCCGGCCCTCTCTATTTTTTTTTTCCCTTTTTTTCTTTTCGAAAAAGAAAAAGAAAAAAAAAAAGCAAAAAAATCAATTAGGTAGATTTCCTTTCTTTTATTTACTTTATTTTATTTTTATTGTTATTGTTTCCTTGTTATTTATTTTTGTTAACAACATTAGGCCCCGATATGTGATTGGAAATTCCAATTTATCCCCTAATTCGCAACCGCGCGATTTTTTATTTCGTCTATAAGGCTTTAGACGAAATAATTAATCATGTGGGAATAAAATTGATATTTTGATCTTTAAGGTTTAAGATCAATTTATCGATTTTACTAGCGAAATATCACCCCTTGATTTGAATGATATGTGATATCCTTTTTGGGTAATGTTGAATGAACTTGATTGTTTCTATTTATCTTGTGAAATGCCGAGTTAGAATATTGCATGTTTAGGATTATTTGCATGTTTAGGCTAAGCATTTTAGTTATCGTAAATCTTAAAAAAAAAAAGACAACAAAAAAATAAACTTCATTTAGGATGCTAGTTGAATTGCATGTTAAATTTTAATTAAAAAAAGTAAAAAGCAAACAAAAAATCATCAATTTTTAGAATAGAATTGCATATTTAATTTTAAGCTTAGATTATTTTTAGGTAGATTGCATCTTAGGCTAGAAATTACTAAATTAAAACAATGTCTTAATTTAAATTAGGATAACCTAATTCCTAGTTTAAATAGGATAAAATTTTAATTTAGTTAGCAATTTCATTCAAATATCTTAGGATAGATTACTTCCACCTTTTTAAGATAAATTGCAATTTTTAGAAAAAAATAAAAAATCATAAAATCAAAAAAAGAAAAAAAAATCAAAATCTTGCATGAGCATGTGGAATTAAATATAGATTTAGTAAATAAGACATTTAGGCTAGTAAATTAGGTTTTTTTTATAATCACATTTTTAGGATCATATTTTTTAGAAATCTTTTTTAAATAGGTTAGGATTAGATTTAGATAATTTCATTCTTAGAAAACTTGGCACCTTTTAAAAAAAAACAAAAAATAAAGAAATGGTTTTCTAAGTCAAAATAGGGTTAATTTAAATTAATCCTAAACATGAATTGGAAAATTATTCGTTTTAGGTAGTTCAATTAGGGTTTTTATTAATTCAAAATTCCAGATAAAAAAATCCAAAAAAATTATGTGCATGTTAATCAATTTGCATTCTAGGACCACTTAATTTAAATTTGCATATTAGGTCGTTTAAGTTGCAATTATTGCATTTCATGTCATATAATTTAGATCATTTTGCCATGTCATATTAGGCTATTAGCATGCATTGCATTTAGATTAAATTCCATTAAATAAAGTGAAAACAAAAAAAGAAATTTGCGTGTTAATTAGAGACCATATCTAGGATTGTTGATGTGGAATTTAATCTAACGATGCGAGATACTTTCGTTGCTACAAGGTAAGTCCCTTAACCTTATTCATTGTTTTATTGGGTGTTAAATTGGTGGATTGCACACCCGCATGATCACCTCACATGTTAGGGAGATAAACTAAAATCAATTCAAGCTGCCTGCTAAACATTTTTCAAAATAAAAGAATGGTACCGGAAGGGCATTAGAGAAATCTAGCGTAACCAAGTCCCCGTACCCATAATCTCTGGTTCGTAAGAGTAAAGTAATCTCCCATTACTTTACTTGGGTTTCTAATCGACCCACCAAAAACTGATTAATTGCGACTCCTTAATAAAAATCATTTGCATGTTAAGAATTCAAACCTAAGTTGCGAATTGGTATGGGCTTGGGAGAGCCCGAGTTAAGTCTAGGCTTAATAATCCATTAGCCAAACCCTATGTGGTTCACACTCGAAAAATTGGTCGCGACAAAAATTATGGGAGTAGTGGTGGTGATGATGATTGAAGTGTGGTTTAGTTGCAATGGTATTATTCATTGTCTCTCTATATTAGCAGAAAACTTTTTGATTCTCTCTCTACTGTAATTTCTGAATGAAGGGAAATACATGCCAGGTATTTTTCAATGGATTTTTTTCTATTTTAAATCCAAAAGCTTTAGTTGATAGATGATTGGGTCTTTTTAGTACTTAAATATTCACCCAGTTCGTGTGGCATCTGTATCGTCATTCATATCTTGTGGCACTCGGGATGATCAGCTTGTTAAGGAGAGTGGAAACCAATTGCAGCTGGAGATGTGAGAAATAGTGGTCCTGTTATGGAGACCCCTCACTGGAGTCAACTTGTGGTGAAGTTTTAATTTCTTGAAATGGACTTTGCTCTAACCATATGAGGTCCTTGGGATAAAGGAGGTTATTTAGTCACTGTTTCCTGCATGCAGGTGTATCTGTGGGCAGATAAGGTCAGCTTAAATGTTCTAGCTACATTTCCAGGGAAGTGGTTGCTTAACAAACTCATTCGCTGATTAATGATTTGGGGCATTAGAAACATGAGATTACCAGCACAGAGTTTGATATTCTTAATGTTCTGAATTCTTCGCTACGGATTGCTGATAACGTTAGAGTATTACATATCAGATTCCATATTTTCACGTATTAGTGGAAAAAGTAATGGAAGAGGGTCTTTTGTGAAGTGAGTAGCATGGTAGTCATTTGAGTGCAGTTGATGCATTCTTGGGCAAAAAAGGAATAAGACTTTAGATATCAAAAAACTCGATAGTGTCCTCACGACAGAGCATAAAATAGGTACATTGCAACAACAGTTTTGGGACACCCTGTTGCTAAAGATTCCTTTATAGATTGGCTTATGGTAACTGCTAACTATTTTGCTTGTCAATGACTTTTTGACTTGTAATAGCATGCTCTTATCTAAACCTGACTCCACATAGCAAGGCAACTGCACATCGAAACGATCCAAACCAGGCAAATTATTTGGATTTAATCTGAAGAAATTATTTTGAAGTGATCATCCAAATGGCTTTGCGAGAGTCCAATCATATTTAGTGGGCAGTGGTATGGCAAAGATTGATTAATCAACATGATAAGAGATACCATTGCGCTCGACTTGCTAGTCGGATAGTGCTAAATTCAGTTTAACTTGAATGACCTTTGGAAACTGGAGCAAACTTTTGAGACTTTGTCTTCCATTTTGTTCTATTGTACGTCAGGGTCTATCGCATGTCTGGCTCCATGTCATCATCTTTGTGTCGTGACTCGTTATTGCTTAATACAAACATTAAGAATACTTCTTTAGCAGGATTTAACCCCCCATGAATTTCAATTTTTGTCATAGATTTGGGGTGTCATATTCAGTGATCACTAGTTTTGTTGGACAAAACACGCGTGCGCCTGCGCGCACAAGCATGCACACAGATACACATACACAACAAGAAGGTGATACTAAATGCAGGAAAGCATGTGGCTCCCATGTGTGTAATTGTCTTTTGCTGGCTCAGCCGGAGCCATGTCATTTAATTGTTCTATCTTTTGTTGATTGCAGCTGACATTTGTTATATAACACTCTATTGAGAATTCTCCTGCCGTGCGTAGGCTGGGGTTAAGGTAGGGAAAACTGCAAAATATTTGCAGATATACCAGAGCAGATAAGTCGGTCAATCATATGTAACTTCTGTTTGGACAATATTAGTTGCCACAGCTCATGCTCTATACCTCATGATTCAACTCAGACCAGAAGTGGTAATTTCTTCCTACAATGTTTAATCTTTTTCTTGTTTTTTTCAGTTCTAAAATTTACTTTGCGCACTTAATGATGATGTTAACATTGGAAGTGCAGATCCTCCATAATGGCCCTGGGACGTGCATTCCACTGTGTAATTGCCTCCTTATTCATGGTTTGGTATCACCCTCTCTGTCAGTGTGTTCTTTTTCGGAACCATATTGAGGAACACATTCTTGATCTGTTTGTCATGAGAACTGAAAGACAGTGACGGGATAATGTGGCAAATTCTGGGAATCAAATGGTCGTCTATATTTTATGTGGAGAGCATAGCTAGAGTGAGAAGACTGTCTCTAAGTGGAATGCTTCTCTACAAACTAAGAGTAGCTGATCAGTTTTTTGTGTGATGGCCACGACCCACGGCTACAGAGAAAATACCCTTGGGCTGAGTATGTCGGTTGTCTCATGTAGGCGATTAAGATTCATGTCTGACACAGCATGTCTACTTCAAAGCAACAATTATGAGGCAGCAGCGGCATAAGTATACATTCAAATTTAGATTTTTATTATTGTGCTGAAACCTTCCTGTTCCGGGAATAGGAACTTAGAATGAGGTCTGTAGGTCATAACAGAGCATTGGCATTGGTAGTGGTTGGGGAACCCCTAAGGATGATCAGCTTATTGAGGAGAGTGGAATTCAATTCCAGCTGGCGATGTGAAAAATAGTAGTCATTCCTTGAAATAGACTTAGCTCTAGCTTTATGAGGCCCCTGGGATAAAGGAGATTATTTAGTCAGTTTCCTGCGTGCAGGAGTAACCATATACAGGAGTCCCTGCATCGTTGGGGAAGTTAAAGTGGGAGAAAAAATCAGGGGCAGATAAGGTTAGTTTAAATACTTTAGCCACATTTCTAGGGAAGTAGGTATTTTTCAAGGTCTTGGTTGCCATACTTGTTTGAGAAAGCTCCTGCCGTGTAGGCTGGTGTCAAGGTAGGGGAAACTGCAAAGTATTTGCAGATATACAGTATACTGGAGCAGAGAAGTCCGTCAAACTCATGTAACTTCTCTTTGGACAACTATAGTTGCGACAGCTCGTGCACTGTACCTGACGATTCAGTGCAGACGAGAAGTGTGGTAATGTGTTTCTATTAAGTTTAATCATTTCTTTTTTCTGTTAGTTATAAAGTTTGCTTTGCGTACTTGACAATAATGTTAACATTGTAAGTGCAGATCCTCTGTAATGGCACTGGAATGTGTACTCCACTTTGTTCAAGGTTTCGAATTCTCCTCTGTGACAGTGCTTTCTTTTTCAGAATTATATCAAGGACTTCATTCTTGATCCATTTGTCATGAGAACGGAAAGACAACAATGGAAACCGTGGCAGGTTTTGGGAATCAAATGGTCATCTATAATTTATAGGGAGAGCATAGCTAGAGTGAGAAGACTCTAAGTGGATTGCTTCTCTACAAACTGAGAGTAGCTGATCAGTTTTCTATGCTGCGGAGAAAATACCCTCTTATGTAGGTGTAAGATTTGTGTCTTACACATGGAGAGAATGATATGTTTAATTTAAAGCTAAAGTTACGTGGCGGCATAAATGCAGACTGTTCCTGCTCGGGAAAAGATGGGCTGAATAGATTTTAGAGGAAGGTGGGCATCAAATGAAACCTTTCGGAGTTCCTGCCTTTAAGACAATGTATTCAGCAGGCTCAAGTCCATCATTAGAAAAGGATATCGGAACGTTGTCAATATGTGGTGTCGATATGGTGAACACTGTTCCTCAGTATATGATTTTATATTGCATGCCAGTTCTGGAGGAAACAGCGGTGTTCGGGCAGCATTTGATTGAATCCAATCCAAATCCCATTTTTGTGATTCCTTCCCTCTTTCTTCAGATGATTTCATCATCTAGTCTGATGAGTGAAATCTGGGTATGAACACGAATTTTGTAGGTTATGATTTCTTCGTACTTCTTACTATCTTCTGGACAGTATATTTATTTGTTAAGGGACATGTATGGATATGTGTTCTTGTCTGATCAGTTGTAAATTTCAGAGGCTTCTTAATCTTGTCCGCATGTGTTTACAATCTTCTTTGGCTTGATACAACAGGATTTTTTTGAACCGACAGAAGCTGTAAATTCTAATTACCAGCAGTTTTTATTGTTAGCAATCAGGGAGATGAATCAAGTTATTATCGAGCTAGTTTGGGATAAGATTGGAGATTTTATATAATCCAAAAGAGAGCTTGAGAATCATATATTCCTTTAAGGAATAATTGATGGTTAAGATGACACTGATTATGCATTTATACTACTACTAAAAATGGGAAGTGATGAGAAAATAATCTGCTATAGAGAACGGAACAATTTGATTGACATACATAGTTAATCAATATCATCTCAATCATTAATTATCCATGCATTCATAGATAATACTAGCTTTACATGGACATGATGTTGTTCCATGCACGGTACCTAAACATAATATTTTTTCGCCACGTATTTATTCTGTTATAATTAAAAAAAAATTGATAATTATAACTCAAATCGATACATTCCAATCAAGCTAATTGAATAATAATAATAAAATAAAAGTAACCAAAAGACAAAAGAGGAGTCAAAATTCATGAATTCATGCACAAGGTTTATTATCTAATCTATCGGCGACCATCTTCATCAACCTCTCCAGGGAATCCGCATAATAATCTAACTCTTCCACTCCCATGATATCATCAACATTCTTGTTCCACCACATCTGACCTTCAGAATTCCCAGCAGCTCTTCTCTTTCCGGCTTCGACCTCGGCCATTCTCACCTCTTCAAGCTTCGACATGGCGTCTTGGTATTGCTTCTTATGCGTGTCCACATCTCGGAGTGCAGCAGCAGCAGCAGCAGCAGCCACTGCCTCGTTCGCTTGGGTAACAACTCCATCGGGGCTATAACGGTTGATGACGGCATCGACGCTTGGGTGGCCGAAGACGAACGGGTTGCCATGGGGCGAGTAGGCGATGATCGCCACCTCAGCGCCGCACAGGATGGCGAGCTCGCTTGCCTTCCCGAACATGCCCCGATGACGCTTGGAGAAGGTGACCGCGCGCGCGGCTTTCTTCTCGATGATCTTGTTGCACTCGACTCGACGGCGACCTTGGGATTTCTTCTTTGCCTCTGCCATGGCCTTGAGTGTTTTGACTACTCTCTCGATATAGCGATAGCTTTGGTTTTCTGCTTCTTAGGGTTTTTAAAAGTGAGAAGTACTGTTGAGATCGAAAGAGCACGAGGTTGAGAAAACACAGAGAAAAGCTCGTGGGATATTTATCGCTGATTTATCCAAACAAGTGTCTGAAATATTTCCTAATAACAAAAATATCGATTTCCCAATTTGTGATCAATACATATATCTAAGATACTAACGTTTCCTTATTTGTCTGAATTTATATGATTTAAAGATTCTTCAGAATATATTCTTGATTTAGAACATGATTTCTATTTAGAAGAGTATGGAGACACTTGTTAATATATATATATATATATATATATATATATATATAAAGAACATTTTAGTCACCAATTGTTTACTAATGAAAATAAAGTATTATATTTATTAAATATGTTAAAATAAGTTATCAGATCAATGACTTCTAGCTACGCATCTTGACATGTCGACTTGTAAAATATTATTCCGTGTATATGTTTCTATTATAACATAATATTTAACATCTATTTATAGCCTCAATAAAAACACGGACTGTTATTATGGTGAAACCATGGATAAATAGATGATTTAGAACTTCTGGCATATCAATCTTACGATGTTACTAGTCCGTCATAGATTCCAAATTTTTATTACGTTTCATATTATTTACAATTTCAATTCAATTCCTAAAATAAGTTAGATTACAACTCGCCTTCCTTTATTATTATTTTCTAACAATTTCTGCATTCGCCTATGGAAGCGCCTATTATAATAACATTAAATTGTTTTTCTTAGGTGACGCGCTTCTCCTACACTTTATTGAGAAGCTGGTCCCTTAATGGATCGATAGCAGTTGGATCGCAAAATAATAGATTTCGTTCGTTGATTAAAAGTTATTTAAGTTCTTATATACATTAAACTATACTTTCGATAGAAAATATCGTAAAATGTACGTAATTACGAAGGTTATAACCGAGGATATACTACTTACCACCGTTACTAATTGTCAATATCACAAACTGAGGAAGTACTCCTCATTTCTAGGAAAGTATTCAAACAAGTAGTTTGCCCTGTCCAGCGGAAAATATAAGGTATTTCACCAATGCCACGTAGGCTATACTTGAGTACATTAAGTAGTTGCCACGTGTACAAAACGAGACTCACTCTTCAAAAATTTCTTCACCTTTTTGGCTTAGATTTGTTCCCCAACTATTTCCATAAAGGCATACATTCGAGTCCATTAATAATACATTTGTTTTGCAGAAAATTCAATAATAAAGGAAAATGGTTTTCCCGAAAGCATTTTTCTTGTAGCCAATTTTTTTTTTTGAATTTTTTAATTTAAAATACTTCAAGTTTTTTATTCACTTTTATTTTGTATTTTTTGTTTTTCTTTTCTTTCTTTTTTTTTTTTTTTTTTAATCTCTTTTCCTTCTTCTTCTCCTTCGCTCCTCTGCTTCCCCACACCATCCCTATTGCTTCCTATGGCGATTCATCATCGATTGGCTTACAACAAGTGAGCTCAAGCTATTACTGCTGCGAGTTCACCAATTGGGTGAGGCTTGAGGCTTGCTATCAAAGGTCACGAGCTCACCTAATCTGACAAGGCTCGCGGCTCGCCACCCAAGGCCGTGAGCTCACCCAATCTAGCGAGGCTCTAGGCTCGTTGGCCTTTGGCAGTGAAGCTCGAGCCTCATTAATTCATCGAGCATAGGCTGCAAACTCACCCGATCCGGCGAGGCTCAAGGCTCATCGATGGAGGCCACAAGCTCACCCGATCTAGTGAGGCTTAAGGTTCATCAACCTTGGGCAAGCTCAAGCCTTGTCGCTGGAGGCTATGAGCTTCCCCGATCTGGCAAGGCCAAAGCTTGCCGATTGTCCCCATGGCCAATGATAGGTGGAGAAGAAGCAAAAATAAAAAAGGAAGAAAAGAAAGGGAAAGAAAATAAAAAGAAGAAAAAAAATCAAAATTTTTAAAAACAAAAAAATTTAAATATATTTTTGTAAGAATAATTATTTGTAAATTGAGCACCAACTCTAAGCTTTGGTAGATTCAAAAAACTTTTTCCGATCCTATCAAAAGAGAAAGCGGTTTCCTGAATTTAAACTTTAGTGGGAGAACTTTTTTATGTTGATTAGGAAGTCGTTTTCCATTACCTCATTTTTCTAAGCGAATCAAATGCCGAAAAATGAGGAAAATGTTTTTCCTAAAAATGTACTCCATGAAACAAATACACCCTAAGACTACATCTAGTAGTTTAGATTCATATCTTAGATAAGACTAGATAAAGTAGAATATGAACTTCAAGAATATTGCTATGTTTTATCACTATCTGATAAATCGCAATAATACGATCAGATATATTCACATTTATCGTGTTCATTATTTAGTATAAACAACATATTAGTATAAATGAACTTAAAATTATATTAATGGAGATGGTAGGAATCTCTCACGACACTTTTACATACTTCATATTTATTTGCTCATTTTTTCCCCTCTTTTTTAATTTCTTTTTTTCCCTCCCATCATTCTCTAATAAAATTTTATTGAATGATAAACTATACTAGTATACCCAAAATACTGGAATACCTATACAAATACTAAATATATATTTATATATTGAATTTGTATTATAAGATAGAATAATTTTTAATATATAAATAATAATAGGAATAAATAAAAATTATTTTTTTGTTATTTTAAATTTTATATTAAAATCGAAATATATTTATACCCAAATAATATTTTAATTTTATTAATTTAAAATTTTGTTATTAGAAAAATAAGTTTTATATTATAAATATCAAAATTTTAATTTACCTTTATCTTATCTCTCTCATTAGATAATTTTATTCTATCTTGTGTAGCCATCAAATACATAATATGATAAATTATATTCTATTCTGAAATTTATCCCAACTAACAAACATAACATAAGTAGTCAATACGTGTACACAATGAGGCCCATTCTTTAGATATTTCAAATTTCTACTGTTTTTTTTTTCTTTTCTTTTCTTCTCCCGTTCCTAACTCTCTTCTCTCGCTTTCATTCTTTTTTCATCTTCAAATAACAGGTAAGACCAAGACGTGAATCGGCAAGGAAGCAACTGGCGGCGTTGCAGTCGTTGCCTAGGCTGATGTTGTCATTGCGGCATAAGCTGAAGGGGAAGGAGGGAGGTACTTACGAGAGACCAGCCTCGACTTGGGTTTTTGGAAAAAAAAATAAAATAAAATAAAATTTAACCTTTACATTCTTACATGTCTAGAATGATCTTACATGTCCAGAATGATTTGACAGAAAATTATGAATATAATATTGCTTTAGAAACAGTAATTTTCACCGCTTTATAGTTCTTTTGATCTTTTTTACGTATATGGAATGGCTCAAACTCAAAATCCTAATTTGATACCAATCGATTATTGCCAGTAACATAATATAACGAGAGATTATCTGAATGAAGAAAGCACGGAACAAACTTGGTTGATTCATCATTGTCATTCGCCATCATGCCTTGTCTCCCAAAACTTCAATCCCAAGTTTAAAGGCAACAAAGCTTGCAAAAACCCAAAAAGAAGAAGAAATTTACAGAGGAATTGATAAAATTTCAAAATTTGTGTGAATAAATTTATTCCTTACCCTTACCAAAAAAAAAAAAAAAAGAAAGAAAGAGAATTCAACCCACTAACAATGACACTGTTGTTCAGCGTTTCCGGCAGTTGGTCATATGTGTTGATGAGCGTCAAACTGCTCATGTCTGCACAGTTTTCTTGAAATTGATTTTTTTTCTTATTTCTTTTGGGCGGGCTTCTTGCAATTGAACTTTGGCTCTTGCGTTCGAACAAAAAAGAGAAAGAATAAAGTGAATTGAAGTTTTAAAACTATCACAAATATGCAATTAAGTCTTAAAATATTTTAAAATGTAATTACATTCTAAAATTTATCATGAAAGTGTAATTAAGTTCTAAAATTTTATAAAAGTTCAGTTAAGTCCTAAAACTTTTCAAATCACTCTATTCAAGTCCTTTTGTTGATTGCTTTTTTAAAAAAAATTTATGGCTCGAGTGTATTTTCATGACAAATTTTATGATTCGATCGCACTTCTATAACAAGTTTTAAGACTTAATTATATTTATATGATAAGTTTTAGACCTTAATTATACTTTTGTGAAAATTTAGGACTCGATTGTACTTTGATGATAAATTTTAGGATTTTTAGTGTATTTATAATAAAGAAAAAAGAAACTTCGGCTCTCTCGAGAGAGAGAGCGTGAGAGAGATATGAGGGTGACGTCATCGGTATTCGATCACAATTAGCCGTTTCTCGGTTTTTTTTTTTTAATCGAAAATAATCTTGTTTCGTTGTTCTTTGTCGGACTGGACGAGAGAGAGAGAGAGAGTTATAGCTGTTTCACGCGGGCTAGAAGTAGAAAGAGCATTGCATCATCCGTAGACATGGTGTATATACAGAGCTGTACGTGCTCATTTCTATTAGCACACTGTGTGATAGAAGATGTCGAGGTTATATTGATTATTCACTCATTCGTTTCGCCGGCGACCTTGTGTTTGCCTCCGTGTCCGCCATGGTCTAGATATTTGAAGTCCTCGCTAATAAGGCAAAATTCTAATTCTTCAAATTGCGATTACTCATATATCTAAGATTCTAATATTTTCTTACTTGTCTCAAGTCTTGTGAATTTGCCGCTTTCTTGAAATATATTCTTGATTTAGAGCAAAGGAGTTCTCTTTTGAAGTGTTTCGGGACACTTTACGAAGCAGTTAAAATAAAAAAAACATTAACCATTGGGATTCGCCCTAGTGGCCATCATTCCAACATGGAATGGGGAGGTGAGAGGTTCAAACCCCCATCTTCTCAGGGATGGATGGGGTGGGAATGCGCAAGTTTCAGGAGTGGGTTTCGACGCCCACGCCCTACAAGAGGCAAAAGCGAGAGTGAGTGTAAAATAAATATAGAATAGGACCCGACTAAAAAAAAAAAAATTAAAGAAAAATAAAGAAAACATTTAGTTTTGACTAGTTAATTCAAAATCAAAATATTTTCTATTACATACATTTAATCAATATCCGAAAGTAATCATTGATAGTATTCTCATTAACTATTTAAGAAGTTATTAAGAAAGTATTCAATGTCGACATATGAGATTTTGCTTCGCATTTATCTCTATATGATAAAACTATATTTAAAATTTGCTTGTAAATTTAATAAATGTCCAAACTGCTGGGATTATGGCGAAACAATAATCAGATAATAATTTTATGTTTAAATAATCTTTCAAAACTCCAAACTCAAATTATTTTTTGGGATAAATTTCTACATGCCTTTTGTGTGCTATTGGCCACAAAAAAATATAGATATGGGTGGTCAAATTGTTTTGCAATTCATCCTAGTAGAAAAACAAAACTGAGGAAACTAGCGGGTGGCTGACAACTATTTCCGTACGTCTAGGGGAAAAATAAAAGATTATGAATATAATGTTGCTTCAGAAATTGTAATTTCATCTATTTGTAACTTGATTTGTTTTAAATATATCAAACACTCAAAGTCGAATCCTAATTCAATATTAATGACGTTGAAAAAAAAAAAAAAAAAGATAACGGGAGATTATTCAAAGTAAATGAAAGAAGGGGGACGAACTTGATTTATTCGTCTTTTATCAACAGGCAATACAAGAAATATTGTTCAACATGATTTCCACCTTGACCCC
The DNA here is from genome assembly GCA_014182555.1 of Eucalyptus erythrocorys. Lineage (NCBI taxonomy): Eukaryota > Viridiplantae > Streptophyta > Magnoliopsida > Myrtales > Myrtaceae > Eucalyptus > Eucalyptus erythrocorys. The sequence continues at coordinate 26,079,523 of CM024601.1, read as the reverse complement.
GAGTTTAAAACCCCATAAGACTTGCAAAAAATCAAAGAGAAGAAGAAGAAATTTACGAAGGAATTGATAAAATCGTAAGTTTATCTGTGAACTAAGAAAGAGCATTCTGTTGACTTCTCACTTAAGGAGAGTACTGCAACTCAGCGAGAAACGCGGCACCCAAGTCCGTGCTGATGTCCTTGTCCATCGCCAGTAATCGGCCGTAGAAACCCAAATCATCACACTGTCCGACCCTCTCGGCGACCAGCTTCTTCAAACTCTCCAGCGACGCCATGTAATGCTCCAGCTCCTCCTCCTCCACGCCGTCCCCGACCGCCTCCTCCCACCACCGGTTCCTCTTGCCGGCCTCTGCAGCGATCCTCTCCGCCTCTCTCTTGGCCTCCTCGAGCTTCGCGACCGCGTCGTCGTACCGCTTCCTGTGCACGGCCGCGGCGGCGGCTTCGTCTGCGGCGGCGGGTCCCGTCGCCTCACTCGAGAGGTAGCGGTCGACGAGGGCGTCGGGGGTGGACGGGTGGGCGAAGGCGAAGGGGTTGCCGTGGGGCGAGTAGGTGATGACGCCGACCTCCGCGCCGCAGAGGATGGAGAGCTCGGCGGCCTTGCGGAAGAGGCCCTTGTGGCGCTTGGAGAAAGTGACCTCGCGCGCGCTCGCGTCCTCGATGAGCCCGCCCTCGACCCCCTGCCGGCGCTTCGGCCTTCTCTTCGCCTCCTCCATCGTGGGCGATGGCGATGGATACTCTCCGGCGAGTCGCAAAAGAGAGAGAGAGAGAGAGAGAGAGATGAAGAGGGAGGAGGAGGGCTCTTGAACTTGGTTATGTCTGTGCAGTGCGCGAGAAGAAGTGGGGAGCGCAGCTTTCTTGAAATAGATTTTCTTTTTCTTATTTCCTTTTTCGTTTTTACTGGGGGTGAATTCTTGTGTCTGAATCCAGGACGGACGTTCTCCTGTATTTCTAATTTTCGGAGATATTCTTGTTTCCTTTTTCTTCCCTCGAAATCTTTATAGAGGGAGAGGGAGAGAGAAACCGTCAAGATTCTGTTCAACCGACTCTTTGTCCGCACGTGTTGATGGGTGTCGAACTGGACTGAAGAAGAGGTCTTGAACTGATCTCATGCCTCCGCTGTTTACTTGAAATTATTTCCCTCTTTTCTTATTTCTCTTTCCTTTTTAGTTTTCTCGAGGGGTAAAACCTTTTTAATCGAATTTCGGTTCTTGAAGAGAGATACGAAAATACACGGGCGCTTCTCTTGTGACGTCATGGGTATCCGACGATGGGCAGCCGTTTTTCCGTTTTCTTGTTTCTTTCTTTTTCGCAAACAGTGTTTTGTTCTTTCCTCGGATTATTTAGATAGAGACAGTTAATATTCACTTGAACAAGTTTTGCCGTTTTCGAACAAAAAAATAAAAAATAAAACTTTGCTGTTACAAAGAAAGGTTAATTATTACAAAAAAAATCATAAATTGATATGTATGTAACAAAAATACCCCAAACTAATTTTTTATTACAAAAACCTCAAATACTTTCATAACAAATTTATTATCCATTAGTTTCTATTAAATTAAATTAAAATCAAGAAAAATAAAAAACGTATACATCGTGATAAAGGAAAGGTAAAATCCTAAAGTAGTATCTCTGTCAATTGTTCGCATGTCACTCAACTCAGCAATTTAACGTTAAAATTTAATATAAATTAAAATAAGGATAAATTTGCCATAACTGTACTAATTTTGGATTTTTTGTAATAAAAAACTAATTTGAGATTTGCTACAAGTGTATCGGTGTAAGTATTTTCGTGGTATTAACCCTTAATATCTGTTTATTTTTAAAAAATGAATTTTTTTATTAAATACGTTTAATAATTGTCTCGAAGATATTTAAGTAGTTATTAAAGATTCTATGATTGGAAGAGATTTTCTCTGATACTTTTTTTTGGTCGGTTTTTCTCTGATATATTTTTTTTTTGTCAGTCCTACTCTATACCTATTCTACACTCACTCTCAGACTTTTGCCCTGCTACCTCTTGCAGGGCATGGGCGTCGAAACCCACTTCTACGTCTCCACCCCATCCCTCCCTGAGAAAGTGGGTGTTTGAACCCCTCACCTCCCTCTTCCATGTTGGAAAGGTGGCCACTGGCGCGAATCCCAGTGGTTTTCTCTGATACTTTGATTCTCGTGTTTTAAGTCTTCAGTTCAATTATTTTTCGCCCCTTCACACCGTGAAATCTCGTTTCGCGTTTACCTCCGCATTATAAGATAATTATTTTATATATGTTTATACCCTCAATAAATATCCAAATTGGTATCATGGCGAAACAATGTATATATAGAATGATAACCTAAAATTCCTTGACGCAATAATCATGTAATTTAAATATCTTTCATGGACTCTAAACTTAAATTTGTTTTCATATTATTCTAAAATAACCCAGATGACAACATGCATTCTATAATTTCTCGAGAAATTATCATGAAACTCATGTAATTACGACGGGTTACAATTGAAGGTCTGTTTCTCGAAGGGACCATACGAACATTTATATTAAGTGAATTTTTTGAAGATTTTCACCACTTATTCTGAAGTGAAATATTGATTTTAGATAAGGTGCGAACAATATCAGTGCACTGAGAATTGCTAAAATGTCTTTAATCAGTCACTTATGAAGTGTTCGGGGCACTCGTTAACGAAATTCTATCCATCGAGAGAGCGTCACGCCTCGAGTTGATATGGAAATAAACAATAGCTATCTCCAGGCTACAATTAATGAAAAAAAAAAAAAAAACTTAACTGAAAAAAGAAAAGAAGAACGATATCATTGCTACTTCTTGATAAAAGCCAAGCTATCTAAGATCCCAATCCCATCTTCATCAGCCGCCTTGGACTCCGAAACGTACTGTTGGACCACCAGAACTGAAGCTTGCCTGTTAAAACTCGACGATACGAGTATGTCACCGATGGCCCCGAGCTCCGGGTACTCGCTCCACTCTGCCAGCCCGAACGTGAGCGGCGATATGGACCGCTCACCCCGCCCGACGATGTACAGCTCAAATTCGCGCTCCATTTCCCTTATGGCCGTCACGGTCTCGTTCCCATTGTTCACCGTCACCTCGCGGTAGGTTATCGACTCATTGCCCGAGTTGTTCCGGCGGAACTCGGTGATGTAGACGTCGTCGAGCCGCTTCTGCCTCTCCGCGTCGGAAATGATGGTCAGGATGCCATGCCGCTCTGGGAGATCCATGGGCTCGATGTCCACGACGTCGTTGCCCGGGAGGAATCTCACCACCGTGAGCCTGATGGAGGGGTGGCCCGCCATCCGCCATGCGTAGGCAAGCGCCTCACGGTCATCATGGCCCCCGATGAAGAGCATGGCAGCCTGGCGGGTCACGACACTGTTCGACTCTGTCCGCCGCATTGCCGCAAGCCCACGGTCGACGAAGAGGGCCACGGAGCAGGGTGCGTTCACAAGCACGCTTCGGTTAACCGGCCGGAACGCGGGCTCGGCGTCCTCCATGGCCCCAGCCATCATGGGCCGGCGGTGGAACGGGAGGATGATGAGCGAGACGCGCTTGTCCTCGGCGAGGCCGCACACGTCTTCGCACATGCTCTCGTATGGGGACAGGATGGTCAGGAGCTGGGCCGACGCCGACCGGTTCTGGTACTCGAAGTCCTCCAAGGACTTCATGATGTGCTCGGACTGCGCCGAGTCATGGAGGTGGGTCCTGCTGGGCTTGTGCGGGTCGTGGACGATGAGCGTCGCCGTGGCGCATCCCGTGACCTCGACAAGGTGGAGCCCGAACACGGTGAAGGGTGAGTGCATGTTGCCCGTGGAGAGCTCGAGGAGGTTGACGATGGGCGAGACGTGGCGCGTCGAGTAGATGCACGAGAGGACCCGGAACTCAGTGTTGGACCCGGCTGCCTGAATGGACCGGAGCGTGTAGTGCATGAACCGCTTGGTCGGGCCATAGACGACGTCGATGAGTGGCGCGACCGAGCCTGTCATGATCAAGAAAGCCAGCACCATGATCGTGTATTGCTGGATGGTCAAGGCCTAAAATCACAAGTGATCACAACAAGCAAGTAGAGTCTGTCATGGAGTGTATGAGATTGTATTTTTGTGCTATTTAAAGAAAGAAAAATAATCCAATGCTACTGAAGAGGCGATTCAAGCTTCACGGAAAATAAATTCCAATACCAGTCGACAAAAGAGAAGTTATTACTCAGCATATTGATTATTGGACTGACGATCTGTGAACGATTACTCAATTTGAATTCCCACACCAATTATAAGTGGTCGTTGTCAAAACAGACCTGGTTTGCATGATTTACAAACTAAACAGTTTATTTTTCTTGTCAATGTGGACTTGACCTATTTTTCTTAGATAGTATCCACTCAAAATTCAGAAAAAATTGCGGTTTGGATATAGGAAACAAAAAGGACGAACATGAGAAGAATCTTACCCCTTTGTCCCAGGCCACATCAAGCAGAGCCAAACCCAAGAGGCTCTTGCAGTTCATGAGCAGTCCTAGGACAATACCTTCCCTAGGTTGTACGTTGAAGAACATGGATATCCCCATGGTGCTCAGGACTTTCGCCAACCATCCTAGACATATCACAGAAACGGTCAATCCCCAATCCTGCAGCCCCTCGAGCTCCCACAGATCGGCGCGTATTCCGCACACCACGTAGAAGAACGGCAACAGAATGCCGGCCACGTATTCCTCGATCTTGAGTACCAATATCGACCCGAGGTCGCGGTTCGGCATTATCAATCCGAACACGAAGGCGCCAACCACCGCGTGCGTGCCGATGATGTCCGTGATCAGCCCAAAGATCGAGACCCCCATCAAGATAATCAGCACGTAGTGGTCGCTGTAATCCCTTTCCTTGGAAGTCTTCCTGATTATCCACGCGAGAGCCGGACGGAATCCGAAGAGGCATACCAATATGAATCCGATGATAGCGGCGAACGGATAATAGAAGTCTTCGCCCTTGACACTGATCGGCATCACCACTATGATGAGGACCCACGCGCAGATGTCGCTGACGACGGCCGCAGCTGTCGCGGTCCTCCCGATGTCGCTGTGGAGGAGCTTGACGCTCGCGAGGATCTCCGATAGGACGGGCGACCCCGTGAACGTCAGGGCTATGACCCAGAACATGGCACCGAGCTCATTGGCATCCCGGGCACGGCTGAAGCTCTTCACCATGTAGAAGGTGCTTATCCCGACAATCCCGGGGAGGAAGAAGGCTGCCAGTGCGATTGAGGTGGCCTTCTTCCCGATCAACGCCAACGCAGACAAGTCGAACCGGAGCCCAACGAGGAACAGATGGTACATGAGGCCTAGATATCCGACCGTCTCGATTTTCACATAACTCCTCTCTGGAAAGACATTACTGAAGTAGGGGCATTGCCCGAATGCGGTCGGACCGATCAGCAAGCCACACTACATTGCAGCAAGAAGACGAGATCGGATCAGCAATCAGAAAGAACGTTACGTTGAAATCATGTGAAACGTTTGTACTCACGAGGATCTCGGCGACGATCCGAGGCTGACGAAGAGGCCTGAGGGCGAAGATGAGGGCGTGCGACATGAAGATAATGATCCCGAGCTGATTGAGGAACACCGAGACGGATTGCCGGGGGGAGCCCGGCTCTCGCCAGATATCACCAGAGTGCGACACATGTTCTATGTAGCACTGGCCCGTCTTGTCCAGGTACCCGCTCTGGGCCATTGCAATCTCGCCGTGGAAACCCTAGTCTTCGGTCCTGGAAACTCCAGAAGCATGAAGCTTTTCCGGCCGGAAACGAAAACCCTCTTTTTCGTCGAAGAGAAACATGCATCAAATGGGGAGAGAGAGAGAAAAAGAGAGAGAGAGAGAGGGTTTCAACGGTTGAGTTATGGAATTTCGATCTTTCGTCCTTCCGTTTGATAATTTCATGTTTGTTAGCAATCAGACAACTATTGAACAGACGATTTCAACTGTGAAAGTTGGTAAGGGTCTGACTCTTGTTCGAGCTCTTGAAACCCTCGTTAGCGGTTTCTCGCGCTGTGTTCCATAACAAACGAAGAACAAACTTGCGACTACCTTTAAGGCAAGCCAACATAATTTAACCTTAAAAAACCAAAGAGAGAAAAAACGACACGATTGGTCCACGTAGTATCTAAGCTTTCACTTATTCAATTTAGCCATGGAACTTTAGTCCGATGTATAACGTGGTCTTTGGAATTTTAAATCTTTTCACATAGTCTAGGGATTACATCAAACATTTACAAATAATTTGATAACTATGATGAACAGGATGATAATGTAAAGTAAAACAAAATTTGGGATCACACTATATAAATTAAAAGCTTAAAAACAACATTATACATTGAACTAAAATTTATGGGTTGTTTATGCTACTATCCCAAACAAAAAAAGATATTAATGTCCTATGTGGTTTGATCCAACGCATTCACAATTTGAGCAAAAGCCATATATATAAACCTAGACTATATCTATTGTAACACATTTATTTTAATTTCTTTTTTTTCGGTGACACTAAAAATCTTAAACTTATAGTTGTATGACACGTTTACATGTCGTTAACTTAGAAGTCTGTTTACATGGACACCCAAAAAGTAAATAGTGTTGACATGAGCCTACATGGCTCGAGTGAAATAAAAACAACATTATGTTGACTGAAAATATATTTAATAGAACATTAATAAAAGATAAATATGTCACAAATATATAAATTTTGAATTTTTATGTCACAATAAAAAGTTTAGAATAAATATATTATGGTAGACATAGTTTATGATTTTTAATGTCACAAAAGGAGTTTAGATTAAATATGTCACAATTGACATAATTTGAAATTTTTTATGACTTTTTTCTTTACAATAACGAAAGTAACGCTAATTAACCATATTGTAATAAATCTCGTTAGTGTGCCCATTGTCAGGAGCTATCATCTTCCTCTAAGTTCCACATCCTCGGTCGGCCTCCTTTATTACTTTTCGATGGCTAAAATGGACGTGTCGGGGAGGGAACCGCCGGCTCTCTAGTTACTTTGCTGGATATTGAAATTCAATAAATAAAAAAAAAAGGATTAATATTCACAAAAATCCTAAATTAGTAGGTTTATAATAAATTTATCTCAAAATAATTTTTTATCACAAAAAAAAACCTCGAACCAATATACTTGTGACAAATTTACGATTCATTTATTTTTATTAAATTTTATTGTCAATTTGTTAAGTGGATTAACACATAGCAGTCGTTAGCTGTACCGGTTTGGAGTTTTACCTTTAGTTTGTCACAAATGTACCGATTTATAATTTTTTGTGATATTAATTCAATTTATATAAAATTAATGGAGGGTAAATTTGTTATAAATGTATCGATTTGTGAATTTGTTTGGGGTAAGTTTATCATTAATGTATTAGTTTTGGGTTTTTTTATATTAACCTTAAAAAATAATATTCTTTTTTGGGAAAAATTGCACCGACAATCTTCATTTGAATATGACTTCAAATGGTAATTTTTTAGCCTTGCTAGTGACACGGCCCACGGACGAAGCATGATCCAAGATTGACCGGATGGGGCCATGTCACGCACAAGGGATAGCCAATGCGCATCCCACGATCGATCCATAAATGACCCATGATCAATGCATGATTGGGCCATACGCAATGCAAACAAAAGCCCATGACCATTCACCTTCTCTATGTCAGGTGGCCCTGCCCTTGCTTCTGACACATGCCTAGGCTTTCTTAGGCCTAGAGACATTGAGTAGCATATTGTACAGACTTGTAATGATGGCGTATATTCAAATACAGCCGTTAGATCGGAGGGACGATCAACGAATGAGATAAGACTTAAACTTGTATAAATATGAGTCTTTCCCCCTTTATTGTGTTCAGTTCATTCATAACAAATACACTTGTCTCTTTGTTCATACGACCCTCGTGTTCGTGCGTGTGCATATGGGGTTGACTTGGGAGTAAAATTCTAAGACCGCACAAGTGTTTGATCGTTTGAAATCAACCGACCTGTGACATGTTAGTACGGAGATGGTGCAATAATGACCACATATTGCAATTTGAGGAAGATGGGCAATCGAAACTACTTATTTAGACATAGTTTGATGTATTTAAATGAAATAAATTTGAGGATACTTCGGTAGTGTTTGTTTGTGTTTCTTTTTTTTGTTTATAAACAAAATTCTTGTTTTTTTGTTTCGAGGAATAAAAAAAGAAGAAATGCGTTTGTTTGTGTTTTTATTTTAAATTTATTTTTTTATTTTCAAAAATACATTTGGAACATAAACAATAAATAAGAAAAACGTGTTTCTTATTTCTACAACAATTTTTAAGAAAAAAATTCTCTCTCCTCTCTTTTTCTTCTTTTTTTTTATTTCTATTTTTCTTTTTCTTTGGCCGGTCGTTGGTCACGGCCATGGCCGGCGACGCCGTTGAGGGTCGGCGACCTCACCAGAGTGTTCCGACCCCGGCGAGGCTCGGCCTCGTCAAACCACCGTCAAGCGACATGCCCAACCAAGGTGAGGCCAACCTCGCGCTGACCGGCAACGCTCGACCTCGCCTTGGCTGGGCAAGCTTGGCCTCATCGGATCTGGGCGAGCTCAAGCTCGCCCAGCCAAGACGAGGCTCGGCCTTGCTAAGGGTTGGTGAGCCTCACCGTGGCTGGGCAAGGCCGCCGGCCCTTGTTGGCCGGTTGCCGGCCATGGCCAAGGTCAGCGACCGGCAAAACGAAGAAAAAATAAAAAAAGGAAAAATAAAATTAAAATATTAAAAAAAAAAAAAAAATATATACAAGTTTACCAAACACGTTTTTGTTCTTTTTCTATTTGTGGAGCAAATTTACTAAACGCGTTCTTCTGTTCAAAAATTGTTATCGGGGCATAAATACTTTTTTATATTTCTGTTCTCTAGAACAATTTTTGAATGGAAACACAACACGAACAAATGCACCCTTTCAAGCCAAAAACATTTATGGGAATATTAATTCAAAATTAAATCTATCATTCGACAGTTTATTTGTAATATGTAGATGAAGATAATACGGTTGCGGAATTTCTTGTACTTTCATATTGTGTCAGAAATTTCTAGAAAAAACACTAGATTTTGAAAATCTTAAGTGAACAAAAGAACGAAAATAACATGCATAAATTATTTACACCAATTATTAAATAGATTTTGCATAGCTTCCAAAATGTAGGAAAAAAAAAGTAGGGAAGAAAAGCTCGTGTGCAGTTTTTTGTTGCGTTCATCAAAGAGGTGACATCAAAAAGGAGCCCGTCAAGTCTATTCGGGTGTCCAGCAACCGTGATAATCCTTCTAGCTGAGTCTTGAAAATTCAAAATAACAAATTGCACATAAAAAATGAGAAGTCATGTAAATGTACAATAACATCTTCCTCAATGTGAAAAAAAAATGTTATTTTATATTTCGGAGATTTGATTCTTATTCTCAATAACTTTAGGGAAAATGCCATCAAAAACCTTAAACTTTGCACAAAGTGACAAAAATGCCCCAAACTTTTTTTTTGCATCACGAAAAACCCCAAATTTTACAAACCGTGACACATTTACCTCATTGAGGACATTTTCATCTTTTTTTATTTTTATTTTTTTATCTTCCCTCCGCTTTGGCGGCGTCCGGCGAGGGCTACCCTTGCCGGTGTCGGCCCAAGCGAGGGCCGCCCTCGCCTGATGCCGGCGAGGGCGACCCTTGCCTGGGTCGAGCGAGGGCCTCCCGCCAGATACGGCGAGGGTTGCCCTCGCCTGAAGCAGGCAAGGGCAGCCCTTGCCCGACGCCGGTGAGGGCCGCCCTCGCTTGCGTCGGGCGAGGGGTGCCCTCGTTGGCGTCAGGCGAGGGCGAGGGCAGCCCTCACCGGACGCCGGCCGGAGCCGGCGGAGGGAAGAGAAAAGAAAAAAAAAAGAAAAAAAAGAAAAATGTTTTTAAAAGCAAAATGACCAAAATGCCCCTAAGATTTAGGGTAAATGTGTCACACAAATGAAAGTTTGGGGTTTTTTGTGTCACGAAAAATAGTTTAGGGTAAATGTGTCACGGTTTGCAAAGTTTGGGGTTTTTCATGATGCAAAAAAAGTTTTGGGTATTTTTGTCACTTTGTGCAAAGTTTAGGGTTTTTGGTGGCATTTTCCGTAACTTTAACAATTAATCATTGGAATTTGCCCTAGTAGCCATCTTTCTAACATGGAAGGGAGATGTGAGAGGTTCAAATCTTTACCTTCTTAGGGGATGGGGTGATAATGCTTAAGTTTCATGAGTGGGTTTCGACTCTCACGTCCTGTAAACGGTAGGGCAAAAGTCTGGGAGTGAGTATAGAGTAGGAATGGAGTAGGACTGAAAAAAAAAAATTTAACAATCTCTTTTTAGCGGTACTATATTCATATACTTAATTTCCTTCAGACTATTTTCCCCTTGCTTTTTTTTTCCCGATATTTGAGCAAATCTCAAGTGAGATTTTCCGTTCACCGAGCAAAATAGGTATTCGATTTCATTGAAAATTTTAGCCGAGGTACGGCACTGTTTCTTTCAAAAGATTAGTTAATAAATTCTCTATTTTCTCCGACCAAAAAACAAAAAATCTCTATTTTCAATTTTTTTATTTTACCAAATCTCTAGTTTCAAAAAAAATTCGGAAGGCTGCTCACCACGACGACGGGAGAGTCACGTGACGCACGTGAGATGGCGCCTGGCTCTCCTCCAGTTTCCCGCCATTTCCCGCCCCCGCCCTCCCCTCTGTTTCCCGCCATCTCCGACCTCGATGCAGAAAAGGGGCAAAGCGCATCAAAATTAGGGTTACTCTCTCTCTCTCTCTCTCTCTCTCTCTTGCGTTCCTTCTTCTTCGCCGGACGGGACTTCACGAGGCGAGCTCCGAGCGATGGACGTCAGCGAGGAGGTGCGGGCGGCTCACAAGCGCGAGCTGCTGGCTTTCCTGGAGAACGATGTGGGTCGTCTTCTTCGCCTCGATTCGCTGCAGTATCGCGTCGAAGCGATGTCGGACTGAATCGATTTTTTTTTTTTTGGGTGGGTTTTGCTCCGTGATTTCAGGTCGGGAGGATGTACATGGACGACATCAAGACGATGATCAACCACAAGCGCCGCCGCCTCATCGTGGACATCTCCGATCTGCACTCTTTCCGCGACTTGGCGCCCCGGTCGGTTTCCTTCGTTCATTTCAGAATCGGCTGTTGTTGTTGGGCCAAGGATGGCTTATCGAGTGTTGTCTGCGTGTTGGGGGGGGCTGATTCGGATGATTGTCTTTTTGTTGGGTTCGAATTATCATTTTGGATGGAAAGAACGTAAATGAAAACAGATTGATTAGGCTTTGTTCGTTTAACTTTTTGATTCCTCTCAGGAGCTAAAGCTCTCCAGTGCGTTATGCATCCAATTAATATGGCATTTTCAGGGTTTGTCCTGAAATTGTTGGTTATACATCGCCCTGATGCGATGGGAGTTTTTGCTTTTCCTACTATTTCGTTCAGAAAGGCTAATTTGCTTACTTCGATGAGGTCATGTCCGTTTTACTTGATTATTTAATTGATTATCTATAGTATTGATTTTCAGGATCTTAAGAAACCCCGGTGAATACATGCAAGCATTTTCCGATGCGGTGACTGACCTGGTTCACAGAATCGATGGGAAGTACTTGAAGGAAGGAGAGACTGTTCTCGTTGGCTTTGAGGGGCCCTTTGTTTCTCGCCGCGTCACTCCTCGGGAGCTTCTCTCCGAATACATTGGCTCTATGGTCTGCGTCGAGGGAATTGTGACTAAATGTACGTTCTCTTGACTAAGACTGTTGTTCTTACTGTTGCTTTCATTGAGGGTGGGATACCAAACTCCTCTTGAGGTTTCGAGAGCCCATATAATTCTATCCTTTGGAAATATTACCCGAATGGTATTTCTTACTTGAATTTCTTGGTTCCCTAGCTGAAGCTGATAGTTGATTCCCTAACAGTAGACATTCTAGAGGTTCAGACATGAAGATAAGTGGTTCAATTGGTTAGCAAATATCATGATATGCTGCATATGAGGCATTGACATAGCCTTTGTTTATGCAGTCTTTACTTTGGTACCTTTCTTTACATGATCGTTTCGCTGGGCACTAAGTTGGCTTTGTTTATTACTTGGGCTAATGAATCCCACAGTACCTAGACTGTGCAACTTCCTGAAGTTTTGGACATTAGCGAAGATGATTTAAGATGTAACTACTCATGAACTGAATGCATTAAAAGTACCAGATACTTCATACATGGTTTTGGATGTTATCCATCTGCTCAAGACTGTATGGACCTGTACTTCTTGGATGCATACCTCTTATGTTCAACTGAGTTACACAGTGAAATTAATTTATTGTGTAATAACTTAACATTATGATAATTGTTTTACCAGAATTTGGCCCTTAAATGTACAAACATGGTCTTCGATTTCAATTACACATCTGAACATGCTATCAGATGCATTTCCACCAATTTCGCATATATGGGAGTATCATAACTAAATACTCTTTTCAGGTTCTCTTGTGAGACCAAAGGTGGTCAAGAGTGTACACTTCTGCCCCTCAACTGAGAAGTTCACTACACGAGAATATCGAGACATAACATCCAACTTGGGTCTGCCCACAGGTTCTGTCTATCCAACAAGGGTAAATCCTATACCATTTGGAAAGCTTATTATTAATGATTTATAAAGGGCCTTTTATGATGAAACTGTTTTTTCAGGATGAGAATGGTAATTTACTGGTTACGGAATATGGACTCTGTCAATACAAGGATCATCAGACCCTTTCAATGCAAGAAATGCCTGAAAATTCTGCTCCTGGTCAACTTCCACGAACAGTGGATGTAATTGTGGAAGATGACTTGGTTGATTGTTGCAAGCCTGGAGACCGTGTGGCTATTGTAGGAATATACAAAGCCATCCCTGGGAAAAGCAAGGGCAGTGTAAATGGAGTATTCAGGTAAATATTAGGCATTCAAGCAAGCTTCATTGTCACTCTTTCCAGCTTGAACTTCTCATGCTCCCATTTTGTGTTCTGTAGGCTTGACAAAGTAATTGTTTTGCAGGACTGTCCTGGTAGCTAGCAATGTTTCCCTTCTTAATAAAGAGGCAAATGCACCAATCTACACTCCAGAGGACTTGAAAAACATTAAAATGATAGCAGGGAGAGATGATACATTTGATCTACTTGGCAATTCGCTGGCACCTTCTATATATGGTCACTCGTGGATAAAGAAAGCAGTGATATTGCTGATGCTTGGTGGAGTTGAAAAGAACTTGAACAATGGTACCCATCTACGAGGGTGAGTATTATTTGATTAGCATTTGGCATTAATTTCTATCCTAGGCATGGCCCCTAGTTCCCTTCTTCATGCTTTCTGAGTTACTCTTGCATATTTCTTTCTATTAGTGACATAAACATGATGATGGTTGGTGATCCATCTGTTGCTAAGTCTCAACTATTAAGAGCCATCATGAATATTGCACCATTGGCCATATCAACAACAGGTCGCGGTTCTTCTGGAGTTGGTTTGACAGCTGCTGTTACGTCTGATCAAGAAACAGGTAATGCATCTGGAAGACCTATCAAACACATTTCATCATGTGATGAGTTCATTGATGCTATTGCTTTGTTTTAATTAGGGGAAAGAAGGCTGGAAGCTGGTGCAATGGTTCTTGCTGATAGAGGAGTTGTCTGTATTGATGAATTCGACAAAATGAACGACCAAGATCGGGTTGCCATACATGAGGTCATGGAGCAGCAGACTGTTACTATAGCCAAAGCTGGTATCCATGCATCATTGAATGCTCGATGCAGTGTGGTAGCTGCTGCCAATCCCATATATGGAACTGTAAGAGAGCATGTGTTGCTAAATTCTTAATAGGATGGATTTTGACACCAATGCAGTATTTGATGTATTTGACAACTCATCCTCCTACTAAATCCATTTTGCTGTCTTTCTTGCAGTATGATCGATCTTTGACTCCTACAAAGAACATTGGCCTTCCGGATTCTCTTCTTTCTCGTTTTGATCTACTTTTCATTGTATTGGATCAAATGGACCCTGATATTGACCGTCAAATCTCTGACCATGTCTTGCGCATACACCGATACCGTTCCACGTTTGATGGGGGTAAATGTCATGATTGTGATTCTAGACTTTTAGTCATTGATATATGTTTGCATTATAGGAGTAGAAATTGTGATTCTAGACTTTTAGTCATTGATATATGTTTGCATTATAGGAGAAGCCGATGGAAGTTCACGGTATGGGAGGGAGGATGAAGCAGATGCTGAATCATCTGTTTTTGTCAAGTATAACCGTATGCTTCATGGAAGGAAAACAGGAAAGCGTCAGAAGAATGACTCTCTCACCATCAAGTTCCTTAAAAAATACATCCACTATGCAAAACACAGGATTCAGCCCGAGCTAACGGATGAGGTTGTGATGATTCTTTTTCTTTTTTTATTGTTAATCGATTGTAATTGAAACGAAAGTGGCTTGAGAAAGCTAGTATGAGTGCCGACTATCCATGGTGTTTAGCCTACTTTGATATTATGGAAATGTGAGGTGGTGCTCTTCTCAAGGTTTAGTTTTGCAGGCATCTGAACACATAGCTACTGCATATGCAGAGCTCCGCAATGCCAGTTCGAATGCACAGGTACCTCTACTAATCTCATATTTGGGGAGTCAATAATTTATTTTCATGACTTACCTGGTTTCCTAACTTCCGCAGACAGGAGGAACTCTGCCAATCACAGCAAGAACATTAGAAACCATTATACGTCTATCTACTGCCCATGCCAAGCTTAAATTAAGCAGAAAGGTACTTGAATTTGTTCATTTGAATTCATTATGCAGGTTTATTACATGAATAACTGGGTCATTTTATACGTATAATCAGGTTACAAAGTCTGATGTGGAAGCTGCACTAAAAGTATTAAATTTTGCTATTTATCACAAAGAATTGACCGATATGGAAGAGCGTGAGCAAGAAAGAGAGAGAGAATTGGGGAGAAAACGCCAGGCTGATCGACATGCTGGTCAAACTAATGAAGATGATCATGGCTCTACCATCAATGCAGCAGGGTAACTATACATGATCTGCTTTTCTCTTAATGGGTTTTATTTTGTTTTTTTTTGGTGAAGAATGGATTTTATTTTGTTTGCTTCTGCTACTGCATGAAAATTTCCATATTCCAGAGTTTTCTCTTGTATTGACATGGAATTGCTAAATTACATCACGACCCCTTATATCTGACTCTACCATTTGATCCCATCAACAAAAAAAGTTAATTAATAAGCTTCCAATTTGGTCTAAGATTGCTATTGTCCAATAAACTTCAAGTGAAAGGGAGAATTAACAGTAACTCTGCACATTATTTTATTCTGTAGGACCAAAACTACTTTAGGATTTTTAGCTGCAGTCTGCGGACTATTATATCTAGGAATTTTTATTTATTTATTTATTTATAATGCTGAAAGGCCTGTGATTCTTAAGTTTTTACTGAGCACTTCTGATGATATTTTTGTCTTTTTTGGGAAATTTGGTGAATTTGGGGAAAGTAGTCACTGGGGTTGCCAAATTGTCAATCCTTGTTTACCATCTGATGCATTTTAGGTTGTTATCATTCAGAAGAGTTAACTGTCTCTCCTGCATTGAGCTAATGTAGCTCACTGCCGAATACAACTTTTATAGGAGTTTTGCTTTTTTGCTTTTGTTCTTGTTTTGCTGAGTGATCAAGGTCCTACTCTGCAAATCCAAGTGGGTTAATAGCAAAGCTTTCCCCTGCATTAGTATAGTGAATTTCTTTGGCAGCTTGCTTTCAATGGGTTCTTTCCTTTCTCGTGATCTTCTGTCCACCTATGTGGCCGGACTTACAATCTTCTGTGTACTCCCTCGTCCTTTCTTTTGGTTAGCTCAACTGATGCAATGGAAGTAGATGACGTGCCCGCAGCACCACCTGCAACCCTGTCTCAAGAAAGGTATCATTAAGGATGTTTCTTTGGGCGCTGATTTATTTGCTGTGTAGATCTCAATTTTGCCCCCTTTTGACTTTTTGCAGAATAGAAGCATTCAATACTATATTCGGTCAACATATGCGAGTCAAACGCTTGGAGAGTATATCGATTGTGGAACTTGAGACGATCATCAATGGGATTGCAACTAATCCCTACTCAAGCACACAGATAATGTCACTTTTGCAGGTAGAGAAAAGTCATTTACCTATTTGCACCCAATGCATTGGTTTGAAGGCCTTCAAATGCCATGCATTTGTACAAGAATTCATTTATATTCTAGTCCAAACTCTGATTTCGCTATTGTGATGTCATGTGATTAATGGACTATTTTCATTTTATCAGCGACTGGAAGGTGAGAACAAAGTGATGATAATTGGTGACGTGGTGCACATGGTTATTAGCTGACTGTTAAGAGAGGAACACCTGTGGTGCCAAAATTCTGGACCGTCCCTCTTCATCTTCATCTGCAAGTTGCTGCTCGTTAGCTCCTGTCCAGCCAGGTCCATTTTTAAAGAAAAAAGCCATATTGTTGACGGCTTAATCTTTTGTTCATTACCTTCATACTGCTTTTAGAGCTTCCAGTATTATCTTTCTTTGTAAGTGGATTTTTTATTCATCCTTCCGTGGTAGTTACTGTCATCTGAGAGTGGTACCTCCCTTGTTCAGTCACTGTAAATTAAAAGGATTGAAGGTCGTTATTCTATGTCATGGTATAATTATCAATGTTTTCAGTTTGCACGCCTGCTTGCTGATTGCCGGGATGTGGTTCGTCTCCTCTCTCTCGTGTTGTCGAAATGTTGGGTTTTGCGGTGTGTTTCTCCAGTGAGATGTAAAGAAGTGTTGTGTCATTTTGCTCTATGGGTCGTTGATGTGCTAGGGGAAAAATGTAGGCTGAGCGTTTCTTCTTAAAGTACATTATGCTTAGTCATTGGGTCGACTCTTTATGTTAATTTCCGTGACTTAAAGAAGCAATGTCTGCTTTATCAGCAACCGGCACAGACTCCAAAGCTACATCAGAAGCAAGTGGTCTGGGGAAAATGCAGCATGTATAGCAGAAAGATCAGGTCGTGAGCATCTCTTAAGTAACGCAAAGTATCTGATTGCTAATGCTGTAGGATGAAATTGTTGAGATATGGGAGGGGAGTATTTTTCCCCCCTTTTTCTCCATAAAAAATCTCTAGAAAAATGATTCCTAAAAGAGATTTGTCCGAAAACTAATTTACAGACTAGATTTCTATGTCAGTATTGTCTAGTCATCGGCCTTTTAATCCTTGTCATTTTTACTTATTTCATCAAGGCTTATAGTAGTTTTTGACACTATTCACAAACTTTAATATTTCAGAAATAATCTATCGTAAATAATGAAATCGTAAGAAGAAGACTGATTGTTACACCGCAAAATTAATCTCTCCTTGAGTTATTCAAGATACGCGCAAGCCAAGTTTTAAACTTAATTTTATAATGATATGATCTATATTTAGTATAACTGCGAAAGTAGTGGTAAAAGTAATCCATTTCACTTAAAGTAAATTTGAATCTAAATGTTCAAAACATGAACGGGAATCTATATTATATGTAGCCTATTGTATTAATTAAAAATTTACAAGAGATTAAATTTTGGAGCAATAAATCAATAAAGTAAAACTAAGTAGTTGCATGTGTGCTAGTTCTTTGGATTTGGTTGGATCTATTGAAAAGTTGAGGATTAACAATCCTTTTTAGAAATAGAATGGATTTGGTCTAATGCATACGCAAGGAAGATAATCAATAAAGAAAGAAGATGAGTTCTTTATTTTATCACTTAAAAGCCATGCGAGATGAAAGTCTTGTCCAAAGTTTTGCATGAGAGGAAGAACTAAAGAATCCTTTTTCGATTCTGACCATTCCATTTTAGTCCTTGCTTTTGGCTGCTTTACCTTCAATTTTCAAAGAACAAAAAAAAGTTGCACGCGAGGTGACCCGGATAAAAAAGGTGACGACTACACAATTTTCAGGCATGATTGGGGAGCAAAAAAATCTAGTTCAAGAAATAATTTTGAAAGAGATCTATTTGAGAATTGCTTGCTAAGGAATTTATTTGAGAATTCACTTGCTTAATGTTTCAGTCTTTGTAGCATTTTTGCAAATCGCTTCTAATACATTCCTTCATGCCTAATGTTTTCGGTGGATGTCTGTAATCCCTGAAAACTGGTTTATGCGAGTTTTTGATTTGTTAATCACATCCCCCGTTCAACCCGACCCGACTTTGAAGCTTGGAACCGCTAAAACGGGTGTTTGGGGCCAAACCTTAATAGAAATGACGAGGCCCACCCTCGCCAAAACGGATGTTTGGGCCCAAAGTCCAAGAGATTTGAAAATGCTAGGGCCCACCAAAATGGGTGTTTGGGCCCACTGGCACAAAGGGGAAACTCCGCCAAATGGAGAAGAGGGCTACGGGCAAAGAATTTCTTTTCTTGCTTTCGTCCATTGAGCTTCTATTGCTTACATGTACAAATTGGCATGCGTTTTTTATTTAAACATTTCTACCTTAACAATCACGCTAAAACCAGGATTTACAATTAACATTTTCTCAACACCTACAACAATAGGTTCACTCTTTCATGGCCCTAGCCAAATGGCCTCCATCGTGCGACAGTGCGATACACAACAAGCCAAAGCAACAAGTTATCCTTCCTTTCTAAGTATCATTTCCCTTGATCAGTATTGTGGAATGCCTCATTGTGACCAACTTTTAACTTAGTGATCTCGTGTCTTGTGTAGGGCATGCGACTTAATTTAACAATACCACTAATTGCATCTTGTTGCGAATATCATTAGGAGAGTAGCCTCAACTATCGATCTATATGTGTATAGTTGGCTAATCACACCTTTAGATGACTTTCACATGATATTCCTTTCATCACTTGATTCCTAACACAAATTTTGCGACACCACTCATCATGCAGTGGTATCGTCCATATCACATTTGTCAAGCTTCTTCTAATAAAACATAGCTCACTTCCATGCCTTCATTGAGTGAAAAAAATCGGATTGTGACATTCTCCTCACCTAATTTCAGTAACGCCCTCATTGTAGGCTATTTCGTCGCTTCTTGGCATTTCACTAATTATCATCGCCCCTCCTTGAGTCTTTCATGAATGACTGAGGCTCGACCAACAGAGCACATCACTAGATGTTGCTTCCTCGCACTCCCTTCGTCTTATATGAATGGCGTATGCTTGTCCAATAAAAACACATCTTTCGTCACTTACACCAATCAAGGCTTTCCGCACTCAAAGCTATCGAAGTAGCATTAACAGGCACATATAATTTAGAAACCCTGCTCTCTTACTATTTGTTATGGTCCAAATTGATTGGGCTTGGTTATGAATCATGAGATACTTTTCAAGTCGATACAATAGGTCAGCCTTCCTTTCTAGAAACTATTCTCATGATTTGTATTGTAAAATATCCCATTGTTGCTGACAGTACGATATTTTCTTTTAACTCAACTGTCTTGTTTCCCAAGCAATCAATTCAACACAATAACTAGTTTCAGCTTGTCACCATCATTGAGAGACAAGCATTACCTCTTAATTAGATTGTGCACGAACAATCAACTTCATATTAGAACATTGTTTGCATAATATTTCTCAAGTCACTTGATTTCAATCACACTCTCAGTTCTCTCATTATCTAGTTGTATTGTCATAGTCCAGAGATTTTCAATGCATGATGGATTGAAGATGATCCGAAAAAACCTGGTGAACCTTAAAGTTTCTAAAGTTTTAAGATTTTTCGAATACTTTGGAATACTCCTAGGGATAGACGGCATACAAAACTTACATTATTTTGGAGAACTTTTATATTTAAGGTGGGTAATTGATAAATAAGAAGATAGAATCTTCATTGATAGATTAAAGGAAGGAAGAACTAGGAAAATACTCTTATATATATATAGAGAGAGAGAGAGAGAGAGAGAGATTCCCTTCCCTTTTCTTATTTGTATCATCTCATTAATAATATGAATTTAAAGTGTCTAATAATTTTAGTGTGGTGGAGGGGGTGAGGGAACGCAGCAGGATAATTAGGGTGCATATGATAAAATTTTCACTTCTCTATTTCTCTATTTCTCCGTTTCTCCGTTTTGAAAGGTTTGAAAAATTCATTTGATAATGCAATTTGATTTTTTTATTTCTGTAACAGATTTCTATTTCAAGAATAAATTTGAAGGAGAAATTAGAAATTAAAATTTTTAACTTCTCAATTCTTGAAATAAAAAATAAAAAAAATTAATTTTTATTCTGAAAATCTCTTAACCGCCCTTGCCTTCTCCTTTTGGACAATTGATGAGCACCCTTTCCTCACATGCCAGTTCTGCTACTGGCAACTGGCAAAAGCAGAGTGGTGGAGGAGGAGTTAGTTTTTTGTGTGGCCGCAATTGTCACTTTGGCTTTTCGCAGAGAGAGAGATATCACATCGCCCACCCTCCAAACCAAAACCAAGATGGCCAGTTCTTCTTCCATCCTCAGTCTCAGAGCAACCGCCTCTCCCTTTCTCGTTCCGTCATCTCCCTTCTCGTTCTCTCTCGCTAAGCCACGGTCGTCACCACCCTCGTTCTCAGTCTCCCTCAACTCCATCAGGGTACATGCCCAAGAACCTCTGGCTGCCTCCTTTTTTGAAAGCCACACAGCTCTCTCTCTCTCTCTCTCTCTGTGATAGATGATGCAGCAGGGCAGTGAAATAACAGAGGAGGCGGCGGGGAAGGCCGAGGCCGAGGCCAATGCGGGCCCGGCGAAGAAAGTCTTCGTCGCCGGCGCGACGGGGGCCACCGGCAAGAGAATCGTCGACCAGCTGCTCGCCAAGGGTTTCGCCGTCAAGGCCGGCGTCCGCGACGTCGACAGGGCGAGAGGGGCATTCCCCCAGAACAACCCAGCTCTTCAGATTGTGAGTCGTGCGTGCTCTTCTTGATTCGTGGGTTTTTTTGTTTTTTCCTTTTTCCCCTTTTGGAGGTCTGGACGAATTAGCAATGTATAGGGGGGAAAATTGTGGTGCCATTCTGCGAAAATTGGGTTTTCAGCTATAGGCAATGCCGGCCTTTCAGGTTGCAGCTAGCGAGTTTGAATGGGATGCTGAGATGAAGAGAGCGAGTGTGAAAGTGTTATGAGCATTTTGAGTTGCATAGTTGGTTGAATTGTAGGAGTAGTGTAATCTAATGAGTTCATTTGAAGGTGAAAGCTGATGTGACAGAAGGGTCCGAGAAGCTGGCTGAAGCAATTGGCAGCGACTCCGAGGCGGTCATTTGTGCCACTGGGTTTAGGCCAGGGTGGGATTTGTTCGCTCCTTGGAAGGTTAGTTGAGGATAATGTCGCGATTGTTGCATTCACTATATTCCTCTTGTATGTTTGTAGTGTCACGTAGTGTATTTGAGTGCGGCTGTTTCGCCATCTTATTGATTTCTGTTGACCCTTTGGAGTCGAACTTTTTCTTAGTTTGTACTGATGAAGTTTGTCTTGTCATTTATGCTGTCGATGTCATGAGATTTTCAACTGAATGCTGAAGAGACAATTGCTTGTAATTCCAACTAAGGAAGATAGATGCTGTTCCTTATATATATTTTTTTTCCACTTCATTTTCTCTTTCTTTTCCCAGGAAAAGGAAGGTACATTGGTTGTGAGAAATGCATTTCTTGTATCGATATCTTCCATGGGGTTTTAATGTTTGAAGGTAGGTTTACTGATGGAGCAAAATGAACTTTTGATGCAATTTTGAAGAACTAATGCTAGTGTTACCTCTATTACCTACTTATTCTTAGGAGAGTTGATAGCAAAGCTCAGTGCCGTACAATTTTAGCAACACTCCTAGTATGATGTCACACTTTTTTATCGGCTCACTACAGAGGACATGCGATAGGCTTTGTCTCTAAGAATTGAGCATCTACACCTATTGCATTTTAGGCTTTTGTCGAAATGTCGAATGTTGTGTTAGTGTATAATGAAAAGTTTATCGATGGTGAAATGCTAGATATTTAGAATAGGAAAAAGGAAAACAATGGGGGAAAGAAAGGAACTAGTAGTCTAGGAAATCATGTCTTCTGATGTCTGTGCCTCCATCAAATATATGACTATAAAGAAGCAGGAGAAAAGAACACCTGAACAAAAGTCTCCATCATATCGAGCAATAACAGATAAATTTCTCAGTGATCTGTTTGAATGATTTCCAGGTGAATTGAAAGAGTTGTTTGTCTATGACTTTATTTGATTAGTATTACATGGATCCATATCTTTATGCATGCTGTGCATCTTCATGAACAAATCTTTACCAGGTTCAGACCCTGAATGCCATACCTTAACCTGGGAAAATAACAAGGATTCTCTATGGAGAATGGGAATGATGAAAGCTTTTTTGTTGCAGGTTGATAATTTTGGCACTGTCAATCTTGTTGAGGCTTGTCGCAAACTTGGAGTGAACAGATTCATCCTAATTAGCTCTATCTTAGTAAATGGAGCTGCTATGGGGCAGTTACTCAATCCTGCATACATCTTCCTCAATGTTTTTGGTCTCACCTTAGTGGCCAAGCTTCAGGCAGAGCAACATATCAGGAGATCCGGAATAAACTACACTATAGTGAGGCCTGGTGGTTTGCGTAATGAACCTCCCAAGGGTAATATCGTCATGGAGCCTGAGGTAATTCGACCCAGACATTTTGTTCTGGTTTCATTTAGTACTTGCGGCAGTCAATTGGATGTGCTTATAACCATTGCTCTGGAAAAGATTTTTACCAGGTTTTTTCTTTTCCAGTTTTTTGGGCCATGAATTGACAATATGCAAGAAATGCTTTTGGCACTTCATGATTTAAAGATTAGATGAACCATTCACTGTTATTTTTCCTGTTTAAAGTTCATTGTCTTCTCAGATATTGATTTGTCTTGCATAAGTTTTCCCAACTATCCAAATGCATCTTGGTCAAAATACAGAGAGCATTGGTTAGATTGTAGATGTAGGTTTGTTCTGAAGTACTGCTTGCCAAGAATATACCAATAATAGTTTGCCAAATAAATTTGTTCATTCCTAAGCAAAATCTTAAATTGATCAAAATCAGCTGACTTGCTAATTTTCTCTTCGATCCTCAGGATACTCTCTATGAAGGCTCTATTTCCAGAGACCAAGTTGCAGAAGTTGCTGTCGAGGCCTTGAACCATCCAGAATCATCTTACAAAGTTGTCGAGATAGTCGCCCGCGAGGATGCCCCGAAGCGTTCGTTTGAAGAACTGTTTGGTTCCATTAAGCAGCGGTGAAATATCAATTTTTGGGAGACGGAAATTTTCTCAGAGGCATTACTCAGTTTAGTTTTGTCTACAGTATATGCAACGCTACATATTGTACATTGGTTACAAAGTGCAGAAATTTGTCGTTCTCCTTTGATGGGCGAATACTTTAATGTTGTATTATAAGTATCCTATGCTCTGCTCAGGCCGGACGTTAGGTCATTGGTGTGTCGGAGAAGACTTCCAGAGAAACTGAATTGAAATGTAAAATTAACACAGTGGTTGAGGACTTTAGTCCAATGACAGCTGAAATGGACTGAAAGTCAGTTTGGAATCGACCATCGATTTGAAAAAGGCATAGTTTCTCTTCTAAAAGTTACTTCTCCGGTGGGAAAATGCATTACCTATTTGCCTAAATTAGGAGGTCCTTGAGCGGATCCCACGTTAGCCCCAATGAAGAAGCTTCTGCCCAGTAGGCCCGTAAAATTCACTCTTAATCACCATTCCGGCAAGGGTTAGAGGACTTCTTCCTCTGACAAGAGAAGAAGATCGGCAGCAAGATGTTACGGCGAACGATTGACGTTGCCAGAAATCTTTGTTTTTTTTTTTTTTTTTGTATTTTTTGGCTAACCGGTCCGGTCCCGGGATGACCTTGGATATTACGAATCGTCAAAAGATGTGAAAGGTTCTTGCGTAACAAAAAGCCCATCATGATTATCTTCCATTTACAGATAAGTCATCTTCAAAACTACCTATAGATTTTTCTGATCGTCAACCTCAATGATTTGTCATTTTAACAGAGAGAGAGAGAGAGAGAGAGAGAGAGAGAGAGAGAGAGGCAGGCTATGCTTCCCAACGCAATCATTTTCCACTCAAAATGCATCACCTTACGTGTACTAAGATGAAAACATTGATATCTGGCGCAACTTAGCTGGAGGCAGCTTACAACTAAGATTACTTTGCCCCCGAAAGCTAATTTTATTTCACGTCAATCGCAGTTCCTTCAGATCAAGATCGTCAATGGAAGGCAGATGTACACTGACTTGGCTTTCCATCGTCGCTGCGGGTCCAATTAAACTCAGCATCTTCAATTGTAGTTACCACTGTTGTGAGTGCCTTTTTCTTGTAGCTGTTTGAAATGGTTCGAGACAACTGCAGAATTGCCAAACCGGGATTTGGTGGTTCCATATAGCCGCCAGAGCTTGATATCTTCCAGATGAGAAATGTCTGTTCACCCCAATCAATTGAAGGGGGAGAGCTGCTTTTCTCTATCCCATCAGTCAATTTTTCTATGCCTTCTTCTCCTCACCTACAGAGAACAAACATAAGTAAGAAAAAGAGCTTAGCTAAGAAATACGAAGGACAGTTTTCTAAGCAGAACTGGGAATAAAAAACCTAAAACTCTAAAGTGTAAAGGATCTCTCTCTCTCTCTCCCGATTGTTGCCTGACATGTGTGCCCTCACACCCAGAAAACCGGAACAAAATAGAATTAGATGTCTTATAAGGTGGATGAGTCCGGCAGAAGTGGCTTTTTCTTCAATCTTGTTTGTAAAACATCTACTCCTCCAGCTTTTCATTTCTTTATGTCATTAAGTCATCAAACCATCAGTTGTGCAAGTATCTCAACACCCATATGCAGTGAACTAAACCGAAATGATCCATGGCCTCATAGACAAGACAGTACAAAACCAGAATTAGTCATTCTTCTTGCCCAAATGAACATCGAAGATTTTGATAGTCCACACTATATTTACCCAAACTATGGATGAGCTACTAGGATAAACTCAAATGAGAATCAAACTGTTTTTTGCCAAATTCAGAGAT
Organism: Eucalyptus erythrocorys; assembly: GCA_014182555.1. Taxonomy (NCBI): domain Eukaryota; kingdom Viridiplantae; phylum Streptophyta; class Magnoliopsida; order Myrtales; family Myrtaceae; genus Eucalyptus; species Eucalyptus erythrocorys. Next base: position 26,054,399 of record CM024601.1, on the reverse strand, counting down.
TCGTGGCCAGTACATGAGATTAATTTCCACCGCTATAACTACTTCATAGTACAATAACACACAAGTCACTTGCATCACTTGCAATACTATATTTTCTTAGGCACAAGAAACTGTCAAACTTCTTTATAAACGTGCTCAGTGCACAATAAGCAAGTGAGCCTTTCTGTACACCCACAAAACTCTCAAACCTTTACTTTCTACACACCCATAAAACCTCACTAAAGGTCGCAGCAATCTTTTAGCACACAATCCATCAACCCTCACTATAATGCAAGCTTCTGAGAATGCAGAACGGAAACAATAACCCTCTGTGAGAAGCCTGACTTCAATTTTGAGAAGCCAAGAGAATTTTATTTGCATGTGGAGTGCTGTACTGTAAGTGATCTTGCAAGTGTGTTATCGTCCTCTGAAGCTATAGTTGAATGGAAATTCAATTCCTCATTTGGCCCCACCAGTCTCTATATACAACAAATTAGTATGAAAGGTAGGCACTTAGGGACTGTCTTATATGAGTCATTGAAAATAGACCAACATAGTCAGGGGCTGTGGAGTAGATACAAGGTGGTGTCGGCATCCTTGGAAGCTATCCAATTGGAGTTGGATTTTGCCAAGTGTCCGGTCAAAACTATACTTTTTCTTGGTCAGAACAACAATCACATCACATTTAAATGGCCAAAAGTCGATGGTGAAGAAGACAAGAGATGGAAAGTGAAGTTTACTGTCAAGGAAACTATCGAGGAGAGACCGCTGTGAGATGGGTACGCTACAACACAAGATGAGGCTTTGGGACAGCCTTTCCTCTTGAATTTTCCAAAGAAACTGACATGAAATCGCAGCAGCTTGAAAATGCATTAGAGGAAGACAGCATGAAAATAATTTGATTTATGGCTAAAATGGGAGATATCAAGGATTTATCACTGCCAACCAATGGTGGCCAATCTCACCATCACTCAAAAATATAGAAAATCTATTAGCCAACAAAGAAACTCTGAACAATGCAGATGGCTAATGAGAAGTGAAGAGGAGGCACTATAAAGCAGTCTGAAAAGCTATCCAACAAACAGGAGCTTTACCACACAAAAAAGGCAATCATAGGGAGACCACTTTTAAAGCTTACATGCAGTGGGAGCTCAACAGTGCTGCAATCAAGTTCCGGAGAAATACAGAGAAAACAAACGACTGAATGATTAATGTTGCAGTTAAAAGCCTGTTATGGTAGAAGTTGCAGATCCAATAACAAAGCTGTAAAATGCAATGCAACGTGATCTATGGTAAAAAAGAACAATAGAAAATGAAGAAGAGTGGAAAAATATGGAGTAGAGGTAGTTAAAGAAAAAGCCAATGTGAGAATAACCAAGCTCAAAGTGAAAAGAAACACCAAATAAATGACAAGGACGAAAAAGTAAGTCAAATATAGGAATATAGCAAATAAGTATTGCAAGTCAACAGGGAGTAGTAAAAGGAACTTCATTGGGTCCATGACTTCAGAAATCCAATGGGCAAAACAAAAACCCTACATATGCCAATGTGATATATGTAGAAGGAAGTGTGGAACTGATGACATATTACAAAGCAACATAATATACTCCTTGACCAATTGAATGTAGAGATCTGACCCTAGGAAAACAATCCTAAGAAAGGCGTGAGACCCCTGTTCTGCAAATTTTTACATAATAGACAACCCGATAGGTTAATAGAGAGATAGAAAGCTCAATGGTTGGCTCAAAGTTCTCATAGTAAAATGCGATGCATAATGATGATAAATTCAGTCTTGAAGCCAAATTAAAAATTGTCAACATTCTGTTAGCACCTATTGCAATTTGCAACCACTGGAAGTCATGCAAATGGGTGTAAAGAATTCCTTTTCACGTGAGTGATTAAGACAACAATTTTACATGCAGCCACCCCCAGAATTCAAAAACAAACTCATCTCAAGTACGTGTGTGAATTAAAGAATAATCCTCCGCTGAAAAAAGCACCAACGTCTTGCAACAAGATTCCTCAATTTACTGGCCAGTAATAATTTATGGCTCAACAAATTTCAGTTTGAATGTCAGGCCCCAGAAAAGCAAGCTAGCCACGTGCTGCAGCATTGATGGTTATCAACTTATTATTACTGGAGATAAGAGACAAATCTAAAGGACAAAGGTAAACCTACAGTTAGGTTTCACAAGTAGCTCAGGGAGCTCAAACATTCTCATACTTGAAAGTGCAGTGTAAAACATGGCTTCTCAATACAAGCTTTTTTAGGAATTTTGTATCCTAGAACACAAGCCACTTTAAACTCCAATAAAACTTAATGTAAGATTCTGCTCTGCTGAAGGCAAAGTATTCAAAAGATTCAAGATTTATCAACACTGTGCATTTTGATTTACTTGAGATTGACACAGCCAAATACCTCCTCTGCCATTGGAATCAAAAGTAACAATATCAAAGAAGCCTCACTTTGAAGCAATTTAACATATTCTATGGTATCCAAAGGGAACTTTAGACTTTAACACTGTCTGCAGAAATTGAGTGGAATGAGCAGGAGAGATATTGTGACATTGACAACTTCCAGGTGTGCCAAAAGATGGTCCACTGTATCCTTAACAACTAACTAGGTAAAGTACAGAGTAGCGGCGATGGTTAATACAATTGATGAGAGACCTACGACAAGTTTTAACCACTCGAGGCCACTCTCTCGACTAACATTTTGATTATGCCAAGAGACTTACAACAAGTGATTAACTGCTCAATACCGCTCTATTGTGTAACCATTCAACCGAACTCTTAGAAGCGTCTCTGCCCAAATAAAACATGTAGAAGTCCACCAACCAGAAGATGGTACTTGAGGGAGGAACAAAGATGATGTCAATAGAGACAGTATGCCAAATTGCTGCCATGTTAATCAGGATGTCTTTTTCATGATTGGCAACACCTAGAGAACAACTTGGCGTAGTGATAAATTAAAAGGGGTTGGTATTGAGGGGAGTTTAAACAAAGACGCACTGACTTGCCTAAACATAAGAGGATCTTTCACAATGTGAAAGGAACCTTTGTAGGTCTTGGTTTTCATCAAAAGCCATCAAATCTCAGCTCTCTATTGCTATGTGATCATTATGTGTCCAAGCATGAATTACATCCATGCGGCCCTCTCCTATCCAAGAGCTAGGGATTTTACAACTAGTATAAATAAAGGTAGTCTTTCATGGTTTACAGAACTAGAAACAAATTTATAGGAGCTTGCAAAGAAGAATTAGTGAAGTGTGTAGAGTGAGCATTGTGAGCCTTAGTGTTGGTGAGCAACGTGAAGGGAGCATCTTGTGAGCATGAGAAATGCATTGCATTTAAGTGATCTTCTAAATGTGTTATTGTACTCTGAAGATATTGTTTAATGGAAATTTCCATTCTTATTTACGATTGGCAATCTCTAAATTCAAAATTTTCACAAATGATTGCTATGGCACTTAATTCAATAAGGAGAGCCTAAGTTGGACTCAATAGTCAGAAGGATACTATGCTACTATATCATCATGTGTGACCATAAAGAAAATCTATATCGTCATGTCTAACCATAAAGAAAATGAGATAAAACAATAATAAAAGACAATGGTACCAAATCGAATTAGTAGAAAAGTAAACTAATACAAAAACTACATTGACATGATCTTATGAAGTTTTTCGTTTTTTTCATAAGCAAATGGAAAATCTATCACATGCATGAGCAACATACGTCTTTCTCCAAATACTCATTTTTGTTCTGTACCTGATGTAGCCTTTAATTTGTCCAGCTGCTTCCGAAGATAAGCCTGCTTCAGTTTCTCACGCCGAGCCTCTGCCTGCATCTGTCTGCGCATTTTGAGCTCAGACACCTTTTCTCGTGCTTGATTCACCTCTTCATGTACTTCCCTGTAATTGATCAAGAATAAAATAAATGAGCAAGAAGCCATGAACCTAACATATATGTTGTTGTCGACATCGAAGTTGTCATTAGGAATGGATGTTATATTATCATCATTTTTCAAGCTGATATTTACCAAAAATGACAAGGTCCATAAATGCAAAATACCTTAATCCAGATAGCATTGGAAAAAGGAGAAAAAGGTCAAGTCATACCTCACAAAACGCTTGTGTTCGTCCTTATCCATTGCTCCAACTGTTCGACCAGGTCCTGCCAACTTTGTCTCAAATAACACCGAGGCCTCATTATCCCCATCTTCTGCCACTTCTGAGGAAGGCATGTCATGTCCTTGTGGCTCCTGTGACTCATCCTGCTCAAGGTTCTTGCGAAAGAAATCCACACAATATTTTTCCTGGTCCTCCTCATCAGAGAGCTCTCCCTTAACTAGCTTATCATATAAGGCAGCCTTCCTCTCTAGTGCTTCGTAGCTTTTCGTACCATCTTTAATAGCTTTCAGCTCAAGCTTGTCCCTTGAATGAAAATCAAGAAACACAAGTGAATACCACCTTCAACTACATAGGAGGAATCATCACAACGAGACTAAATAATAGATTTTTCTATGATCTTCTCTTTTTAAGTCATGAAAACAGTCTTCTAGAGTTACAAACACTACAGTCCCACCAAGATGACGCAGCTTTTATTGAAAACACAGACAATTTACAGTAATGCTGCATCCAATATACGGTGAATGCCCGACAAAATAACAAAATGACAGAGCAATTCCCATTTATTCTCTTCCAATGTATAACAGAGAGAACAAGATTGCATCACCCAATTCTCTCTTCATGTTCCCGTTCAATCCACCACAATTTTAAACCCTAATATCAAAATTCGGACTAAAGATGGACCAAACTGCAATACTTCAATCGTTTCGCATCTGGAAGAAATGGATCGAATTAGGGCTTGGAAACGCCAGCAAAACTAGAAGAAACCGCAAAACCCGGTTCTCAGCAACCGATCAGAAAGCCCTAAGTACCAAAAGCGACAATCAGAATCAAGGAACGAGATAATCGAGGGAAAAGACGGTACTTGTGAGCGCGAGCATCGACGCCGGAGTTTTTGCGGGAGAAGGAATCGGGCGGGGGGCCGATCACCTTGGCGCGATGGTAGGAGGCGTCGGGACCGCCGGAAAGATCCTTGGATTGCTTGGACTCCTCCTGAGACTTGTAGAGCTGAGCCTTGAGCTCCAAGATCGAGGACGCGCCGACGCCGGCGATGGCGCGGTGCTTCTTGGGCATGATCGAGGACTCGGTGAGCCATCCCAGCGACTCCACCACCACCCGCTTCTTCCTCTCCTCCTCGGCCATCTCTCTCTCTCTCTCTGCGAATTTGGGAAATCGGACGGTTTGACAACTCCGGACGCAAGAGAATTCCTGAGACGGAACTCTGCAGAGCGCTTCGAATTAGAGGCCCCGCCGGCGACAGAATTCAGTCCCCTTTTGAACTATTTTTCTCAATTTGGTCCTCAGGTTTCGTTACACATGCCCTTCGAATGTACTTGATGGGCGGAAACAGGGGGTGTGCTATTGAACAGGACTTAGGGCCCCTCATGGCCTAAACCCAAATTGATCTGATTTTCATGTAATAAAAAGCCAGTAATCTATACTCAATCCATATTACTAAAATATTTATATATTTAATTAAATCTAGAAAAACTTATATGCAAACTAAGACGAGAGCACAAAATGAATTAGTGTAGGATTGAGTGAAGGTGAGAGAGTTATAGAGGTGAATTGGATCTAAGTAAGTTATAAATCACTACAAACCAATATTATTTTGGGATCTAACATTCTAAACCAATTTATGACATATTTACTAAAGATAAATGACCCATAAAACAATTCAAAACATTAATATAAATTAAGAAATGAGTCAATGACCAATTTTAATAGGTCTAGCCTGTAGGAGGTGAATAAGTCGTTTTAAATATTTTAAAACTTGTTTGTGGAATGCTTGCAAGTATGCTTAAATAGAGAGAGAAACAATCAAGAGCTAATACTTCTATCAAATAATTAAGTGAAATTAGATAAATAGAAGAATTTGCAAGCACATAGCCCACTTCCTCTTTCCTAAGCTTAAAGTGAAGAATCAAGCCGAAGTCTACTTGTAATTACCAAGAGGTTTCAGATAGTAATGACTATTTATTCATGTTTTTTTTTTTTTTTTTTTTGAGCAAGACTATTTATTCATGTTTATCTCTCTAATTTGACATAGCATTGAGACACACTTAGGTTCTTACATATATCTAAGCATTATAACGACCTAATTTATTCATCAAAGAGAGGGACTAAAATTATCAACTCTTTTAAATAATAATTCAAACTACGCTCAAGGATAGTTTCACCTTGATGGATCTTTAGAGTTTTACTAAAACTTTAAAGAAAAATAAGATCAAAAATGAAAGAATTTTAGAGAAAATTTCAAAACATAAAAGATAGCAGAGAGCTCGTCATGGATCAAATCTAGGGCAGAGGCACCTATTCATGGGCTAAATTTTGTAGTTAGCTCATATTAAGGACGCGTTTGATAACGATTCTGTTTCCGAAAACTGATTCTGACAAAAATGATTATTTTTTATTTTGTTCCCGGGAACTGATTCTAAATAAAAGAACGCGTTTGGTAACTATCCAAAATTTCTGATTCTAAAATAGAATTGCGTTTGATACCGTGTTTATTGATTGTTCTAAATCAATTTTTTTTTTTTTTTTTAATTTTTAAATATTTTTTTACTTTTTTTCTTTACTTTTTTTTTTTTTTTTTTTCTCATATTCTTCTTCTTCTTCTTGTGGCCGATCGCCGGACCGGCGACCTCACCGGAGCGTTGCCGGCCCTCGACAAGGCTGGCCCTTATCGGTTGAGCCTCGCCGGGGCTGGGCGAGGCCTGCTGGCCATTGGTAGGGCTGGGCGAGCCTCGCCGGGCCACCGGTGGGGCTGGGTAAGCCTCGCTGGCCCAACCTCGCCGGTGGCTGGGCTCACCTCCGGCGAGCTCGTCGGACCTCGCCCTGGCCTGGCGAGCTCACCGGACCGGCGGACGGCGAGCGGGAGCGAGCGGCGGTGGACGGCGGTCGCGGGATGGCAAAAGGGAAGAAGAAGACTTTCACTTTTTGATTCTTTTTTGATTCTCGGACGGAGAATCACATTTTTTTTTTTAATTATCAATTCTTGTCCAAAACTGATTTTGGTAACAAAAATTTTACCAAACGCGATTTTGTTCCCAAATTGATTCTGGAAACAAAAAATTAGAATCAAGCATTGTTTGGATGGTTACCAAATAGTGCCTAAGCCTAATCGGGGGAGCCTGATTCAAGGTTGAGCCAAGAAAGAATGTGTTGACACCTGATTTTTTTTTTTTTTAAATTTCGAAAAATTAAACAAGTTGACATAGTATTAGCCGAAAGTTGACCAATATTTGATTGATGAGGGCTCAAAACAATTTTTCCATTTCAAAAATGGGTTATGCTTTTTTTCCTTTATGAGACTGGTTGATCATATTTTCAAGTATCAACAGGTTTGTAATTTCCGAATTCCAAACTCACATTATAAAACTAGAAGTTGCAACCATTCTAATGATGAAAATCGATCACCTGGACGTTGGATAAGGAAGTAATTGCCGGCGAAACATCAATCAAACTTTCCTAAATCCCAAAAATGGTTCTAGAGCCCACGACCCATATTTAGAAGCTTTGAAATTAGTTTTTTTTTTTTTTGGTGACCCGGGAACCCCGCACTGCCGGATGCCGGGAGTAAACCACCAGGGACGACACGTGCTAGCCACCACACACGTGCCACCGGGTAAGTCACCCGCGACGCGCTGGGGTTTCGAACCCCTCCCCTTCGTGAGGGGGAGGAGGCCCAAAGCCAACTGCGCCACCCAGGTGGGTGGTTAAGCTTTGAAATTAGTTGTAGTTATGGTATTTCATAATTTTCAATGGGTTTAAGCCCCACTCCGATGCCTAGTTCATGGACTCGAGCTTTTAACTCTAACTTATAGTATTTGGAATTCAATATTTTCGTAGGAAGTACGTTGAAAACTCCGTAAAAAATTTATAGAATCTTGTTATAAATTTTGAAATATTAAATAATTGTTAGAGGTTATCCTTGGCCCTAGGTCGTGTGGATTCCTCGAATCGGGCCAAAATGATGGCCTAAGGTCACCTATGAGCAAAAACCACATATACTAAAATGGCCAGCGGGCGGGCTTGAATTGGGCCCAATCGGGCCGGGTGCCCTATAACTATAGGTTTTTGCGCACTTCCATGTTAATATTTCCAAATTTTAGCATGTTTTATAAGGAGTAGGGGTGAGCGGTTCCAGGTTCCGGTTCGGTTCCGTCTCGGAACCCGGAACCTACCCTCGGGTACGGAGTTCCTAATTTTTGAAACCCGGAACCTACCCGTCAAAACCGAGAACCTGGAACCTACCCTGTCACAGGTTCCAGGGCGGTTCTAGGTTCCAACAGGTTTTTTTTTTTTTTTGTTTTGTTGTTATTTTCATATTTGAACTATAACGTACACGCCCTTACCAAAATATATATATATATATATATATATATATAAATATATATATATATATATAACGTACACGCATACTATACGGTAACTTCTCACATCTTAGCAAACATATCAATGCCAATTGTCAAGAATTTGGACATACATAATCAAAACTAATAAGAAGTTTCCAAAGAGAAAAGGAGATGCTTGATTAACTATAATTATCGTGCCCACATATGTCAATATATGTGCACTAAAGCTTAAATCGTCACATTTGCTATGTGTCATATGCCTTATCAGTTGAGTCAAACGAAAATAATAAAGCAAAATATACTAAAAAGATGAAAAACCTGCAACATTTCCTTGTGATTCCTTTGGCACAGCAAAACCTTGCAAAGACATGAATGAAAATCGATCAAAATCCTAAGTGAAGACACAGAAAAAAAAATCAATATCGATAATACTCCATGAAGCATGTCATTTTGCCCATCTAAAGGCTCCTGAATTCTTTGACAACATAGTTCAGAAATTCAATGTACATAAGAGAAGCTTGCATCAAGATTACGACAAATAAAGTTGCTCATCAATAAACTTATGCACAGTTAAAAGTAGCATAAAGCGAAGTAGCATAAAGACAACAAAAAACCTTGCTTGACTTCTCAACCGTTGGAACTTGGACCCATTGCAAATGCGACACCACCAACTTTATTTATTGACGATAATCTCCGCATTAAGACCAACCATATCTGAAAAAAAAGAAAAAAAGAGGAAGAGATTAAATAAAATATTCACTTACTAGATATTTAAAAAGAATTACAATATATAAAGATATAAACATTACTTACCCAACTCAAATTGTTCTGCGTTTGCAATACTCTCTTCAACATCAGGCAGTACACGTGCGGCTCTCAACCAATCTTGAGTGCAAATCAAAGCTTCCACTACTTTTGGAGTTAAAGAACTCCGAAATCCATCAAGCACACGACCCGATGTACTAAAAGTTGATTCGAAGCAACGGTAGTTACAGGAATTGATAAAATATCTCGAGCCATCAAGGAAATGATCTTATATTTTGAGCCATTAGTCTTCCACCACATCAAAATGTCAAGACTAAGATCCTTTTCATTTTTTTCTTCAAGATACTCATCAAGCTCGGATTTGTTGTCATCATGCCCTATTTCATTCGAGTATAAAAACATTTTCTTCCAAGCTTGGGCGTTATGCTTATTTATTCTTTCACTACCACTCGTATCGGTATTGGAATTGGAACTACTACTACTTACACCCAAATTATGGCCACCAAAATCTTGATCACTTGAAATAAGAGAAGATTGCTTATAAAATTCATACAAATGCTCCAATGTATCCTTGACCTAGTAATGCATCTCTTTAATTTTCAAATCATCATCATAAATTTGTCCATACAAGAAACTCACATAATTTAACTTGGCTCTAGGATCTAACACAACCGCAATCAACACCATCATATTCACTTTATCCAAGCTTCCATAATATTTGTCAAATTTTTCTTTCATTTTCACACCCATTGCTTGAAGCTTAGGATCCGAAGCATTGATCGCATCTTTCAAATTTCTGTACAAAAGAGCTATCCCTTTAAAATAATCATTTGAAGTAACATATGAAGTCCCAGACATCTGATTGGTGGCATCATAGACCATTTTGAGAAAATCCGAAAGAATAATAGCATTTTCCCAATCATCTTCACTAGGAGTTTCATGATTAAGCTCACTTACAAAAGATGGATCGTGATCTTCCATCATTTCGAAAGCTTTTCTGAACTTGATGGCGGTGTCTAACATGAGGTAAGTGGAGTTCCATCTAGTGGTGATATCAAGAACTACCGAACCCTTATAAGTGATCTTTTCTTTCTCAATGCAAGATTGAAATCTTTGGGCTCTTGCGGGAGAATTTCTTACATATCTAACCGCATTTCGGATACGTGCAATGGAGTCACGTACCATAGTCAAGCCATCTCTCACAATCAAATTTAATATATGAGCTGTACACCTCATGTGCAAAACACTACCATCTAATATCAACGACTTTTGTTTCGAAAGTTTATCCCTCAAATAGCCAACTGCAACATCATTCGAGCTAGCATTATCCACGGTAATTGTAGACGACTTTTTTTCTATTCCCCACTCCTCAATGCGTTCCTCCACCATTTTCCCAATCTCCTTACCCCTATGACTATGCATCACCACAAAGTTGATGATTCTTTTATGCAACTTCCAATTTTCATCAATAAAATGTGCAGTGAGACACAAATAATTCAGATTTTGATTGGAAGTCCATGTATCAGTCGTGAGTGCAATCCTATAATTAATCTTTCCAAAATAATTCTTCAAAGAAGTTCTTTCACATAAAAACATCTTCATGCAATCTTTTGCCACTGTGAAACGTGATACATGTTTGAAGAGAGGCTGTAATTCAGTAACATATTCACGAAATCCAACACGCTCAACCAAGGAAAAAGGTTGCTCATCAATGATGATGAACCGAGCAAGCATATGCCTACAACGTTCTTGATTAAATGCCCATGTCGATAAGACGCTACCAGTACTAGAATCTCCTCCTGCCTTGCTAGCCATGTTGACATTACGTGGTACAAAGAATTTCTGCCTCTTATCTAGATTACGGGGAAACTTCTTACATGTGGTCAAGTGTTTCCTCATTGCAGAAGTACCGTTAGCAACCCGGTACTTAAGCATTGACCCACAATGAATGTACTTCACTTGATATATTTTTCCATCCTTATCACTGATTTTCGAATAATGATTCCAGCATTTAGATGTATGTTTCTTATCATGGGAAAGAGGAGAACCGGGTACCTTATTTGTGGCACTTGAGGTAGGGGGTGCCTCTTCTTCAATTTCATCATTGGAAAACTCCAATTCCGTAATCAGAGTCATATCCTCACGTCCCTCCACCTCCATTGACATGTTACTATTATCTTGATACATTAACTTCACACTGTACAACAATAATAGAATAAGGTTTTCTTGCTGATGAAAACAACCTAAAAGCAGGGAAAATGCTAATTGAGCATCCGAGTCAATTGCAAAAAAGAAAGCGAATCGCTAGTTAGAACAAAGCAATTTTAGAACGTTGGAAGGAAAAAGGCAGTAACTACCGACTAAAAAGAAGAGAAAGGGAGAGCAAAAATCATAGGCACATATTCTCAAATGAAAATTGAACAACCAGCATTAATACACAAACATCAAATTCCAGCAACATATCAGATTCCAGCAACACCACTTGAAAAAGAATTACACAAACATCAAATTCCCTTAAGATAGCATATAATACATACACGAGTTTGAATGAGGGAGGACTCCCAAGGACAAGAACAAATATGAAGATCCACAGCAGTTTTAACAAAAAAGGGCCAGTGAATTGTAACTGAAGTTCATAGTTTTAATTTGATATAAGGTTCACAAAATTTGAAGATCATTAGGCCTGTGAACTTTGACTTCGAAGAGACCGAAGTAAATTAGAGCTAGATTAGAAAATTTGTCTCTACGTTGACTGATATGGGACTGTCATGTATTGAAATTCATTTAGCATTTACCAATTAACTTTACAAACATCATTTCCTTCTTGCAGCATAAATTAGAAACAAACCACTAAAAGAGATGGGCATTACAAACACGTTTTTCTTTGCGTGCATTGCTTCTCTGGCTTTGTTTTTGCATCGGCCTCGACTCGAACATATCAAAATCAAGTTGTTAACCTACTTGTGTGCAAATCACTTAAAATCGAAACTACTCAATGATTTCCTCTGATTATAGGACTATCGTTCTGAGAATAGATCAAAATCACTGCATCAAGTTTGAACCTGACTCTTGCATTCAAAGTAGCATTATTTTCAAAACTTCCAGAAAATAGGTTAAAAAGATAAAGAAACGATAATATTCTGCCCTGACATTAGATTTTGATAATAAACTGGTCATATATAAATCAAAGAATGAGAATTTCTCTTGGGAAAGCAGTTGCAGAAAATAGATGTCGAGTAGATAAAATGTAAAACTGCTATCAATAACGACAGCCTCCTTATTAACAGCATTTAGGACCAGTGATCCATAAAGTCACCTCAAAGTAGAAGTTTTGAACAAATGACAAAGAAACGAAGGAAATTACAACCTGCCAGAGAGGGGGAAAATTGCAAATTTGCGTGAAGCAGCACTATTGGAGTTAACAGCAAAAAACCGCCTTCAGGCTGGTCAATCTTTAGCAACAGCTACTTGCCTGTATGGGTGTCAAGTGAAAACAAATGAGTAGGGGTGAGCATCGGTGTAGGGTCAACCCTGGACCAACCCTGGATCGGCCCAACCCTATCGGTCCCGGTCCAGTTCTCAGGGAGACTGGGTCGGTCCTTGGTCCTAGAATTCTAGGACCAACACTGTACGGGTCGGTCCTTGGTCCTGAGAGTTCCGGGTCGGTCCAACCCGGACCAACCCTGACTATATATATATAATATTATTTATAATTTTTTATATAGAGAAAACCTTAAAATAAACGATGTCACCAACATTAAATAACTCTTTAGTGAGGAGTTTAAGTAATTTTACATTATTAGTTAATAACTTAGGTTTTTAATGTTTTTTACGGCGTAAATAGTTATAATTTACGAAGGAGAAAAATGTTTTTGTGAAGAGTCCTCATAGCGTCCAAAAAGGTACCTTATGGCATCCTCTTCGGTATTTGTTCTCTTCTGTCTTATTTGTCCTCTTAGTCTTCAATTTGCTAAAAAAAAAAAAAAAAAAAGAAACAACTTTTCCGCTCACCACTTAACACTTGCCTCGCTCGCTTTGGATCACTTGTGTCGCTCACTACTCGATGCTCGCTTGGCTTATTGCTCTCTACTCGATATTCGATGCTCATTTTGTTCGACGCTTACCTCACTTAGCCCTCACCGTTTGCCTTTCTTAACTGACCTTGCTCATCATCGAACTTATTTGGTCGGTACGGTTCTCGGTTGCCATTTCAAAGAGTACAAGAAATGAAATAAAAAACTATTAGTTAGTTCTGAGTTGACCTTGAAATCGGACCGAACCCATTGGGTCAATTTGGTCCTCAATCGATTTTTTAAGGAGTACAAAAAATGAAATAAAAAATTATCAGTTGGTCCCAGGTTGACCCTGGGACCGGATCGAACCTATTGGGTCAGTTCGGTCCTCGGTCCCAAGCTCAATAGGGTTGGTCCTCGGTCCCAAAAATTGAGGATCAACACTGTGCGGGTTGGTCCTAGGGTTAGGGGGTGGATCGACCCAACCCGGACCATGCTCACCCCTACAAATGAGTTCATATATCCCCTTTTGCTTAAAGCAAACACAAGTGAGGCCTTTCCCAATCCAATTAGGTGCTCCGCAAGTTGCATTGTCTATGAAAAAAAGCTAATCAATCCGAGCATTCTAAAGATTACATCTAGCACCAAGCAGCCTTCGGCAAGGGACACCCATCGGTCCCCGGCAAGCGATACCCCAAAGCTCGAATTTTTAAATGGAAGAACAGGACCCCAGCTCTGTAACTACCTATAAGAGAGAGAAAATGACGGAGCTGAGGATGAAGGAGGTGTCGAGCGAGCACGAGGTGGGGATGAAAGAGACGGGCCAATCCCAGAACGTTCGGAGGCGGTGGGTCGCGACTCGCGAGCGGCGTCAGGAGGCGATGGGTCGCGAGCAGGGACGTCGGTCGCTGGCGGGGCAACGGCGTCGTGGGTCAGATCAGAATCGGAGACAGCAGTAGCGGCATCCGGAGGCGGTGGGTCGCAACTCGCGAGCGGCCTCCGGAGGTGGTAGGTCGCGAGCAGGGACGTCGGTTCGGCGGCGGGGCAACGGCGTTAGGCGTCGCGACTACTGGCGATGGCATGATGGTGATTTAATATCACATGTGGTCAAGGTCAATCAGATGATACAGGAAATCATCTGGAATGGTTATCTTATGCCGGATTTTGAGAAGGTGTCGACCTTCAAGAACACTCTTCCACCTGAATGGCAAGCAGTGTTAGATCGGCTATGGGAGGTCAACGTGGTCCTGGGTTATAGGAGGCTGGTAGAAGCTTTTGTGAGAGAATACTATAGGATTGAGCTAATACTATATGATTGAGCTAATCAAAACTTCAACCCTTAGTATGAGTGCTACGTGGCGCAAAATGAATGCGCCTTGGAGACGGCATGAGAGCTCTCCAAAAGTTTTTCCATGGTTGGCAAATGTGCCTTCAGTTTTCTTAGATTTTTTGACTGATAGATTAGCAGGGACTTTCCCTATTTATTTCTTAGATTAGTTTGAGATGTTTTGGGTATATATATATATATATCTCTTTCCATGTTGATATTTTTCCTATGTGTATATATATATATTACTTAGTGTAATGGATATGCTACATTATGTGAAAGCGTTATTATTTTATTGGATGTTAGATATTTTATGCTTTATGTTATTGCTAATTGATGTGGGTAGTTCATGGAAGTTTTTTGTAACTTCATAGAATTTATTTTACATAAGACAATTATATTAATGATAGTTTTAAGTCAGGATTTTTGGAGGATGATTGGAAACATAGTGACCTTTTGATTCTGAAACCTTACTTAAAATTATTCATTAATATGATGGGTCTATGCGAAGTGGATGCATAAATGATAGGCATTAGTTATTCGTGCATATATGTCTGATGTGTTCAGATCGATGGTTACAGCAACTAAGAAAGTAATTGCTGATTTAAACGGCAACAATTGTAAAATATTGAATATGAAGATTCAATATGTGCTGGAAAAGCCAGAAGCACTAGAAGCTCTTGACCATGTTATGGAAGATCTTGAGTATGCCGTGCGCCACCTTGAGCTAGTGGAGGACCACCTAACGGCATTTGAGCCGAAAGCAAATATTTGCAATGCTGGTTCTAGCTCAGAAAGGGCTTTGAGCTCTAAGCGCAAGCGTATTGATTCGTTCAATATGTGGTCATGCAAAGGATCAAGTCCTCCTTGCAAGAAACCAAGAGTTAACCAACACAAGAGAGGAAAACGTCCTCAAGTGAAGAAAAAGTCAAGGGTAAGGTGTTACAATTGTGACAAGAAGGGTCACTATGCTCGCAACCTGTCGTGAGCCGAAAAAGGTAAACACCTCTTGTACATTTGAGAACTTTGCTTATGTGTCAAGTTCTGTATTGTTGGCTGAATCCAATCCTTTGTGGACTGTAGATTCAGGAGCAACAGACCATGTAGCAAAGGATAGAGGATCCTTTGTGGAATTCCAACGAATACCAACTGGAATAAGTAGATCTATGTGGGAAACAACTCCAGAGCTGAAGTAAAAGGAATTGGCACCTGCCAACTGAACATGCGTGGTGGACGCACTTTGATCCTACATGATGTAATGTATGCTCCGGAGATTCGTCGGAATCTAGTGTCTGTTTTAGAGTTGGTCAAACTAGGTTTTATTATGAACTTCCATAATAGAGGTGTGGATTTATTTTTGGTAACAAATTTCTATGGTCGTGACTATTTTCTAGATGGTTTCATTGTATTGGATATTGACTATGCTAATGCAAATATTTGTTATTCCCTTATCACGTCTCCTAATTCATAAGACAATGATGTGAATGTGTGGCATGCTAGACTTGGTCATATTGGCCAACAACGTATGAATAGACTAGCCAAAGAGGCCTTGTTGGGCAATATTGAAAAAGTCGATTTGCCCATATGTGAGCATTGCCTAGCAGGGAAAACAACAAGGAAACCATTTGGAAAAGGTAAAAGAGCTGAATTTTCTCTGCATTTAATCCATTCGACATCTGTGGTCCAATGAATGTGAGAGGAAGGCATGGGGCTATTTATTTCATCACTTTTATAGATGATTATACTCGATTCGGATATGTCTATTTGATTTCTCATAAATCTGAAGCATTAAGTTGTTTCAAAAGGTTTATGGCCTTAGTAGAGAATCAATTAGACAATAAAATAAAAGCATTGAGATCTGATTGAGGTCGAGAATATTTATCTGATGAGTTCAGAAAATTATGTGATGAAAAAGGAATAGAAAGACAGTTGTCTATTCCATATACTCCTCAACAAAATGGTGTTGCAGAGAGAAGAAACAGAACCCTACTGGAAATAGTTAGGTCCATGATGGCACATGCTAACTTACCTATCACCTTTTGGAGTGATGCATTATTAACAACTGCCTATATACTTAACCGGATGCCTTCCAAATCAGTTACTTCCACTCTATATGAGTTATGGACAGGTAGAAAACCGGACTTAGGTTTTCTTAAGCCATGGGGTTGTGCTGCCTATACCCATGAGCTCTCTCACAAATTTGGGAAATTAGGTCCCAGAGGAAAGAAGAGTATTTTCATAAGATACTCGAACACTCAAAAGGATATGTGTTCATAGGTGAGCGGGGAAAGTGGGAGTGTAACTGAATTTGAATCACGGGATGTCACATTCTTAGAGGATGAGTTTCCTAAGAAGGGCGAAATACGTGAAGATTACTCCCTATTTGAAACCATGTATCAAAATAATGATATTAGTGGGGTTTGTCCAAGTGGGAGTAATACAAGAAGTGATGAATTGAATCCATCTGATTCTCAATTACAACCACATGATGAGACGACATCATCATTATCTAATCCTAGTGGGAGCATAATGGGAAATGATGAGCTAAGTGTACAATCTCTCATACAGCGAACAAGTCGCAAAAGTATTCCCCGTCGACGTTTTGACATTGAAGGGGAAACTTTTATGATTGCCCCACAAGATAAGGATGAGCCAAGAAATATACATGAGGCTCTAAGTTGCCCTAGTAAAGAAAAATGGATGGATGCAATGGTAGAGGAAATGGAGTCAATGAAGTCAAACCATGTTTGGGAATTGGTTGATCTTCCAAAAGGACGCAAAGCTATTGGGAACAAGTGGGTTCTCAAAATAAAACGTAAAGCTGATGGCTCGATAGAAAGATATAAAGCTCGCCTTGTGGCAAAAGGGTATAATCAACAGGAAGGAATTGATTATGAGGAAACATTTTCCCCTGTTGTGAGATTCACCTCAATTCGCATTATTCTGGCAATAGTGGCAAGTATGGATCTTGAATTACATCAAATGGATGTAAAGTCTGCCTTTCTCAATGGAGAATTAGATGAGGAAATATATATGGAACAACCTGTTGGTTTCATTATGAAAGGCCAAGAAGGAAAAGTATGTCGACTTTTGAAATCGATATATGGCCTTAAGCAGTTGTCAAGACAATGGTATATACGTTTTCATAATGCTATGATGGCATATAATTTTACAATGATTGATAAGGATCATTGTGTATATATCAGAAGATCCAAAGATCAATTTGTGATCATATTATTATATGTTGATGATATACTAATTGCCGGAAGCAATATGGAGTTAGTTAATACCATCAAAAGTCGGTTATCTTCTAATTTTGAGATGAAGGGTATGGGTGAGGCTGCATACATACTTGGAGTTAAGATTTCAAGAGATCGTTCGAAGAGATCATTATCTCTTTCGCAAGAAACATATATAAATAGAGTTCTTGAACGATTTCGTATGCAAGATTTTAAACCCATAGACACTCCTATTGCAAAAGGTGAAAGATTGAGCCATAGACTGTGTCCAAGGACTCCACAAGAGAAGGAACAAATGAAGCATGTTCCTTATGCTAATGCTGTTGGGAGCTTGATGTACGCTATGTTGTGTACAAGACCTGACATATTCTTTGCAGTTGGAATGGTGAGTAGATACCAATCCAATCCAAGTCAAGCACATTGGAAAGTCGTTAAGAGAATACTGAGGTATCTCGAAGGGAACCGCTGCGATTACAAGCTGAATTACCAAGGAAAGGATCTGCGACTTGAAGGCTATTTAGATGCTGATTGGGGAGGAGATTTAGATGAAAGAAAATCTACCTCTGGATTTGCGTTCTTACTGAACAATGGCGCCATATCATGGAGCAGTAAGAAGCAAATGTGTATAGCCTTGTCCATGATGGAAGCTGAGTTCGTGGCATTATCAGCAGCGGTACAAGAAGGAGTTTGGCTTAAGAGATTTTTGGATCATTTAGGTGTTATTGAGAAAGCTGCAAATCCATTATTGGTTAACTGTGATAGCCAAGCAGTTATAGCGTACACCAAAGATCCAAAGTATCATGGCAAGACCAAACATATAGATACCAAGTATAACTTTGTTAAAAATATGGTTGCACGAAAGGATGTGAACTTACAGTACATACCTACGCATGGAATGGTAGTAGATCCTATGACAAAGCCAATACCTAGATATGTGTTTTGTGGTCATGTAAAATCTCTAGGATTGCATAGAGTCTAATGTACTAAATATTATAATTTCCCTGAGTTGTTCACATTTATGAACTTATATTTTTCATCATTAATGCCTATGAATCTTTGTTTGATCTTTATGCATCTTAATGCTTAATGCTTAGTGCATTATATTAAGTTGAGAAAGTATGTCGGACAAATAAGAGATTAGCCCACTCACACGGGTAATCGCCTCTATTTGATGTATGATAAATAGAGATGAGACGGTTTTTAAGCTTATTATCTAGGTGATAATTGAGAGCTCAAGCTTAAAATATATATGTCGCCTTAACTAAGTGTTAAGATGAGGACATGATAAATACTATGTCCGAAAGTAAAATAACCCACATATTTTACTTTATCCGTCTAAGATGCCGATGTGAGTTCGATGAATTATGTGAATGAGTAGATACGTGAACTCAAGTTAGACATTGGGTATGTCTGAACTATCATCTGTACGGTATTGAAGGAATAGACATACGCTCCATGGGAAAGGAGTTGATACCGTAATACGTATTTCATACTACGTATGCATGAGACGACCAATAAGAGTGGCAAAAATTTGATCTCAACTTTTATGCCGTGTGAGACTCTTGAGGGAAATGAGTTCCTCGTTTTTAGTCCCCTCAGGACTCTTACTTATTCTCAAGATTTCTATTTAGTGTTTGCTATCTTAGAATATTGCCAATGGTCATGAGTTGATTCGATCTAATGGGACATTTCTAGAAAAGCAAGCTGGACTGAGATTGAGAGTTTGAAGGAAAGAGGAAGATCGGATTTGGAGAATCACATTGTAGTTTTGTATTCACTGGTCGACCAATTATGACTGTCTTTGGGATAATCATAATTGTGAATGCAATATATATTATTGTTTAAAAGAGATCAAGAGAGATATAAATGTGATCGATCGATCTAGGGTACTGCATACTAAATCTACTCAGAGTGTGACACCCATTATGAGCTGCTGTATATTCCTAACAGATGTATGGCAACGAGCTCTCAAAGTATGCCGGTCGCACGGATTATTCACCAGTATGAATGTTGAAAAGAGGTTAAGAGGATCCTGTTCGGCACACCATGTACGAGTGGGAGATGATGATTTTAATTAAATAATCGGATGGGCCTAAGTTGGCCCGTCCGCCCATGTTGGGCCTAAAAGCCCGGCCCACAAAGTTAGGGCCCATGGATGGAAGGATATGTTGAAGGGTATGTTTTGCTTAAAGGGGGACATATAAAAAGGGGGAAGAGAGAGAGAATGCACCTTTTGGCATTACGTACGTTTCTCCTCCCCCCTCCCTCCAAAACTCTCAAAAAGAGAAAGAACAAGAAGAGAAAAAGGCAAAGAGGCGACACCCTTCTTCCTCCAAGGCGAATTGTCGTCACCGGATCAAACAGGACTGTTTTTCTCTTCCTCTAATCGGCGTCGGTGTTTAATCTGTGGCTAACAAGGTACGTTCGATTCTGTAATGTGCCTTAGGATCGGTGATGCATATAGAAATCCCGGGCTTGTCTTCCGCGCAAGTTTAGGGGTTTGATTTAGGGTCGAATCGGTTTTGGGGATCCGACAATCCCAACAACTGGAGTCGGGGACTCGTCGGAGCAGAGGCGGAGACAGCGGCGGCGGCGGCGGCGTCCGGCGGCGGTGGCCTTGAGGGCGAGCGGCGAGACTCAGAGCGGCGTCGTGACTCGTGAGGCTCTGAAAATCGAAAATGGACTGTGATGAAGTCACGGGGGAGGCGAGGGGAGGCCCGAGACATGGGAAGATGGGAAGATGACCTTGTCTTGGGCCCCTGTCCAACGGGAATTTGACGGGAATTCGCTGTTTCAGAACTTACCTTTTGGAACCCTAATCGGTTCCGGCAGTGGCGGCGGCAGCGGCGTCCAGTGGCGGTGGCCTTGAGGGCGAGCGGCGTCCGGTGCACTTGCAGTGTGCAATGGCTGCTCTGGCAAAAGAGAGGACAAAATGAAGACTGAAGTCTGAAAGAGGAGACAGAGTCGAGGGAGGAAGGAGCTCAGGAGGGGGGTTTCTTTCTTTTGGAACCCTATTTCACTGGTTCCGTGACTGGTTCCGAACCGGTTCCGCGACCGGTTCCGGTTCCGATTTCGGTTCCGGTTCCCGGAAAAATGGAACCGGGAACCGGAACAGGTCCTTTAAGAACCGATAACCGAACCGGAACTTCCGGTTCGGTTCCCCGGTTCCCGGTTCTACCTGGGAACCGTGCTCACCCCTAATAAGGAGGCTTACAACATTTTGTCATAACACACTTCATAACATCATTAATATTTTAATATCTCTAACTTAGCATGATTCACAAAGAGTTGTGGAAATTCATCGTAACACAGTGGTGGACTGTGAAAGTTCTAAATATTTAAAATCTTAATTTTTATGAATTTAGCATGTTTTATAAAGGCTTACAACATTTTGTGATAACATAATCCAAAGTGTCGCAAACATTTAACTATCCTATTTTTTCATGAAGGCTTCGAGCTTTTCGTAATATTAGACGTCATGGATATTTTCATACTCTAATTTTTTATATTCTACGTTTTCTGTAAGCTTATGATATCTTGTCATGATAAGGTTCAAAATGTTATAAATCTTTAAATGCCCTTTTGTCAATTTTCAGAAAACCTTGAGGCTTCTATCACTGTAACTTTTTTGCACTTATTCCTTTCGTCTTTTGACTTTGGCCTTTAACTCTTAAGTATCATGACTTGGAATATATCGTTTTCAAATATCAAATGCATTGAAGACTTCGTAACCTTTCATATTAGTATCTGAAACCAATTACAGTCTGGTCACGAGCTCCAAAATTTTTTAATGGTTTTTCAAGCACGAATTTCTTTTTAATCATTGGAGTCCTCTGGTCCCCTCATATATAACCTTATTACGCAGTTTAAGATGCACCTACATGATTCAAGAAAGCACTCTAGTACTTATCTTAGTGAGAAGGTATGACATATGGAATGATATGGGCAAAATTATCACAGAAGTCCTAAGTATATTATACGATGACTAATTCAGCTCAAATATTTCAATTTTATTAATTCAATTCTAAACCTTTTGACAACTTGCAAATTAAGTCATAGACATTCCAATTGTACCAATTTAGTTATAAACATTTTAACAAATTGTTAAATTAGTCATTCTGGCTAATTTTGGCTGGACATCGCTAATGCAATGGTCCAGTTAGTCTAGTCGTCGTGGATGCTGACGTAGATTTTTTTTTTTTTAATTTTTAAAAAAGCTTTTGAATTTTTTGATTAATTTTTTTCTTTTTTTGTGTTTTCCCCTCTTTTTACATATGGCCAATGGAGCTGCCGGCCATTGGCAAAGAGTCAACAAGCCCTTGCCTTGTCCCTTGCAACCACAACGAGAGCCACGATGCCCTTGCTAGATTTGGTGAGGCGAGGGCCACAAACCTTACTCATGGTCAACATGGGTTTCATGGCCCTCACCAAAGGCCCGTTGAGGGTCGTCGGTCCTTGCCCAAGGGCTAGCAGAGGTTGTTGGCTCTCTACTAGTGGCCGTGGCCTAGTCGACATGTGTAAAAAGAAGGGAAAAAAAAGAAAAAAAGAAAAAATATAAAAAATTTGGAAAATTGTTTCACTATTAAAAAAAACTTCCACATTAGCGACGCTCATTTAAAATTAGCCATAATGACTAAATGGACAATTCACTAAAAGGTTGAGGGCTAATTTGGGAAATCATTTAAAGGTTCATAATTAAATTGGTACAATCAAAATAGTTAGGACTAAATTGGCAAAATAAAAAGGTTTAAGACCAAAGTGGCCGCTGAACAATAGATTTAGGACATTTTGGACAATTTTTTGACGATATGTACCAAATACTATCCCCTTTTTATTTACATAATAAGAAAGCTGCGTAAAGTGCGAAAAAACTTTCAAATTTATTACATTGATGTCAATTTAGTTTTAAACTTTTCAATTATTTCAATTGAGTTAAAATATTTTCGCATTTTGCTAATTGAGTCCATTTAACTAATTTTGGCTAAAAATTACTAGCATGACATTGGTCATCCTATACAAAGACAAATGGTGATACTAATGTGGAACGGTTGAAATGAGAAGAAGAAAAGAAAAAGAAAAAAAGAAAGGACAAACAAAAAAGAAAAAATTAAAAGAAAATACATTTAAAAAATCAAAAAACTAAAAAATATTTAGAAATGTCTATGTCCGCACCGACAATGTAGGATGATTGGTATCCATGTTAACGATTTCTGACCAAAATTGTTCGGATGGACTCAATTAGCCAAATGTGAAAAAGTTTCGAGCTAAATTGGCTCAATTGAAAGTTTTATGATTACATTGACATCATTTAGACCCGTTAAACGGGTGGGTCGGGTCATAAATGGTCTGACCAAATCGACTCATTTAACCCGTTTATGACCCATTTATTGCAATGCAAAATTTTGACTTATACCCGATCCGACCTACACTCGACCCATACCCGACCCATTTAATGAAACCTAAAAAAGCTTATAAATATCCTCAAAAATTGTATACAAGGTGAGATTAGTTGATGATCTAAGGCTCTGTTTGTTTCACAGAAAAATAATGATTTAGAAAATATTTTCTTAAAAATAATCGCTTGTATCTCTTAAAACAATTAATTAATAGAAAGTATTTTATTGTTGACAACAATATATATCTAAACATTTTCATTAATGAGGAAAATTTTTTTCATTTATTCATTTTTGTAAATGATACAAATGATCATTTTTAGAAAATTATTTTCCAAATTATCCAATTTCCACGAAATAAATGGAACCTAAATAATAAGATTTTTCTTTTCTTTTTTTCTTTTGGTTGATAGATTTTTTTCTTTTCCAAACCATCATTACTTATAATTCTTTTTCCCCCAAAGACATCACTTTCAGTCTTATTCATCATTTAAGAGCATTTGGTGCCATGTAATCGTCTACATGGCTTTTCCCAATTTTTTAATTTTTAATATCTCAATGAATTGAAAGAAAACCTAGAAACTTGTCCTGTTATTACACAAAAAACTTTTTCCCACCGAAGGTTGAGTATTGTGTAAGATCAAACAAAGCTTCCTAATTAACATTATTATTAATAATTAAATTATTATAGTTTAGGGGAAAATTTTCAAATAATGGTCTGAAATATATATTACTTTAAAGAAAGACCTAAAGGCTTGAAATGTACATTGTTTCAAATAAGGGTCCGGTTTACCATATTAGTTTCAAAGAATGGTCTAACCTCACCAGTCAATTGAGGTATTTTTGTCATTTACTTTTAAATATTTTTTTTCCATTTTTTAAAATTTTTTCCTCGCCAAAACTACACAAGGGCCATGACCCTCTCCTAGCCCTAGGCGAGGGTCACTGGCCCTCGCCCAAATCTACGAGATGGCGAGGTTAGTTGGCCATGGCTGCCACCACACCAACACTAGGACAGTGGCCACAGGCGAGAGAGTTGGCCTCAACCCTCCCAGTTGTTTTTATTAATATTAATATTAATATTAATATTAATATTATTTGTGTGATTTTTAAGTTTTAACGTTTTTTTTTGAGTTTTTTTAATGGAAACAAAGAAAATAGAAAAAGAAAAGAAAGAAAGAAAATAAATAAAAAGGGTAAATGATGAAAATGCCCTCAATCAGCCGGTGAGGTCAAGTTATTCTTTGAGATTGACATAGCACTTCAAGCCTTTATTGGAAACAAAATCCATTTCAAATTCTTATTTGATAAAACCCCTTATTTGAAATAAGGTTCATTTCAAATCCTGGTTTGAAAAGACAAAAACACCTCAGGCCCTCATTTGGAATTTTTCCTAGTTTAAGTTTCTAAAATGAATGGATAGTAAAAAGAGGCAATTGTCTTTAAGACTATTATCACTTGTTATTATAAATGTATCTACAATATCTTATCTTATAGCATAGTAAGAACAATTCAGGCTGCATAAAGCATCTTGCGTATCATATTATGAAGGACATTGTATTATTCACCAATGCTTTACTTGTAGAGCTAGTTGCCTCTTTTGAAGTAGAGACCCTTTTGAATAACAATGCTCTCATGATTTGGCTCTCTCTCGCCTCTGCGAGCTTTTTCTCTACCACCATAGTAGTGTTTCTCTTACAACCCCTCCTCCTTCACCAGAAAATCCCCTAAACCACCTCTTGGTTTTCCCTCTTTCCCCTTTTACAGCTCTTTGCCTTTCCTTTCCCTAATCAAAAACCCAAAAAAAAATCTGTTTTCTTTCGTTTTCCTTGTCTACCGAGCCTAACTAATGGAACAGTAAATCTAAAAACCGAAACCCTAGTCCTCATCCTCCATGGATACCTTCGGAGTGCACGATCTTATGGAATGGAAGCTCCCGATCGTCACCCCCTAGTGAATGCTGAGGCCCCGGGAGACGAAGTCGTCGCGACCCCCGCTCCCTCGAGGTAACTCCCAAGTTTTATTCGCCGTCTTCAGTGTCTACAACTCCGGTTTGCTGTTCCCGACGGTCGCTAGAAGTTGCGTCTACTGTTGTTCAGCTTTGTGCATCCTAGTGGTCGATTGATACGGGCCAGTCGTTAGGTTTTATTACTTTCATCTGCACACAGATACCAACGTTTCTCTATTAGTATGGAGGGCAAAGAGGAAAACGAACTGCGGATATCGGCTTTATGCAAAAAACTAGGGCATATGTGGTCAGAAGCAGATATTGTTGAAGTTAACCCAGTCATCTCGGTTCAGAAACAAGATGAATGTGACAGAACTCTTCTAGGTAAGCTCTACTCACGGCCTAATGTGAATTACCCGCCATTTATTACTACTATGACAAAGGCCTAGAACTCTAAAGCAGTACAGAGTATCCAAAAAGCTCATGGTCTTTTTACCTTTGTATTCCCGACTAAAGAAGAAAAGGAGAGGATCTTCCGGGACTCCCCATGGTGCTATTCTAACAACCTGCTGGTTCTTCAAGAATGTGATCCTGCAACACCAGAACACCGTTATACTTTTTCCAAAGCCTCATTCTGGGTCAGGATGGGAGGAATACCTCCGGGTTGGAGAGATGTTTCGGTTTATCAACTTTTGGGCAGCAGGATAGGTCCTGTTCAAGAAATTCAGCTGGAGTCAGCGGGGACTGCACAACGAAAACATACTAGAGTTAAAGTAGAGCTGGACTTATCCAGCCCCTTGAAATCAGGAGTTGTATTGGACATAGGAACCAAATGGTTATGGATTGAGTTCAAGTACGAGAGGTTACCCTTCTATTGCTACTCCTGTGGTAGAATAGGGCATTATGCATCTGATTGCCCAGTGATCCCTCATAAGACCTCCCCGTGGGCACAAAATCAGATTGGTCCCTTCGGACCTTGGCTGAAAACAGAGGCCATTGAGCATAGCCCATATTGGGAAGCTTTCTATGGAAACATCGATGAAGACTTCATCGTGGAAGACACCTTACCTGTGGCATCTGAAACAGCCCAGGAACCACACCCAGCAACTACAGAGCATGAGCATGATATGCAGATTGTGGCCTGTAGCAAAAAACGAACAGATATGGAGAAGGATCCTGAGCCAGACTGTGTAGAGGCACCTCCTCCAAAGGCTCCAAAAGACCTGGGAAAGTAGATTATCAATGTTGACGACCCAATCCATAACTCACTGAAGATAGGAAAGTGCAGCAAGAAAAATATGAAGGTTCAAAAGGCAAAAAAACAGAAATGTACAATGGATACTCACTCGTCTCTCATGGATGACCTCGATCTGCTAGAAACTCCTGTCCATTTGATTAAGGAAGGTGCTGAATGGGCTCTGGTGGCTAGCCCTAATAAGCCACCGCAGATGAAATGAGATTAATGAGCTGGAACTGTCAGGGGCTGGGCAACCCCCTGACAGTTCGAGAGCTGAAGGCTCTCACCACTCGTGAAAAGCCCAGTCTAGTTTTCTTAATGGAAATAAAAAATAAAGCACCAATGGTGGAGAACATTTGCAGAAAGCTGAAGTTCCAGAACCTTTACCTCATTAATCCCCAAGGAATCGCTGGTGGGTTGGCCTTGATGTGGAATGACCCTGCAACAATACAAGTCACAGATAGTTCCAGTCAATATATCAATGTAGTATGTACTGAAGCAAGCACAAATCGGCTGATGCAGATTACCTGTGTTTATGCATCTACTAATTTCAGCGAGAGGCAGCAACTTTGGCAGCATCTCACGAGCCTCAAACCACAGGCCTCTACACCATGGCTCTGCATGGGAGACTTCAATGAGATCCTTTATGTATGGGAAAAAGTGGGTAAAAGGGAAGTAGATAATTCCCGTATAGCTGCCTTCCGTGATATGCTAAATGCCACAACTCTGATGGATATGGACAGCCAGGGATGTGCCTATACCTGGACTAACAAAAGAGAAGGGGATGAGTTAGTAACAAAAAAGGCTGGATCGAATGTGTTGTACAGTGGAATGGCAAACAACCTACCCTGAAGCTGCACTCCCTGTGCACTCGCTCGCCATAGGGTCAGACCACAGTCCACTGGTCTTATCCTTATATCGGGAACCTACGAGACACAAGAAAGAATTTAGAACGGAAGTCTATTGGCTGGAAAATGAGGAATATCATGCTATTCTGACCTCCATATGGCAACAGCTCTCCCTTCTTTTAGCCACCTTCCCTGAGAAGCTTCGGGCAACTGCTGATCATTTGCTGAAATGGAGCAAACAGAGGCACGGTCATGCACCAAAACAAATTCAACAACTATCTCTGTTCCTTACCAAACTCACAAATGACCCACCTCAGTGTGACACCAAACAGCAAATCCAAAGCATTACCAACCGAATCGATACCCTGCGAAAGCAAGAGGAACAATATTGGGGCTTGAGATCTAGAGTCAAATGGCTTCAATGGGGAGACAAAAACACACGCTTTTTTCCATGCAACAACCATCCAAAGACGACGTTGAAACAACATATCGATGTTAAAATTGGATGAAGACAGATGGAGTCGAGATGCAGACATGATTAAAACCCATATCCAAGCTTACTACAGGGAGCTTTATACAGCCGAAGGAAACAGGTATTACCAACCTGTGTTGAACCAATGTCGCTCGCCTGTTACCGACATCATCAATGCTGATCTGGAGGTAGAACGTACAATGGAGGAGGTGAGAGCAGCGGTGTTTCAAATGGGTGCCTTTAAGGCCTTAGGTCCAGACGGATTCCATGGGTACTTCTATCAGAAATCATGGGAAGTATTAAGTGCTGACCTGTTCCAGATGGTGCAATCCTTTTTTACCTTGGAGGAAATGGACCTGCAGCTCAACCGCACCCACATAGTGCTAATCCCTAAAGTCAAAAACCCTGAAACCATAAACCAATTTAGACCGATAAGTCTTTGCAACTTCAGCTACAAAGTCATCTCCAAAGTCCTAGCCAACAGATTACATAAATAGTTACCAGAGATCATCGAACCAGAACAGAGCGCATTTGTAAAGGGGAGACAAATCCAAGATGGCATTCTGTTTGCACAAGAGGTTCTACATCAAATGCGCATAACAAAGCGAAGAAGAAAACATCAAGCAGTCCTAAAGCTTGACATGCAAAAGGCATATGACAGGGTGGAATGGGACTTTATCAAAACTGTCTAATCAAAATGGGTTTTTCCAGAAAATGGGTTGCGCTCATCATGCAATGCATCACCTCAGCTACATTCAGTATCAAATTAAATGGTTCCCCAACCCCTTTCTTCACCCCTTCAAGGGGCTTGAGACAAGGTGATCCGCTATCCCCGTACCTGTTTATAATCATATCCAATGTGCTGTCCTGGATGATGAAAAAAGCCGTAGCAGAAGGAACTATTCAAGGCATTAAGCTGACTCGATCCAGCCCTAGACTATCTCACTGTTATTTGAGATGATGCCATTTTATTTCTACAAGGGACACTAGTAGAGTGCCGAACCTCTGACTTACTCGAATCAATACTTGCCATGCAACGGGACAAGCAATTAACTTAAATAAATCAGGGGTAAGTTTCAGTAAATGCTGTCCAGACACCCTCAAGAGAAATCTGGCCCAAGAACTTCGAGTACCTGTCATAGACAAAACATGTAATTACTTGGGGTTACCGACTGAATGGGGGAAATCAAAGAAGGATATCTGTGCATGGATCTTAAACCATGTAAATTCAAAAATGGAGGGATGGAAGGAAACCTTACTTACCAAGGCAGGGAAGGAAGTGCTCATCAAAAGTGTAATTCAAGCCATCCCAGCCTATGCCATGACCATCTTCAAGCTACCACTATCTATCTGCAGGTCAATAGAAAGTAAAATCGCGTCATTCTGGTGGCAAAAAGGAGACAACAAACCTGTGATACACTGGAAAAACTGGAATGCCCTAAAGAATAGAAAGGATTCAGGAGGTCTGGGGTTCAAAGACATACCCACCTACAACGATGCTATGCTGGGCCGACAGGCATGGCGCCTCCATCATTCCCCTCATGCTCTATGGGCTCAGGTACTCAAAAGTGTCTATTTCCCCACGTGTGATATCTGGAAGGCTCAGAAAAAACAAAGAGCGTCCTGGGGTTGGCAAAGCTTACTGAAAGGCAGAGATACCATAAAAGCAGACATCAGATGGGAAGTAGGCGACGGGAAATCTATCCATATATCGAAAGATAAGTGGCTACACAGGCAACTAATCAACCAACCAGCACAGGCAGAACCTTAGATGGTAGTAGATCTTATCAATGAAACTCAACGCACATGGAATCAACAGTTGATAGAACAGACCTTTGAGCCGAACATTGTAGCAGAGATTCTAGCCATACCTCTGACTCCGGAACCCACACTAGACAACTTACTCTGGACGGGAAATCGAGAGAGCTCCCTTTTTGTCAAAAGTGCTTACAACAAAGCACTGTCTAACTCTCAAAACAGCCACCTTCACTCCCCATCGTGTTCGTTTAGTCCTCTCCGCACGCTCTGGACACGGATCTGGCACCTCCCAGTACAACCGAAGGTCCGGCTTTTCTTGTGGAGCGTCTGTCAGAATGCCCTCTCTACAAAGGAAAATCTTTACAAACGATCCATAACCACGGACCCTCTCTGTCAGATCTGCCATAGACGGGTTGAAACTACAGAGCATATGCTGTTTCTTTGTAAATGGGCGAAGCAAATATGGAAACAACAGAAAGTGCACGCCTTCAACCCTCATGAACAGATAACAAGAACGGATCAATGGTTGCTGGAATTTTTAAGGGCGAAACCGAAGGTACTTGATCAAGTTTTTGTGGCACATCTCTTGTGGCAGATCTGGAAATCCAGAAACGCCTGGATCTTCAGGGGTAAAGCTCCTCACCCTCCAGCCGTTGTTGACCTCGCACAGGAGCAGAGCATCACGCTAGTCAGAGGACCGAAACCGACGAAGACATCCAGCAAAGACTCAACTTTACCTTAGATCTGGAAACCCCCTCAGCGAATCGAGATCAAGCTCAACGTCGACGCGTCTTGGAAGGAAGACGATTTCATCGGCTCAGCTACGGGGATTCTTCGAGACACAGACGGATCGACCATCGATGGCTTCACGGCAAAGATTAGGGCTTCCTCAGCCCAACAGGCGGAAACTGAAGCAATTCTCATGGGTCTCCGCTTTCTCAGAGCTTTCTGTTCGAGGAGAGAGACGGAAGAGATCAGTTCGAAGAGAGAGACGGAAGTGAAGACCCCTTCAGTTCTACTGTGCGAAAGTGACAGCTCCTCCCTCATGGATTGCGTGATGGGCCAGGCCGTCTCCCCTTGGAACACCCGTAATATCATAAAAGGCTGTCAACGGGAATTAACTCAATGCCATTCCCTGGCTGTCCGATCTTGTCCCCGGGAAGCGAATCGAGCGGCCGATTGGCTGGCTGGCCACCATCAAGACAAACAGCTGGCACCCAATTGGCTTCTCTCTTTTCCCTTATCTCTTTTTGAAATCCTCGCTCTGGATTGTAATCCACCGGTGCTGTTTAAAGACTCAGTTATCTAATATATATCCTCCTATTTCTGCTCAAAAAAAAAAAAAGTAGAGACCTTTTCGAGAAACATTATTTGAGAATGTATAATATGCTTTAATATTAAATATTTAATAGTTAGGTAATTAGGAAGCTTTATTTTTTTATACACAATATTCAACCATTGCTGAAAAACCTTTTTTTTTTTTTTTTTTTGTCATTAAAAAAGGCAAGTATTATTTTTCTATCAATATATCGAGATATTAAAAATTGAAAGGTTAAGAAAAGTCACATAAATGCTAACAAAGCACAAAGGGCTCTCAATAGTTAAAAGATTGAAAATGCCCAAAAAAATAAAATAATATTGTAACGCATATGGATGATTGACTCCATTTAATGGCGCGAGAGACAAATATGTACCGCACTGTCGATGCAAGGGATAAAAAAAAAAAAAAAAAAAAAGGACCAACTCTTGATTATTATCCACAAGTAGCAAGAGTTGTGGACGAGAGCAAAACTAGGTCAAAGCAACGGCAACCAATGAACAAAACAATTAACAATTTGAAAGGAATCTGTAACTCGTCAATGAAGTCATTGAAAATAGATATTATAGAGGTATAGATGAGGATTTCATTAGTCACCATGGTTGTCGATAGTCATCTATTGCAAATTTTGAAAGTGCTGGAGATTAAAGAAAGACAGTAGATCGACGCAAATGCAAGGGTACCTTATTATTATGCCCATAACTCCAAGTTTTATAACTTTTGTGGATGAAGGTAGCTAGAGTCTAAGAACGTGTAACTTTTCTCAATAACTCTAGATAGCGCTAGGAAGTTATCAAAGCACACAAAATCCATGACCATGTGTGATAACTATTAGGGGTGTACAAAAGAACGAGGAACCGACCGGACCGCTCTGAACTGGATTGAATTGGTTTGGAATTGGTGGTTCCCATGGGAGTCGGTCTGGTTCCCACTTCCAATTTAGTGAAACCGGTGAGTACTACTTCGGTTCTTGGTTGTGGGTGTGGAATCGCACGTTGGTCCACCCGGCATATATATTTAAAATAAGAAATTCCATTTCAATTACTTAATTATTTTATACTTTTTTGACCAAATATTTATGTACATATATGCATATTTGTAGTTATTGGACATTATTAACTAATTTTGTCTCTTTGGTATGTCATGGAATTAACCTCCTAATTTTTTTATTCCTAATAATTTATTTAATTGCTTTCTCAATCAAAACAAAATAAACAAACGTAGAGGAAGCAAAGAACTACTTGGAGATGTCCATAAGAGCCAACAGCTCGTTTTAAGAGTATAATTAGGTCTCTCCTTAGCCATTTCCATGATTAAATTAGGTTGACGTAAAAAAGATGAATTAAGTGATCAATGTTTCAACTTCTATAAAGGTCAGGACTTTATGTAGAGTCTAATTCTTCATATGTTTCTAGTGTTGGGTATCTTTAAAAGAACCACATCATGATCTTTGAAGAAATTAAGTTTTTAGCTAACAAGTATTGTTTATCCGTTTTGTCTTATAATTTTGAATCATTAATCAAATTCAATGGCATGTAGGGCCGAACAAGCTTTGTAGAGATTGAGGATTGATTCAATGGATCCACCTAGGAATTGGATCAAACTCCAATTCCCAAGTGGGCCCATGAACCAACAGGTGAGTCTTGGTTCCAATTTTTTGGAATTGGTCATTAATAGGCAGTTTTCAATTTCAAGGTAGAAATTGCTCATTTAGACCATTCTCATCCCTATTAATTGCTATAAATGTGATATAAAGGCCCACAATGTTGTCATTGTAAACTCTCTTGCATAATTAATAAAAGCATGCTTGTTTATTATTTTTTTTTCATCTTTAAATTCCTTGCAACTTTTTAATTTCTTCAGTTTCCTACACAATTTACATTTTCTTTTTTGGACTGGAGGAACCACCTCACAGCGAGCGCTTGGTGTAAACCCTTAGGGAGCATTGGCGCGAGGACCTATTGCAGCCTTTCATCTCCAATATTTACAATTTTATTCCCTTTAAATTTCTGCCATGTATTTTCCTATCCAAAATCAACAAAAAAATACCTTTCCATAACCTTCATTCATTCCATTGATTCAAAAGATTTCTCGCTTTTCCGGTGAAATGCGTACCATTAATCAGCTTACAAAAATTAAGCAGATAACGTGACAGCCCAAAATATGTTCTGTACACTCGATACTCAATGCGGTGACTCAATAATTACATGCGTTCCGTGTGAAATTCACGCAATAATCAAGTGGCATTCAATTGGAGGTACGACAAAAAAAAGTTCAGCACTCATATGCTTTGCGGTAGTTGGCAGTTATGTGTCAGAACACATTACCAACTTTCCTTTAATTTATGAAATGGTAAGCAAAACATGGGTTTGAATCGTCGTATTTGCACATTATCTTATAACTACCAATGTAATATCCGATAAAATTACCCAGAATAAAATTACCCACGATCGTATCCGGTGGAATTAACATAGAGTATCGAAAGAGTCCGGATACTCCGCTGCCAAATAATATACAATTAAAAAAAAAAAAAAAAAGCCCTTTTTCCTAGACACAATATTTAAGGTCTCGGCCTCGCTTGATTATTCTTCCGAGATACATAAAGCGGAAAGAGAAAAGGAATGATTGCCACTAAATTCGTCAAAAGGGCGTGGAAACCCATAGCCTCTCGAAACTCCTCCAATGGGGAAGCCACCGGTCCTCTTCTTCCAATCGAAGCTGCTCTGTTTCTCCCTGCTCTACCTCTTCACCTCCCTCTTCCTGGCCCTCTACACCTCTCTCTCCCCGACCAAGTGCCTCCTCCGGTCCTCCCCCTTCGACCCCCTCCAGTCCCCTCTCTTCTCCTACCCTCCCTCCTACGGCGAGCACAAGTACGCCCTCCCCACCGCCCGCCCCGCCTGCTCCTCCCCCGTCCTCTTCTCAGGTCGCCCCCCGTCGAACCCTTTTCTGGGTTTGGTGGAAACTGCGATTGTCTCATTCTCATCGGCCGCTGATCTCGTGTTTTTCTCTCTCTCTTTGGTGAATCAGATTATTCGAAAGCAGTCGAGGAGATCAGAGATTTGTGCGCGAATTCTTCCTGGTCATCACCATCGACGTTGACGCCGCCTCCTCTGAGGTACAAGAAGGGCAGAGATGATAACTTTGGCGGGGCGTTCAGTGCCCGAGAGCGGTTTTCTTATTTCGATCATGGCAACGACAGCGTCGAAGTCCCGTGTGGATTCTTCAAGGAATTCCCGATCAGCGTGGGCGGTGAGTCTTGGCCAGAAATTATAGGAAATTTTCCTTTTCTTCTTCTTTTTTTTTTCTTTTTCTGTTGTTTGGTCCTCTGTTATGGTACTCTGTTCCATATCGATTCCGTTTCTCTAGGCGTTGGCCAAGATGCACAAAATGAGGAAAACGGGTTCAGAAAATTCAGTGAATTCTGTTGTGTTGTGTTGTTGGTTTCAGGTTCTTTTGACCATTGATATCGGTCGGCATCCTTTCTTTTAGAATTTTAAAATCGAGACTTTCCTGAATGCTGCAGCAAGAATCGAAATTTATTGGGTTTGAATTGATCCCTTCCTCTTCGTTTCGCGTGGAAATTCAGATAGGGAGGCCATGGAGAAATGCGGCGGAGTCGTCGTGGCCTCCGCTATATTCAATGACCACGACAAGATCCGCCAGCCCCGAGGGCTCGGATCCCAAACCCTCGCCAGCGTGTGCTTCTTCATGTTCGTCGACAACGCCACCGCGAGAGTCCTCGAGAACCACAACTTGATCTCGCGGAACTCGGGAGCGGCGGCGCGCAAGATAGGGGCGTGGAGGATCGTGGAAGTCGCGGGGGAGCGCCTGTACGAGAACCCGGCGATGAACGGGGTGATCCCGAAGCACCTGGTCCACAGGCTGTTCCCGAACTCGAAATTCAGCGTGTGGATCGACGCGAAGCTGCAGATGGTGGTCGATCCGGTCCTGCTGGTCCACTCGCTGCTCGTGCGGGAGGGCGCGGACATGGCGATGTCGAGGCATCCGTACTACGTGCACACCATGGAAGAGGCGATGGCCACCGCGAGGTGGCAGAAGTGGCGGGACGTGGATTCGCTGAAGAAGCAAATGGAGACCTACTGCGAGAATGGGCTTCAGCCATGGTCGCACAACAAGCTTCCATATTCTTCAGGTAACATGACCTCCTCCTCCCGTTTAATTCGCGAAATATCATCAACTTCAAAATTATAAAACGCCTAATCTTGATTTTTTTTATAGTGTTTTGGAAAATGAATTAGAAAATTTTCCTTTTTTTTTTCTGGTAGAAAATTTCTGAAAAGCTTGCTCTAGAAAAGTCCAAGAGGAGGGAATATATTAAAGGTGACAACCGGAAAAGGGTAGTGAGCCAGAAAGGGCGGCTGCAAGCCACAGGACTAACTTGTTCCAAGACGGCATCGAGGGCTTGGTTCTAAAGAAAAAGAAATATCAATGATTTGCTAAAGATTTTGCTAAAAATGATCGTTTGGATGTTTAGAAAAATTAATCGACAGAATATGTTTTTACTATCAAATTAATGTCCAGACATTTTCATTGATAATGACTTTGATTTGTCTACTGTCAGTGAGGTTAAGGAGCCAAGAACCCGGCTAACAATTTCGAAATGAAGAAAGGAAAACAAACTATAGTGCTTAGAGGGGTCTTAAACGTCTAGTGAAAGTTCATGTCAAACTAACATACCAATTAGAAAATAAGTAGGGAAGCAATCGAGGGGTACTAGGTAGGGTTCTTTGGTAATCCCCATTCATAACAAATAATAGTTTTGCACTACACGTGTAGGCAAACTATCTACATTATAGATCACAAGCAACACAAATTAATGTTATTAGAAATCTACTATACACCCGTGCTCTAAGCTCTAGCTTCATGCCATTATCGCTTAGAGCTTAGAGCTTGCAGCCATGGCCGCCACATGTAGTGTCGCGAGACAAGGGAACGAGTTAAGGGTAGTGGTGGAGAGGCGAGTCGGCTACGACAACCGCCGTGGCAGAGCGGGAGGCGGAAGACGGCCTCGGACGTTCGTGAGTGGTGGAGGGGAGATGGGAATCTGGGGGTGATGAAACCTAGGGTTTGTAGGAAAGTGTGGTGGTTTGAGGATTTGCGGAGTGCCACTTTAGTCTTTTCAAAGTAGGAATTTTGTATGGAGGTAGTACTTTAGTATTTTAGAAAACACGGATGTTTTCTTTGACATTGTGTGAAAAGTAAGCCATGCTTTTGGGTATTTTCCCTAAATTATTCTCCAACGATTTAGTCGAAACAGGGGCCAATCCCATTCATATTTTTCATCATTGCTACGTTAAAGAAAAGACCACTTGAAGACTACGTGCATCGCATGACCTTGTTCTATAAATAAAAACAAAAGGTTAGGTTAATATAGCCAAAGCAATTATACAAATAGGATTGACCTGACTATAAATATACAATTATAATTATTTTATTAAACAACTTGGCACTTGCATTGATTTTGAAAGAACCTCTTGATGTATCGTCCTCAGTATTTGCTGGTCCCGGTGTGTTTTCTAGGAGTGGTTAACGAACCTACTGGGCCAGTCACCCACTAGACCGGATGTTTTCGCCATCGTCGTTTTAATTTTCTTCATTTGTTGTTGTGCCTCTCAAGAGCCTGGCTTTTTGTTGGAAAGCTTAAAGTGTGGGATGTGAAAGAAAAACTTGGTGAAGAAATTTGAGGTAAACAAAAGAAAATAGGTGAAGAAAAGATGAAGAAATATAGGGGGAAAGTACCTATTTATATACTACGGTGATTTTTTGTTCTCAGCCTTTTGGCAACTTGATGTGGGCTAACGTTTATATTAGCGATTTGGCTAAAATTGACTGAAGTAACTACATTGCTGAATAGTCAAAAAGCTTAGGACCGAACTGATTATATTGAAAAGTTTGAGATTGGATTGACCACCGTATTGTATGCTTAGTGCTTCTTGGATGATTATCCCCAAAAAATATAGGTATGTAATCTCATCCTGTTTATTAATTATAGTCTTCCTTTTATACTCCAAATATTAAGCAAATTTTTATGTTTAAAAATTATATTCTTACTAAAGATGGACGTGCCTATGAAGAAGACAAAAGGGTGTAAATTTCCGTAGCTTTTCTTTCTCATTTTGTGGGGGTGAAAGCTAATGGGGGGACCCAGTTGTTTTTTTTTACACCGCCAAATCTTTCACGAATTATTCTTTAGGCCAAAACTATTGATGCTCTACGTTGCGTGGAAGTTACGTTCTTTTGTGCTCTACAAGATGACATGTCCCTGTCTTGAAATTATTTCGAATTGAAGTTGTTGAGGATTGGAAAGGAAAGGCAATGAGTTGGAATTGGGTTTGAAGAGTGCTACCACGTAGAGGGTAAGGAAAGCGAGCTCTACATGGCGAGAGAGAAAAGTGAACGAGGAAATTTCCACACTATTCTTTTCGGAATCTGCGGAATCTGGAATAGTAGATAAAGAAGTCGTTCTTTATTCAAAATATAATTACTCATCTATACTATTATTTCAAAAATAAAGAGGACCTCCTACTTTCGAGGGACCACCATCTTTGTTTTTTCTTAGAATATTCTTGATTAAGTATATTATTCTTGAATAGCTAGGAATGGGCTGTAGGGAGAGAGGGTGTCCATGCAATCATTTGTCCTTTTGCTGGTCCACCCACATGCAAGTGATTATAGATATGGACATTACCATTACATTATTAGGTAGTTGAACTATCCATTAACTCATTTAATAGCCTAGTAAGTGGTTCAAAAATATTTATAGGAAGGAAACCACTTCAAAAGTAGGCACTGGCTGTTTGTAATGTTGGTGCTTTACTCCCTTAATTACTAATTATATGAATGTTGATGGTTTTTCAACTAGCATATGTGTATGTATGTTGATGTGTTCGTGCATGCATGCGTGGCATGAAATGAACAAGGCACCCATGATCCTTACAGTGCGGTCCCTTTAATTCATATTTTTAAAGTGTATTGAACATATAATCATGAGTCAACTGTTTATATTATAACACTCCCCATATGTGAATTATAGATGAAATTAGGGTTTTTTCTACTTAATACATGTAATTGTTTTATTTTGGAAGAAAGACAATGGTGAGAAATTGGTATTGCTCTCCTTATTTAAGAATGTAAAATCACCACAACTTTTTATAGTTGTGGTCCAACCATGAAAGCGAGAAAGATTAATATTCGAGTCATGCACTAGTAGTCCTATAGTATTATCAAGATGCCAAGAGCTCAAACATTGAATTTGAGTAGGAACAATTAAAAGTAAGCCATTCGTATTCTATGCATTTAGGAGATTGAATTGTAACAATTTTTTACCGTTTGAACTCGGAACTTTCAATATACAAATTATTTCCAGTTCAAAAACCTCTTACAAAAAGCTCTTTCATATTTGTCATAGATGTGCCGGATAGCGCCCTAATTTTGAGGCGGCACACTCCAGCCAGCAACCTCTTCTCGTGCCTCTTGTTCAACGAGCTAGATGCATTCAATCCGAGGGATCAATTGGCCTTTGCGTACGTGAGGGACCTCATGAGCCCGAAGCCCAAGCTCCACATGTTCGATGTGGAAGTGTTCGAGCAAGTAGTGCTGGAGTACAGGCACAACCTGAAGCGGGGCGGTGCTGCCTCGGCTGCGGGCGGGGCTGGCGGGCTGCGGAGGACGAAAAGGGCGGGCTCTCCAGAGTTGTCCGGGAACGGCAGTTTTGGCGGCGGTTGCCAGAAGTATTTGGAGGAGATGTGGGGGTGAATCCCACAGTTGAATCTCTCAACTGGTGCATTGGAAAACAAACAAAAGGTAAACTGCCCAACCGCATTTCACAGGCGAAAAGCTGCCAGGAGATCACAGGTTGTCAGTCACATTCCCGCTCATGCTCCTCTTTTTCTGTCCATATTCATTGCTGGGCTGGAAAGTCTGCGAACAGGAATGGTGACGCGCCACGTTGTCGCAAAAGGGCAGCAACTCTTTTGCTCTTGTCTTGCAGAGTGGGGCCAATTGGGTTTACATAGAAAAAGAACAAACAAGCGATGAAGGGGAAAAAAGGAAAAGAGGACGAAAAAGAGAGCGATGCTGTTTGATTTAGATGGATATGAAAATTTTATGCCGTTTGATGGCTAAATTCAAGTTTATATCAAGATCACGTGGTGTCGTAAATATGGTTATGAAATTCGATGTGAAAATTCCCTTGATTTAAGAAATAAAATTCGATTAATTTGATTTAAGCCATCATATATATCTCTTTTTAATTTTGCATCATTCTAAAGAGTAGATGATGAACTCATAAGTGATAGTCTTCTTAAAATTGGCTCATACAAAAATCATTTTGCATTTGAAATAATAGTTAATTAATAATATAGCGTACATTGATATTGCAAAAATGTTTCTCCACAAGTTGATTTATCCATCATTGAGTCAATATGGTCATTGAGAAAGCAAATAGATAAAACCTCAAATTAATGAAGGATAAGAACTTCACATGTAAAGATTTCCTAAACTTAGTGGTGCATGCTCAATTTTTTTTTTTCTTTTTTGAAAGTAATTCTCGAATTGAGATTAAATGCAAAGGGCGACTTGAAGGTTATCTCTCAATAATGCCTTCAACTGTATTATTAATATAGCTTTTATTAGGTATACAACTGATTTATATAAAATAGATCCTCAACCTTATTAAGAAAATAGATTACCTATTTTTATTCTGTTGAAGAAATTTTCATTTGCAAATTTGAGTGGGTCATAAAATGAAACTATGATGATGTGGCTTCGTTCATAATATCATTGAAAAAGCGAGTTAAGTGGTTTTTGATTTACACAATTGGGACCATTATGCATGTAGTTCGGGCTTAGAAAATTCGATGATGCACAAAATGGTTATCTTGCGATTGTACTACCGCACTAGTGTTGCTGCCTGGACATGTGGCATAAACTGATGTGTCTTTTTATTACCTACATGTACATATCCCACTACTGTACTAGCATCCCATTAACGTTGATGAAGTGGTTGTCGCCGTAGCCGCCCCATCCGCAAAAGCCACTCTCTCTCTCTCTTGCAGAAATCCGAGGTTTCGTCACTTAGTCCCGCTACTCTGTCGTTGGCCTGACCTTGTTATTGGGCATCCTATTTGGCTGGATGGACTGATCGGGAATAATTATAAAAGGTTCAAGACCCAATTGATCAAAAAAATATTTAGGACTAAATCGGTACAATTACAATAGGTTTAGAACTTTTTTGGTAATTTTCCCTTGTTATTATCACGACACCCCTTCCCTCTCCATTTAGGACACAAGGTCGGGAATTGGCACCTTTTTAAAATCTAATTGAGCTTGCGCTCAATAGGATCATCGAAAAAGAGAGGGGTTTCGTCAATGACGGTGGTGATGTGCTTTCCTCAGAAGGATGGTTGTGGTGCTAGACGAAAGGATGGAATTTTTGCAAATTTTGCTTTTTGGTATGTTTGGAGGGAGGGAGGGAGGGAGGGAGATGGCTATGCTGCCCTTTCGAATAGTTAAAAAAAAAACTTGTGTTTAGGCCATCATAATGCCAAAATGAAGTCTAAAGTCATAAAAAACATTGTTATGCTGCTGACATATTACGAGAATCATGTTTGTTATTAAATTATGGTAATGACTATTTTGAATCTTTGATATGAATTAGGTCATTACAATGTTTGCCGCACTGAAAATTGCGCTAGAATGCATGCTACTATCGTTGCTGATATAAACATTGTAGTTTGGAAGGAATACGAGGTGATGAATGTAGTGAAATGCAAGGGTCCCATTTTGGCTTCTCAAGCCCCAAAGCTAGTTTAGTTACATCCTTTTCCTTAAGACCATTGTAATCGGTGGGTAAGCGATCCTGTGTCTCGAAACTTTAAGAACGAAAACCAAACACACTTGGACGAGTATTTTGATCGGTCCACATCCACCTGATCGTAAGGATTTCTTTGTCTATAGGGATTTTCACTTTACTAGCTAAGACATTTTAACGTTTAAGCGAGTTTGTCAAAAAAACATCCAACATAAGAGTGTTGAGTTCTGATGAAACAACCTTCCAAAAACATCGATGAAAATGCACTTTTCCGAAACAGATGTCGAACTTTTTAGTCAATTCTTGAACAATTGGGGCAATACTTGTATCGAAATTTTCTAACCTACATGGTTTGTGCTCGTTTAAGCCCCATATTTCTCCGTTTGGGTAGATTGCTTGTTCGCTATACATTCGACTATTGACTTATGATGATTAGATGAGCAAGTGATTCTTGCAATGCTTGTAGATTTGATTAACTAACTGATGACTCAATTAATGATTTAATGATTTGATGATCTGATTGATGAATGAAGATGTAATTAATTTAACATAATGATCTAATGATTAGATGATTTGATTGATAAAATGATGTGATGCCATGTCATGTCACTTTTCCTATCATGTTTGAATCTCATTTGTCAGGTCAAGTTGCATTGATCATTGTTGTGTCATTTGTAGGACATAATGGCCTGCTGTACAATATTTCTTGGATTATTTAGACAATCACCCACGTAAATTATAAGTAGGTAATCTCATCCAATTTAAAAATTTTGAAAACAACCATGCTAATTACACGTGAGCAAAATATATCATAGCCTTCATTCTATACACCAAATCTTAAGTAATATTTTTGAATAAAAATATTTTTACTAAAAATGAAGGTGCCTATGAAGAAGACAAATAGGTGTGAAATTTGGTAGTACAAGGGCAATTTTGCAAAATTAGCATATTCCACAGCTTTTCTTCTGAGTTTGGGGGCGAACAGTAATGGCGGGACCCAGATAATTTGTTATACACCCCATATCTTTAAGAAATTAATCTCTACGCCAAATTTGTGGATGCTCTGCGTTGCGTTGAAGTTATGTTCTATTGTGCTTTACAACTACAGGATGACATGCCCCTACGTTGGAACTATTTCAATATGGAATTGTCGAGGATTGGAAATATCCTCATTGTTCATTTTGGAATCTACGAAATCCAAATTAGTACATAAACAAGTCGCTCATTATACAAAAAATTATTACTTAGCTATACTATTATTTTAAGAAATAAAGAGGACCTTCTATTTTCAAGGGATCACGATCTTTAATTTTTCTTAGAATATCCTCATTAAGTATATTAAAGATCTTTAGTCAACGGGTAAATGTGTAAATTTATAATTCTATTGTGCGCATATTCTTTTAGAATTCAACTTACGGAAAAATGGACAATGTATTTTTCTCTTTCTAGATATTTGTAATTGATTGTACCAGTAGTTTCATTCATTGTTTGATAAAGTTCAAGCCTGAACATATGAAATTCAAATTTGAGTAAAGCTAAAGATACTGTACTTTTTTTTTTTTTAACTAAATTCTGTTGATCAAAAGCGACTTGACGGCTGGCAAGATTTTACTGAGAACCAAACATTTTAAGGATGGGTCATGCTTGTCTGAAAGTCCAATGGGAATATTGGGAGGCCACTTGAAGTTTCCACAAAAAAAAACAAAAAAAATTGAGTAAAAATTCTTAGTACCCCCTTTATTGGTCAAGCAAATTATTGTTAAATAGCCAGGAATAGGCTGTACGCAGAGAGTGTCCATACAATAATTTGTCCTTTTGCTGGTCCACCCACGTTCAGGTGATTATAGATCCCGACGCTACAATAGACTGTTGGGTAGTTGAACTATCAATCAACCCATTTAAGAGACTAAAAAGTGGTTCAGAAATATTTATAGGAACCCTATTCAAAAACAGGCTTTGGCTGCTTGTAATGCTAGTGCTTTTCTCCCATAATTACTACTTATATGAATGATTGCTAGCTTTTCAACATGTATGTGGGTGCGTTCGCGTGCATTTCCGTGGCGCGAAGCTGAAAAGGCACCTATGATCCTCATAGTTTAGTACTTTAATTCAAAACTTTAGAGTGTGTTGCACATATAATCATGAGTTAACTATCAATATTTTTGCACTCCTCGTATGTGAATCACAGATGAACTCAAGATTTTTTTCTATCATATAATTTTTTTTGAAGAAAAGAAGACAGCGAGGAATCAATATTGCTCTTGTTATTTAAGAGTGTGAAATCACCACGCCTTATTATAGTTGTGGTCCAACCATGAAAGCGAGATAGATTAATATTGGCATCCTACACTATTAGTCCTCCTGAGCATCAATATGCCAAGAGTTCTAGACATTGCATTTGAATAGGAACTATTAAAAGTAAGTCCATATTCTTCTGCATTTAGGAGTTTGAAGAGTAATCATTTTGTACACTTTACTCTTGAAATTTTCTATGATTATTTCTAGTTCAAGAAACTCTTAACGAAATGAGCGGAATGTGATCTTATTTGGAATGAGCGGAATGCGATCATCTTTCGCAACCGCTCCCTCTTCCTCCCGACGTTGAAGATGTACCCTCATAAGGCGATTAAGGATAAAGCTTTGTCTTTCAAGCACGTTCTCGACACTCTGAGGAATAGAAGACTGTAGTAAAGTTGGGGATTGCCTTTAACAATCTTTGATTGATCGTTCATTCTTTCCTTTTCTTGTTATCGTTTTTCTTTCCTTTTGGCTTTTGATGCGTTTCTTGTGGTTCCACAGCCCCCTACACTCTTTTGACTTTCTTGTCTTTTGAGTGTTTGTTCTTATTGGTGCCGGGCCTTCTTATTTGTACATTCTTTTAGCAAAATTTTTCTATTATTTAACATTTACCAAAAAAAAAAAAAAAAAAAAACTCTTAACGAAAAGCACTTTCA
The DNA here is from genome assembly GCA_014182555.1 of Eucalyptus erythrocorys. Taxonomy (NCBI): domain Eukaryota; kingdom Viridiplantae; phylum Streptophyta; class Magnoliopsida; order Myrtales; family Myrtaceae; genus Eucalyptus; species Eucalyptus erythrocorys. The sequence goes on along the minus strand of CM024601.1, from coordinate 26,010,830 downwards.
TTTGTCGTAAATGTGCTAGATAGCACTCGAATCTTGGGGCGGCAAACTCTGGCCAACAACCTCTTTTTTTGGATCTTGTTCAACAAGCTGGACGCGTTTTATCCGAGAGATCAATGGATCTCATGAGCCTGAAGCCCAAGCTCCACATGTTTGGTGTGAAGGTGTTAGGGCAAGTCATGTTGGAGTACAGGCACGACCTGAAGCGTCGTGGGACAGCCGGGTCCAGGCGGGGCTGGGCGGGCTCTCCTGGGTGCTCGGGAGCGGCAGCTTTGGTGGCCGGCGTCGGAATTATCTGGTGGAGATGTGGGCGTGGATCCCACGATTGATTCTCTCAGCTGAAACGTGTGAAACAAACAAAGGCAAACTGCCCACCGGCATTTCACAGGTGAAAAGCTGCCAAGAGATCACAGGTTGTCAGGCACATCCTATGCTCATGTTCCCTTTTTCTCTACCCATACTTTGTCGGACCGGAGAGTCTGGGAACTGGAAGGGAATGCGCCACGTGTCACAAAGGGCATGAATTCTTTGTTTTTGTCTGGCAGAGGAGGGACCCACTGGTTTACAAATCGAATGAAAAAAAGCAAAAACCAAAAGAGTGATGGAGACGGGCGAAGCCAGCAAAAAGAGGGTGAAAAAAGAGAGGGAAACCGTACCGTTGGGGACAATTTAAGCTGTTTGATTTAGATAGATATATTTATGCTATTTGATGGACGTATTCAAGGTTATAAAAATACCCTGTGGTGTTATAAACAGGGTTATCCACTTGAGGAAAAAAAATTCAATTCATTTGATTTTGGCTATCACCTAAAAATTTGAAGAAATATAAGTATCTTTCTTCTCGATTTTGCATCATAAAAAAATGTGAATACAGTATTAGTCCCCTTAAAATTGGCTTGCATTAGAAAGACTAAATATTTATAACATACTTTAGAAATAATTTTTCTACCAGCAATTTTATCCTCTCTTGGTTTAATGGTTAGTTAGAGAGCGGATAGTTAAAACTCTCAAATTAATGGTTCATAGGACTGTCTATATAGAAATTCTTTTTTGTTGGCAGTGTGTGCTCAAATTTTCGTTAAATAATTCTCAAATTGCAATTGAATGCAAAGGACAACTTAGAGGTGATTTCTTAACAATACCTTCACCTGTATTACTTATATAGCTTTTATCAGGTGTACAATTAATTTAGATAATATTGACCCTTAACCTCATTAAAAGAATAAATTGCTAATTTCCAATTCCAGTGAAGAAATTTTCATTTGCGAATTTGACTAGTTCATAAAATGAAACTATGATGTTGCTTTGTTCATAACTTCACTGAAAAAGTGATTTAAATGGTTCCTCATTTATACAATAGCAACTATTATGCATGGTGTTCCGGCTTAGAAAATTTAATGATCTAGATTATGCTGTAATCGTACAACGGCGCTAGTGTTGCTGCCTGGACCCGTGGCATACATTGATGTGTCTTTCTATTACCTACATGAACACGTGACTTAAGACAAACCCACCAAGAACATTAACATAACCCAACAATCAACACACCACCCTCAACCCGCAAACCCCCTTCCCACTCCGCCCTCAATCGTCGTCCTACGATTGCACTAGCCCGCTCGTGGAGATCCGAGGTGTCGTTGCTCAGTCCCACCACTTTACCGCTGTCCAGCCTCGTCATTGTTGCGACACCCCTTCCCTCACCATTCGGGACACAAGGCCGGGAATTGACACATTTCGGAAAACTAATCGAGCTTGAGCTCATTAAAATCATGAAAGGAGAGAAAGCTGGCTGAGTGGTGATGCTGGTGATGTGCTTCGCTTAGAAAGGATGATCGCGGTGCTAGACAGAAGGATGAAATTTTTGCAAATTTTGCCTTTTGATTTGTTGAGTGGTGATGGCTATGTTGCCCATTAGAATAGTAAAAAAAGGTTTTTGGGCTGTCATAATGCTGAAATGAAACCTCAGAGTTATAAAGTCATCGTTATGCTTGCCAATAGACAATGTGAATTATGCATGTCATTAGGCCGTTGTTGTGACTGTTTTGAACCTTTGATATGAATTAAGGCGTGATGATGTTAGCCATACTGAAAATTGCGCTCAAATGCATGCTACTGTCGTTGATGGTATAAGTTTGGAAGGGATATAAGGTAATGGATGTAGTGAAATGTAAGGGTCCTTTTTTGGTTTCTCAAGACCTAAAGCGTAGCTTAGTTGCATCCTTTTCGCTAAGACCATTCTATATGGTAGGTAAGCGATCCTTTATGTCTCGAAAGTTTAAGAACTCTTGGACAAGTCTTTTTGACCGGTACACATCCACTTGATCTTAATGGTTTCTTTGTCTTTAGGGTTTTACTTTACTAATGAAGCCATTTTAACGTTTGAGCGAGTTTTAAAAAAAATGCATCGTAAAAAGAGTGTCAATTTCTGATGAGACGCCTTTCAAAGGCAACAATGATGAAACAGCCTTTCAAGAAAACAATTTCGAAACACACGTCCAACTTTTTGGTCAATTCTTGAGCAAATGGGGGCAATACTGACGTGGAAATTTTCCAACCTGCATGGTTTGTGTTCGTTTAACACCTGTATTTCTCCGTTTGCGCAGATTAAACGCTCTTTACTCATTCAACTAGTGACATGATTGACGATTAGATGACAAAGTGATGCTTGCATAGCTTGCAAATTTGACTAATTGACTGACGACTCGATTAATGATTTATGATTTGATAATCTGATTGATAAATGAATAATGTAATGTAGTTTGACATAATGATTTGATGATTAAATGATTTGATGACTGAATGATTGATAAAATGATGTAATGCCACCTCATGTCACTTTTCTTATTATGTTTGAATCTAATTTGTCATGTCATGTTAAGGATAAAATTGACCATTGTATAATAGATTAAGATTTTTTTAGACAATAATCTTGTAGAAGATATAAATACATAATCTTGCCCTGTTTAATAATTTTGAAAACAACCATGTTAATTAAATGTGAAAAAAAAAAAAAAAATTGGTCTTTCTTTTATACACCAAATTTTAAGTAAAAAGGGATAAATACACTAAAAGTTCTAAAATTTTCAAAACACATAATAAAGTTCTAAAACTTGTTATGAAAAAGCAATTGAGTCTTAAAATTTTCAAAAAGTGCAATTAGTAAAAATGACGGGATTGACCAATTTGATAAGTTTAAGCACTTGTTTGCCATTTTTGAAAGTTTTTATGAGTTAAGTGCACTTTCATAACAATTAAAACTTTCAATGTACTTATCTTTAATTTTTTTTTTTATTAAAAGTTATTTTTCTAAGGATGAGCATGCCTATGAAGAAGACAAATAGGTGTGAAATTTAGGAGTTCAACGGCATAGTTGCAAAATCAGCAAATTCCACAGCTTTTCTTCCCAGTTTGAGGGTGAACAATAATGCCGGGACCAAAATATTTGCTTTGCACCCCAAATCTTTAACAAATTATTCTCTAGGCCAAATTTGTGGGTGCTCTACGTTGCGTTGAAGTTACGTTCTATTGTGCTCTACAAAGATGACATGTCCCCATCTTGGAATTGTTGAGGACTGAGAATTTCCACACTATTCATTTTGGAATTTACGAAATCTGAATTAGTAGATGAAGAAGTCGTTCATTTTATAAAAAAATTAATTACTTAGCTATACTATTATTTTAAAAATAAAGAGCGCCTCTTACTTTCAAGGGATCACAATCTTTATCTTTTCTAGGAATATCTTCAATTAATTATTTTATAGATTTTTAATTGAAAGGTAAATGTGTAAATACATAATTCTATCTTGCACATATTCTTTTTCATAGGATAATTGCCTAAATAGTCTTAAATTTATTGTACTTTTGTAAGTTCAGTCTTAAACTTTTTAATTTTGTCAATTGAATATGAAATCTTTTTTACGTTTTGCCTACGAGTTTGACCAATTTTGGCCAGAAATTGCTAAAGTTGACAACAACCATCCTTCGTGACATGGCCTATGCTATCATGGACAATTATTAATAACATTTTAATATTTTTCTCTTTCTCTTTTTCCTTCTTTACTTTTGTTTTTATTGTTTTTTTTTTAATTATTATTGTTAAGAGCTTGTAGGGGACTGCTAGCCATTGGGCTGGCCACGAGACCTCGCAAGCCACATGCAAGGGCAGTGAGCCCTCGCTAGCCATTGGGCAATAGTCACGACCCTTGCCTAGCTATGAGCAAAAGCCTTCACCCTTGTTTTGCGGCCCTCGTCGGCCACTAGCCGAGGGCTCGTGGCCCTTGTTGGCTAGTGGTTGCCAGCCTCCTGCCAACCCTTGATAATAAGAAAAAAAAAAAAAGACAAAAGTAATGAAGGAAAAAGAAAAAGAAAGAAAGAAAGAATAAAATAAGAAAAAAAATAAAACATTTGGAAAATATTGAAATATTATTAAAATTGTCCATATCGGTCTTTGGTTGTTCCATGTAGGAAGGCTGGTGTCACACCAGTAATTTTTTGTCAAAATTAGTTGGATGGACTTAATTGGCAAAATTAAAAGATTTATGACTGAATTAACAAAAGTGTAATAAGTTTAATACTTTTTAAACATTTTTCCTCATTTTTTAATTCAACCTTACCAAAAAAAGGTCAGTGTAATTCTTTTTCCAGATATATGTGCCGGTAGTTTCAAATTTGAGTAATGCTGAAGATACTACAACTTTTTACTAAATTTTTTTGACTTGGTCACTTGAAGGTTGGCAAGATTCTATTGAGAACCAACCGTTTTAAGGATGGGTCACGCTTGCCTCAAAGTCCAGTGGGAATATTGGGAAGCCACTTGATATATAAGTCTCCAAACAAAAAGAAATTGAGTAAAAATTCTTAGTACCCTTTTGTTGGTCAGGCAAAGTGTTCTTGAATAGCTAGGAAGAGGCTGTAGGCAGAGAGTGTCCATGCAATTTTTGTCCTTTTGCTGGTCCACCCACACGCAAGTGATTATAGATATGGACTCTATAATAGATTATGGGGTAGTTGAATTTTTAATTAATACATTTGATAGCCTAGTAAGTGGTTCAAAAATATTTCCAGTTCAAAAATAGGTATTGGGCTGTTCGTAATGTCGGTGCTTTTCTCCCCGAATTATTATTTATATGCATGATTGGTGGTTTTGCAACTAGTATATACGTATTTTGATAAGAAAAAATTAGTATATATATGTATGTATGTATGTTTGCGCATCAATGCGCGCAAGGAGAATTACCAAAAAAGTCCTAAACCTATTACAATTGTGCCAATTTAGTCATTTTTTTTGTCAATTTAGTCATAAACCTTTTATAATTATGCCAATTCAGTCTATCCGGCCAAAATTGGCCGGCCAGATGCTTATGTGGACACCGGCCATCCAGCGAATGCTAATGTGATAATTTTTATTTTTATTTGAATTTTTAAATATTTTATTTGAATTTTTGAATTTTTCCCCCTTTTCTTCTTCCTCTGGCCGGCCTTGCCATCATTGGGTGAGGCTTGCCTTCACCAGTGGCTGGCGGGGGTGAGCCTTGCCAGTGGCTGATGTCGGCTGGCCAAAGGAAGAAGAAAATGGGGAAAAAAAAAAAAAAAAAAATTGAAAAAATAAAAAATTCAAAATTCAAAAAAAAATATATTAAAAAATATTAAAAATTGTCACGTTAGCATTTGCTAGACGGCTGTTGTCCACGTTAGTGTCCGGCCGGCTAATTTTGGCCAGATGGATTGAATTAGCACAATTATAAGAGGTTTAGGATTAAATTAGCCCAGAAAAAAAAGTTTAGAATTGAGTTGACATAATTACAAAAGATTTAGGTCCTTTTTGGTAATTCTCCCATGCGCACATGCGTGAGTGAAATTGATGAGGCACCTTTGATCCTTATAGTGCAGTCTTTTTAAGTCAAATTTTTAAAGCGTATTCAGCATTACACATGAGACAATGGTTCATCTTATTGCACTTCTCATATTTCAATCACAGATGAACTCAGGGTTTTTCTAATTTAATACTTATCATTGTTTTTTTGAAGAAAAGAGGACAATGCGAAACTAATATCTTCTCATTTAAGAATGTAAATTCACCACAACTTACTATAGTTGTGGTCCAACCATGAAAGCGAGGTAGAATAATATTGGGATCCTATGCTATTAGTCCATTAGTAGCATCAAGATGCCAAGAGCCCCTCAAACATTGCATTCGAATGGGAACAATTAAAAGTAATCACTCATATTCTTTTGCCTTTAGCAGATTGAACTGTAATTGTTTTCTTCGCTCTTGGAATTTTCAATACAATACTATTTCTGATTTAAGAAACTCTTAACGAACAGCTCTTGCATTTGTCACAGATGTGCTGGACAGCACCCTTATTTTGAGGCGGTATACTTCAGCCCGCGCGATTAGTTCGATTCGGTTCCATTTCGATTGAAAAATAAAACGGATTTTAGTAAAATGGTCGGGGAAAAATATAAACCTGAATCCAACTAAACAAAAATGGAATGAATTTGAACCGTATCGAACTAATCGCGCGGGCATAAAAGGAATTCATGAAAATCAGGAAGAAAGTCCTTTCTCTCCTTGTCTGCTCGCCTTCTTTCCCCCTTTTTGACTTATTTTTCAATCTTCCCTGTTTTATTTTTCGAACTTACTCCTATCTCTCTGCTACTATAAAAACAGAAATTATAATTATAACACAAAAAATTAAATTGGTTCGAAAAGAAGTAGAACCATACCGAACCACCAATACTCAATCCGCCGGATCTCGGCGAGGCTCGAGCTCGCTGGTGTCGGGTGGAGCCTCGGCCTTGCTGGATTAGCGAGATTGAGCCTCGCTCGACGCCGGCAAAGCTCGATCTCGCTTGTGGCCGGTCGCCGGCCATCGTCATGGCCGGCAACCGGCCGAAGAAGAAGAAAAAAGAAAAGAGAAAAGAGAAAAAGAAAAAGAATTATTAAAAGAATTATATTTTAAAAAATAAAAATTTATAAAAATAATATTTTTAAAAATAAAAATATTTAAAAATTATATTTTAAAAAATTTAAAATTCGATTTTTTAAAAAATATTTTAAAAAGAATTATAAAAATTTTCCATTAAATTTGTATTGCGTAAAAATTGTTAAAAAATTTGTATTACATAAAAATGTTTTAACAATAAATAGGTTTTAGCAATACTGGTCGAATCGGGTATAGCTCACTAGATTTATACTACAAGAATTGGGTCAAAACGGGTTAAATGAGTCAAATATGGGTTGACCTATTTTCGACCCGACCCACCTATTTGCCACCCCTAGTTATAAGTACAAGTACATCTCATGTTGATTTTGCATCGAAAGAGTGGACACAAGCATTAGTCCCCTTAAAATTGGCCTACCTTTGAGAGACTGAGTATTTATAGCATGTCTTAATTTTTATTTTCTATATATGGTTTTATCCACCCTCAATTAAATGATTAGTGAGAGAGCGGATAGTTAAAACTTTCAGGTTACGTTTGGTCATCCGGATTTTTAATTGGGATATGACTGGATATGATATAATATAAAATCTTGAGATTTTATTAAATCCTGTCCATCGTTTGGTGTATCATAGTATTAAAGTCGAATATATTCACATCACATCATATAATTGCATATCATTATAAATGAACTTAAATATTCATAAACAAAGATGGTAAAATCTCTCGTAACACTATTCCTTAATTTATTTTTATTTTTATTTTTTAAATCTTTTTATATCATTTTCTTTATTATTTCTTTAATCCCCTTTCATCATTCTTTAATAAAATTTTATCAAATAGTAAACTGTACTAAGATACCTCAAATATAAAATACCTAAAATATATAATAAGTACAAATATATAATTTATAGATTGAATATTTATTATAAGATAGAATTAAAGTTGAATATATAAATTAAAATAAGATTAATTAAAAATAAATTTTTATTTTTTGTTTTTAATTTCTTAAATTAGAATTCAAATATTATGTATATTGAAATATAATTTTAATTTTGTTAATTTAATAAGTTTGTTATTTGAGAAAAATAATTTTTCTATTATGGATATTAGAAATCTCATACATTTTTATCCCACCTCCTCCATGAGATAATTTTATTCGGTCTATATCCTCAATATATTCGACTTTGTCTTGTTTTGAGCGAGTACCAAACGTAAGATCTGATAATTCATATCTTATTCTGAATTTTATTTTGACTACCAAACGCAGACTCAAATGACAAAAGAGTATATGATGGCTTCGTTAATCTCAAGAGAGTGAAGCTCCCATATGGAAATAGAATAGATGACAGCGCCGTTTGTTTCACAAAAGTGAAGAAGTCTCACTTGCCTCTTATTTATATTGGAAATTCGGAAACTTCTTTAACTGCTTTTTAATGAATTTATCCTTTTTGCTTGAGTGATTGTATATGTACATTGCAGCTGCCTCTCCAACCGGTGGCCCACCTTCCATGGAATGAAATATGCGTTCATGGTTGCACCATTACCACTAAAAAGTGACGACGCGGTTATCCTATCAAGGCTTCTCTCTAATTAATGGTGCATAAGACCACTTGTATAGAGTTTTCATTTTGTCCGGCAGCACCATCATCCTTTTAAGCGAAGTACATCATTATTATTATTTTTTTTTTTCTAAAAAGAGGCACGTCACCACCACCATCTCCACTGAATCTCCTCTCTCTCCCTTCATTACACTAATGAGCTCAAGCTCAATTAGTTTTCCGAAATGCGTCGATTGCCGACCTTAAGGGGGTCAAGGGAGTAACGAAGCTGGGTTGATGGTAAAGAGGAAAATTGTCCGAAAAATCCTAAACTTATTGTACTTTTGCCAATTTAGTGCTAAATATTTAAATTTTGCTTTTCTAAATATTTTCATCTTTTGCCTATTAAGTTGATTTGATTAATTTTAATTGGAATTTGCTGATATAGACACCAGGCATTTTACGTGACAAGGTCAATGCTAACGTTTCACTTTTTAATAATATTTTGAATTTTTATGGTTTTTTTTTTTTTTTGGCAGCAAAAACAAGAAGATTGCGGACAAAAGTAAAGGCGTGCAATTGGAACAAAAGTGTTTTCATGGTCAACTTCATATTCCTAAGTAAAACCTTTTGCCACTACTTGAGCTTTGTAATCATCATACTATCTGCCATTGTTTTAATCTTAATATCCATTTACAACCGGTAACGGACTTAGGTTGCCTATTACCTAGAGAACATATACCAGTAGTGTAGGTGGTGACCTAAGGCTAAGGACATGAGTTGACAAAATAAAATATATGTCTGTCTTTGATTCATCCTCAAATGACAAAATTGTGATTTGATCCCCTTGACCACACTTAAAGGCCAAGGTACATGAGGTGACAACATTTCTTTTGTCGCCCAAAATTTTGTCTCCTTATGTTGTTGTTATTGTTGTTGTTGTTGTTGTTTTTTTTTTTTTTTTTTAAATGGTGTTTTCTACAAATTGAAGAAAAAGACGAGGGTAACATGTGACTTATGAAAATTTCAAGGGGACAAAAAAGGTTTAGTTCGAGGGAGTTGGTTCCTTAAAAATCTCATGCCCAAAAGCAAAAGAGGTTTTGTATTGACTTTTGAGGAATTTTTTAAAGCAAAATTCACATTGTGTTACCAAACACTGAAGCTTTGACTGAAATGCCTTCGGAGGCCCAAAATTGCTTTACAGGGCATCCCCAGAGGCACCGGAAATCTCACTGGGCAATCACCTCGAAAGTAAATTGATATTCCGAACCTTTTTCGGTCGAAATTGAAAGTCCGTAGGTGTAATTCCTTTTTCTTTTCTAAAAGCACGAGCGTAGAACCCAATAAATTAATATGTGAGTGAGGCATCAAAGGTTTTTGACAAGCGAAAGCGATGGTTCGTTCCACAGCTCGTCTATTGCAAGGACATCACTTCACACATTAGAGATCGTTCTAACAACTCAACAATGTCCCCCATAATCTTGTTCAAGAAAATGACACCACAAGATTAAAAGTTATGATGATTAAATAAACATTTTTCAGAAGTTATGACATTTAACTTGGTCAAAAAAAAGTTGTGGCATTCGCATTTATGGGATTTTTATTCCAGTCTTATTCATTGCCTTACCATACTTTACCAAAAGATAAATTGAGATGTTTCATGCTATGTATTTTGCTATTCACGCGCTTCAATTCTCTAATCAAACATGTTGATGAGGTGATCATCCCATTTCTAGATTAGAATTTGGAAAGATCATTTTGAATTTCAATTCTCATGCTAAAAAACTGACAACATGCGATAGTATGGTGTCCGTCATGGAGCTTTCAGGGGTTGGCTAAGGTTGTCCTCCCTATGCAATATTGGGGACTGCACACCCATCACCGTCCCTAAAAGTGTCAACAGTCTCTAACCCTACATGTCCATCCTTAACGGTTGTTGCGACAGATTTAGCCAATTCAAAATTGATACAAGATGGGCTCTTTTCTATGTTTGAAATGTCATTAAACAAAGCAAATTTGTTTTTACTGTACCTTAAACAAACGCAGGGACTGATTTTTACAATGAAATGATAAAAGCATGATCTGATCATATTCTCTAACTTCGTTTCATCATGATCTAATTAGTTTTTTCGTCCTACCATATCAAAACCAAAGACAAAGGCGCACGTGGATCCATATATTAGTTCTTGAACTAGTAAGCCAAAAATTGAATCGGAAATACCAAATAAAACCCCAACAGAAAGGATGAAGATGTGAATACAAGAGGGTGAAACTGTCATCCTGTTTAGTAAAATTGGAATATTGATATTCATAATAATGTCTTTGAACTCCTTCCCTTTCTACTCCACATATCCAACTTGGGTTTCTTCTTAATAAGATGTCGATATGCGACGGCAGCAATTCTCTTCAATCGTCATCTGCCATACCAACTTCTCATGGAAAGGGGAAGCGCCACAAGGTTCCAGTGCTTTCATAAGAGCCATAAAAGGGTCCAATACCCAAAAACTTGACTGAACTGGGACGTCAATTGCACCTTTTTGATTCCAAACATCCTAAAACCCTGGGCGAGATCTTTTTTTTTGTGTTCACACGTGCACTCAGATTGATATATAGCCCAAGAAAGATGGGTTATGCTCTACGTGAGGATACATGGTTTGATTGTAGTATACAGATCCGACGCATCGTGGACCGTGTAAAAGCATTGCAAAGAGAGCCATCCCATTGCCTGCATTGAGTGCACGCCACGAAAGGATCGGTTCAAAAGGAAACAAGAACCCAACCGACGATGCAAGTTCACATGCTCGATTTCCAAATTTTTCGCCTAATACTTAGGCTCCTCAACCAACTTGTTGACCTTCATTGAAAGACTAGATACTTGAAAGTCAAAGTAACAGACATCTCAGCTACTTTCTTGATTTTCCATCCTTCGTGGCATTAAGATTTCAGGGGCTTGAACGAGAATAAGAGAGAAGAAGAGGAATGTCAAAAGAACTTGACTGCAGAGATCCCCTTATTTATCAATTACTTTATCATTTGACTTGGTCAGATCTCCACAGAAAACTCAGTTCGTATCTTTCTTTTTGGGGCCGGCGGGCGTGGTACACTCGGAAAACTCAACAAGAGTACAAGCTCATTCAAAGGGGATTTAGGGTTTACATCTAAACAAATATTTATTTGCCAGTTGTAAATTATTGCCCCACAGATTCAGTCTCGTTTGTGATTAGTCATAATCCATTGTCTCCAAGGCCCCGGTCTTAGCAATATATGGTTTTTAGTCATTATCTGTGTACATGGCATAATTTTTTTTGGTATTTTTTTTGTTTATTATAAGTAAACTCGTTTTAGATTGGGAAGTTATAAATTTTTTCACTGTGGACCAAATAAGATGTGAGCAAAATTTAAATTGGATGCTCAAACGTGGGATTGTTTGTACTTACCGTGGAGAATCCGACCCCATGTCATATTCTTTTCTTTTTAATTTTTATATATATGGGAAAAACACGAGAAGTAGAAAAGGCAAAAATAAAAGAATATGGGTGAGTTTATATGTGTGGCTAAAAATTTAAATATCCGACCATATTGATCTGGTAAAGACCCAAAAGAAGTGCTCGAGGTGGTGATCATTAAGGAGGTTCGATGCTTATATATCAAATCACAAACTCTCTTTCATCAGATGTAAGATTGGAGTGTTAATAGAACACGAGCAGACCGATTGCGTTGTCACCAGCATGGGAAACTACTTGTAGGTACTCTGCCTTATATGTTAACAAGCATATAAACTGGATACAGATATCGTTGAACAGGAGAGAACTGTCTATTGGTAAGCCAAATGAGCTTTGTGCAATTGTATCATTTACACATACGCTCTCATACCCTTCTCTTAAATCAACTTCTGGAAATAGGTCTTTTTGCCTTCCTTGAAGAGGTGTACTTTCAGCTAATCAGAGTAAGCTGTTCGCCCAGGAAAAGATATGACGCAAGGTTAAATTGAATTCAACCCCAGAAAAACTTGGAGTCTTGCACTCAATAAGACGAGAGACTGTTGAGATGAATCTAAAGCCAAAAAAGGAAAAAGAGAGTAACAAGAAAAAGAAAGAAAAAAGAACAGATAAGAGACAACAAAGAAAGATTCTAGATATATTAGAGAATGATAAGGAGAATTTGATTGCAGTTGTGTTGCAATTTTAAGGCATAGTGCTGGTATAAATGTTTGCTTGCAATCATTTTATGTTCTTTATTTCATCATAGCGGCAAAATCACACTGTTCGTATCTTGAGGAAAAATACCTTTCTTGCATTTGGAGCAACTGTAAACTAATCAGATGAATGTACGAACAACCCAACCATCCTGGGTTGATTACACAAGTATGTGTTGAGAACAAGAGCAAGAGCGAACACGAAAAAAAAAAAACGCATCAAGGGAAAAAAAGAAGATGATAATTAACATCAGTTCAGCGTACGAACCACCTTACTTCCTCTCTGCATATTTGCATCTGATTTCCTTATGGCCTCAATCGGTAGCTTTTCGGGGTTGAGAGGCTACAGTACACCGCGACTGAACCAACAGGATCATCGTTGTGGCATAGGGATGAACCAGAAGGAGGGACAAAACCCTTGGGAAGCATGACTGAGAACGGCCTCGTCCTTAGGTCATTGGCCGGGCGTTTCCGCTTCATAGCCTTCCTCTTCTTGTGGTATCCTCCGCCCAGGAATGAAGGTGGGAGCCCATTGACATGGAACTCCCGTTGATGTTGTTGGCGAGTCGGTGAAGGCACACCAGAAGAGGCGGTCGGCGATGGGGTTTCATCGGACAGTGAAGGGAAAGCGACGATCAAGAACAGGACCAAGGAGAGGAGGGACGATGCGAAGTTCAACTTTTGTTGACCCATCGAAGGATGTGGGACTTTGGGTGGTGACGCATTGGGTTGGAGAAAAAGAAGAGAGAAAACGGTATGTGCCCGGAATTGGAGTTTGTGATCACTAGGGTTTCTTTGAACGTTTAGAGAGAGAGAGAGAGAGAGAGAGAGAGCGAGAGAGGAGGTTTTTTTTTTTTTTTTTTTTTTAATATCTGGATTGACCCGTTAATGAAGGGTCATTAGAGGACTGACTGTACGTAGTTGTGCTGCGAAGAGGGTGCCGTAACGCAGATGAACCATTCTCTCATCTTGAAACGCTTGAAATAATGCATTGACCATTATCCTAAACAATAAAGACATTTTAATACTTTTCTTTCTAGATTTGAACTAGGAAATGACTTGTGAATTTAAAATCCCCCCAGAAAAGAAAAATGATTCAAATTGTCTCAATCTTGCCTAATGAGCAATGTCATTTTTTAAGTTTTAATTGGTTCAATTTAACCCCCTAAATTTTCTCTCTTTCAATTTAGTCCCTCAACTTTCTATTAAAAGTCAAAAGATTTCATAATTATACCATTGCCTGAATTTAAGAATATCTCTTCATGTCAATTCATTTCATAAATCAACCAAAAAAAATAAAAATAAAATGCGGCTAACTTTTTATTACTTCCTTACATTTTCGGTCTCTAAAAATACAACATACTTCCATTTAAGTACATTGTAGCTTATGATCTCTAGAATAGTAATATGGGACCCTATTTAGAGTTGTATCCAGTTGATAATCAATAATAATATAATTTCATAATATAGATTTAACTAAATTTAATTAAAAAAAATCGAAACACAAAAAGTTCAAATATTATCTATCTAAATATTGATAACAAGATGTAGATTAATAAAAGTATGAAAAATCCCTAGATAAATTCATATTGTTATTAAATATTCTTATGAAAACATTGATTTTTAGAATAAACGGAATATCAATCCAATATAACTTAAATGGAATTATAGTATTATTTATAAAGACCCAAAAGGTAAAAAGGTAATAATAAGATAATATATATATATATATATATATATATATATATATATATTGTTAATTTTGGAAATGAATTGATGAAAAGATGTTCTAAAATATGAATAATAATTTAAAACTTGTATATAGTGAATAATGACTGATTTGACTTGATAATGGATAGTCAAGGGATTAGACATTTAGGAATAGTTAAAGAATCATAATGAATGGATTAAGATTTAAGGATTATATTATATATTAAATCAAAGTTTGGGAATAATTTTTTTTTTAAAAAAAAGACTAAACCTTAGAAATGAAGGGTGTGCATGGCAACGTTTCTATTATTGGGAACTATTTCTTTTCAGAAATAGTTTTTTTTTTTTTTTTTTTTCTATTTCTACTCCAAGAACAATTTCTAAGTAAAAGAAGGTGCTTGGATATTATATAAAATTTTTATTCTTGAAATAGAAAAAGAATAAAAATGCGTTTGGTAAAAATTTATAAATTTTTGTATTTATTTATTTTTTCTTCTTACTTACGGACCACCGACCGCTGCCCACCGCCACACGATCGTCGCACAATTGTCGTATGATCACCGCACGACCACCGCACGACCGTCACATGACCGTCGATCGTCGCCGTCTACCGCCGCCGCAAGATTGCCATCCATCGGCTGCGGGAGGGGGCAGCGGCTAATGGGTCATGTGGACGGTGGTTGGCAGCAATAGTCGGCGATCATGCAGTGGTAGGCGGCGGTCGTGCGGCAGTTGTGTGTTGGTTGGCGATGGTAGGTTGTAGGCGGACGGTGGCGGTCGTTGGCTGGTGGGTTGTAGGCGACGGCCGGTGGGCTACAGGCGACGGCTACCATTGCCAGCAGTTGCTGGCGGTCGGCTGTTGACGGTGGCCGTAGGCGATAAGAGGTGGCTGGCGGTTGGCAGGTGGCCAACGGTGGCTGCAACAAGGAAGAAGAACAAAAGAGAAATAGAAAAGCAAAAAAAAATTATTTCTAGAAATTGTTCCCGGGAACAAGAAGCTAGTTTTTTTATTTTTATTTTTTGTTTCTGTTCCAAATCTATTCCCCGAGTCACTTTTCTATTTCGGGGAATAAAAAAATAAGTTGGCGTTACCAAACAGATTTATGTTATTTTTTTGTTCCGGGGAATAAAAAAACAAAAATTGGGAAAAATAGAAACGTTACCATGCAGGTCCTAAGTAGCTAGAAGGAAGGTTTCCAGACAATTAACCATGATTCTCCATCAATGGACACTAACAAATGATTCTTCACTTTTGGTTTGTGCTTGTAGTTTATACACTAAGGATAATCGCCACAAAAATGCAAAACAAATACTGGAATACAAGCAAAACATCATGCAGTGAGGGTATAGGTCTAAACTTGCTGACCTTGCCTTCAGGAATGGGCAGCAATGTGACTTGTAATTATTCTTTCATGAGTGGCACAATTTGCCATGTCACTAAAATGTACGTATGAACATTCAGATTTTTTTTTTTTTTTTTTTTTGTTTCCCTCAGTATCCTTCTCTCATGTGCATCAATTGCAATTTATTGATTCTTCGTCTCACAGCCAGGACTTAATTTGACCGTGACTTTTCCTGATGAATTTGGCAACCTCACATACCTAACACAAATGTAAGTCAGACTTTGAGATCTTCCCAGCTTTTCCTTTCAGTAACAATATTTTTGCATGCAGAGACCTCTCTCTTAATTACATCAGTGGATCCCTCCCCACAACTCTTAGTCAGATACCACTTACCACTTTGTGAGTCAATTTTATCATACGTCAAATATCATCATCACAAATTTACTAGGAATTCTTAAATACATAAGCATAATTTTTTGTTTTCATACGTTGCTGCTTCAGGTCGGTACTTGGAAATCGTATCAGTGGCATTCCCAAGGACAATGGCAAGGTCAGTGCATTGGAGGAACTGTAAGACTTTCTATAAATCATTGTTGATACCTTAATCTTACTATTAGTTTAGGTTTAAATCGCATAGAAAATTAGGGAATAATTTTAATCCCTAGCAAAAAATAATTTTCATTAAATTGCATTACATATAGATATTAGGAACATTTGTATTACTAGTATTAAAATTTTTTCATTAATTAAATTTAAAAAATGAAATAAAAAAAGAAAAAAAACTAAAACTAGAAAACAGCAGCCCCTCCGCTTCTCTCTTCTCTGTTCGCGCGTTCTGTAAAATAACGGAGATGAGTGACTAATAAAGACAGACAGACAGGGGGCAGAGGAGATTAGGGGTGAACATTAGAACTCTGGTCCGGTTCCCGATTCTAGGGAGGGAGGTTTCGGTTCCGGTTCGCGGGAATCGGGAATTCCCAAAGTCTTTTTCCGCTATTTTGCTCTTTGCTCGCTCCTCTCTGCCACGCTTCGACGCCCCCGAGGACGACCCGACGCTGCTCGCCACCCTTGACACTGCCGTCACGACCCATGACATCGCCGCCGACGTTTGAAGGCGTGGGCAACATGGGTGTTCCCACTTTTCACAGGGGTTTTTCTGTTTACTACTTGTTTTCTTCGCTGTTCTTTGTTGCTGTTCATTCCTCTAATTTTGTTCTGTTGGTAGCACTTAATCTGTAGCGTTTGAGATTCTAACGGGGTTCTTTGGCATTTGGTTGGCCATCCATTTGTTTATGTGTTTCATAAATCAGTAATCTTTACACTCATATTTGGCATGATAGATGTTAAATTTTTGTTTTTCTCCCTCAATCTGTAGTGATGGGCGATGTTAGTTCTGATTAGGATTTTGTGAACGTAATGTGTGTTTCTACTATGCTTGGCCTATTGGTGGAAGTTTTGCTTCAAAATTTAGTTGCTGGACGTTACAGCATCGTTATTTAATCATTTTCCCCTTTGTATAGAGAATGTATTAGATCTAATGGTGATAAATTTATATCTATGCTAGCATACTAGAGGACAATATGCTTGGAGGCGCTCTTGAGCCAAATATTGGAAATTTGAGCCACTTAAGGAGACTGTAAGTAGATTGGAGTACATTAATTCCTAGATTGTCTTTTTCTTTTCTTTGCAGCCTTTGCTTAGAGGATGTGTTACTACACTTGATTGCTTCCTAATTCCTAGGTTGTTTTTTGTTCTTTGCTCTGTCTGCTAATAATTTTACGGGAACAATACCTGAATCCTTTGGCAATCTCAAGAACTTAGAAGATTTGTAAGTGGCATCCTATTACTTTTCATTTCTTAATATACTGAATTTCCTTCAAGGGATTTTTACTTATGGACCACTTGCAGTCGCATAGATGGAAGCGCATTATCTGGAAAGATACCTGATTTTATCGAGAATTGGACCAAGATTAAAAGATTGTGCGTATCCCAATCCTACTCAATTAGGGCCAAAAGTTTTTATTTCTATGATTTATGAGATTCTTGAGAGTTGTTAATATATTATGGCATTATGTTTTTAGGGACATGCAAGGCATGTCTATGGAGGGACCTATTCCTTCAACCATATCTTTTTTGATGAACTTGACAGAGTTGTGAGCATTCAATCCCTTGCAATTGTTCCTTTTCTGTTATAATCTTGTGAGCTTGTGTTTTATTTAGAAAGGATAGAATGGATCCTAATGTTATGCAATGGACTGGTTTTATATGCTTCCAGGAGAATATCCGATCTGAAAGGTTCAAGCACAATTTTTCCTAATTTGCAAGGCATGAACGTGAAAACATTGTAAGTTCCATATCATCAACAATTGATTTGTTTCTTTTGTCTCTTTTTTATAGCTAAATTACTACTAACTATTATTTTTGACGTCTCAGGATTCCGAGAAATTGCTTGCTTACTGGATTAATTCCAGATTACATTGGGGAATGGACTAGGTTGAAAACATTGTAAGTTGTTATAATGAGGTGGATTTTTCATTTGATCATAAGAAATGTCTTTTGTTCTTTGTGAAGTCCAGTGGACCAGGTATTAAGCACCAACAGATTTTTGGACTTGCCCTAGCAGATTATTCCATTTTTTGAGAAGATGTTTGCTTCATAAATGAGAAAGGCCTCAAACTAAAAATCAAATTACATAAACTTCTACAAGTTTTCTTGACAAAACTCTTATTCGTCTCCATTTTTTCATCTTTGCGTAGAGGCCTGAGCGTCAACAAATTGACTGGTCAAGTTCATAACAAGATGGAAGCTGCTCTGGATTACATGTAATTACAAATTTTCTTGACTACTCCTAATTTATCAGCAAACATGTAATTGACTTTCCTTCCTCATTAGGATCATATACTCCTTATAAAGTTGGATTCCATACAATTCTTTGGACAAGTGTTACATAACTTTTATTTGTGAGTGTAGGTTCTTGACAAACAACTCCCTTACTGGAGCAGTACCCAGTTGGATAACAAGCAGCAAGCAGTTTCTGTTAGTCTCCTTTCAGCATATCCAGCTTTTCTTTCTTGCTTTTCCATACGATTATCGTAGATTGTAGGATTTGACTCATAATTCTTAGTATGAGACTCATGGGTTCACATCTAATATATCACTCTTCAATGTACTATTCTTATCATCGGGGGTGAATGTGCACCCTAACTTGTTCAAGTTATGAATTGCAGTGACTTATCTTACAACAATTTCATCGGTTCTTCTCCAACCAGTTGTTAGCAATCACAAGTGTGAGTCAATGAACATTCTCTCTTAAGGCAGAAATTTTATAGTTTTGTCTCATCACTACATTTTTGGAGGTATTATCTGATACATTGTGTCGCTTTCCAGCAATTTGGTTTCCAGCTATTCATCTGAAGGAAACAACTCGTAAGTCTCTTTGACTAAGAGCTGTATGATTTTTTGATAATTGCATGCACACATTACATTACTGACAATTCTTTTGGCTTATCCCATTAGGCTCTAGTGCTTGGAGAAGGATTTACCCTTGTAGTGGGAAAGCACAATGTGAGTTTACCATGTTTGAATTGTTGTTGAGCATAAACTGTCCAGCTACTTTGCATGTGCATGGCAACGTTTCTATTTCGGGAATTATTTCTTTTAAGAAAGAGTTTTTTTTTAATTTATTTATTTCTACTTCGGGAACAATTTCTGAGTAAAATAAGGTGTTTAGTAATTATATAAAATTTATATTCTTGGAATAGAAAAAGAATAGAAATACATTTGATAAAAATTATAAATTTTTGTATTTATTTGTTTTTTTTTTCTTCTTATTCACGGACCGCCGATTGCCGCCTGCCGTCGCACGACCACCGCATGATTGCCGCACAATTGTCGACTGTTGTTGCTGACCGCCGACTATTGCCGCAAGATTGTTGCAAGATTGTTGCACGATTGTAGCACAATCGCCGCCTGCCGCCGCACGACCTTCGCGCGACCGCCGTACGATTGCCGCCCTACTTGCCAATTGTTTTCGTCAACTGTCGACCGCCGCCGCAGGATTGCCGCCCACCACCCACCGGGCGTGGGAGGGGCCGGTGGTTGGTGAGCTGTGGATGGCAGTCTCGTGGCGGCGATCAGCGGCAACGGTCGACGGTTGTGCTGCAGCAAGCGGTAGTCGTGCGGCGATTGGCGACGGCCGACTGCCGGCGGACAAGGGTGGTTGTCAGTCGATGGGCTACGAGAGGCGGCAACTGTCGCCGGTGATCGGCTACCGACGGTGCCTTCAGGCGGCAGGAGGTGGTCGACTGTTGGTAGGCGGTTGGCGATGGCCACAACAAGGAAGAAGAACAAAAGAAAAATAGAAAAGAAAAAAAAAACTTATTTCTTGAAATTTTTCCGGGAACCAGAAACTATTTTTTTCTTGTTTTTGTTCTAAATCTATTCTCTAGCAACTTTTCTATTCCGGGGAATAGAAACATAAGTTGGCTTTACCAAACAGATTTATGTTTTATTTTATTTTATTTTATTCCAGGGAACAAAAGAACATGAATTGGGAGAAATAGAAACGTTACCATGCACGCTTGAAGAATTCCCATGCCGAATGCTAAATTATAGTAGGCGGTGAAAAAAGTGAGGTAACTTAAATTTACGGTGGTAGATCAGTAACCAGTTGTCCCTATCTTTTACCTCCTTTCCTTTTCCCCTTTTTTCCTTTGTTTCCATCTTTTCATTTTGGCGCTACCCTCACGTACAAGCTGTGGCCTCCTGCTGGAGATGGAAGACGACCTTTGCTGCATGATGCTGCCCTGCCATGCTAACTCCACCAGACGCACCCTCGCCGACGCAGCCTCACTGCACTAGCCGATGTCAATCGCATGAGCCCAACCCTCTCTCTCAATCTCTTTGTGCCTTGCAGACCCTACAAGCCCAATTTCTCTCAATCTCGCAGGGTGGGTTAGAAATGGTCAAGCTAGATCCGGTGTCACCGTACTCAGACTCGACCTCATCGGGGCCTAGGTGGCACGCTAATCTACAGTGGTTGCAAACGCTAAGAGCTTCATTGCCATTACAGATATTTGCACTCTTCAACGACGGAGAGAGATGGGCAATGGGGCTGTTGGCGAGTGGAGTGGCGATGACGGGGAAATGGGTCAGCGACGGGACAACGTCTGAGCTGTGATGGGTGACGGAGACGCCGTGGGTGCTCATCGGTGGCGACTAAGTGGGAGGTGGGAGAAAGGGAAAAATTGTGGTTTTTTCTTGGGTGCGGGTTGTGTTGAGTGTGTCCTCGAAAGAATGGAGTATTTTACTAATATAGGCAAATCCCATATGTCGAGAATTGGGATCATCTTAGGTTTGGAGGATAAATTTACTTGGTAAAATTACTCCTAGAACTAGAATACCCTCGTTCTATTGCGAATCGGTAAAGTCTAAGCCTTTAACCTATGCAAGTAACTCTGATTTAGAGCAGTTTATACATTCTAGTTCCTTAACTAGACCATTCTCTCCATATTTGATGTGTGGTTTGGTCAATTCCTGCTCCTTCTATCTTCTTGAGAACTTGTCAAGAGCCGCACTTGTCTGAATTCTTGCCTTGGCGATCGCTCCCCAACCTTGCTGGATTGCATACAAGCCTAATCTATCCACAAACGACACACCTTATCTCTAACAATCCCTGCTGTTCCATATAGGCTACACCCTAAAAGGAGTACTCCGACTAACCACATAAGATTGTGATCATTTGAGGGTGGGTGTTAGCTTATATTGACTTAGAACATAATAGGATATCTTTAATTGGATATGCAATTCGGAATATCACAATATGAGATATTATACATTTTTATTACATAAACTAAAATCTATCATAGATTCAAGGGTTCTTGTCACGATCAAATTTTCGGGTGTGAACCACCTAGAGTTTGGCTAATGGATTGTTAAGCCTAGACTTAACTCGGGCTCTCCCAAGCCCATACCAATTCGCGACTTAGGTTTGAATTCTTAACATGCAAATGATTTTTATTAAGGAGTCACCACTAATCAGTTTTTGGTGGGTCGATTAGAAACCCAAGTAAAGTAATGAGAGATTACTTTGCTCCTACGAACCAGAGATTATGGGTACGGGGACTTGGTTACACTAGATTTCTCTAATGCCCTTTCGGTACCATTCTTTTATTTTTGAAAAATGTTTAGCAGATAGCTTGAATCGATTTTAATTTATCTCCCTAACATGTGAGGTGATCATGCAGGTGTGCAATCCACCAATTTAACACCCAATAAAACAATGAATAAGGTTAAGGGACTTACCTTGTAGCAACGAAAGCATCGCATCATTAGATTAAAATCCACATCAACAATCCTAGATATGGTCTCTAATTAACACGCAAATTTCTTTTTTGTTTTCACTTTATTTAATGGAATTTAATCCAAATGCAATGCATGCTAATAACCTAATATGACATGGCAAAATGATCTAAATTATATGACATGAAATGCAATAATTGCAACTTGAATGACCTAATATGCAAATTTAAACTAAATGGTCCTAGAATGCAAATTGATTAACATGCACCTAATTTTTTTGATTTTTTATCTGGAATTTTGAATTAATAAAAGCCCTAATTGAACTACCTAAAACGAATAATTTTCTAATTCATGTTTAGGATTAATTTAAATTAACCCTATTTTGACTTAGAAAACCATCTCTTCATTTTTTGGTTTTTTTTTTTTTTTTTTTAAAAAAGTGCCAAGTTTTCTAAGAATGAAATTATCTAAATCTAATCCTAACCTATTTAAAAAGAGATTTCTAAAAAATATGATCCTAAAAATGTGATTCTAAAAAAAAAAAAACCTAATTTGCTAGCCTAAATTTCTTATTTACTAAATCTGTATTCCTAATTCTACATGCTCATGCAAGATTTTTGATTTTTTTCTTTTTGATTTTATGATTTTTTTTTTTATTTTTTCTAAAAATTGCAATTTATCCTAAAAAAGGTGGAAGTAATCTATCCTAAGATATTTGAATGAAGTTCCTAACTAAATTAAAATTTTATCCTATTTAAACTAGGAATTAGGTTATCCTAATTTAAATTAAGACATCATTTTAATTTAGTAATTTCTAGCCTAAGATGCAATCTATCTAGAAATGATCTAAGCTTAAAATTAAACATGCAATTCTATTCTAAAAATTGATGATTTTTTGTTTGCTTTTGCTTTTTTAATTAAAATTTAACATGCAATTCAACTAGCATCCTAAGTGAATTTTATTTTTTTGTTTTTATTTTATGACCTAAAATAAAATCCCTAATCTAAGTATGCAAGACAATAAAAAACTAGTTCTAATTTAAGATTTTTTGAGTTTTTTTTTTTTTTTTTTTTTTACTTTTTTTGTGTTTTGGAATTAACAATTTCTAATAACTAAACATGCAACCTAAACTAGTTAATTTGAATTTTTGATTTTTTTTGTTTTTTTGAAAATTCATGATAACTAGAATGCTTAACCTAAACATGCAAATAATTCTAAACAAGCAATATTCTAACTCGGACATATTTCAATATAAATAAAGCAATCAAGACCATCCAAGATTACCAGAAATATCACACATTATTCAGATCAAGAGATAATATTTCGCTAGTAAAATCGATAAATTGATCTTAAGTCTTAAAGATCAAAATATCAATTTTATTCCCGCTTGATTAATTATTTCATCTAAAGTCTTATAGATGAAATAAAAAAAAAAACCTGACGCGGTTGCGAATCAAGTGATACATTGAGATTTCTCGTTATGCATAGATAAGTATCTCAACCAAAGAAAAACAAGATAATAAAGAAATAATAATAATAATAACAAAGAAAAGAAATTAAAAAAATAAATAAACTTGCATAGTAAAATAAAGCAAAAATACCTAATTTAACCTTTTCTTTTCTTTTTTAAAAAAGCAAAAGAAATAGGGAATCTTGGTCGCCGGTTTTGGGGAGGAAGGTTGATCGCCGGCGAAGGGCTCCGGCGGGACGAGTGCGCGCAACGGATCGGGGAATCGGCGGCCGCGCGGCGGCCGACCGGGGCATGGACGTCGAGACGACGGGGCGGCGTTGGCTCCCGGATCGGAGGAGGGGGCGCGGCCGGGGGTCGCAGGGCTGCAGAGGAGCGGCGGCGTCGGGGGTGCTGCGGCAGGGCCGATTCGAGATGCTGAGGGCGGAGCAGAGGCGTCGGGGCAGCACGCGAACCATCGGGTCTCGCGGACGGGGGAGCGAGGAACTCCGGTGGCGGCGGATCTGGGTTGAACGCGACTGCAGCGTTGGTGCAGATTTGCAACGATGGAGGTGGGGCGAGCACAACCGGGTCGCAAATCGGCTCGGGCTGGCGTTGCGGCTGCTGTGGAGTCCGGTGGCTCGGGCGTGCGCAAATAGAGATAGACGGCGGTAGATCTTGGCTGTTGCGGCGAGGCTCGAGGGCAGAGCAGGGGAGGCTCGAACGGCTGCGGCGAGGGGCGACGTGCGCTGCAGGACCGGAGGTGGGGCTTGGCGGCGCGCGAACGCGGAGGGCGACGGGTCGTGGGCTGCTGTGGGGTGGCGGCCGACTCAGGTAGATCGAGCGGTGGCGGAGGCTCAGGCGGCGGCGCGACCTCCTGCAAGGGCGATGGCGATGGCGATGCGGCGGGCACCCCCTCCCCGGGGAAGATGAACAGTCGCGCGCGGGGGGCTTTTATTTTTTTTCTTTTTTTTTTTCCTACTTCTCTCCCCTCAGCTCACTTTTCCTTTCTTTTTCCTTTTTCTTTTTCTTTTTTGGCTTCCCCTTTTGTCGACGGAAAAAAGACCCCCTTTTTATACACCAAAAAAATGTATCTTCGAGGTATATTTTGTTGCCAATTTTACTCGTGTAAAATTCAATTGAATATATCATTTCACCCCGCGCAATGTTCTTTGCATATCTGATCAAAAAATTTCCCCTCTTGCGCAAAGATATATGTTCCAGTGTATATTTCCTAAGCCCATAAAAATCTCAACAAAATAAGACAAAATCAATAAAATCAAAAAATAAAATCTGCCTAAACTATAGGTCATGCATTTTTTATTATTTTTATTTTTTAGCAAAAATGAGCCCCAAAATTAGGTGTCAACAGTTCTTAACCATGCAAATAATGAACACCGGGTGTAGAGATGAACCTACACTTCCCAATGGTTCTTCAGGTGGGAAAAAAGAAGCATAAAGGAAGAGAGTAAAACTAAGGAAAACCAGGAAAGCATTTAGCTTGGGGCCGGCATTGGTAATTGCCCAGCCCATCAATTGAGAAAAGTAGGGCTACTTCTCGTTCTCCCTTGAGCTCCTCCTATAACCCCATTAGATTCAAAGGTGTGGCCCAATAAATGAAGAACTTGATCTTTCACTACTAGTAGTCAGGCCCTGTAGGAATGAGAAGAGTGATCATGTGGCCATGTCCACAAAGAAAAAGAATCAAAATCCACCATCCTATTTGGGAAACCATCTTATTTTTCTATTTTATTTATTTATTCTTTTGTTCTAGATAGAAATCTATTTGGTAATATTAATTGATTTTTCTATTCTCCGGAATAGAAAAATGGCCATGGAATAAATTTGAAAGAGAATAAGAAGTGAAAAAAAGTTTACTTCTTTATTTTCGATAATAGATATGGAAAAAATTATTTCTGAATAGAAATTGTTTTAAGGAATAGAAATATTACCAAACGCACTCTAAAACTACCTATAAACCTTCTCCGGGACTGGGTCAAAGATGACGTATACAAGAACAAATTCCCACAAAAATTGGTCATCGTGGGTGGTATCAGTGATTCATTTTAACCAATTTTACCAAAGATAATACACATATTTGTCAATATATATTGAAGTACTGGTTACGCAAAATGATTTGGTAGGGAGTAATCAAACTCATCGAACAAAATTTTTTTAAGTTCAAATCAAATGACTCTTCCTAATGCAGCGCGGGTTTTAATTTCTTTTGTTTCTAATGTAATATTTGCTTGGAAGACTTAATTAGAAACAAAACCGACTATTCATGGAACCAATTTTTCCAGTATATCGTTATCCCTGTTTTGCTATATTTAAGAATTTTTCATTAATTGACTTCTATTAAACTTGTTTAAGTCACCGTACTAGAATGATGTATAGTTTAGTTTAATTTTTTTTCTTTGAGGAATTATAATTACTTTCATAATGTGATTTTAGTTTATCATTATTAATCATTGATAAAATATGTGTATGTCATGTTTTCAAACTCTAGTGATACATCAATAGGGTGTTTGGCTTAGATAGTAACGAACTTCGCTACGCCTTTTACGATCTGGGGTTTAAGCTTTGTTGGGCTGATATGAAAGAATGTATCATTAACATCGCTTTGGAAGGTGGATAAGTCAAGGTGTTATGGTGATTCATTAGAATAAGGAATTGGACTTTGCTATGCATTCCCAACTTATTGTATCAGGGCCAAGTCGATGTTGGGCTCCTAGCATGGATTTGCGTGTATTCATCGAAAAGGTATCGAATGGAAATTTGCTAATCACGACGATGGCAATAATTTTGGTGTGACAGCGCGGTCTCGGGTTTGGTGTGTCATCACGGGCTAGTCCATGCTTGACTACACGTGTGATGGTCGAAGATAATGCTGTTGCAGTAGACTAGCAAAGATGAGGAAATTCAAGTTAAAATACGTTGGTACAAATACATACTTGGACTAAATGGGAGCGATCTAACAACATATAAGGATCACAAGTGAGGAGATTTTACCATTGTGTCGTCCAAGAAATAAATCCCACGTCAGAAGATTAATTGCGTGAACTAGTTACTACATATCCGGTTGGTATAGATATTGTTTATGTAGTTTTTTGAATGAAAATGGATATAACTTAATACTTAATCGGCTCAGGCTTGGACTCTCTTGAATGATCTATTCTCGGGATGAGGTACCAGAAAAGTTTCAATCTATTTCTTCTCTTCCTACGAAGCAAGGCAAAGGGCTTCTTGCACCGTTCTATCTCATTAAATGATAGTATCTGATAGCATAAATTACCACCCTTCTTCGATCAACTGGTTCGTCTCCTAACAGATACTTTGGTTTGGAATGCTGTGGATGCTTGTCCATTTATCAAGAAATGAATGCAACACGAGAAGCGCTCGACGAAGAGGGACGTACTTCTCATTCATTGAGTTGACTAAATTATTCTACATTAGTTGGCCCGGCCGGTCAATACTCGAACATTAAGGTAGTACACATTGCCTAAAGGTTACAAGCTGGAGGCTAACGGCGATGCATACACTCCGGCAATGGTTTGTCATGTCACTGGATAGCCCATGTTTTCAAGGAAAAACAAATGATCATGGTCTCGAATGACGTCAATGTCATCTATTTCAGCGTTCTCTGCATTTACTAGCTTTGTGGTTCGGGGGTCGCATCCAAACTTTTCTCCTGCAGTTTTAACAAGTTTTCAGGATGACAGACAGACAGAACAAGCAATGTATTCACAATTACATAGTTTTGCTGACATAGTACCTTCTATGCCTCTATAAATTTGATTCAACAAATTTGAAGAATGTATTGAGAAATGTATTAGGAGACTGAGTTTTGAAGTTCGTTATTGAGTAATCAAATGATTCAAATAAAGCTTACCAGCAACTCTTAGCAGATCTTCTATCGAATCTGGCAGGACTATCAACTTTGCAGGCTGTCTCAATGATGAACTACCATCTCTTGGGACCTGCATATGGATGGTGACTCTTTTCTTGGTTGATTGTTTTACTACACCTTTGGATAAAAACCTCTCTTTGTTTGGTTCGGGAACTCTGGGCAACTTTCTCAACTCGAATCTCCCTAACTTTGGTTCCCCAAGGGATCCGTGCGTGCATTGGGCATCTATTGTGTTCGCACCAATTTCTGGCCCAATGAAGTTGATTCTATGCTCCTCTGCTATCTTTTTATCTCCATAAGAAGAAAGTAAGATGTCATCAATGCTCAGGTCCCAGCTCTTCAGTTTCCCAACGTTGGTGGAGACTGGATTTACGAGATTCGATTCCTGCGTTTCCGGCATTATTGAGTCTTCCTGTGGGTCGTTTTCATCTTTGGAGTAAACAAAAGCCTCTTCAGGCTGTCCTCTATCAAGCCATTCACCATGGATTGGTCCATCATGTCGTGGGTGCGCAAACCTTAATTTTTCTGACTCTTTCAAATTCTGCAGATGCGATTAAACCCAATCTGACTCTAAATTTACAAAAGATGCAATCTCTATGTATCCAAGAGTACACTAGATTACCATGGAGAGGTTGTTCATGATGACATGACCATCTTCCTTATTCACCTGCATGATTTTCACCAATGAAGTGCTAGTTAACCTCAGTATCTGCGAGACCTCTGTTGTCCGCACCGAGAATGGCTGTGGCCTGTAGCAAAGAACTCCGATCTCCCCAAACACATCCCCCTTGACCATCTTCCCAAGAACCTGCAAAAGTAGCAGTAAGCATCCCCTGAAAACTTCATGGAGTGAATGAAGTTACTCTCATTAAAGGTCACATGCTCTCACTTGATTGTGTCCTTCGATGCTGGATATCAGATCCTGCAGCCAATATTTTGCACTAGGTAAGTCAAGGTAGGCATCGTTTGGGATCTAAGGACGTGGAAAGGGGGACAAGTGTGCTTACCGCTGCTCCTGAAACAAGTATGTAAAGATCTGTAGGAGCCTCATTTGCCAAAATCACGTCTTCCTTCGGTGGAAAATACTCGGCCTCCATTTCTGACACCTTTTAGATGAAAAGTAGATAAATATTCAATTATGTAGGATGCGCCAATGGAAGCATAATAGGCTTGAGCGGTCCATCCATAAAATATAGGACAGTAATGAATAATGGCTGAGTTTGCTAAGAGGGGCAACAGAAATTGATGACAAGATGCAAAGCCCGAAATGTGTTCGAGTATTACCAACTGGAAAAGGAAGTCATGGGACACCCCTTTGAATAGGTAGGCGCTCTGAACGATTGGGAAGAAGAGGTAGTATGCGATGCTCGAACGGATGGCTTTGGGCAGGCTGTTTAAGGTCTCTTGTTGCTTCAGGCTTTCAGTTTTGAACTTGAGACAGAGGTGAGAGAGCATTTGATCCTGTATACACGAGGGGAGCTGATTTCGTGTAGCAAATTCGGAAGCTGCTCTGACCGTATCCCTCTATGGCCAAAAAGCAATCCTCGGGTTAGCATATACAAAGAACAGAACCTGATTGTAATGAATAAGTGGGCAACAAAAAATGAACCGACATGATTCTCGGCCTGGTTCATGGAATTTTTGTTAGCTATGTGAAAGACATATGTTTCGACTGGCCTAGCTCTGCCTAATCGTAAGTCCTTGTAACATTTTATAATATGACTGCGATGGGGAAAAGGAAACAATGGAAAGAGCCATACGAAGTTTCTGGTGCGGCTGGTCCAGTGCACGACGAGATTTGTCATGTTACCGATGAGGTAAGATGTCAGTCCTAAGTTGAAAAGCATGTAAAATATGTCGAATAGCATCTCCCTGGGGTTCTCTGCATGCAAGTCTCCGTAGCCTGTCGTGGTTAATGTGGTAATGGACCAATATATGGAGGAGACGTATCTGTCCCAGAGGCTCTCTGTTTTGAACTCCGGGTTTACTGCACCGATCCAAGTTCGCTTCGGGTCGGGGTATGTATCAGCAATCAAATAATTGAAGCATCCAGCACAGTGCACGGCAAAGAGGGTCACCTAGACAGGCCAAGGGGCAAAAGAAACCCAGGCTTTCAGGGGACTGAATCGATCTTCCTATCGCCCTAGAAGGTGAAAGAGAGGTTTGCAGAAAGGCTTACAGAGGTCAGCTTGGTGCACCGTGTCCAGAAGTAGTTGAACCGAATGTCCTTTTCCAATCTGTACACAAGCAAAGTGGCTTGTGAGTATTCAGGATTAGTCACGGATGCTTGGTAGGAAACTCGAGAGTCGTTTTCTTTTTGATGGGTGACCTTGCAAACAGAGCGCTGACTCGCCGTAATCGCCACAACCGGAGCATATTGAGCGCTTTGAAGCCCAGCCCGCTGCTATGTTTGGTGAAGAGGAGGCTAATCGACTGAAATGGTGCAGTAGAACAGACATCGAAAATGAACCAGGTAGACAAGTACCTGAATGTTAGATGGAATGATTATTCAGGTATTTGCTCTGTAAAAAGAGTAAAAGCTCATCTTGAATTAGTGGTCGAAGTTGACGTGATCTTCATTACCTGAGAGCAATTTTCTTTGGATCATCGACTAGGAGATAGGACTGGCTGTCGAGATATGCCACGAAAAAGGTCAGAACGATGTCAATGGCAAAGAACCCGTTGACGATTTGATCAATGATGAAAAGGGCATCAATTTTGTAAGTCAGAAATGCGAACTCAAACGGGCAGATCCACGCTGAATAAAGGACCAGAACAATGAGCCACATCTCCCATGCCCTGGATAGAAGGATCAGCAAGCACATTAGTCAGTTGAAGTAATGGCTTTTGGGACAGTTAATGTAAGTTTGGAGAAGGCGAAAATCTACACCTATATCGAGGGGTATAAGGCGAGATGATGTACTTCCGAAGCCTAGTGGTTTGATTGATTCGTGCTCCAAGTGATGGGAGGAGATCACTGGAGAAGAAACTGCCGGGGGCGACACTGTCCATGCGGAACTCATCATCACAAAACCGTCGTAAGAAGTTTTTCATACGGGAAAATGACATGTCGGGGGCCAAAATTTGTTGAACTGCGGTAGGGGCTGTGAAACTTTTGGGTTCGACCAGTAAGTCCCTCCAATGGCGATTATATAGGGAAGGTGGAGGGGCGATGACACGGGCGAGGGGCAACTTTTTTAGGTGCTTTCCTTGATTCACATGTGACAAACCCATGGAGGTAAAATGAAGAAGTGGGACGGGTTATGCAACTAGTGCTTTATCACAGAGGGAAAAAGAGAAGAAGGAACGAGGCAAGACGGAGAGAAAGTGCACGAAAATTCGAGGAAACTTTCTCATCCTGTTTAATCAATAGAGGTAAAAAGGAGAGAGGCGAAAGCCCACGCAAGGAAGCGGTGGGCGAAAAGAGTATAACCCGAAGTGGCAGACACGGAGGTTTCGCTCTCGGTGATGCAGTTGAAATTGCGATACGTGCTCTGAGAAGCAGAAAGCAAAATCTGTGATCAACTTTGATGAGACGAGAATGGGAATGGTAATGATGCTACTGGGGTAATGGAGACGGAGGGATCGGCTGGTGGGAACTCCATCATCTCCGCGCACACACGCTCATCCCATGTGGAGGAACCGTATGTCATTAGAACAAGGTCCTTTGCAAGGACGGATTTTGGGTAAATGCATGTTACAAGTTTTCATATCAGTATCCCAGATGGACCAGACAGCGTCTGTAGATTTTAGCGGGGTTGGAATTCATTGTCATGGATGCCACGTGGACCAGTGAGGGCTCCTTTTAGAGGTATCACGATCTTTTTGGTGGGATGAATGATGTTAGGACTCGTTTTGGGAAATTGGGGTTTACAAAGGCCTCCTTATGGTCTAAACATTTTTAGATGATGAACTCTTTCTGGGTTCTCCAATGGAACAATACCGATCTTTGAATTTCTAGCACCCTTTCATATAAAGGGTGAATTCAGTATATAAAGCCAAACAGTCAAATAGTTTACGAATTGATGTGATGAACCATAAGAGAGATTTGAATTTGGGATAAACATCTAAGCACCAAACATTGTCTTGTAACTTTGCAAAATATTGTAAATGAATCTTTGCATTTAGCTGTTATTCTTCAACAACAAATCACTACTAATTCGAGATTCCAATTTGAATAAACGAATCACTGATGAACAGTTCAAATTATTAGATATTTGGATTCCCTATCTCTAACGCAAGTTGTTAAAATGACATAAGCATTTAGGGCACGAGCTTACAATGTGTGGGCGCAAGAATTCATACCATAGAAATGAAGTGAATGCATAAGTCGATAGCAGTAGAAATCGATCTCGAGATATCTAACCAATAATGTCACGCCATCAAAAACCCCATGCATCACTCATTTCAATGAGCCAAAAATTAACCCCATTTCAAGAAAGAGCATAAGGTCAAAACTTGGTCCCAACATCACACGAGCTCCCCATAGTGGTTCCTATGCCGTAACTTGGCCTTGTCCGCTTCATTAGCAAGACAACCGAATCCATGAATTCCTTCCCTTCCCTACGTTTCCTTCATTCGTAAAAGCCGGTGTTGTTGGTTTATGCAAGAGCAAGCAAAGCCACAAGTATCACGTTCGATTCCCTCCATATATATCCCGGGACGGCCTTCCCTTTTATGCTGTGCGTTCAGCCGACCTCTTGCGTGATTCGTACTCGCTTTTTCAATTCAAATTGAGAACGTTCTCGCGTGCGCCCTTGCCAAACATGTCCGAATCACGGAGCGTTTTTGGTGCTATGTGGATGGTTTGGCCTCGTCAAGCTATGTGGATGGTTTGGCCTCGTCAACTGTTCCTGGCTCCGAACATCGATGGCCCTCAAGAAGTCTCACGATCGCATTGCGTTGTTTCGGACGAGTCCCACGAGCTTGGGGAATGCCTTTTGGTGAATATCATATTCGATTTTGGGTTGCGAAGGAGATAAGCACAGATTATTATTATTATTATTATTATTATTATTATTATTATTATTATTATTATTATTATTATTATTATTTTTGAGATTCCTTTTGAGGAAAAGGTCGCATGTGAATATGATGAGTGGGACAAAAGTTATGATTTATTTCATGTGTGGGATGGGGTAGATGAGAAGGTCCCAAGCCAACCAAGTTATCTGTCTTGATGTTGCCCCACAAGCGTCGGTCCATTTTGATCCACTTGTTCAAACCATGAGATTAAGGTGCTTATTTATGCTAATTATCCAAGACAATTCGTGATTATCATATGAATTAGAGGAAAAATTAATGATGGGTATTTTTCTTTTTACATGGGACTTCACCTTATATAGATGAAATATGTCTAAATTCATATATAATGCGGGAATACATAAGAGTGAAATTTTGATTGTGGTTTGAATATGAAGTCGTTTTAACTTGATGAAGTGAGCTTTTCCAGCACATGTCCATCTATCTTAAACATGGAATTGTTTTTGCTCTTTTCATAATAAGAGTATGTTACGCACTTCGTCAATTTCATGAGGTCAATCAAATAAGAAAGTAGATAATTGAATTGTACAAGTAAAGGGAAATAATATGTTGACAGAATAAAATCTCATGACATGTCGTATCGTATTGTGTCATATCATATCATATATGTAGAAAGAGCGTTGATTTCGCTGATTGTTATCCTAATGATCATAAGAGGTATGACTCCTCATTTGGAATCCTCGATTTGTTTCACTACCAAGGAGGATACACCATCATATTTAATTTTAAGAGTTGAGAATATATTATCCTCCCATTTTTCCATTCCTTTTTTTTTTATTTGCATTCTTTCCCCTCATTCTTCATCTTCCCTAATCATCCTTATCGTGTCCCACCAGCCACCCCGTCACCATCGCACCAGCCATCCCCAACATCCACCTATGCGCGTGTGATCGCACATGCATGGAAGGTAAATGTACAATCACAACGTACAGTAATGATTCGCATGGTGTTCATATATCTCGATGCATGTAGAGAGGCGATCAGATACCATTGTATTTCCCAAAAAGTTATGGTCATACTCTAATGTGCAAGTTTTTCCTGATTAAGAGGTATTTAGGAAAACTCATGATAATACTTATTAGATCCTACTTTATTACATAACGTTGATTTTTTTCTGCGCTTTTCAACAAGATAATGATATATATATATATATATATATATGTATGTATGTATGTATGTATGTATGTATGTATCGCCCGTATCTTGTAACGCATTATTGTATTTACTAAGAGACGTATACAATAACAGGCCTTGTGATGAAGTGTTCACGTTCCTAGGCTAAGGATTTAAGCTCCCTCTCTCTCTCCCCCCAAGTCAATTGTCAAATTGGTGGGTAGCTTTTGCTCATGAACCTCGTGACTAATTAATGGGTGGCCAATTGAATGACGCCGACACGAGACACTTGCAATTAACTTTTCCTCTTTATCAAATCATTAATTCAATGAGCACTAGAAAAAATACGAACTGATCAATCAAATAAAGCGAAGTGATCCCTTCCAAAAGAATAGGAATTGTACCCTAAAGTAATCTTTTTGATTTTATTCCCGATCGACCTAAAGTGAGGTCGACTGATTCTCCAATATTTTCAGATGACCAGTTTAGGGAAAATCAAGTATCAAATTAGTAAACTGGAGAATTATTCATTCTGAATAGGTCCTTGACATTTGGCAAACTAAATGGTAGACATGAATACCGGGGCGATAGTTGGTCAAGTGATCCAAAACTTGACTTGCAAGCCAAAGATCAGAGATTTGATTCCTCAATTTGTCATTATTTTAAGAAAACTTTATTAATTCATAAAGAACAACTTGGAAATAGATTGCCGGTTTTGAGTTTCCCACTAGCATCGTGATGGGATTGCGGTGAAGGCTCCCCAAGAGTTGCTGCTTTTGGCTTGCCAGATGTCAAGCACATTCTCAAAATTAGAGATGATGCAAACACACATGGAATTCTATTGGAACGAAAACAGAAGAGAAATCCATATACTAAAATTAAGTTTTGTTCAATAGATCTTGATAACTATGTTCGTTGATATTTTAATAATTAAAGTTTCAGTAACATTATATTATTGAAATCTATAAAACAAAGAATATATAGATGATGAAATTGTATGGTTATATTTGACCCACATATTTATAATTGCCGTAATTATAAACGTTCCCTCAAGTCCATTCCTATGTTATCTGCCATAAATATAGAATAAGCACATTACACGCGTTTCCATACATAGTGGAGAGAAGCGCACGTGTTTATGCGGCGACCATCTTGTGTTATAAATTCATGCAAGCTCAATGCTCGAAAAAAGTCACTTCATCCTGACTAAAATATTAGATTTGAAAATGTAGAATTTTGACAATATGTATATTGGAATGTGCTAATTAGAATATTTAAAGAAATCCTGAACCCGTGCTATGCACGGGGCAGTAAGCTACTTCAAAGAAAAGAAAACACCCTTTTTCACATTTTTTATCTTGCATAAATTTCAGAGACCTAGTGATATCACCCAAAAACCTACCTTAAACTCTTTCTCCCCCAACATTACCGACTGTCGCCCCGCAGCCTCTAGTCGCCATCATTGCTACCACCATGTTCTTCCACACTATTATGATGATGTGCCCCGACCACAGCACTCCATTCTGTCCACATTTCATGTCATGCATAAACATGAAATTGCTAATTCAACACGTTGTTGGCATTGCGTTATTCACTAGAAAATCAGCACCCCACCAAACTACCCTCCCAGTTTGAGAGTGGAGAGAGAGAGAGAGAGAGAGCCGGAAGAGGGATAGCGGTGGATCACAAAGCCATTGTCGACAAGCCATACGCAAGTGTAGCGACCCTTGATAGGGCTTAGATAATTTTCAATGTACATCAAACTCATTAGAGGACTATTGATCCTCATCTGCAGCGGCAACAACGACAACAATGTTTAACCAGACCTCCTTAGTGAGCAAGGGTCAAGTGGGGGTCCACCGGCGATTACATCACCGCCAATGAACCCTTGTTGATCGGTTATCATTGGACTCGCAAATTGCATCCCCTAGCTCGCCTCATCTCTGAGGCTGTTGTCTAAACCATTTTTTATTTTGTTGTTGTCTTTAATTGTGAAACATAAGCGCCACTCCAACATAGGGGCTATGTTTCCGCCACATCGATCATTTGATGGAAGATGATAGAAGGACCACGGTGGGCAAACTAAGCAAGCTAGATGACTTGATTGAAAGGGCACGTTGAAGGACGAAAACCAAAAGGCAAGACATGTTAGAGGATCGAATCCGGACCTAACCCATGCTATGTATCCTTTTTCCTTTCTTATCCTTTCTCGTCTGATGAAATCCAAAAAGATGGACATGGGGGAAGGAGATTCGCCAATCATCTTGAGGCCATGGAAGGGAGTTCTAAAGTGGTCCTGCCAATGATAGATCACGTCATTGTGGAACCACCTCCCCAACTTCCCTCTAAATTAGGCTTCTCCATCAAGCAAGTGGTCCTCCGAAAATTGAGGCTTCTCTTGAAGCACAAACGTAACTTCGTTACTCGCGTTGCACCAAATTAGGCCCCCTATAGTTGGAGCAAACTTACTCTTTTTGTCACGCTCTTTTCGCCTATCGATTCTTTCGGCATATCTTTCGGCATATCTTCCACTATAGACCGATTACTGATAATGTTTTATTTAAACAGGGTAACTAACCTTGTTATATAAGAAAGCTTTTCAGCTTTCATAAAAGTTTATTTCTCACATGATGTACAAATGCTTTATACAATATGAGCGGCTTGTTTTTATGGTAGTAGCATTTGTATTAAATTTCCTCTCATTCGCATCACAAGGCATAAAGGATCTACAGATGACACTATGAGTAAGAATTTGACATATAATTAGAAGATGTGATGGTAGAAGGCAATGCTAATTCCACTGCCTAAAAAGGCTTGGAGCACAGCCGGTGAAACAGCCTTCAAAATTTCTCTCCCAGACTAGACGTGCGTTATTGGAATGTTCCGCGCTACCCATTTTTGCTTTTCTTGCCAAGGCAGAAAAAATAACATTGTTCTCTGTTTTCTTGAGTCATGGTCCAGACAGTGTGCTCACTTCGCTTCAGTTCATCTTGATAATCGCTGCTCGTTCTATTGATTCTTGAGGGTCCTGCTTAGGCCAATGATTGTCAAGGGGAGAGAGAGAAAGAGAGAGTTGCTGGTGACGCCTGCGAACCAGCAGAGGGGGCGCTTGGAATCTGAGGAGACGACGAGGCAGGCTTCGAGCGACCCATGAGAATCAGCGTTTAGGCTCTCCATCGCGTCTAGCCAGTGAAGTGTTATGGCGGCTTTTCACTCAGATTCTTGTGCAGTGAAGCGAAGAAGCATTGAGAAGGAAGGAGTTTTGGGAAGTCTGGAAAGAGAGAGCAGAGAGAGAGAGAGAGAGAGAGAGAGAGAGAGAGAGAGAGAGAAGGTTGCAAAGCCTGTGCTATTTACGACTGGAATATGTATGAACACTAAAAGACAATCTGGTTGACGAACAAGAAGAGTTGTGCATCCGGTCCTTAAGGCTGTGGAAATATACCACAGTGAACCATCCTCGAACTAATATCTTCATTTGAGAATACATTTGTTTAGTCATGGGATGGACAAGAACAAAGACAACCCTTTGTTCTCGTGATATATTGGTAAGTATCGGGATTAATCTTGGGAAAATTTGAAACTTACATTTATCAGTTTGAAACTCAGCACATTAGCAAGCAGTGGAATCAATGCTCCAGTTTCACCAGATAAAAAAAGGATTTAGTCCTAATTCCGTGAGTCCCCCTCGCGTCGGTCCAAGTTGCCCATCGCCTAATCCACCTCCCTCGTTAAGTTTGCGGCCGGCGTTGCCTCTACGAGCAGCACCGTTGCATGCCACTGAGACTCTCTGGTGCTCTCTCTCTCTCTCTCTCTCTCTCTCTCTCTCTCTCTCTCTCTCTCTCTCTCTCTCTCCTCCCACCCTTTCCTCTCCCCACGATCGAAGACCTCAAATGAAGGTTGGCCGCGGATCATAGGTTCACGAGTGCACCAACGTGAGGTTCTCGACAGTTGGCAAGCACAGATAAAAGGTCATGCTCCTCTGATTCATGTGGGCGGGGGTGAAGGAGAGAGGTGGTGCGACAGTAATTGAAGTATGCCCAGACTTTTCGATGACAACAGTGGCACAGGGTGGCAGTGCAACGGTTGTAGGTAGTTGCAAGAAAGAAATTGTTTGGGAAAATCTCCTCTAATGCTTTTAACATGACAAAAAAAATAAAAAAGTACTAATATGGAGAGTCAAAGTTCTAAGTTCCCGGGCCATTATTATGCTTCCTAGTTCTCGTGTCCATTAATGGCCGGGTAGTTCCAATGTCTACTTACTTGTTGTCTTTTTCCTATGTTGTAGCCTATAAAAAGATGAGAATTCTCGATTGTAGACAAAAGATTTTGATGAATGAAAATACATGAGATTTTCCTCTAAAAGAGTGATTATTTTTGGAGAGTGGACAACTCATATTTTGGTCTTTTTATTCTTAGAGAGTGGATAACCACTGGGATTTGTCCCAGTGGCCACCCTTCCAACATGGAAAGGGGAGGTGAGGGGTTCAAACCCCCACCTTCTCATGGAGGGATGGGGTGAGGACGCGCAAGTTTCAGGAGTGGGTTTCGACGCCCACGTCCTGTAAGAGGCATGGCACAAGTCTGAGAGTGAGTGTAGAATAGGTATAGAGTAAACTGGTTAGTGGCACGTCATTTATATCTTTGTGGTGATTGTATTCTACCTACATTTTGTATTCGTCCATCGACAACCAATCCTCATGCACGCCATTCTCATATGCACCTATATGTTGAAATCTGTTATTCATTTTTCAGAACCTAGAACCAATCCTACATACCTCATAATCTAGAACCTACTATGTCATAGTATCTTCCAAGTTTTATCGAGATTCGATCTATATTTTATTAATTGAACGATTATAATAAATCATCATTCACTTGTTGTTACAACTTATTGGCCATATAAGTTATATTTAGACATAATAAGAATATAAAACCTCAATAAAGTAAAAGTCCTAATCATAAAATAGAAGCTTAGACTATTTGTTCCAAAGTTTATACTCATCATTGGAGGTTATGAAATACTACAGGATCACATGCAGACATATATCAAGAAAAATGCAAACTTATTTTAGGTTCTAGATTCCACTTACCTAGGATCTTGAACTTACCGGTCAAAATAAGTTTATCAAATTTTGAAATCTAAATTTACCTTGCATACTTTAGAATCTGGAACAGGACAGCTTTCCACCAGCCCAGTTCTTCACTTCCTATTTGGTCCCTTGCTTTTAGGCTTTACCCTGGAACCATGCTTACCCCTAGATGCACATGCCAATGTACAAAAGGATTTTATGATAAGATTTCTAAAGGCATGATAATGCTCTAATTCTATATGGACGGAATATCATTGTAAAATGGAAAGACCTATTGTAGAAGGTGAACAAGTTGTAAAACAAGGATTTATTAAAGCTTAAATGAACCAGTAGAAGGCGAACAACATTGTAAAACATGAGGATGTCAATATATTTGAGAGGACCAATGTGTAGATAGTCAAATTGTAACAACTAGACTTAAAAAAAAAAAAAAGGAGAAAACTAATTATATCTAAATTAGCTTCAGTACATGGAATAGACATATCCTATTTACATGCTAAAAAAGAGAAAGTTGACTATTGGGCTAATAGTCACACGGCATATCAAATATATGGATGTATATATTTTGATAATAGGTTGATGATGCTTATATTTGAAGTTGTCGTTCTGGTGGAAAGACCGGCCATGTCATTGTCTTTGTACTTGTAGAGTTAGGGGCGCAACATGAATCGGCAAGAAGTGTGAAGAGAGTGGAAGGACACTTTGCAGAAGCAACTATTGCTACGGATGCTTAGATGGCAGTGATACGTGTTTCTACATTCTTGGAAAACAAGAACACGCTCTTTATCAATTTGATTTGAATTTATATTGGAATCTCACAGCTATTTACAAGCTCTAAATCTGTAAAAAGAAGCTTGGAGTTGATCAGAACAGGGCAAACCATTGGCTCCTTTGACTCTGAAACCATTGGCTCGCAGCTATTTACAAGCTCTAAAACCAGTCTACGAGAGATCTAGCATTAGAGACTTCTTTTGTCAAGCCCTTTGGCTTCCTTACTTGCTTACCTAAGACCTCTTGCTACCGGATCAAGATAATACGTGATTGAATATGAGAATGATAGTAAATCTTTCAATCAATTAAATAGATACTAGCAGGTCCACACAATCAATTACCACGATAACAATTAAAATTAATGTAATTACCAATACAATATGCTTTACGTGAAAAGTGCTGCTTAGGCAGATAGTTCTTGACCCAAACAGTCAGAAATTGAAATCTACCAAGAACGAGTTAAATCTTTACAAAACAAAAAAGAAATAGAAAAAGAAAAGAGAAGGAAAGGAATGGAAATGAAATGAAAGAAGCTGTCTATATCTCGCCCACACTTATCAATTACGGACAGAGATCTACAATACTCGTAGAAATATCAATTGCTTATTATTATTATTATTATTATTATTATTATTATTATTATTATTATTATTATTATTATTATTATTATTATTATTAGCTTTGGGAGCGGAAAATATGCGAGATGCCCTTATCGTCTCACAATGCCCATTACCTGGAGAACATATACAAGTCGTGTCGGTGGTGACCTCTTATCAAGAAGAGATTGGAAAGAATTTTTCAAGAGCAGCACGATGGAAAGGACTTTGATTATCCGACTCGTTGATGTAAAGTGGTGTGTCTTATCAACATCGAGAAGCTTAAAACGAATAAGGAAAATTTATGTCACGCTACCTTTTCAATTTTTATTATTTTTTCTTGATTTCAATATTACTACCCGCTCTGTATATTTTTCTTTTCGTAATTTATAATATCTCAAACATTCACATCATACAAATTTCGACACATCAATCACATAAATTCTTTGTATAATCTTGATGGAAAAAAAATGGAATAATTTTTGCTTTTGATGAAGCATAAAGAAACATGCCAAGAAGTGGAAAGTAAAAATGAGAGATTTTTTTAGGTGATTATAAGATGCACAATGCACCTCTTTAAATGAGTGGGATACATCGCCATTCTCTAGAAAGCTAAGGATTTCTATATGTAACTGGTTTGATTCGATTTGTTTTCTTGGAAAATCAAATTGAACCGAATCAATAAGCAAATTCATTGGAACGAACTGAAATCCAATCAGAACTAGAACCAAACCAAATTGAAATCTCAGGTCGATTCGGTTCGGTTCGGTTTAATTTTTGATTTTTGATTTTTTTTTTTTTTTGCTATTATATATTGTAAAATTCATCTTCCAATCAAATTGTCTTTTACCCAGCAAATTAAAAACTTTATTGGTTTTCATAAGAATTTCATTTTTTTTAATTATGTGAAAAAATAAATTCAATATACCACTATTGCATTTCCATATAAAAACAATTTTGCAAATGCTACTACGTGGAAATAAATAAAATGCAATATTAAATTCCGTAACTATTCAATTACCTTAATATTAGCATCTTACTTAATTTTTTATCACTATAAAAGACACCAAAATCCTTATTTTTTGTATGAAATCTACTGTAATATATTAGGGGTATAATTCATATAATAGATAATAAAGGCTTGAAGACACATAATGCATGATTGCGTATTTTGTATTATGAATTCACATAATAAGCTTGGAGAAGAATTGGTCTCGCATATCTCCACATATATAATTAGAAATATCAATAGTACTAATAAATGAATTTTAATTACGGAAAAGATGAATGAATTTTAAATTATCTTAATTTACTAAGTGTAAACTAGACAAACTACGAAATGGACGAGTGGTCTAAAACTAGTGAAACAAATGTTACAGCCCAAGCAAATTAACGTTTTATTAAGGTTTTGTTCGTTTCACAGAAAATATGGCTTTTTTAGAAAATATTTTCCAAAATGCCATTTTTTAGGAAAATAATCATATTTTCGTTGTTTGGCTGAAATCTAAAAATGAACTAAAAAATATTTTTCACTATGCGGTAAGGAAAATCTTTTCCTACATGCACCCCTTTCAATAAATTTTCTATTTTTAATTATTTTTTAGGGAAAATGTCACTAAAAACCCCAAACTTTGCCCAAAGTGACAAATTTACCAAAAACTTTTTTTTTGTGCCACGAAATACCCCAAACTTTGCAAATCGTAACACATTTACCCCATTAAGGGCATTTTCATCTTTTTCTTTTTCTGTTTTTTCTTTTCTTTTCTCTTCCAAAGAAAGGGAAGCCGGCATCCGACGAGAGCAGACCTCGTTGGCGTCGGCCCAGGCAAGTGCAACCCTTGCCTGACGCTGGCTAGAGCCGCCCTTGCCAGCGTCGGTTGAGGGCGGCCCTCGCCTGCGTCGGGCGAGGGGTGCCCTTGTCGGCATTAGGCGAGGGTACCCTCGCCGGATCTGGCGAGGAGGCCCCCGCCCGACCCAATCGAGGGCCGCCCTTGCCTGACG
This sequence comes from Eucalyptus erythrocorys, assembly GCA_014182555.1. Classification (NCBI taxonomy): domain Eukaryota; kingdom Viridiplantae; phylum Streptophyta; class Magnoliopsida; order Myrtales; family Myrtaceae; genus Eucalyptus; species Eucalyptus erythrocorys. Next base: position 25,968,830 of record CM024601.1, on the reverse strand, counting down.
CCGGCGAGGGCGGCCCTAGCTGGCGTTGGGCGAGGGTCGCCCTCGCCTGGGCTGACGCTGGCGAGGGCTGCCCTCGCCGGACGCCGGCTTCCCTCTGTCGGAGCCGGAGGAGGGAAGAGAGAAGGAAAAAAAAAGAAAAAAAAAGAAAAATGTTTTTAAAAGCAGAAAGACCAAAATGCCCTTATGATTTAGGATAAATGTGTCACACAAATAAAAGTTCGGGGTTTTTTGTTTCATAAAACATAGTTTGGGGTAAATGTGTCATATTTTGCAAAGTTTAAAGTTTTTTGTGTCACAAAAAAAGTTTAGGGTAAATTTGTCACTTTAGACAAAGTTTGGAATTTTTGGTGGCATTTTTCCTTTTTTTATTCTTATTCTTTTCTTTTTTTCCTTTCTTTTTCATTTTTTCTTCTTCTTTTTTTTTCATTGGCCAGTCGCTGGCCATGTTAGTGTACAACGATCGGCCAATGAAGAATAGGAGCAGAAAGAAAGAAAGAAAGAAATGGAAAAAAAAAATAAAAATAAAAAATAAAAAAATGATTTTTTTTAAAAATAAAAGGAAAAAAATTAGATTTTATCGGTTTGAATTGGTTAATTGAACCAATAAAAATCAAACCGATTAAAATTTTTTTGATTTTTAATATTATCCTACCCGAATGAGAACCGAATTGGAAAAAAAACCGAAATTTTCGGTTCGATTTGATTTTCGACTCAATTTTTGACAACCCCATTATTTGGTGCATGGCATATGCCCAAAAAAATAAACTTGTACAATTTGTGTCAGATTCGTGTTTCACAAGAAATCGAGATATGTCTCAATTAGTAAAGTATCTTAATATTTGGGTTTTACCTTAGTGGCCATTTTTCCCACATAAGTAAGTGAAGGTAGGGGGTTCGAATTCCTACTTTCTCAGGAGTGAGGATGATTTATTATCAAGTATGGATTTTAATTCCCACTTCCTGCAATGATGTAAGACAAAATGAGAGTAAGAGTTAGAATAAGAGTAAAGTATGATCGACAAAAAAAAAGTACACCTCACCAAAAATTGATCTTAGATTTTTAGTAAACTGGTTCAATAACAATTCAGGCATGAATTGAATTTGCATAACAAGGACCAAAAACAATAAATATAGAGAAAAACAAATGCAAGTAATGGAAACTTGATATACATAAGGAATATGTGTTGATCGTAGATCCTTTTGCAATAGTTTCATATCACCTTTTATAAGCTACGAACATGTCGCCCATAAGCCGAGCCATTGATACTATATTGACATTTACAACCGTATCTCCATGACTTTATGCTCCATTATCACATGTAGACTTTATCCACGGGTGGTTACAACTTCTTAAGTCCCACCAAGTTTAACTGTCGATCGGTATCTTTATTTTCAATAAGTATCTTTACTTCATCTCATTCCTTCATTTCCTTGCATCCAAAACTTAGCTAAATTCATTTTAACAGTGGCCATGTATTATTTTTATTATCTAATCCATATGTTTATCAACCATGCACCATCATGCATCAATAGCTGTATTTCTTGTCATCGATACAGTATTCATGATTATCAATAAGTATTCTATTGTTGATATATTGCCGACAACCATAGCAGACCGGGCTCTATACTCACCTGAATCGACATTATGTCGATGACAAAGACTTGGTCACTTGAATTAAATCACATCGATTATAAAGATTTGACCATTTTTTTGGTGTAAACAATCCATCATATATGTTAATTATTTGTTTTGAATATGAGAGTACCACGCTAAGCGTTGCTTGGAGGCAAGGGTCTGCAAGCAACACTTGTAATAGTCCCATGTAGGTCTGATTAACCAAGGCACTTGGGGCATCTGGGGCTTAACTTGTATCAAGAAATTTTATTTTCGCAGAGAATCGAAATTCATGAAAAGTCGTGATCAAACAATTTCTAGAATTTTTTTAAAAAATAAATAAATGTTAACATTTAAGACAAACACGTCTATAAAAAAGCTAACTGTCTTCCAATTTGATGGTCTTATCTATTCACGAGACACATTACTTTGTCCATCTTGCGGAAACATATTTTTTCATTCCGGAAAGCTATTCCAGTTTTCGAATGTTTATGTTGAGAGATTTAGAGAAATTCAATTGAATTATGGGGTTATTAATATTGAAATAACAGATAAAAAGGAAAAAAAATCAGAATGGTTGTGCACTCCACTTGATATGCTATCTTTATACTTATTTATAGAAGATTCTTCACTGTAACTACTCTAATTTTTTCCTTTTTGATTTGTTACTTCAATAATTAGCATTCTAAGAGAGTGATTTTGTACGCATCGGATGGAACAACTATGCTTCGGGTGCTCCTTTTCTTTCGTTTCTTTGCCTAGACCGCAGTGCACGTAACAAAAATTGCTTTTGGCGATGGCTTGGTTTTTCCCGTGCGTAGCTTTCCTAGTCATGTCCACGAGGAAGAAAATATTCATGGCTTCTATGATTGAAGCCAAGAACCACTAATACTTCAATGAATTATCTGAAGTACAGCGTGTAGATGTCCACATAAAATTGTCTCCTATGTAGGATCTATGTGTCCAAGTATGATGTTAATACTCTCAACAGACAATGTTCTTGTCTCCACTTATGCTTGCCTCTTCACAAAGAGAGCACAAAATATCTTCTCAAGCCTATCAAACTAATTATCTATCTAATATCCAACTAATTTCAAGCAAAAAGAAATTGTTCAAGCAACCAACGATCAAGTCTTATCCGTACCACAATATCATGGAGTAGCCCTTGGGCATTATAGATTCCCGATGTTGTAGAATTGGCATCCTTATCAATATTAGCTGTTATCACTTGGAAGCTCTCTCCATGCTCAACATGTGGTTTGATACATTTCACCATCGTTGAATAAGCCTAACTCTAGTCCGGTGGAGATGGTAACCGGCCGGGCCAAACCCCCATGGAATTTGAAGGAAATTACTAGAAGATGCAGAGAAATGTCGATTCTTTGCAATTTAGTCCAGGTCCTCTACTGTTCACATGAAGCAAATCGAGCAGCTGATTAGGTGGCCAGATCACATCGAGCTAGGAAATTTCCCGTAAATTGGGTGAACTCTCCCCCTCTTCCTCTTTTGGAAATTCTCTGTTCAGAATTCTATCCATCGATGTCTTGTAAGACTTGTTTTTCTCATGAATGAATGCAGTATCTCCTTTTGACCAAAAAAAAAAAAAAAAAAAAAAAAAAGAAGCCTAACTCTGCCTCAAATAACACATCTATTGAAGGAAATCGTACTCAAATAAAAGCCCAACCTAGGATCTATACTGAGGGTATCGTCGCAGTCCAACTGAACTCAAGCCGAAGCAGCTCATAGCTGAATCGCCGCCCAATAAGACCCGAGGCCTCATGCGTGCTCTTTTTTTTTTTTTTTTTTCACTAAAATTAATTTAAGAAATTATAAATATCGTCACAAAAACTATTTGGACTTTCCAAATCCTATAATATAGAAAGTTAGCTGAAAGGGAGCATGCACGTCCACTGGGATGGTTTTGCACCCGAATAAGCGAAGTAATTATATAGCTCCGTCATTTTCAAAACATGCGTACCTGCATCGTCAGATAAGGATCGACGCATATATTTATCCACACATGCACATGCCTCACATTAGGATCTTATCATACATCCATGTCATCGAGACATGTCGCACTTGCCATGTCATTATGGCACACACATGTTTTCAAAACACACGAACAGTACGACTACCTAGAGGGATTTCCCCGGATAAAGTGATGCAAACCTTTCTCTTAATTAAATCTCAATCAAAATAAAATCTCATTCATATTTTCGGAAATCAAATTAAGAATGGAGTATTAAGAACTTAATATCAAAAAAGCGTCATGGGGTTGGTAACCCTTTCCCACGCGCAACCAAACTCTCGGACCACATTTTGAAAATATGTTAGAATTAAGTTCTACATTTTGTGTTAGCATAAATCGAAATGTTCCATAGGTGCCCGACCAAAATCTATTGGGCACCCACTATATGGGCAAAATTGAGAGACCTTTCTAGGTTCGTAGTCAATCGCCCGCTTGTTATGAAAATAACACGGAATAAAATGGATCTCATAATTCAAGTCAAATGTGAGAGAACGAAATTACCAAAAGATTTAATGAGGAATATTAAAAAAATCAGAGATTTATGTGGTTTGACCTTGGTGTTGGTACTCATACCATGAGAAGAGCCAGACACCAATAATTCATTATGAGTCTAGAGAGTATGGAGTTTACAATCGCTCAAATGTGTCCCCACCCCTAATTACATTTAAAGCAAACCCATAAGTATATCTCACAATCTCTTACAAGAAACTCACATGGAAAACTTATAAAGATAAAATCTGATACCCCACTTGTTTGCTCTGTTATATCTGACATCAAAATAAAATTTTATCTTATATACATATTTTATTCGAAATAGGAAACCCTTTCTAGGAAACTTACTCAAACTAAGAACTCTAATCAAATTCGAGACATTCTCAAAAATTTTCACCTTGGCTCGACGTTGGGTGGTTCTTCTAATGTCTTGACGGGTGCTCAACCATCACAGATGTTTATCAAGCCTAAATTGAGCTTAGACTTGTCTAGAGGAATGAACTCCATCCACATGTCCTCTAAATTCTCCACTGCGATAAGTTTTTTTCTAGGTCACGTCCTCTCTTGGCATTCTAATTTTGACACTGTGGTTTCGGTTACAATTGAACTTGATTATCTAATGTGATATTTTTGACTTTCACTGAACAGTACATTAATCCGATGTACCATGTTAATATCACTATCCAAGTCATTATGCCACACCGCCTCTCCAACTCTTGTTGTCATCATGTTTCCAACCTTAGTCGTTGCTAAAACCATTGTGTCTTAATGATGCATTCCAATTCACGACATGACTAATAGAATCAAAGGTACAATCGCTTAGAAAATGACATTCCTTTAGGTTCCTTGGGTGACTTAAGTTCTCAAAGCTAGTTACTCCCACAAGACTTTAATTGCATCCTCCAAAACTTGCCCTAACACCTATCATCTTTGATAATGTGCACTTGGGTTAATTGTAGGTATTTTCCTAACTGCATGTCATAGATCAAGTCTAGTGCTATCCACAACATAACTTAGTGACAATGTTAGCATGCGAAGCTTGAGAGAAGTGCTCCACATCCATTTGAGCACATGGTGATAGTCTAGCCACTTCATCATATGCAACAAAAATGGTACTTATGAAATTTCTTAACTGCATGTTGAAGCGCCACTCCAATCATAACTCATTTGAGTCACTTGCAACATTCCAACAATCTTCTTCCTCTCTATATCTGCATACCCAAAATTTTCTCTCTATTGCACCCAAATTATCTGCTTTAGTATTTGCACAAAAATAGCACTCTATCTCATCCACCTCTGCTGACCCCCTTGAAGAATTTTCAACTGTGACCTTGGAACAATGGTCAACTATTATAGAATTTGGAAACTCAATACGCATTGTCACATTTACCACACTTCGAATATCTCCAGATTCTCCCTAAAGCTACACCTAGTTGGAAAGCTTCTATAATTTCCTTTCCGATTGATCCCTCACTCTTCTTCTTACATAGAGAAGAGTCATCAAAGATAATCACTCTGCTGAAAAATGAAACTGGGTAAATCTTCATAAGTGTATTGTAATCCGTATTCCTTCACCCCATTTGTATAGCTAAGGAATATGAAGTTCCTTGCCCTCGACTTTAATGTACCATCATTCACATGAGCATAAGTAGGGCATGTTAAAGTTCCTTTCCAATCATAACTCATTCGAGTCACTTGCGACATTCCAACAGTCTTCTTCCTTTTCTACATTTGCACACCCAAAGTTGTCTCGCTATTGCACCCAAATTATCTACTTCAATATTTGCATAAAAATTGTCGCTCTATCTCATCCACCTCCGCTGACCACCTCGAAGTATTTTCAATTGTGACCTTGGAACAATTATCAACTATTAGAGAATTTGGAAACTTAGCAAACATTATCACATTTACTGTACTTTGAATATCACTAGATTCTCCCTAAAGCTACACTTGGTTAGAAAGTTTCCATATTTTTCTTTGCGATTGATCCCTTACTCCTCTTCTAAAATAGAGTACAGTTGTCGAAGATAATCACTCTGCTAAAAACAGAACTAGGTGAATCTTCATAAGTGTATCATAGCCTGTATCCCTTCACCCCATTTGCATAGCTTAGGAATATGAAGTTCCTTGCCCCCAACTCTAATTTGTCATCATTCACATGAGCATAAGTAGGGAAATCAAACACTCTTATTCTGGTGTAGTTAGCAAGGTTACTAGACCATGTTTTCCTAGGAGTTTTCCAATCAAATCTTGGTGTGTTGGAGATCGTAATCTATTCCCTAATCAACAAGGGGCATTCGCTACTTCGGCCCAAAAATCTTCGCTCTTTACTTAATTTAGCATTGGAGAGTAAAAAGCTCTCTCCAACATAATTCAATTTGTCCGTTTTGTGACTCTATTAAGCTATGATGTATCAACAATGGTGTAGACTTTCATTGTGTCATCTCTATGTAAAACCAATTAAGTGCACTGGTTTTGTGTAGGGCCATCCTTTGCAAAAAATTCGGGTAAATATTCACAAGTATACTATGACTTGTGCCCTTTCACCCCATTTACATATATTAGGAATATGCAATTCCTTGCCCTAGTTCTAGCGTGTCATCATTCATATAATCATAAGTAGCATGATTGAACACTCTTTGTTTGGTGTAATCAGCAGGGTATCCCAACCACATTTTCTTAGGAGTTTTCCAATCAATTGTTGGTGATGGTGATGGTAATTTGTTCACTAACCAACAAGCGATATTCACTACTTTGGCACAAAAATCTTGACTTAGTGCAACATTGGAGAGTAAAGAGCTCTCTCTAATATAATTTTGTTCATCAATTTTGTGATTCCAATCAACTATGGTGTATCGGCAACAGTGTAGTGTTCATTGTGCCGTCCTCTACACAAAATTGGTTAAGCTCCATAGGACAGAATTCCAACCCTTTATTAGTTCTCAGGCATTTGTTATTCCTTTGTATGAGCTTTTCCATCATTCCTCCCTCCCATAACTTGAACCAACCAAGCACTTCACTTTTGTATTTAAGAAGATGATTCCAGATTTTTCTTGAAACATCATCAACAAAGGACGACTCGTGCCTAGCACCACTCTTGGATGGAACGTGTGAGGGTCCTCGTAAGTCTGAGTGTACATAGGCTACAATCTACAAGATTGAGTGAATCATTGCACTGTACTCTTGTCATAGTGTTCACAAAAGTTCATCTTCTTAGTTCAGTGATCTCCCAATAGACCTCTTTGACTCTGAATAACCATCTCCATTTCATTCATGTCTCTGAGTTTCATGTGCCACAATTGTGTCTTAGAGAATCTAGAATATGAGGTAATCAATATTGTTCTCTTGAGAATATACCACTTGCTTATCTATTTTCCCCCCGCATCACAATAACCACACCTCAAGAGACCTTCCAAATTACACATTTAGTGGAGATATCGCATGCGAACCCATTAAGAGCACACAATGAGATAAGGTTCTTTCTCAGCTCCTATACATGCCTTATATCAATCAACGTTCTTACCACTCCATCATGCATCTTAATCTAAATTATTTTGATCCCTACTACTTCACAAGTAGCATTGTTTTCTGTAAGCACCTTACCATCATTTGTATATTGATGGGTAGTAAGCTAGCATTTATGAGAAGTCACATGATAATACATCCAAAGTTAAGCACCCGTCATCACCTAATGAACTCATGGTGATTGCTAACACATCACTGACATCACTAAAATTGTTATATGTTTTGGTAGCAATATTACCATCGCCTATAGACTTCATCTTAACTTTTCACCCTTCTACCTCAGACAATCTCTCCTGTTGTGCCTTAGTTCCTACAATGATAGCATCGACTATTCCTCATATTGGACAATGATAGAAAATGGCTCCTCCATATGTTATTTCCATATTTTATGCAATCTTCTACCTTGGATAATCAAACAATGTGCCATATCTTGCAATATATCTTTTTGTAACTTCTTTTGTCACTATTACATATTTTACCACTTTTAAGATAATTGTACTATGCCTTTATAGCAATGAATTAGTGAAGTGTTCAAAACAATACAATATAGAGAGGCAAACAATATTATGCCTTGTTTCTCATCAAGCGATATCTCATTGATGTTCTTCAAGTCCATCATGAGTTTGTGAAACTCATCTAAATGGGTTCCGATAAACATACCTTCAACCACCTAGAATTTAAATATCCTTTCTAGCATATGCAAGCGATTGTTCAAACCATTCATCAAGTAAAGTGCCAAAATTTTTTTCCAAATCACCGTGGCATCCTTCTCTTTGTCCATTTTAATCAAATCCTCATTCAATAGATTCAATAGGATTATGATTTTTGCTTTTTCCATCAACTCTACTTTATCGGCATATTTTATCGTTTTTGGCTATTTATTCTTGCCATCCAATGCCTTCAACAAACGTAAGTTTCTTACCAAGGTACATATTTTAATACTCCACAGCTCAAAATTATTCCTCCTGTTGAACTTCTCGATCACTACGTTTGGTCCAAACAAAATTGCCACAACATAATTTGTAGACAGTGATCATACAAGTAAAAGCCCTAAATTAATTGTAAAAACTCTAGCTTTAACTCTTATACAAATTGTCGTGAAAATAACTTTGAAGCTAATTGTTATTGCAATTGAAGTCAAGTGCAAGAGAAAAAAATTATTAGAAGTCAACAATACATATTTACATGGTTCCGTCGGAGTGTCGAAACCTACTTAATGGGGAGATCTAACCCCAAAAAATCCACTATGAATTCGAAGAATTCAAAGTTTACAATTATTAAAGAGTATTTCCCAACCCTTAATTACACCCAAAGCAAATGCACAAGTGTTATCTCATAATCTCTTATAGTATTTGATATCATAGTAGAATTTTATCTTATAAATATTCTATCTAAAATAGTAAACTTTGGGCTTCATGCTTTTGTGCCCAGGCGCCCACCCGTATTCTCCTACTTTAGGCATGCCTTACAACACTTGTTTTTCTCGAATTCGACAAGAACTTTGAGCAACAAATTCGACACCTTTCTACATGATTGAAGGTTCAAGGCAAACAACCATCGTCAACCTTACAGAATGTGACCGTAACCGAGAGAGAGAGAGAGAGAGAGAGAGAGAGAGAGAGAGAGAGAGAGAGAGAGAGAGAGAGAGAGAGGCAAATACTCCAATGTCGTGTTGACAAGAGGTGAAGCAAACGTGAGGCCAATGGCTAGAGGCGACCGCGGGGTTGCAAAAGTCAGCTGTTTGTGAATTTAGAGGGTATAAAGAGATTGAGGTTTCGGGAATTGAGTTTTTGGGTTTTTTTTTTTCATGTTCGGGGGTTGTTTATATTGAGTGGCTTTGGGCCACTGGATGTATAAAAGGTTCATATTATTGCACCCTCCCAATGCTGATAATACAAGTCCCTTTTATTGAGACTTAAGAGAATCTCAATGCTTATAATTTTCTATATGTGCATTGGGAATAAATACACCAGAAATGCTATAACTTTCATAGAATTCTCATTTGAGTACTATAACTTTTTTCTACTCACTTAAATGTTATATCGGTGTAAAATTGAGTTTCAGCAAATTGTCCTATAGGATTTTTTTTCTTAATGTTCCATTATGATGTGATTAAAAAAAAATGAAGTCTAACGTGGAAATTTTTGTCGAGCATGGGAAGAGTATAACAAATATTTTTTTTGCTATTTCTTTAAAATCTTCCCTAATTAGACAACATTATTTTTAGACTCTCTCTCTCTCTCTCTCTCTCTCTCTTCTTGTCACTTTTAAAAATGAATGAATCTAAATGCTTTACCAAAAAAGAAAAATGAATCTAAATGCTCATTTTAAAAAATTTATAGTGCTGAAAAGATCATTTGTGAAGTTATTGGAACTTCCAATGTTCTTCAATCAGATGCTCAAGCGATGTCATTTGCCTTCTCAAGCGTTCACTTCAGCTTTCTGACACGCAACATTGGATGATAAATTATAAATAAATCTCACTTCGGCTTTTTCGGCAAGGCAAATCGTCAATGACATTTAAGTGAGTGAAAAAAAAAAGTTATGATATTCAAATGAGCATCATACAAAAATTATGGCTCCCCTATATATATTTTGTGGATATTAGAAAGCGCTAGTAGAGTGAACCACTGATTTGTGATAGGCTGTAATTGGAACCCTTCTCATTCCGCGAAACAAGGCGTGATAGGCTGTAATTGGAACTCTTCTCATTCCGCGAAACAAGGCAGAGTGCTTCAGGCACTATCGTATTTCCTCAGCAGATAGCACCTGACCAGCTTTTAAGTGCCCCTAAATCAAGTAGCTCACCATGCACAACAAGTCAAATCACCTTGCTTTTCAATAAGATGCCAAAGCATTACTAGAAGCACTAGACTTATCATGTTTCCTCGTGCAGCTGAGTTAATTTGGAGCTATTCATCACATGAAATTATTTATTTTTCACTGGAGTCATATCGATAACAAAATCAGCGCCAACAAAAATCTTGTGATTGCTTTTGTCGTCTTAGTTTTCCTTCATAGCATGGAGTATTTGATTAATTAGTATAGATCCATCTGATGGATGAATTTATGATAATGCGATAGACTACATCAATACGCTCTCTCTAGTCAAGTAATCGTCTACGCAAATTGTTGTTGCTCACTCCACTGGCAAAAAGTTACTTTGGGAAGTATGTTCATCAACTTGTGACTAGAGTCTTGTCCAATACATGCAGACTCGATGGGCTACATGAGTTTGTGGGAGGGGAAATTGTTTAATCAATCTTAAACATTTTGTACTGATGTTAATTTAGTCCCAAACTTTCTAATTTTGCCAATTTAGTTCCAAATGTTTGCATGAGATTCAAATGTAGTCCTTCTGGACAATGTGTGCTTGAAATGGCAGACATGACAATCCAATCATTACTAGCTGTCCTATATGGTATATCACCACATTCACAATTTACAATCGAAAGAATTACATTGGAATTTAGTGCAAAATTTAAGAACTAAATTGGTAAAATTGAAAAGTTTATAAATGAATTGATCTCCATATAATATGTCTATGACTGATTGGTTTTCCTATTCATGGAAAACTAGTCGAATCGAAGCCTCAAATTATCATCCCTATATATATATGACAATTTCAGACACTTGAACATTTCCTCTCATATGCAAATGGAAATCGCATGGAGAATTGAGAAAAGAAAACATGAATAATTTGATAAATGAGAGCATTAAGGCTCTAACCCAAGAGTTGAAATAACTGGAAGGATGACGGAACACGTGTCTCAATGCGTCATATGCTAATGTTGTCACCCAATGCAATTCCTCATGAACCAAGAAGGATACGGATAGCAACTGAGAATGCATTAATGGCAGTGAATTCCAGAAGAGCACAATCATCCTTTTCAGGAGGACCCAGCTTTAACTTCCTAGTCAACGTTAAGGCGCAATGGCATTATGGACTTTGCCAATCTTAGCCTTCCACAGATGGTATATCTAATCTCATTCCAAGCAAGCTTTAGTAGGACTTTCTGGCAAGGTTGCCTTTTAATTTCTGCACAGTGGAATCAAACTCAACCTCCCATTGACCACAAGCTCTAAGAAAACCAATACTCTGCAGCAGATACTTTCAGGCTGCAAGCCACATAGTCGACAAGCATCATCGATAGAACTCTATTTGCTCATTCCACTATGTAGGCAGCCTACTGGGGATGAAAAACCATGTAATGAATCCAAACTTTGGCCGAATGGGCAAGTAACTTGCTTCTTCTTATGCCTGACCAAATCCCAAGCATGAGATTGAGTAAACAGCAAAAAAGCCAGAGAGAATAACTCAATCTTGTGATGTGTGACAAGGTTGAATACCACGTAAGAGTTTTTCTAGTGTGGTTTACATTAATTGAAAATTGTTATTTATAATTTTACAAGATTGGCCTAATAAAATGAAATATAAATATTCTTAATCAGTCTAATATGGGGCTAATTAGTGCGTGGACCAAGTAAAACTCAGCTAGTAATGAGAGGGAATATGATTTCAAACTCTATAATTAATGTTCGAGTCTTTCCTGTAACCCTGATGCACAAATGACCTCACATAAGGAGTTTTTATTGAATGCTGAGAGTGAAGGGCAATCTCATTGAGCCACTAAATAGAAGGTAGTAGAGGAGAAGCACTCAAGCTTTAGATTGTCACTATTCCACCTAAAAAACGATAGATTTCAAATCAGGTACATAATCTCCATTTATGTGTTCTAAATTCTAACTATGGAGATCTCAAGGTGTCGTTTTTGTGGCTTACATACATCTATCAAAGCTGCTTGCATATTAACCAAATGCAGATCTTTGCAAGAGGCCAACTCCAATGATCACCTAGTATGACCAATGGCCTTTTTTTGTCCAGTAGTAACCCACTTGGGCGTGTTATCAGACCACAAAGATGTAGCTCGACCATCACTAGTAAGGCACCAAATATGAGGCTTTAAAATGACCCTACTTTGAGAATGTTTCTCCATGCGTAGGTGCGATATGCCGGTGGTTCCACCAACCATATGCTTCCTAGTAATTTGACAACACGAGCAAAGTACCATGCTTCCTGAATTTCAATTACCACGTAAAATCAACAACTTCAATAAGATCGAGTTAGTCTACGACTGTGAGACACCACCAGCTCCACCATCCACATCAACTATGGCTTTGAATGTGAGGTTAGCTCTAGTCAGTGTTGATGAGAAAGTGCTAAAACCTCTTTAAGTCAAGCCATAGTCATAAAGCACAGCCATAAACTGAACAAATTTAATGCCGATTTTGAGTATTGGTTAATGTCTATGTCACTAGCATATGCGATCCGACATTTAATTTGAATGCCATTAGCAGCCAAACACCAGCATTAATCGTGAGAAGCCAATAAAATTGAGTCGATGAGATGGGAACCAATTTCTTCTATCGACTGATGGTCGAGTTGATGTCAGTTGAGTCAATATTAGTCGAGTGGAAAGGCATTGACAGGTAGGAATAGTTACCAAAGGTGTTGGCGGCTGACATTGCAGTCATGCTATGGTTGTAGCCGAGTCAATTAGTTATTGTGGTTGAGTCAATTAGTCATGCTTCTGAGGCAAGGACGAGTTATACACGAGATGTGCTGCCAAAATCGAATTTCAAAGAGTGGTTATGACAAGAGGCCAGCCGCCGATGCAGTATAAATAGAGCACGTCTGAAGAGAAAAGGACACCCATGAACATTCGAAGAAAATGATTTACTTCTGTCAATGGCTTTTACTTAAAATTTAATTTTAGTCAGTTCCCTGCTATTTATTTCCGGACGTTCTATTTGTTTATTTCCTTTCCATGAGCGGATTCATTTTGTCAGTTCAGAACTCAAATCATCAAGTTTCTACTCCTTTCTTGATCACTAATTAATTAAAGCGCGATAATTAACAATGTCTCGAGGTGAGTGATGTCCGAGCAGAGCACTTTCCCTTGAAATTTTTTCCTTGGCAGGCTTTGAGACACGATTGAAAAATGGTATGTCAATCTCCATCAAAAACAATGGTGGAGCGTTCACATATATCCAGAAAAAAGTCCCCCTCCACGAGTTCTTTCACGTAAGCATTAAGCCCATGCACGATAACCATTCGAGTGGACTCCATTGCCGATGTGATGTCACTAAACCCTGATCTTGTCCGAGAATGATTGTGGGTTGACTAACAGATATCTCCAGCTACTCGTGACTTTCATGATGAAGAGAGACGGACGCATCGAATGAATGGCAATCTATAGGAGTTCCTCGTGGCTAATGAGAAGGGAGGTAGGTAGTGGAGTGGCCGATTGGACGTTGTTCTAACGTTATCAAAAGCGATCGTGGTGGCTTAAAAACCACGTGGGAGAGTATTCACAAACAATTCTTCTCTTTCCTTGTCACATCCCCTCCACTCTGCCCAACACTCGATCCCCAGGTGATCTTTTCTCTCCCGTTGTAGTCGGATGAAGATGCTTCGAATCGTGTAATCTCGATGTGAATCATTTGCTTTCATTCGGATGGAGAGTGAATTTTGTAACGCATCAATGGATTCGAGATCCTGCACATTGGATCGACTGTCCGACACATCTAAACTTGAACCAGCGGGTCGACACTTTTCAGCGTTAGAGTCATCTGACTTAGGGGAGAGTAGTTCCAATTCCCATTCCTGCGATTTGGACTTCACTCATTGAAATAAATTCCTTATTCTTTAAAATTTGAAATTTATCATGTAAATCATGAACCTAGAACCTTACTATATCATAAATTCCAAGGTCTACTCGGAAACCGGCCAATCTCTTCTCTTCTTCTTCTTCATTTTTTTTTCATTTTTTGTTAAGTCTAATTTGTCGTTTTTTTTTTTTTTTATTATTATTATTTTGGCATGAAAAAAGGATTGAAGTTAGCTAGTCTTCTAGACTTTTTAAATGCCCCACAACCAAACGAGGACTTGGTGGCTATCTCCAATTGTTGATAGTCCATATCTTTGCGATGGTTTCAGCAAATCAATTCAAATTTAAGTAGCAAAGGGTGCTTGTGAATCAAGGTGAGCGGTTCCATGTTCCATTCAGATTCCATCTAAGTTCTACCTTGAACTTAAAATTTAAAACTATCAATTGGAAGAGGTTCCTTATTTTTTAAAACTCAAAACCTACTCTACATATATTGGAATCTAGAATTCGACCGGTTCACACCGATCCGGTTCTCTGATTCTAGATTCTACTAGGGAACCTTGCTTATTCCTAATTTGACTTATGAAGTTGGACTTCAAAGACCATCAGTTACTTATCCTTCAAATTGTCCTTGGATTTGGATTACTTATAATTTGGGTTTGCATAGGTAGGGCCACCTCAGTTTAGGTTCATTTAGGATTTGGTTTTCTTCAAAGTTCGTCTCAGGTCAGGTTCGAACACCTGAGTAAGCTGATTCATGTTATTTCTGATGCGAGTCGGGCATGGTTTTACGTTTTCTCAGCCATCTCGGGATGAGATATCAATTTTCAACATTGTATAGAGCCACCATATAACAAAACTAGGCTAGTCTGTTCTGTTGATAATCCAGTGGCTGTACTTAAAATATTATTCAAATGACGTAAGGGTGACATAGATTTGGTCTCCGCTGTGTATATCCGAGATACCTATTCCAATCAGGAAAATAATGATATTATTGAGTTTTCAGGAATATAAACACTAGGAACAAGTGGAGAAAATGTAGGCTGAACTTCAAATTTTTTTGCCTCGGCAAATAAGGGGGTGCATGACAACCAGGAATTTCTATTCCATAAACAGTTTTTCTATTTCAAACTTATTTCTCTAATAGAAATCCGTTTGATAAACTTATTCAATTTTTCTATTTCTGAAATAGATTTTTATTTCAGAAATAGGTTTGGAATAGAAATTTCTGAAATAAAAATCAGAAGTAGAAATTTTTTATTTTTCTATTTTTGAAATAGAAATGAGAAATAAAAATTCTTCTTATTGTGTCCTCCATCTGTCGCTGCCAACCACTGCTGGCGGCCGCCGCCACTGCTGGTCGCAACCGCCACCGCCGATTGTTGCCGTCGGTTGCCAGTCGCTGGCCGCCAATTGCTGCCGATCACCGGTCGCTGGCCGCCACTGCTAGTCACCACCGCCGATCGCCGGCCGCCGCCACCACTGTCGGTCGCCGGTCGTTGGCCGCTGCGGCCACTGCTGGTCGCCGGCCATCGGCCGCCGCTGCCGCCGACGGTCGCTGGCCGCTGCCCGCCGGTCCGCCGTTGTCCAAAAGGAAGAAATTTTTTGTCGTTGTCAAACGAATTTCTATTTTTGGAGTAAAAATTATATATCGTTATCAAACGTTTATTTTTACTTAGAAACTCATCTAGAAATAAAAATAGAAAAATCTATTTCTCTTTCAGAAATCAATTTCTGGCTAGAATGATTATCATTCGTGAACTAAACCCTTCTCTGAAATCCTATTACTCTTCTAAGCCTGATGTTCAAGCTTTAATTGCACATAAGTTAAACGCGGAGGTGATGGGCACAGAGGAATCGACCAACTACTAAAAAAGATCAGACATTGTTACCTGTAGGCTGTATCTATATCGCCTAAACAAACCCTTGACCGATCTGTACCATTGCCTCATTCAAAACGTGGGGAATTGCAGTGGTGATCGACGGAGTTTATGACATTATGAAACCGGATTTACTGACCTGTTTTCTAATGTCTTGGTGCATCAAAAAGCACATTCCAGTGGACTGAAAAAGGCAGAGGCAGTGAAAGTCCGCTGATCATGTGCTGTAAGGGAAAAAAAGGAAGTCTGGGAACGTCCACGCTTGTCATGCATTAGCATTCGCCTGACAAGTAGAGCATGACCACCAGCCTTTTTCCAGAATCCTCCCAAGATCCGCAGTGGAGAGGACCAGCACGCGAACGAAAGTCCTCCGATGAGCCACTCGATATGCAAAGGTCACGTTCACACCCCCGCTTCAGAATCCGATGTAGTCCACCGATGACGGGCTTTTGAAGAATCACCTCACACCAGGCGGCATGACTGTCTTTCTCGCTCAAGGTCTAGTTTGAATGATTGCATTGCACGGACCAACCAATGCGCCTCGTAGTCATGCCCAGCGCGTTAGGAAAAATCCCCATGGTATTTTGAGGATGATAACATATCTCGAGTTTACTGTAATATGTAATTGATTATGCACAAGATACCGTCTCTGGATACACTGATTCATCAACACTTAAACAGATAGCATTAGCAACTGGGCGTACAAGAGTGTTGAATGATCTTTGACGGTGAAGAAGCTCTTCAATATTTAGATTTGTTGATGATTAGATGGACCTTGCAAATGGTGACCAAGTTAATTGGATAAGGAATGTGGCGATGTTTGGAAGGACCTTGTGAATGGTGAACAAACTAGAGGACGTGTATTGTGAAAAGGGTTTGGATGACCAAATAAAAGGTGGACGAACTAGGAGACATGAAGACATCAATAAGTTTAGGATTTTGTTAATCCGATAAGATTAGTCGATTCCACAAGAATGCTCTCCACTTGCCACTCCATTAATCCCATGCATCAAAAAAGTTTTTAGGCCTAAGATCCTTATGGCATAGAGTATAGACTAATGGCACTTGGAGACTAAAAAGCAATTCCTTTAAAAGGTGGAGAGAGGGGCCATGTCGTGGTATAGTATACACGTCTTAGATATTCATTAGTCCATACCATAACATTATCATAGCATAATTTGCATGGACCAAGAAAAAGGTGAATAACCTATAGGATATAAGGACGTTAATATGCTAGGAAAATTATCAAAAAATCATGAACTTATTTTATGGATATCAATTTAGTCTTAAACCTTTCAATTTAGCTAATTTAATCTTAAACTTTTTGACAATTTGCTAATATAGTCATTTTGGCCAATTTTAGCCGAAAATTGCTAACATGGACACCAACTATCCTAGGTGGCCGGTGGTACAACTGGTGTTAATGTGGATAATTTTTCTAATTTTTTGACAATTTTGTTTTGTTTTGTTTTTTTTTTTAATTATAGCTGGTTAGGGCCACAAGGGTCAATCCCTAGCCAAATATGGCACCAGTGAAGGCTTGTATGCCCTTGCCCAATGGTTGCCAACCACACTAAAAAAATAAAAGAAATAAAAAATGAAGAGATAACAAAAATGAAAAGAAAATAAAAAATTTCAAAAAAAATTGTCAATGTTAGCATTAGCCGTGCCACGTAAGATAGCCAGCATCTACATAGCAATTTTCAGCTAAAATTGGTTGAATACATTGGCAAATTGCCTAAAGGTTAAAATTAAATTAGTAAATTTAGATATTTAGAACTGAATTGATATTTATATGATAGATTTAGAGCCTTTTTGGTAACTTTCCCTAATATACTTGGGGGTACCTCAATGTAGAAGGAGAACAAACTTGAGTATGTGGAAACTAGGTGGACCTGACTACAGAAGGTGTTCTTGCTTCAAACGGGGTAATGATTCTACTATGAGCCTCTACGGTCCTGCAAGGAAAACCAATACTCCTTATCAATTTGATTTGAATTTAAATTAGCATTTTGTGGATGGTCTCAAGTGTTGGAATCTGCAGAAGGTGGACTAGAGAAAATCATAGCAGTTTACCTTATTTGGGCAGGCAACAAAGATGAAGGATTGTTGTAGAAGTAGAAATGACAATTGTGGGATTTGAATTTCAAACGGTTATTTGATGCCTTATGGCTTTAAATTCAACTAAAGGAAGTAGTAGAGTTAGGGGTGAACAAGCAACAATTAGTTTATGCTCTATGTGCTCATCTTCTTAATGTTATTTTCTGTAGAAGTTATGTAAGTCTAATTGAATTTCTTTGTAAAATCTTAATGTCTGTAATCAGAATAGAGTGTTAGTGATTGTTGCTTGTCTACATAGAAGCAAAGCTACAAGTGAAAGGAAGCAGATTCAAACAATGTAACATCTTAAGGATTACATAGTGGATTTGAGTTTAGATTTGGGTGGTTAGAGTTGAGAAAGTGGCAGTGGATAGGCCGAACCACTACAATTGTACTGTCAATTTGTTCCAACCTTTAAAATTGTTTCTGGATAAGCACGATTCCAGCGCTTGTTCTACACATTGTGTTGCGCTTTATGCAAAAAAGAGTTTCCAGGTTTCTTAGGTAACCAATTTACCCCATCCTAGTTTGTGCCTTATCCATTTTATCAACTTCTTCCACCATCAATGGCGCCACTACCACCATCGTCTCTCTCTCCTCGTGTGTGTGTGTGTGTGTGGTGTTCATGCACGCGGGCACTTCTCAATGGTCACAACAACATTGCGCTATGGAGCTCAATGAAGAGCTTTGAATTCCATCTTGCCCGGTTCTTTCGAGGTGACGGGTACCCAAAGAAGGCACCTCCTCTTGATTTGGTACGCGTGCAAGATACTGACGAGATCTTCTATGGCAATGACTGGCTCGTGTGTGTGTGTGTGTGTGTGTGTGTGTGAGAGAGAGAGAGAGAGAGAGAGAGAGAGAGAGGTCGTCAGTGAACAAGCCACGCGAACAATCTAGAGGCAACATTAGCAACAGCTTCGACAGTGGTGACAATAGAAAGCGACTTCGACAGAGGATAAGGATGTACTAGACAAACGTTTCGAGAGGCATTTGATACTGAAATTTGGGATTTGATTGTGTATCAAGAAAGCTAAGTGAGTCCACCATGGAGACGGGTATTGAGGATGCCAACCAAGATAGAGAATACTTATCTATTAAACCTCCACGTTCAATGAAATTAGTTGGCTACTTGAACTCTCCAGGTAGAGTTTCAGAAATTATATTGCTAACCAAAACATGCTTTTCAAGAAGGATTAACTATTACCATTTGTCGTCTTTACCGAAAAATAAAAAAACTATTACCAGTTGTCGCTGTACTCTTGCCGAAATAAAGCCCGTCTTGCACTTCTTTTTGTTATGTACATTTTTCTTTTTTTTTGGTCAGTTGTTATGTACATTTTGAAAATAGTCACTTACATGTGTCATTTACAATTAGCTCAAATTGCTTATGTAGGCATCAAATAGACACCACATCAAATTAAATCTGTAATCACCACCACGGGATGGCTGCCTGCCATGGCCTTACCATAGGGGGCCAGAAGCATGACAACGGCTACCACCACGCATTGGTGATGACCGTCTCATGCGACCACGAACACGTGTACTTCTTGTTACATCGTTCCCAGGGTTGAAAGCCAAGTCAAGCTACTCGTCAGTAGCTTTGATTTGGATCGATGACTACTCAAAACCAACTCACCTAAAATGCAACGAGCTCGAACCCAATTATTTTGTTGAACTGAGCTCAAGCTTGTCAATAGTCAACCCAATAATAAGCTGTCGAGCCTAATCAAGGTTCCACAATTTTAAAAAAATACATATGGATACTTACAAAAATTACCACAAAATACTTAAAATCACACAATATTCTAACATCATAAAGCTCAAGCCAGACTACTAGAGTTTGATTAACAAGTTAATAGTAATCGAATCAAGATCAATAGTCTCAATTTTCTAATCAAGTCAAGCTTGAGAAAGGGAATTGAAACTCTGTTGAGTTCAAATAAAGTTTCCAATACCTAGTATGCCTGCCAACTCAAGCTTGAGCTTTAACAGTGTATTGACGTTCGGGATAAACCCTAGTCTTTCTAAATCAGAGAGAGAGAGAGAGGGAGAGGGAGAAAGAGAGAGATGGATCCATCAAGTTAGAACAGAGTAATTCATGTCAGCAACATTTTAGCGATGTTAAATCCACGTCTGAAAAATCCTGCGCTCGTGGACAAATGTCCTCTAGTAGCACTTTGCCATTTCAGCATCCCATTGGGTCACTGAGACACCCAGAAAAAGAACAGAGCTATGAAATTCAAAAGCCAAATTTCCTGTCTAGGAAAGATTTGCTTCCACTTTCTAGATAAGATATTCCGACGGTAGAGACGGTTCCCAAGTTTTTTCTGGGCCATGGCATCAGCTAAGACTTTCAAAAGGAAAATTTCAGTCGCACCACCTCATTTCAGAATACACTTATAAAAAGACTCCACATTTCCAATGATCTCATGCAATCATTCTAGTCACATAGTTGTAACCACACTCCAGTTTCTCAATGATGAAACTCGTCCCTCAATGAAGACAATAGAGCATACGTACAGTTTTCCAATTTTATGAAAACTCGACTTTTCACTGCTGAAACCCAACATAAAAGGTGCATTCTCACTGTTGGTTTTATTTTTATTTTTCATTTGTTTTAAAAGTTTCCCAATTTCCACAATAATACTTCAACTGAACCCAGAACAACAGAGTTTTCCCATCAGATGTTCCATACCCAGAAGATGCAAGACAGAGCCTCTACTCCTGGACTTTTCTGTAAAGAGTAACCATCAGCAGAACACTTCTCAACAGATCGTTTGACAAGCTACACTAATATAGAAAGATGTGCCTGGATGCACCAGAAAAGTTAACTAGCTTGAAGAGATGCAGCTAGCTGATGGGAGAAATAGAGAGAAAAAAAATAAAGCTACACTAGAGCAAAAATACTCAAGACAGAACCTCCACTCATAGACTTTTCTGTTAACTATCAGCAGAGAGCACTTCTCAACAGATCATTTCCCAAGTTGCATATATCTTGACATATGTGATTGGATGCACCACAGAAGACAACTAGCTTGAAGAGATTCAGCATGCGCTGACAGGAGAATGGGGAAAGAAGAAAGATACAACTGCACTGGAGCAAAAATATAATGATTACCACGCACTGGTGGTTAACATATAACAGGTCCAGATTATGCCTTTGCTTTCCCCGCCTGCAGAGATTGAATCCTCTGTTGTAACTTCAGGATCTGCACCATGCATAACGTAAATATGAACATTACGAGGCCCTTCCTAATAAAACAAATTTTCTATGACCAACTTCTCAAACAACTAACCAAGCAACTTCATCAAGGAGACAAATTATACGAGTGCTAATTTAAAAACTTATTAGAATGGAAGCATAAGCCATTCTCATAAAAGGAAAAGTATTGTTTATAATTTGGTGTAGTCATTGTGACCAATTTCTCTGGATTCACATGCCAAAACAGCAATACTAGAAAGTGTATCAAGTTAATCACTTTACAATGTCTAGAAAGTTAACAGAAGCTCAAAGGAGAAGATACATGTTGCCAACTCAAAAGGTTATTTTGTTCCCTATTGCACTACACTCTGACAAGCTACATCAGTTTAGCCCAAGTGGCAGCCCGTGATGGTGAAGTGTTCCCCACAACTGACTTGCCTCCAAAGCATGTGATATGTAGTTTCTTGAATGAATTGGTACTATTGTTTCAAAAAATAACAGACACCGACTTTACAGGTAAATAGAGAGACTCCAACAAAGAGCTTCCGTAGTTTGCAATCTCAGACATAGAATTCACTGCCCAATTGAAGAGAATTTCACTAGCAATCTCTTCAAATGATTTGTTCTAATAATTATGCAACACATGGTTGGGCATGATTGGTAAGAATTTGGGGCAAACAGATGCATGTGGTGAAAGTGAAAACTGGAAAGAATTTGTGCAGTCTCTTTGTACGTCCAAAGAAGGTGATCAAGTGGAAACAAAACCATTCTAGAGAATATGTGGCAGTTGTTTGGTCGATGAGACTTCTGTTCTTTGGTTGGTCTATTTCTAGGGGTACTCGGAGGATCATTTTCAATCTATGTTAAGTTAATACTTAAAAGGCCTCTTAGCTACTGGCTTCAGGAACTGCCGGGATGTCAACACCTAAAGGCAAAGTCAGTCTTTGGGATATTCATAAACTATGCTCAAGCTCAAAATGGAACAACCAATATGTGCTAGAAATTCAAAGCTACATGAACACTCAAGATGAACTGCTCTGTAGAATGGAGTGTTGTTTTTGGTAGTTTATGCAGCGTCAACTTGTTTCACAGAAACACTTCCCTGCATTTGGATGTTTGTGGAAATTGGAACATAATTTGAGGGATTTAATGGATTCATGAGGCTTGTAACGGGAGTCTTCCCCCTACATTGTTTATGAGTTTGCCTACTCGAAACAAATAGAATGTGAGCTACATTATCTTGACTATCAAAGAAATAGGCACTAGATCGAACATTTAGCTCAATTCAGATGATTCACCGAAAAGAGAAAAGAGTGAAGAAATGAACTGAAGGGAAAGAAAGGCCAACAACAACCCAATCTATCCAACAATAATGACGACAAATAATACAAGGAACCACAAATACCAAAGTTGCTAAATGACTGCAATTCTAGCTTCAATAACTAGAACTCTTGATCTGATGGGACCAAACCCAAGATATCAAGCAAGGCTTACAAAAGAATGTAAATGAAATAAGGTCAAACTTATTTTGTTTCTCAGTAATGGTCTGGTCCCTACTCCCAACCACAACCAAATTGATAAGCTAAAATCCATTACTTTGATTAGTGCTTCTCGCATAAAAAATCTAAAGAGAAAACTTTGCTGCTATTTTCATGGTCAGATGGTGATACCCAAAGACATTGTAGGATCCTAAAAAAATTAGCTACATAGGCAAAAACCTATATGGGATGAAATAGCTTCTTGGCCTGGATTTGACTCTTACAAATTAGTGTTTGGAAGTAGTATCAATTAGAAGCAACAAATTAGTGTTTGACTCTTACAAAATTTGTGTAACTTTCAGTCAAACAATTAAGTGGAAACAAAAAGTATCTTATGAATTATGTATTCCACATCTTAGATTACATTTTTACATCTTTCTACGGTATTTCACTCAAAGACCATAAGCTGAAAAGGGCAAGTTGGCTTCTGACTACATCTGCCTACAAAACTGTCGCTGTGTTTGATGAAAGGCTGAGGGGAAGACCTAAAAGGATATGGAATAGAACAATGTGAAATGATATGAAGTACTTAGATCTTACATATTAACTTTTTTTTTTTGGGGGGGTCAGATTTTGCATATTACCTGACTTGATATAAAAAGAGCACCATTATGTCAGATTCATATAGCAGACCTACTTAATGCTTAGCTGTGGCTGTTGTAGTACCTCTCCCCTTAAGGTTCCAAATGCCTATAAATATTAGTCATTTCTCAAAGCAAGATTTAAAAGAAGGAAGAAAGTCGTACACGTAAACACTACCAAGACTTGCAATGAATTGAACAATAATTGTTTTTCAAAGCAAAAGAGCCTGAAAAAACAATGCCCGAACAGTCCCATGTCTCTCTTGCATTTGGTTGGACCAACAACCCAACTAGTGAGTTCCATGCAAATAATGAAACCCCTCTCCTCAGGGGACACAGTCAAAAAACAATGCCCGAACAGTCCCATGTCGCTCTTGCATTTGGTTGGACCAACAACCCAACTAGTGAGTTCCATACAAATAATGAAACTCCTCTCCTCAGGGGACACATAGTCTCTCTTAATTGACAATATGACATGCTTAGTCACCATATTTCTTCCTGAGTTCTCTTGAGGAGAAAAAAATCTCTTGTTACCAATTAGTACATCACATTTATTAGAGCGAACCACATTTGCTTCAGAAGCGAGGACCAAGTAAAACTTAACATCTTTTATCTCTCTTCCACTATTTGATTCTGCTAACATTAATGATTAACAAGAAGCATAACTAAGTGTCTTTATAGGGAGGATTACCGCAAAGAACGCACTGAGATCAATGCTGTTTTATGCTAGCATAAGCAAAATGAGTATCTTAGCAATAATGATCATATCAGACAGAAGAAAACATCCAGAGGAATGAAAAAGGGTACAAACTAGAATACTCATAGATTAATTTCAGGACATTTCCCATTAAGTGATTTATATGAATCGTTAATTTTTCTTTTATGGAGTTTCTACATTATCGTCAGCCAACTTAACAAGTTCACCCACTCATTGCGCAGTCTAAATTATTCTTTCAAATTCAAAGTTTGCCGAGATTGTCATGCAGCTTAATATCATCCATTGCAGGCCCCATTTAATACTAGCAGGAGCATAAAAAGAAACCTGGTTAGCCGTACTGCATGACAATACCATTAAGAAACACATCTAAAACACCAGAAAGGAAAAGAGACCAGGGGGTAAAGGTCAAAGGGAGAAAAAGCAGTGAAAACACATTGTATCATAAGGCCTATCCACTTCATCTGAATTTCTCTACATGTCTATAAACAAGAGACTATAAAAAGAGCTAATAGATAATTCATTAGCATGAAGGAGAACCTTCATAAACTTAAGGAGATAATGCCACTCCATGTAAGTGCAAATGGTTATGTACTAGAGGCAGACAGTCACTGGACCAGCAACAGGATATGAAACCATTACAAAACACAAGCATATCAAGTCAGACATAGTAACCATAAAACACAAAATGAAGTGCACATTCGTGTCAGAGTTCAGAAGGATAGATCACAGACCATATCTCTCTTGCTGTTCTGCTTCTCTTCCAGATCCTGCAGGGTCGCATCAAGACGCTTCCTGCATGCAGTCATCAAGTCGCATCAAGTCGCATCAAGAGCACCATTATGTCAGATTAACCTATGTGATCTGTCTATGAGCCATCCAGGTAATATACATAATCTGAAGCACAGCAGTCATCTTTAAACCAAAAGGTGAACTTTTGATGCTCCACCAAATTAGATATGATAGAACCAAATATTCAGATCATAAAGTGAAGCAAAGTGTTATAAAGATCAGTAATAGTCATTGCCAACTACTACATAATACAACCAATATCTCATCCCTGGAAATTGCAAAAGCATGCTCTTTCAGTAAGACCCCTATTATCATTAATTTGTAATTAATCAAACTGCATCTTCTACCGGATTGTCTGTCAAAAAGTTTAAACAGTTAGATGCTGTTATCCTTCTTTCTTTTTCTTTTTTTTTGTTAAATAGGTAATAAGGGATTTTATTAAAATAAGAAATCCAAGTACATAAGGAATTGACATAGCAGAAACAAATCATAAACAGGGATAACTCAATCCACAACACCCACAAAAGCGCAACATACTCAAAGACACATATCTGGAGATACTTATCTCAAATTTTTGTCATTAATTAAAGGGATAAGCTGCTTAGAAAAAGAGAGTCGAATGAATTTAAGACTAAAATCCTAAAGATATCCTAATAAGAGATAAATAGAAAACTATTGAAAAATGTCAAGAGAATAAAATTTTGTTTCCTGAGAATCTCTATATATAAGGCAGCCAGATTGTTTTATAGGGTAATGTATAAGGGGAGAAATTCCCCTAGATAGTACAATTTGGTTGGGCATATCCTCTTTGCTCCTCAAGCACACATTATCATTTTGTTGTAAAAAATGTAACCTTTACATAAGAACACCCACAATAATAATCATATGAAGCCATCTTGCTAAATGAAGCAAGCAAATGCATTGACAACATTTTGTGTCAATATTCCATACAAACCTATTAATGCAGTGATAGATTAAATCATGCCCAAATCGCATTTAACATGAATAACATTGACACTTACTTCTATACTCGACCACTGTTTTCTTTTTTTATCCTGTGATTTAAGATCATGATTTGAAAAATTCTTTCACTGCTATTCATAGAAATAACCAGTAGATGGAGAGAAGTAATATTAGTGAACTATTCTCCCTCATCTTGCTCCTCGATCATATTATCTATCTTAACTTTAGATAAACTGTAAATAGTAGTTTTTAAGTGAAGAATCATAGTTAATTGCTCTAGCTCTCCTCAAACTTTACTATTCAGTCTCTGTCTATATAATATCTATGCGGCACTCTGTTTACTTCCTAACATAATCTAGGTATAATTTATAGCTTTTTCAAAATTATACACACAAAACGATATAAAGCAACTGGGTGAACTTTAAATTAGAATTAGACAATGAAATATGTAAAACCTTAATATCAGATACACAGACACACATGTACACATCTCTAGTCTAGACCACATCAACTGGTAAACCAATGAAGCCATGAGAAGATCACAATAGCAATAAGAAACCATGTGTGGTCTGTTAACATACAGTTCAGCAGAGATATAATCAATTCTCTTGCGCACGTTTGCATTTGCCTCTGCCAAATCCTGCTTGACAAGTACAGGACCA
The DNA here is from genome assembly GCA_014182555.1 of Eucalyptus erythrocorys. Classification (NCBI taxonomy): domain Eukaryota; kingdom Viridiplantae; phylum Streptophyta; class Magnoliopsida; order Myrtales; family Myrtaceae; genus Eucalyptus; species Eucalyptus erythrocorys. Next base: position 25,942,065 of record CM024601.1, on the reverse strand, counting down.
ATCAACTTGTACACATTCGCGTCTTCATTAAGCAAATCCAACTCCTACCAGCACCAGCAAACCCAATTAGAGATTTCCATGAATTAACAACCGAAAAAACCAGCGAAACAATTGGAAGATGCATCCATCTAAGATTGTCACTTGCTACTAGAAATAAATATATACAACATACCAGTCTCATCAATATTCATAATTTCCTATTCTCTCATCCTCAATTCTTCAGAAAATTACAATACTTGGAAAGAAGATAGAAGGACCTTAAGGACGAGCTCATTCTCCCCAAGCTGGATAGTGTACTTCTTCCTCACTTGGTGATTCTTGGCAATGTCTGTTGAAATTTCATTCACAGTTGAGGCATCATATGCTATTGAGAAATTACCAATACACATATATGAATATAAATAAACTATTGGAGCATTTGCCTTTCTGGAGTTTGCTCAAGTCATTAGCCTTGTTCTCGAGATCCCGCTGTAGGTCTCGAAGTGCCGATGAAGTACCCATCTTCTTCTCGGGCTTCTGTCACCACTCTATGGAAACCGATTCCTACCAATTCTCCTGCAAAATCAATCCAGTCAACATAGAGGCAATGTGAAATTCAGCCACGAGTAAATGCCAATATACAAGCTAAGGTGAACCGCCAAAGATCTCTAGGAAGGATTGGACAGTTAGGTAAAAGTTGAAGTCATGGATCTCTAGGAAAGCGCCATTGCAGTAGAAGGAATCAGATTTGCCGGAAAAAAAGTTCGCCAGGGGCAACGAGAGAGAAACACACATAAGACACAGAAAGAGAACGGGAGAGCTAGGGCACGAGAAAGAGAGAGACGATCGGAGTGTTGGGGTACCTGAGGTACGGCGGCGGCGGCGGCGGCGGCGGCGAGGGTTGCGCGGCTGTGGCGTCGCTGCGAGTCACGAGTCGGCGACCGTACAAGCGAGGGCGGTGAGCGACCGAGCAGAGAAGCGTTCGGGTGAGCCTTTGGGTCGAAATGTGAGAAGGGGGCTAATTAGGGGTTATTCAAACTACTTTTTTTCGTTTTATGTATAGATCCTAAGTCTTTTAATCTATATATATTATAAATTTACCAAAGGTTTTATCATACTTAAGTTGCTTAGGAAGACGAGATGATTATCAAGTAAGTTTACATTGTTTTGCCAAATTCAAATAACGTTTTGTAAGATTGATTCATTCATCCTTCCAAGTCGGAACTTAAAAAAAAAAAAAAATCTAATTATTTGACAGTGGTTACTAATGCGATATATCATAAGAGACGAATGTAGGTTTTTTTTTGGCCGAAAATAAACATTGTATTTGCCTAAACAAACATTACAACCCGCTTGAAAGGCATCAAAAGCTAGAATGTCTAACAAGGGAGTAGGGGTAAAAAAGCCCAAGAAGGCGGCAACAAGCCATTGTTATGGGCCTTAGTAGCCCGATTCGCAGCAGAATTTGCATTTCTTCAGCAAAACCTAACGCACGAGTGAGTGAGACGAGGGAGCAGGGCAGCAGCTTCGGTTAGTAAAGGATGAACCTCCCATGGCGATGCTTGAAGATCATTCACCGCTTCAACCATCACAAGGCAGTCAGACTCGATGATAAGAAGATCCGAGTTCTTGTTGGTGTTGATAAGGTGATGTAGGGTAATACATAGAGCCTGAAACTCCACCTGCAAAGGCGAAGATGCAGGTACTGTCTTCGTGAATCCTTCTATGAGAATGCCATTCTGATCACAACAAAGGTAGGCGATTAAGGGTGCGTTTGGTAACGATTACATTCGTAATTGATCGACAAGAAATGATTATTTTTTTTTTTCGTTCCTGAACCGATTCCCGAGTAAAAGAACGCGTTTGGAATCGTCCAAAATTTCGATTCGGAATAAAATTGCGTTTGATAACGTGTTCATTGATTCTGTTCCAAATTAATTTCTTTTAATTTTTAAATAATTTTTTTTACTTTTTTACTTTTTTTCTTTACTTTTTACTTTTTTTCTTTTCTTTTTTTCCTTTTTCTCCTATTAATTATACTATTAATATTATTACTTATTAGTAATATACTTATTAGTATATTATTAATTGTAATTAATAATTATTATAATATTATACTATATAATTATAATTATTATATTAGTATATAATAATTATATTATAGTAATAATTAGTAATATTATATAGTAATAATTACTATATATATTATTATAATAATATAGTATAGTAATATTATATATACTAATAATTAGTATACTAATATAATTCTATTATATTATTACTATAGTATAGTAATAATTAGTATAAGAATTTTATTGTGTTGATTTTTTTTTTTGATTCTCGGACGTAAAATCAAATTTTTTTTTTTATTCTCAAATCTTATCCCAAACTGATTCTGGGAACAAAAATTTTACCAAACGCGATTCTCGTCCCAAACTGATTCTGAGAACAAAAAATCAGAATAAGTCACTGTTTGGCACGTTACCAAACAGGGCCTAATCCGTTGGCGCTTCCTAGCTGGAAAGCCCCATTGATATTTATTTTTAGAGTTCCGGGATCTAGGGGCCTCCATAAGTTGTCAAGGTCTGGACGTCTTCAATCTAGTCCGACCCTATGGATAGGAATAGGACCGATTTCAGCTGTGCGAGCTTGGCTACATGCTTCAGCAACAACATGAGAAGGAGCAGGAGTCTGTTGGCAGAAGATGGACCAATTGCGTGACTTCCAAATCTGCCATAACAGTATGCGATCAACTCGAAACCAGATAAGGTCTGTCTTTTAACAAATATAGTAGAAAGCCAGTCCTCTATGCGATGAATATCTGTCAGTAGTATAGGGACACTAATCTGGGGCTGGGACCAAACCTGGGAGTCCATGGGCATAATAAAAAGAGATGTTCCGAAGTCTCTGGTTGCTGGGTTGAGCAGAGGGTATAGAAAGGATCGGCACAAAGTTTCCTGCAAAATAAGTTGTCCTTAGTGGGCAGGGCGTTCTGGCATAGAGACCAAAGGAAAATTTTAACTCTAGGAGGGATATGGAGTTTCCAAATGCTTTTCCAAAGGTGCTATGGTGGCTGATATGATGAAGATGCCCTATTTACAGATGTAGTGGAAGTTGCATGCCTAATAACAGTATACGCACTTTTCACAGTAAAAGCACCTTGAGCTGTGCATGGCCAAATTATCTTATTTGACACATAATGAGGTCTAACAGGGATTTTAATGATTTCTGCAATAGTCTCATCATCAAAGAGACAATCTAGTAAATTCATATTCCATAGGTTAGTTTTTGTCTCAATCAAATCAAAAACCTTTTTCAGGTTCATGTACAGCAGCTATTCCTCCAATTTTACCTTTAGGAAGCCATTGGTCCTCTCTAATCTTGATGCTAGTTCCATCTCCGACCGACCATTGAATCGTTGGTAAAATAGAATCCCATCCAACAAGTATGCTCTGCCAACCCTAGGAAGATCGAGTACCTTTTGGTGTAGTTAAGAAGTCCCGTGAGTGAAAATATAGACCTTTGAAAAGCTTAACCCATAAAGTAGTAGGCTGTTGTAGAAGTCGCCAAGCTTGTTTACCTAACATGGCTTTATTGAAAGTACATGGTCTCGAAACCCGAGTCCTCCCAATTCCTTGCCAGTCTTTAATACTTCCCAGCTTTTCCAATGGATGCCGGACCTTCGGCTATCATTTTGCCACCAAAAACGTGCTATCTTTTTTTCAAGGGATGAGTGTTGCGGAAGTCCTAAAACTTGTCGCGAAAGTGTATTTCGGTCCTAAAACTTACAAAAAGTTCATTTCAGTCCTAAAACTTGTCGAAACATTATAAATGAGTCATAAAACCGACGCCGTTAACTTTTTCGGTTAAAAATGCCGACGTGGCATTTTAAATTATTTTTTTATTTTCCAAGTGGATTTTTAATTATTTTAATCATTTTTTAAAATTAGATTTATTCATTTTATCTTATTTTTACTAAAAACTAAAAAAGAAAAAAGAAAATTTAATTAAAAAAAAAAATGAGTCTCCTCTTCGCCACCGCCGCCCATCGCCGGAGGGGCCGGTGACTGGGCGGGGGTGGCGGCCCTCGCCCGGCCGGGCGAGGTCTTGCCGGCCCCAAGCGAGGGCGACGAGTGTCGCTAGCCCCGGGCGAGGCCTGGTCGGCCCTCCCTCGGGGCTAGCGAGCCTCGGTTGCCCCGAGCGAGGGTCGACCAGGCCTCGCCGAGGGCCGACGGCCGTCGCCCGCCGTGGGCGAGTTGTTGCCCGCCCTCACGGGGTCCGGCGATTGTCGCTCACCTTGGGCGAGGCCTTGTCGGCCCTCACTTGAGGCCGACGAGGCTTAATAGATCTCGGCGAGCCTCGCCTAGATCTAGCGAGCCTCGCCGGCCTCGCCCAAGGCGAGCGAGGCTCGCTAGATCCCGCCCGGGCGGGCGACCATCGCCGGACCCTCTAGCAATGGGCGGCGGCGGCGGCGGCGGGGGGGAGAGAAGACCGATTTTAATTTTTTAAACAATTTTTAAAAATAAATTTTTTTCTTTTATCTTTTTTAGTTTTTGGTGAAAATTAGATAAAATGAATAAATCTAATTTTAAAAAATTGATTAAAAAATAATTAAAAAATCCACCTGGAAAATAAAAATATAATTTAAAATGTTACGTTAGCATTTTTAACGGAAAAAGTTAACGGCATCGGTTTTAGGACTCATTTGTAACGTTTCGACAAATTTTAGGACTGAAATAAACGTTTTGCAAGTTTTAGGACTGAAATGCACTTTCGCGACAAGTTTTAGGACTTCCGCAGCACTTATTCCTTTTTTTCAATGGACTTGCAAAGTGAAACAAGGATTTTAAACATTGACATAGCGTATTGTGGGATTGCCTGCACTACACTTTTAATAAGAATCTCCTTACCACCCTTAGAAATGATACTCTCTTTCCAACTATCTAGTTTGGCATTGACTTTCCCGAGTATCCAAGCAAACATGTCTCGTTTAGATCTTCCCCAGTCCGACGGGATACCAAGGTATTTTCCAGTTTTTGCTAATACCGGGATTCTAATTTCCTATGCTAAGTTATCCTGAAGTCGGGTAGGGCAACCTTTACTGCAAAAAATACCCGACTTATTTCGGTTGATGGCCTGTCCCGTAGTAAGACAATACTGATTTAGAATATTGGCTAGTTTGTGGCATTCTTGTATTGACCCATCTAGGAAGAATATAGCGTCATTGGCAAAAAACAAATGAGTCAGAGTTGGGCACCATCTGATTAGCTGGATACCCTTAAGGTTTCCCATATGGAGAGCTTGATGGATGAGAGTAGTCAGCATATTCGCCATTAGAATAAAAAGATATGGTGATAAAGGGTCTACTTTTCGAATTCCTCACGTCGGTTGGAAGTACTGTGGCTGTTTGCCACTAAATTTGACACTTATGGAAACGGTAGTGATGCACTGCATAGTCCACTGAACCCAATTAGGATGGAAACCTAACCTAAATAGATAGTCTTGAAGAAAATCCCACTCAACTCGATCATACGCCTTTTTCATGTCCATCTTGATAACAGCCTGGAATTTTTCTCTTTCTAGTTCTCATCTTCAGCTGATGTAGAATCTCCTGCACGATTAAGATATTGTTTTGTATTTGACGGCCACTTACAAATGCACTTGGTTCCATAGAAATGATGTAAGGAAGGAAAGGTTTCAGTCTGTTGGTGAGCACCTTGGAAATTATTTTATAGGCATAATTACACAGACTAATGGGTCAGTATTGATCTAGACATTTTGGGTTAGGGACTTTTGGTATGAGTGTGATAATGGTTCTGTTTAGTTCCGAGGGCATCAAACCAAATTGAAAAACCGAGGAAAAAACTTCTTCTTCTAAGATGTCCCAGTGATGTTGGTAAAACAGGCCATTAAAGCCATCGGGACCTGGGGCTCGAGTTTTCCCCAGCTGGAAAACAGCTAGACGAACTTCCTCTCGGGTAACATTTGAAATAAGTTTCATATTCATATCGTCTGTCATAACACACTCACATTTAGCAAGAATTGGCCCATAGTCACGATAACCTTTTGATTTGTAGAGCTTAGAGAAGAATTCCAGCGTCATGTCTTTGAGGAGTTGATCATCTCGAACCCATCTTTGGTTATCATCAAGCAGCATCGTGATTTTGTTTCTATTTCTCCGTTGAATAGTAGTGGCATGAAAGAATTTAGTGTTTTTATCATCCCACCGGAGCCAATTGATCCTAGATCGCATTGCCCAGTACTATTCCTCCTGCTGCCAAGCATTGTGTAGCAGACCTTTCAACTGACTGACTAGCTGTTTATCATATGTATTGCTGGTCTGATTGGTTAACGATTGTAGTTGCTGCTGTAAAGTTGTTATCTGCACATTTGCTTGAGAGAAAGTGGCTATACTCCACTTCAGAAGAGCCCAACTGACCTGTTTTAATGTTTTTGGCAGGTTATAGCCCTTAGCTCGAGCTGAAGACCAAGCTGCTTCAAAGACGTCTCGACAATCGTGATGCTGCAACTAGTAAGCTTCGAAGTGGAAGGTCTTCCCTTTTCTATGCACTTTGGCATTAGTATAAAGCACTAGAGGACTGTGGTCCGAACCCACTGCTGGTAAAGCACAGACTTCAACCTCAGAGAAAGTGATCCTCCAGTTCCAGTTGCAAAGAACTCGGTCCAATCTCTCTTTAACCAAATCATGCCCCTCGCGGTTATTCATCCAAGTAAACACGCATCCCTTGCTGTCGATATCCATCAGTGCACAATCGTGTAGTACTTCTCTAAACGATTGCATTGGAGAAAAATCAGGGGGTCTCTTACCTACTTTCTCCCATTGATAGGCAATTTCATTGAAGTCCCCCGCACAAATCCAAGGTGAAGAGTTGATGGATGCGATTCAACGGAGTGCTGTCCATAAGGGCTGACGTGAGTGAGGAGTTGCTGGTACGTGTACACAGGTTAGTCGCATAGGTGTTCCTCTCCCTATCTCTGTACATATTGTATCGATAAAGTCAGATGTAGTAATTTCCACCCATAAAGTTATATGAGAATGCCAAAACATGGCCAAACCTCCAGCTATGCCTACTGGATTAACGATGTGGGAATTAGTGAACTAAAGTCGACGCTGTATTCTGGAAAGAACCAGCTCTTTATTCTTCATTTTCATCAAAAATAAAAGATCAGGCTTTTCCTTAGCCACAAGGGCTTTTAGTGTTTGGATTGTCAGGGGATTGTCCAAACCCTAACAGCTCCAACTAATAATTCTCATTGTGAACAAGTGGCTGTTTGGGGCCAGCCACCGTCGCCTAAGAACCATCCTCACCTGCCTCCAAGATTGGCATGTCTAGCAAAAACGAATCATCGAAATCTGCCGAATTTACAACAGGTATATCGTACGGAGTATAGCGTCTAGGCTTCTTAGTAGGACCAATTTTAATATTCTGACTAAAGCTTTTTGCTTTCTTGACCTGAGGAACTGGAGACGGCTGAACTTGCACTCCCTTTAATTTCGCTTCAGCAGGGATGAGTGTAGTAGTTGCGTTGTGGTGAGTCATAGAAACAGGGGAATAAGTAGGATTGTAAGCCCTCCGAACAATGGAATTCAGCTGCTGAAGAGGAACAGCTTCTGTGGGGGCAGGTGGTGGCAAGAGGGGAAGATGGTGAGCAGTTGTGGGAGGCGTTTTAGGTATTGTTTCCTCCAAATCCTCTTTCACATCAGATCGAGCATAATAGAATTGCCAATATGGGCTATACTCTTAACTTCTGCCCTTAGCCATGGTCCATAAGGCGTCTTTTCATTTTCAGAAAACATATCCTCCTTCAAAGGTATAGTTGGGCAGGAGATAGCATAATGGCCCAATCTACCACACGAATAACAATAGTGTGATAAACGTTCATACCTGAAATCAAGCCAAAGAGTCCTGTTTTTAAATTTTATTAATCGACCTGTCTTCTGTGGTTCATATAAGGCCAATTCAACTCTTGCGCGACCTGCACGCAGAGTGGAACCAGTGGTGAAATTAGACTTCACTTGCAGGACATGGCCCACAATACTAACGGCCTTGCAAAGCATTTCTTCAGTACAACATTCCAGTGGCAGACCAAACACGTGGACCCATAAAGCACAAGTGGAAAAATCATAACAATGCAAAGGGGTATTCGCAACCCAATGCTTGAAATTTATAAGGTGACCCGAGAACTACCAAGGTCCGTTTTCTAAAATTCTCTGTTTTTCAGATTGAGACCTGAATTTCACTAGATATGTTCTCGCTTCCCTCTGTAATATATCAACTTGCTCTGTTCTCCAAGCCCTTTTCAATTCCGTCTGAAAAGCTTGAAAATTGAAAGACGGATTGGAAGGGATTTTATCAATAAGGGTTAATTGACACTCCTCTAAAGTTGCTGGGGAGGGCTCGACATTCCACTCTTCAATTTGTTGTTCCAAACATAATCTACCTAGTCTTTGACAGAGCACAGCAACTTGGGATGCATCAGGATCAACCTCGTGAGCCATGGCCAGAATTAGGGGGGCACCTCAAAGGACTAAGTCGAAGAAGGAGAAAAAGGGACATGCAACCAGTAAAAAAAGGGGCCACCGAGGATGACGAAAGACCAGAAGAAAGAAGGTGAAAGGAAGGAGAATGTGGGGTTAAGGAGCGGAATCAAAGTATTCTGAGATGAGAAGCAAGTACGAAGGATTGAGCAAAGGGAGAAACAAAGAGATGTCCATGGCCGAAGAAGAGAAATCAATACTGTGAAAGATTAGGGTTTAAAGAAAGAAAGCTACCCAGCTGGTAGAGAGAACTCGACAAGACGAGATGATAAACATAATTGCTCTTGATGCCCAAGAGAATACCAGTGTGTCTACGAATGTAGGTTTTACAAGTATCAAATTACAAAAGAGAACAGCAACTACTATTGGTAGTCAAGTTGACTAATGACTTTTGCAAATTTGGTCTATATTAGGTTTGATTTGTTTTGTAAGAAATGAACAAGTTAAAAAATATTTTCATAAAAATGATCATTTATATTATTTGAAATAATTAGTTAATTGAAAATACTTCCATTACCAACAAATTTATGTCTAAACATTCATGAATGATAAAAATATTTTTTGTTCATTCACATTTGTATATGTTGAAAAATATTTTCCAAATTATTTATTTTTGGCAAAACAAACAAAGCCTTAATATACTCACATTTAATGTGTAAAAGATGCTATCGCGCACTTAAGTTGCTTGAAGAGAGAGATGACTATCAATACTTGTATACTAAATTTTGGCTTAATATCCTAAAAATTCTCCAACTTTAATTCTTCTCCCAATTCTACCTTTTGTCTAATAAAAAAACCTCCAACTTTAAGTCTTGTCTCAATTATTTCTTAAGCTTTTTTTGTCCCACAAAATCCCTAATTTTAGGTCCAATCCCAATTCTACCTTAAAATTAATTTTGTTCCATAAAAACCCACGACTTAGGGTTCAATCCCAGTTTTATCCTTTTTTTTTTTTTTTTTTGTTTCACAAAATATCCTCCAGTTTAAATTTGATACCAATTATATTATGAACTTTTTTTTTTTACCTCTTAAAAAATTCCCAACTTTTGGCTAGTTTCAATTTCACTCTAATTTTTTTGTCTCATAAAAGATTACCAACTTTTATTTAAGTCCCAAACATGCTCTCCATTAACCCTCAGTCAAAATTGCCCTTAGTAATTTTGTGCTTCGTTTTCGATTTCTCGTGCTTGGGAATGTTCCCATCTCTCATGGTGGGAGAGCTCGTGCTTGGTTTGTTTGAATGGCTTGTACTTCAAAGTTTTTCATCTCTTGGTTATCGACGAGAAATTTTTGACAGATCATTAATGCAACCAAATTTATGAATTAAGTAAAAGTTTGTAATTTCTTATGAGACCCTAAAAATTTTAGGGTTAAATTGTGACCGGAGAGTAAAATTTGGATAAGACTTAAAGTTAAGGGTTTTTCAGGGGATAAAAAAAAAAATTATGGTAACATTGAGACTAGACTTAGAGTTTTTTACGAGACTAAAAGTAAGATTGGGACAAAAAGTAAAGTTGCGAGTTTTTTTAGGGTGTTAGGCCAAATAATTTTTCATGTTATTTCATTTAGATTGTTTTATGTTTTCTTCCAAATTATCTTTTCAAATTATATGTAGATATATATGCACGCACGACTTTAAAAAAATACTTCAAATTTGATCATGTTAGCTAATGCAATATATCATCAGGTTCAAATGTAGATTTTAGGTCAGATTAATTACAGAAGAGAATCTGATTTAATCTAATTTAATTTAGACTAATATCTAATATTCAGTAATATAATACTAATACTGACTTCTTCGGGATGTTCATCAATAAAAATTCTTCCTAGAGAAGTTTAAACCCCCCCCAAAACCATTTGAAACCTTAATTTAAATTGTATATATAAGTCTATTATGTAACATATTCCATATTTAATAAAATGAATGGTGCGGGAATAATGAAGAGGCGACATGGCCTATTTGGATAATTTTCCATTGATCTTTCATATTCTTACTCTATAGTCCTATGTACTTCATTCTAAATACTATTTCTACATTTCATCTAACCAATCACTATTGAAAGAAGGGATAAGTATATTAGAAATCTTACGATTTATTACAAAGATATAATTAGATGCTAAAACTTTTAAAAAATACAATCACGTTATAAAATTTTGTCAAATTGGGGCAATCAAGTCTATTCATTATCACCGTCCTACTTAACTAATGAAAACCGTGTTGGGGTTTCATGAATCATGATTAGACAAAATTAACAAAAGAACGTAGCAGAAACAAATATGATATATCTTATACATGACTCTCCGAAGGCGTTGTTCGTATGTTTTAATCAAAAACTGAACATATAAAAGTGAGTTAAACGAATTACCTCTCAAAGCACGCTTTATACGAATTGATTCAGATGTTCCACAGTTCGAGCCCCACAAGCGTCGGACCTCTAGTTCAGACACACCAACAATGGACATCGAACAGAAGAGAGAACTTTTGGATATTCACCACTATGATCGTGCATGCAATCCCGTGGAGACAATCCGTCTTATCCTCTATATATTATAGTCACGGCCTGAATGAGAGAAAACCCTTTTCTTTCTTGCGTCTATCTAAGAACACACCCACACACACAGTATGTCTTTTTATCTTTCTTGCGAAGACAATAAATATAAAACCGTTGAATTGCTCTTGATTTTAATCCCTTTAATTGCTGCAATTATTGGACAATTTTTCTCGGAACAGCAACGGTTGCTGATCATGGGAACAACAATCATTGCTGACCACTCTCGATTTTTAATCCCTTTAATTGCGGCAATTATTGGATGATTTTTCTTGGATCAACAACGGTTGCTGCTCATGGGAACAACAATCATTGCTGACCATTTCAACTTTAATTAATTAATTAAATGAATAAATAATTAATTAATCATTTTAGGGCATACATCCAACAATCTCCCACTTGCACTAAAGCCATAAAAAGAACATAATCTTTGTATGTACAAATGGAATACATTAACATGTATCCACTTTGGGCATGCAAGTGCATCATATGCAAGAAGGCTCGTGACTATAATACAAATTAAATTAAATCTCATTTAATTTAATTTCAAATCAACTCAATTCGATTGTAGTAATTGCAAACACATTTGTAACAATATTTCTCTCTTGTTCCACGTCATCCTTATTGTTTATGGTGTTTGACATCACTAGGTTCATCACTAAGCTGGTAGTAGGACTTGTATAACACATTAGTACTCACAATAGAATTAATTATCCCGATTAATCTTTGGGTCCTACAAGTCATGATTGACATCTAGCAATATGTCATGACTACCCAGATAGTGTGAATACTTTAAGAACATAATGAACCTGTCAGCTTTGGCTACAGTGTAATTCAATCCCTCTATCTTACTATGTCCCGATCAAACAAAGACCATGGAATATTTGTCAAGTCACCAATTTTATCATATGCACAAATCTAATTAACATGCATTTTATTTGAGACATAAACAATTTATTCTCGGTTACAACCCCGGCCGAGGATTTCAATGCAATGTCACAATTAGATTGCATAGGACATCATTATTATACCTTACATGTAACAAGGAGACATATTCCATATTGCACACACATGCAACTTCGTATATAAACAAACTATGATCATCAAGTACAAAGACGGATCAATGACCCGACATTACGTGCACTTGTGAACCATAGTTGTTTGATACACCAGTTAACATCGTGCCTCAGGTCTAAGGATTATTTACACAAGACCAAAGCATGAACAATTAGACATTGGCCACGCTAAAAGCTTCCATGTCGCTAATTGTTCCATATGCATCACGTTCAGTGAACTTGTCTAATACAAACACTTGTGTTCTTAACTCAGGTATCACAATACTTAATGACTTGTGACTCATCATTCCCTTAAGTATCCCATACTTAATGATGAAGTTATGAACACACCGGTCTCAACAGGATTATTAATATCCACTCAATAATCCATCGACCGGGAACAATTTAAAGATTGATCGACTATGAACCCGTCACAAATATTTCGACGTCTCAAGAATAGGTCTAGTTGCAACTGATCTTATGGAATCATTCATAAATATAAAATAATTGGACAAATGAATGAATACACCATTGCCATTAATTAAATAATAATAATGAAAATACAACTAAAATCCATAATATGTTACTATTACATATCAGCTTTAGGGAATACATCCAACAATCTTCCACTTGCACTAAAGCCAACTTGTCTGGTACCTCAAACCCATTTTGTCAATATGTCTTTCAAAAGAAGACTGAGGTAAGGCTTTAGTGAAGGAATCTGCCATGTTTTTTGTTGAGGCAATTTTCTGCAGGGCGATATCACCTCTCCCAACAATTTCTTTGATGAGATGGAAGCATCTCTCAATGTGCTTGGACTTTTGGTGAGACCTTGGTTCCTTGGCTTGAGCTATCGCTCCATTATTGTCCCAAAACAATGTAATCGGTTGCTCAATTGAAGGAACGACTCCAAGTTCATAAATAAACTTCTTTATCCAAACGGCTTCCTTTGCTACTTCAGAAGCAGCTACATACTCTGCCTCAGTGGTGGAATCAGTAGTTAAGCTTTGTTTTGAACTTTTCCAACTAACTGCGCTACCATTGAATGTAAAGACAAACCCAGATGTAGACTTATAATCATTAGGATCCGATTAAAAATCGAAATCAGTATATACTACAACTTTAAATTCTCCTTCTCCATATATCAAGAATAAATCTTTAGTCCTTCGTAAGTACTTAAGAATATTCTTGACTGTTATCCAGTGCTCTTCTCCTGGATTAGACTAATATCTGCTAGTAATACTTACAGCATACGCAATATCAAGTCTAGTACATAGCATAGCATACATTATGCTTCCAATAGCGGATGCATATGGTATCTTCGCCATCCGCTCTCTTTCTTCAGGAATGTTGGGACACATCTCCTTAGAAAGATGGATCCCTTGCCTAAAAGGCAATAATCTTTTCTTGGAACATTGCATGTTAAAATGTGTTAACACTTTGTCTATGTACATTGACTGTGAGAGGCCAATCAATCATCTTGATCTATCTCTATAGATCTTGATACCTAAAATATAGGTTGCCTCTCCTAAATCTTTCATGGAAAATTTCTGTGACAAGAATAGTTTTATCGATGATATCATCAGTACATCATTCCCAATCAAGAGTATATCATCAACATACAAAACTAGAAATGCAATTGCACTCCCATTGATCTTCTTGTATACACAAGGTTCATCCGGATTTTTTATGAAGCCAAACGATTTGACTACCTCATCAAAACAGATGTTCCAACTTCTAGAGGCTTGTTTGAGTCCATAAATGGATCTCTTAAGCTTACACACCTTCCGATTTTCACTATTGGATTCAAAACCTGGTGGCTATTCCATATAGATGTCCTCATCAATAAAACCATTTAGAAAAGCTGTTTTGACATCCATATGGAATATCTCATAATCAAGGTGTGCAGCTATAGCCAACATAATCCGAATGGATTTTAGCATGGCCACAGGTGAGAAAGTTTCGTCATAATCAATTCCTTCTTTTTGATGATATCCTTTCGCCACCAGCCGTGCTTTGTAAGTTCCAATTTGACATTCAGCATTCATTTTCCTCTTGAAAATCCATTTACAGCCAATTGGTATAATACCATCAGGCAGGTCAATTAAGGTCCAAACCTCATTGGAATACATTGAGTCCATTTCGGATTTCATGGCTTCTAGCCATTTGCCAGAATTGATGTCTGACATCGCCTCCTTATAGGTTTTAGGATCACCGGGTTGATCACTATCATTCACAATGAATAAAGGTTCAATATGATTAACCGAGTGTCTATAATGAGCAGGTGGGCGAGATGTTCTCGCACTTCTCCTAAGAGGTTGTGTATCAGAAGCTCTCACATTGGTATCTGAACTCGATTGTTTGGTACTTCATTATTTTCTTCTTGTAAGACTATTTTCCGCCCAGCAACACCTTCTTGGATGAACTGATTCTCCGGAAAAGAAGTGTGCTTGCTCACCAAAATTCTTTGTTCTGAATGAAAATAGAAATAATATCCAAGAGTTTCCTTTGGATATCCAACGAAGTGACCTTGTTCAGATCTTGCCTCCAATTTGTCCATTTTCAGCTTTTTCACAAAAGCTGGACAACCCCAAATCTTAATATGATTCAGACTAGGTTTCCTACTATGCCATATCTCATAAGGCATAGTTGGAACAGATTTGGATGGCACTCTATTTAGTATATATACAGCTGTCTCAAGGGCATATCCCCAAAGGGATATTGACAAATCGGTGTAACTCATCATAGATCGCACCATATCTAATAAAGTACGATTTCTTCGTTCTGATACACCATTATGTTCTGGAGTTCCAAGAGGTGTCCATTGTGATAAAATGCCATTCTCTTTAAGATAGTCCAGGAATTCAGTACTAAGGTATTCACCTCCTCGATCTGATCGAAGAGCCTTAATACATTTTCCTGTTTGTTTCTCAACTTCAGCCTTGAATTCCTTGAACTTTTCAAAGAATTCAGATTTATACTTCATGAGGTATAAATAATCATACCGTTACTGATCATTGGTGAAGGTAATGAAGTAATTATAACCACCTCTAGCAGTTTCATTAATTGGTCCACATACATCTGTATGTATTAATCCTAATATGTCAGCAGCTCGTGCACTTTGTCCCACAAATGGTGCTTTGGTCATTTTTCCTAGAAGACATGCCTCACAAGTCAAGTATGACTTAAAATTTGATGAATCAATATACCCATCATTACTCGACTTGTTAATTCTGTCTTGTCCAATATGACCTAATCGGAGATGCCAAACATACTTTTTATTTGGACCATCTCTAAGGCATTTATTAGTTATGGCATTTATATTAATTCGATTTTGCTTATTGACATCGGTAATCGCATTACCAGACACTGTAATGGTATAAAGATTATTGGTTAATGAGCTAGAACTAACACATCTTCTATTATGATAAATAGAACATACATCATTTGCAAAAGAAAATTCATAATTCTCTTTACCCAAACGAGGTATAGAGATGATGTTCCTATCAGCATTATTATAATGCAAACAGTTCTTTAAAACCATTAAATGTCCAGAAGGCAAACATAAACAAAAAGTCCTTAAAGCTAATGCATCAACTCTTGCTCCATTGGCAAATGTCAGGACAATCTCATTTCGCCCTAGCATCCTGCTTATTTCCAGATTCTGCAAAGACAAACAAATATGTGAAGTTGCAGTAGAATCTAGAACCCATAAGCTGGATTCAACACTAACCATAAGATTAGTTTCAATAAGCATATACACCATACCTTCATAAGGTTGGTCCTTGGGCTTGACCTTCAAGCTCGGGAGGTACTTCCTATAGTTCCTCCTCCAGTGCCCCTTGACACCATAGTAATGACATTTCCCTTTATCAATCTTGGGTTTTGGTTGCACAATAGGTTTGGCAGGCCTCTTCCATTTATTTTTCTTTAAAACAATCTTACCCTTTGAAGAAGAAGCCTTAGCCATAGCCATTGCATTTGGTCTCATGTTGTGCATTTCCTTCTCATAAACTACCAGCATGGTATGTAACTCAGCAAGAGTTTTCTCCATCTTATGCATGTGGAAGTTTTGATCAAAACCAGAGAAGGCATCGGATAAATATTGGAGGATTAAATCCATAGCTAACTCGTTGTCCATAACGAGATTCAGCCTAGCCAATTCTTCAATGTGCCAGATCATTTTCAAAGCATGATCATTAACTAATGATCCTTCAGCCATCCTCATACGGTACAATGCCTTATATATCTCATATCTAGAGGTTCGACCATTCTCATCAAAGTATTCCTTTAAGTGCAAAATGATCGACCTAGCATCTTCCATAGATTCATACTTCTTTTGTAATTCATTATTCATCAAAGCAAGCATATATGACCTAACTTTTAAGTCATAATCACACCACTTATCATAAGTGACACGCTCCTCTTGGGTCTCACCCTCAGGAAAGGAGGTTGGCATATTTTCATCAAGCACATACCCAATTTTTTTTGAATTGAGAACAATTCTCAAACAATTCTTGTCAAGTATAGAAGCAAGTGGGTTTGTGGTTACCATTTTCAGAGTAATAATATATCTATTGTAGAAAATAAATTGTTAGACGTTGTATCTTTCATAATAACTATTTCATTTTGGCCTTTAAATGAAATAGATCCTCCCACTAAATTTATATTCGAATCCCATACTCCTTAAGATGGGAAGCGGTAATCTTTGTTGGGTAAAGATTACTAGTGGGGATTGGAGTCCCACTAGCCCAAAGCCCACCTCACCTAATAGTTATTGGTGTTCTATGAACTTAGTGAGTGAACCAACTTGTTCAACGTATCATATGCGAGTCCCAATCATAACTTCGGCCTCTAGACCATGAAAGCCTCACCTAACAATTATTAGCATCATGATCATAGTTAAGTCTTGTTGAAGAAAAACTCCTTAGAGTTTTGAAGTTGACAAAACAGCCTCGAGAGTAAGGTCTGAAGAATCCAAGACTCAGTCGTTAAGTCTGAAGAATTCAAGTCGCAAAGGTTTTCCGTCTGAAGACAGTCAAGACCCAAAGTTCGGTCTGAAGTTTTTCTGTCTGAATATTGTCAAGACCCAGTTTCCGTCTGAAGACCTTTAAGACCCAAATCTAAGTACGAAGACAATTTGCGATTTTGACAGTGGCAACAAGGTTATTCTTATGGTTAAGGAAAGTAAGATTTGGATATTATATTTCCTATCTTATCCATGGAATATCACTGGCTGTGATCATGAGCTTGGAAGATTTATTCTTCGGATATCTATCCGTTGAAGATCAAGTGAATTTTTGGAAGGATCTAATTTTGGGAACTCAAGATCCTGATTGTATGGGCGAACAGGATTGACGAGCTATTGTCTACTTACATTTTCGGCGACGTGAAGATCACTTAAATTGATTCAGTCCAACGGATTGATTGGATGAATTCTTGGAAAGTGTCAACGGGTATGGAGACACGAAGGCTATTTAAGGTGAATCGGTGTTGCTCGAAAACAAGGAGAGACTTGATAGAAAAATCTCGATGTTAGAACCTCTGAAATCACTTGTTCTCTAAAATCTCTCGTGTTCAATTTGTGTATCAAAAGAGAGTTACATATAGTGCGAATACAGCAAGAAGCTGTAGGAGAGACTGTCGATTGAAGAAGTCTAGTTCGTGATTTGTAACAGCTCTCATTTGCTACATAGAGACTACAGCCAGTTGGCTACCAGCGTGGAGAGTGGACGTAGGCTTGGAATAAGCCAAACTACTATAAATCTCGTGTCAATTCTCTCTTACCCTATCTCATTTATTTTATGATTGCATGATCTATCTTTTGTTGATGCACGAGTTATATTAAATTGTTCTTTAATTAAAGATTCCAAAAAGAATTCCGCAATCACCTATTCACCCCCCTCTAGGTGGATTCACTAGCCAATATCAATTGGTATCAGAGCTTGGTTGCTTATTTATTGGAAGTGTTTATTATTTCTAAAGCAAAAGATCTATGGCTAGTGTTTTGGCTCCAGGTTTAATTGAAGGAGAAAGCAATACAAGACCTCCCTACTTCGATGGAAAGGAGTACAACGTATGGAAAAACAAAATGAAGGCATTCCTAAGATCCAAAGATCCTATGGAATGGGATGTAGTGGAAAATGGAATTATCCCTAAAGCTACATCAAGCACAGGGAAAGAAATAGGCGATGGAGCGGGATTACCACAAGCAGAAATTTCTAAAAGACATGCTCTTGATGCAAAAGCTATTTATTCTCTATATTGTGCATTATCTCCTACTGAATATAATAGAATTTCATCTTGTGAAACAGCCAAAGAAGTGTGGGATAGATTGCACGTCACCTATGAAGGTACAGATCGAGTTAAAGAAACCAAGATCAATATCCTTCTCGGTCAATATGAAGCCTTCAAAATGAAGTCAGGAGAATCCATCACGGATATGTTCAGTCGATTTACAGAGATTGTAAACGGCTTGGCATACCAAGGACAACCAATCTCAGGACCTATGAAGGTCAATAAACTGTTGAAAGGACTCTCCAAAGACTGGAATCACGTCAAGACATCTATAAGAGAAACACAAAGGATCATGCCTCTTTCAGTAGATGAATTGGTCGGCACACTTCAATCTTATGAAGTTGAGCAATTCAATGAGGAATTTGACACAAAAGGTAAGAAGTCAATTGCTTTAAAATCTAATGATGATTACGATGCTACGATTCGAAGAAGATTTGGATGATGAGGAGTTGGCACTTCGATTAGAAAGTTCGAAGGTTAAATAGAAAAAGGCAGAAGGTTCAACGGAAAGAAACAAAACAATCGGAGATTTCAAAAGAAATCAAATGAAGAAGAAGATACCAGCAAAGAGGTTGTTTGCTTTGAATGCAAGAAGAAGGGACACATTAGACCCAACTACCCCTTATTGAAGAAAAAGAAGGGAAAACTTGAAAGGTTCAAGAAAGCACTTAAAGCTGAAACTTGGAGTGACATTGAATGTGAGGAGAGTGATGAAGAGTATGCAAATATCTGTCTTATGGCAAATTCAGACTCAGACTCAGATTCAAGCTCGGACTGACTACATTCGAGACTCGGACTCGGACAAAGCGGTACCAAGGTTAGAAATTTAAAAATTCCTACCAAAGTATCAAAATATATTGATGAACTTTGTCTCAGTCTTAAAGGCTCTCTTAAAAGGATTTCTGAACTAAAAAGGGAGAATTCCAAACTAAAACAACAATAAAAGATCTTAATTGAAAAAGTTGAATGTCTAGACAAGTCTCTTGCTGTTTCGAAAGAAAATGAGAATGAACTTTCAAAAGAAAATGCCTGCTTGAAAGAAGATTTGTTAAAAGTTACAAAGAAATTTTCAATGGGTTCTGAAAAGTTGGATAAAATTCTTTCTATTCAAAGACCTTATTTTAATAAATCTGGTCTAGGAATGACACATGATACTATTCCTTTGATTGATTTCCCAAAAGTAAAGGAAAGAATCAAGAATAGGCCAACAAAAACGTTTTATAAGAATCATTTCCAAAAAGTTTTTGTAAAGCCTGTTGGTAGAAATGCTCTTACATGTTCAAAATGCAAAAGCGTAGAACATTTTGAAAATGAATATCCCAAAGTATGGAGAACTGTTAAGAAGAGCTGGGCAAAGACTGTTTATGCTACTAACAATAATGGACCCAAGAAAGTTTGGATATCAAAGAAGACTTGAGTCTTTCATTTAAATGCAAGTCACTATCAAGAAGAAAATCAAGTGGTATTTGGATAGTGGCTGTTCAAGACACATGACGGGAGACTCAAATTGTTTTACAAAACTCTCTCATGTAAAAGGAGGAAATATTTCTTTCGGTGGCAACAACAAAGGAAAAATTATTGGTCGAGGAACCGTGAAGATAGGAAACCTCACAATCAACAATGTTTCTCTTGTTGAAGGATTGAACTACAATCTATTGAGTATTAGTCAACTATGCGATCTTTTGGATACAAAATCAACTTTCAAGAAGATACATGTTTGGAACAAGCAAAGATCTCTCACAATCCTTTCTTGGAAGAAGACATGGAAACATTTATCGCTGGATGTAAAGTCGGCAGTCCACAATACTTGATATCAATTCAAGATGAAGCCGACCTTTGGCATATGAAGCTTGGAAATGTCAATTTGAAGCAAATTGCAAAAGTTTCATCCAAAAAGCTTGTTAGGGGACTTCTTAACCTCAAGTATCAAAAGCATGATCTATGCACTCCTTATGTACTTGGAAAACATGTTAGAAATTCCTATAAGTCTATAAATCAGGTATTTACTAATCGTGTTTTGCAGCTATTACACATGGATTTGTTTGGACCAACAAGAATTCAAAGTATTGAAGGTAAAAGATATTGTTTGGTTATAATTGATGATTATTCTCGTTTTACTTGGGTATTCTTTCTTGCAAATAAATCTGATGCATTGACTTATTTTACTAAGTTTGCAAAGAAAATCCAAATTGAGAAAGGATATGCAATTTCAAGTATAAAAACGGATCATGGTGGAGAATTTGAAAATCTTGATTTTGCTAAATATTGTGATGACTATGGTATTCAACATAATTTTTCATCCCCATACACTCCACAACAAAATGGAGTTGTAGAAAGGAAAAATCGTTCTTTGCAAGAAATGGCAAGAACTCTTTTGATTGAAAGTAATATTTCACCTTATTTTTGGGCTGAAGCTACTTCAACTGCTTGTTATATTATAAATAGAGTTTTTCTAAGACCTATTTTAGAGAAAATACCTTACGAACTGCTTAAAGGGAAGAAACCTATTGTTTCATATTTCCATGTATTTGGTTGTAAATGTTTTATCCTAAAAAATTCAAGTGATCGAATTGGTAAGTTTGAAGAAAAATCATATGAAGGAATCTTCCTTGGCTATTTTATGACGAGTAAAGCTTTCAGAGTTTACAACAAACGAACTCAAGCTGTGGAAGAATCCATGAATGTGAAGTTTGAAGACTCAGTACAAAATCGGACTCAACCTGAAGATCTTGAATCTGGCCAAGTGTCTACAAATTCTCTTGAAGAAAATCAAATCTCAGACACTCAACCGCAAACCAAATCAGCAGTTCCAATTGAAGAAGAGCCTCATCAAAATAACAAACCAACTACAAATTGGAAGCACAAATCAAGTCACCCTGCAGATCTCATCATTGGCAATATTGATGAAGGAATTCGTACAAGATCTAAAAGGCGTGAAGAATCTAGTGCTCTTGCACTCATTTCTGAGATCGAACCTAAAAATATAGAAGATGCATTGAAAGATGAAAGCTGGATTGAAGCAATGCAAGAAGAACTGAATCAATTCAAAATCAACAATGTTTGGGAGTTAGTTCCTAAACCAAAAGGTAAATCAATTATTGGTACTAAATGGGTTTTCAGGAACAAGCTTGATCAACAAGGAAAAGTGGTAAGGAATAAAGCAAGACTTGTAGCAAAAGGTTACACACAAGAAGAATGCATCGACTATGATGAAACCTATGCTCTGGTGGCAAGGTTAGAAGCTATAAGATTACTTCTTGCTTTTGCTTGTTTTAAGAATTTCAGGTTATTCCAAATGGACATGAAAAGTGCATTCCTAAATGGAATCATCCAAGAAGAAGTCTATGTGGAACAACTACCAGGATTTGAAGATCCTAGAAGACCAAACCTTGTTTTCAAATTGAAGAAAACTTTATATGGCTTAAAACAGGCACCTCGAGCATGGTATGAAAGGTTAAGTAATTTCTTAATTCAAAATGGTTTTTCTAAAGGTAAAATAGATACTACTTTATTTATAAAAAGAGAAGGTAAGGATTTCATACTTGTTCAAATCTATATTGATGATATAATATTTGGTTCTTCTAATGAAAAGCTTTGCAAGAATTTTTCAAAGTGTATGTAGAATGAATTTGAGATGAGCATGATGGGAGAATTGAACTTCTTTTTGGGACTTCAAGTCAACCAATCAAGTGAAGGAACTTTTATCCATCAAGAGAAGTAGGCAAAAGACCTTATCAAGAAGTTTGGAATGGAGAATTGCAAGAAAACAGAAACTCCTATGTCAAGCTCATCAAAGCTAGATAAAGATGAACAAGGAAAGAGTGTAGACCAAAAACTGTACAGAAGTATAATCGGGTCACTTCTTTACCTTACAAAGCATCTAGACCTGATATTTTATTTAGTGTTTGCATATGTGCTAGATTTCAATCGATCCTAAAGAATCTCATATGATTCTTTGCTAAGCGTATTATTAAATATGTTGCAACTACATCTAAGCTAGGTTTGTGGTATTCCAAACAAGGAGATTTTACTCTCCTTGGATATTCGATCTTGATCTTGCTGGTTATAGAGTGGATAGAAAAAGTACTACGGGTACATGTCAACTATTGGGAAACGAGGATGGTGTCTTGGTTCTCAAGAAAACGGTACCGTGGCTCTTTTAAGCTGAAGCGAGTACATAGCTCTTGGAAGTTGCTGCTCTCAAATCCTATGGATGCAACAACAATTGAGAGACTTTGGAGTTGAGGAAACAAGTACGAAATCAAATGTGACAACACAAGCGCAATTAACCTCACAAAGAATCCAATACTTCACTCAAGAGCAAAGCACATTGAAATCAAGCATCATTTCATTCGAGATCATGTTCAAAGTGAAGAAGTGGTAATTTAGCATGTAGACTCAAAGAATCAATTAGCTGATATATTCACAAAGCCCCTGGAAAAGGCTCACTTTGAATCAATTCGCTCAAGACTGAATATCATAAGATTTGAAGAAGTTCAGACTCAAAATTAAAGTCTTGAAAAGTTCAGACTCAATGCAAGGTCTGAAGGCAGTTTAGACTCAATGCAAGGTCTGAAAGCGTTTCAGACTCAACGTAAAGTCTGATGGCTCTCAGACTCAAAGGTAAAGTCTGAAAAGAGTTCAGACTCTGAGGTAAAGTCCGAACAACTATCGACTCTTTTTAAAGTTCTTTTTCGTATTTTAATTTCTTCGTATTCTCGGGATTATATTATTTTTATTGATTACTTTTTGAATTTTCAAAATCTCTTCTTACTCATTTTCTGACATGCAATTATGGCAGTTTATATTTTCAAAAAGGTAGTTTTCTTTTCCGAAATTACGGTTTCTTTTTAGCAGTTTCTTTTTCTCTACTTTTTGGCGACGATTCATTTTCCCGTTTTATTTTCTTTTACTATTTATACACTCGAATCGTCACTTTCATCCGCTTCTACTCGTTTGGAAAATCCATCTTCATCCTCTTTTGTTTTCGAAACCCTAAAAGTGCCATTTGCTATTCCTGTTCCATTACTTTTCTCGGCACAAAGATTCCATCTTTTTAAGCAAACAAGTTGAATCTTCGCTTGCTCTCCAAGAACGTCGTCTCACAAGTCTTCTAGAATCACAAGCAGGGGACCATAGAGACAGTCAGAGGGTCCTACAAGGGTGGACCTCACGGGAGAAGATTCGCCTCAAAGAGAAGCCGAAAGTCAGCATCTTGAGGAAGAGATCACAGAAGCAGAACCGGAAAGAACTCTCAAACCGAATGTTGCTTATGATCTTTACAAAAGGCTTAAGGATGGAAGGGTAAGCCTAAAGACGATTGAAGAATACTTGAAAGAGAGAGGATTTAAGAGTGAGTATCTCTTTTTGCTTGAAATGGAGAAGTTGAAGGTTGTTAAGGAAGGAACAGCGCAAAGAACACTCGAAAACATTTCGAGTAATCCGCTTGAAAATACTCCATCTGAGACCCTAGACGATGACGAGAGACTTTTCTCTCACTTTCAGCCTCTGTATGGTGTGGCTGCTAACTCTGTTTGTCCTTCGGGAAGTTTGTTTCGGTCAAGGGAGCATGAGCGTGTGTATATGAAGCTGTTGAAGAGGCGTGTAGTGAATCCGAGAAGTGTGGATTTCGACTTCCTTGATTCGCTGAAGATAAATCTTAGAGGGAAGTTTGCTAGACTGCAACTGGAAAGATTCTACACGGATACCACTGATGCCCACTCTGAACTTACGGCTTATTTTTACTCAAATTTGTCGTTTTTGGATGCAAATTGGTTGTCTTTTTCTTTCATGGATAAGGATTACATAGTTGATGTTGATTTGCTGGCTGATATTATTGGGGTGGAAATGAGGAGTTTCCAACCAATCAAAGTCTCTACAGCCTATGCAACTTTGGAGATTGTGCGAGACAGAACTGTTGAAGGCAAGATATCCCACTCTAGGATGAACGCCACAAAAGTGTTGTTGCACAAAATTGTCATCAACTGTATCCGGCCAAAGACAACGTCAAAGACCGATGTTTCCAAGACCGAAGCCAAGCTGATGTTCGCTATCAACCAAGGCAGACCTTTTTCTCTCCCACATGTCATTCTTTTCCACATGTACGGAACAGTGGTTAAGGATAAATGTCAATTGCCTTATTCATCAATCATCACCAAATTATTCAGGCACTTCGGTATATAAATTCCTGTATCTTTATGCCTGACCAAGTTAAGTCTGATGCTCATTGAGCAGAAGATGGTGATGAAGATGAAGCTTCCAGAGCTAAATGTTGCACTGGAAAGGTTGAGGGAGGAGACAGCTTCGAAGGAGATCCCTACTGCTTCATCAAAGAGAAAGGGCAAAGAGCCCATGGCTGAGAAGAAACGTCGAAAAATCATCCTGCAAGATGAAGAGGATGAGGATGATGCCATGACTTTGTCTGCTCTCTCAAGATTGAGGAGCCCTGTTAGTTTGAGAACAGAGGCTGGAGAGAGAGCAAGGAAAGAAGTAGAGGAGAGGGAAGCTGAGAAACAGAGGAAGAGAGAAGAGGAAAGGAAGAGGAGAGAAAGAAAGAAAAAGAAGAGCAGAGGAGGAGAGAAGAAGAGAAGAGGAATAGAGAGAAGAAGAAGAGAGACAGAGGAAAGCTGAAGAAGAAGAAAGAAGAAGGAAAGAAGAAGAGGTAGAGATGAGAAGAGAATAAGAAGAAAGAAGGAAGAAAGATGAAGAGGAAAGCAGAATACAGGAGGAGATGGCTGCAGGATTTGAACCATCATTTGCTCAAACTGGGGAAGAGACCGAGAAACATCCAAGTGCTGATATGGATATTGGCGATGAATATTCTACTCCACCCACTGGCATCAACACAGGGGGAGTCGCTACAGAATAGGGGACTATATCGCCACTACACTTTAGTGATGTGAGTAGGTTAGGTGCTGATCCTGAAGAGGTTTATGCATCTCATTTCCTAGAGCATGAAGAATCCTCACCCATTGAGAAAGAAAGGGCTGATCAGGATGCTCCTAGTTTCCAAACCCCCATAACTGAATCTGCTGGTCCAAGTGCAGGTACTGCTAATTCGACAGCTTTTACACAACTGTTGAATGTTATGTTGGACCTAAAAAAGCAGGTGTTTGGAATGGATTACGAGTTGAGGGACTTAAAGAAGGCCATGCTGAGTACTTCCTTGAATATGCAAGAACAAATCAATGCACTGAGAGCTCAAGTTGATTCAAATCAGACCAGTGCAGAGTTGGTTTCAGTGAAGGAAGCTCTTGCAAATCTAGAGAAGTCAGTACAGGAGTTCAGCAAGTTTCAGCTTGTTCGTTTCCCTGAAAAGCCTTAAATCTTTTCAAAACCATCCATTATTCACTCTACCTCCTTGATGGGACAAAAAGGGGGAGAGTTTGCAGATTTGAAGCTTTTGAAGCTTGAAGCTTATTTTTATTTTAGCTTGTTTTTATTTTGGATTTTTATTCGTTTGCTGATTTTTTCGTTTGCTGTTTTCATTTAGATTTGCACTGTTGAATCCTTATGACTTTATCCTGATAATTTGATATATGGATCTTTAGACTTGTGAATTCATATTGCAGGATCATTATATTTATGAGGATATTTGTTATTGGACTAACACTCTGTTTTGCAGAAATAATCCTCAAAGTATATATGAGTATTCCTTGTAGGTTTTTTAAATTCGCAAATCTGCTGAGAGTTTTGTCACCATCAAAAAGGGGGAGATTGTTGAAGAAAAATCCCTTGGAGTTTTGAAGTCGACAAAACAGCCTCGAGAGTAAGGTCTGAAGAATCCAAGACTCAGTCGTTAAGTTTGAAGAATTCAAGTCGCAAAGGTTTTCCGTCTGAAGACTGTCAAGATCCAGTTTCCATCTGAAGACCTTTAAGACCCAAATCTAAGTCTGAAGACAATTTACGATTTTGACAGGCTGGCAACAGGTTATTCTTATGGTTAAGGAAAGTAAGATTTGGATATTATATTTCCTATCTTATCCATGGAATATCACTGGCTTTGATCGTGAGCTCGGAAGATTTATTCTTCGGATATCTATCCGTTGAAGATCAAGTGAATTTTTGGATTTTGGGAACTCAAGATCCTGATTGTATGGGCGAACAGGATTGACGAGCTATTGTCTACTTACGTTTTCGGCGACGTGAAGATCACTTAAATTGATTCAGTCCAACGGGTTGATTGGATGAATTCTTGGAAAGTGTCAACGGGTATGGAGACACGAAGGCTATTTAAGGTGGATCGGTGTTGCTCGAAAACAAGGAGAGACTTGATAGAAAAATCTCGATGTTAGAACCTCTGAAATCACTTGTTCTCTAAAATCTCTCATGTTCAATTTGTGTATCAAAAGAGAGTTACATATAGTGCGAATACAGCAAGAAGCTGTAGGAGAGACTGTCTATTGAAGAAGTCTAGTTCGTGATTTGTAACAGCTCTCATTTGCCACATAGAGACTACAGCCAGTTGGCTACCAGCGTGGAGAGTGGACGTAGGCTTGGAATAAGCCGAACTACTATAAACCTCGTGTCAATTCTCTCTTACCCTATCTCATTTATTTTATGATTGCATGATCTATCTTTTGTTGATGCACGAGTTATATTAAATTGTTCTTTAATTAAAGATTCCAAAAAGAATTCCGCAATCACCTATTCACCCCCCCCTCTAGGTGGATTCACTAGCCAATATCAAGTCTAGCCCATCGTCTCATGTAAGTATTGAAAACACAAACGATTTCCTCACCTGACAGTTATTAGAAATCATTTGGCTCCAACCTCACAGCATCACATGCATAATGGAGTGGTCTAATATTATGAATGGTAATTAACCCCTATGTATCCATAACCGGTTAGTTAACCACTATAATATTGGATCAAACCACGATGATGGAAGGCCACGAGTTCAAAACCCGTTTCGACTTAATATTTATTAATAAGGAGATTTTGGTCGTTATTAACGGTCTCACTTTGCATATTAACCAATTTAACATGCATGATAACATAAACACAATAAATAAATAGATATCACATAAACATCTATCCTACGTGGTGATCATGGAATTATGGTTTAATGGGTCTCG
Organism: Eucalyptus erythrocorys; assembly: GCA_014182555.1. Taxonomy (NCBI): domain Eukaryota; kingdom Viridiplantae; phylum Streptophyta; class Magnoliopsida; order Myrtales; family Myrtaceae; genus Eucalyptus; species Eucalyptus erythrocorys. The sequence goes on along the minus strand of CM024601.1, from coordinate 25,914,548 downwards.
AGCCAAAGAGACCCATTTAGCCATTTTAATGTTTTAATAATATGGACCTACTCTTTGCTTTTTCTTCAATCTTTGAACTCTTCAAAGACCGGGCCCATAGAGCTCACCGGCTTAATGGCTCCTCCAGTGGCTCCTCTATTGGACGGTTTTTCTTGGAATAGCAACGGTTGCTGATCGTGGGAACAGCAATCATTGCTGACCACTCTCGATTTTTAATCCCTTTAATTGCGGCAATTATTGGACTGTTTTTCTCGGATCAACAACGGTTGCTAATCGTGGGAACAACAATCATTGCTGACCATTTCAACTTTAATTAATTAATTAAATAAATAAATAAATAATTAATCATTTTAGGGCATACATCCAACAAACCGCTAACGTGGATTTCTTATTATTTTCTATTTCCTACATGACATGGCTAAAACATTAAGGACAAAATTAAAATGACGTTGTTTTGGCCTAAATTTGATTTTTTAATCTAAATGTCATATTAATTAGATTAAAAGTAAATGAGATTAAGGGGAAAAAAAAAAAAAGAGGAAGAAGAAGCTCACTAGTGGGGCAAGGGCTAGACCTCATGGCCGATGATCCTAGTAAATTGTAGGCGAGGGTCGACAAATCTTGTGGGAGGGTTGTGGCCTCCCCAAAATTGGGCTAAGGTTACTAGCTTGCATCCAGACATGATGAGGGCTTTCACACCCTCGCTCGTGCCCAATAAGGCCACGATGGCCTCACCTAAGGCCTTCATGGCCTTGTTGACCGTTGGTGAGGCTCTCGTGGTTGGTAAGGGCCTTGCCAATGGCCTAGTCGCAAAAGAGCACTAGCCACAAAGGAAAAGAAGGTAAAAAAAATTCAAAAAAAGTTCAAAAAATGCGAAAATTGTCAACATCAACGTTAGTCATCTTATGTGTTATATTGTCTTACGTAATATGACCGGTAGCGATTTTTTGTCAAAATTGGCCGGAAAAATGCAATGGTCAAATTGTCAAAAGGTATTGGCCAAATTAAAAGGTTTGTAATGAATTAGTACGAGTACACTAGATTTAGAACTTTTTGGTAATATGACCGCCATATTGTTAAATGCTCTAGTCATTCTTTTCTAGTAATAGTGTGCAAGGCATAAGGCCACTAACTTGTTTTCATTAATTGAATCCAATTGCTCAAGCCTCTCTCATTTAGTCTATCTCTTGGAGTTTGGTCTTGGTTAGCATCCTGACCGTCGGTATCTTCACCGCTATAGGTGATATCGCTTCCAATTCGGAAACTAGAGTAAGGAGTTGCTCTCGTTGAAGTTCTCAAAGTTGTTCTATATGCCATAAGAACATTTGAGGTGTGCATCACAAAATTTCTTTCTCAATTTCTATTCCATGGACGAGTTTCTGAGCAAAAAAATGCGTTTGATAATGATTCAAAATTTCTATTTGTGAAATAAAAATTTGTTTGATAATAGAATAAAATTTCTATTTTTAGGAGTGACAACGACCGGCGTCCGATGGTCGGAGTTCGACGTTCGGCGTTTGACAGTGGGTGGCCAAAGTCTGGAGTCCAATGCTGGAGTTCGGTAACTAGCAACCGGCATCCAACATCCGGAGTTCGACATCTGACGTTCGACATCCGGAGTCCAGCGACTGAAGGTTGGTGGTAGGTGGCCAGTGGTCGGAGTCCGATGGCAAGTGGCAGGCGGCGAACATCTAGCGATCGGTGGCAAGCAGCGGACAGTCGACAGTGGACATTTGGTGGTTGGTGGTGAGCCTATGGTATCTAACGATTGGCGATTAGTGGCCAACGATTGGTGGGCATTTGGCATTGGGCGACTAGTGGTTGCTAATGGGTGGCTAGAGTTCAATGGTCGGCGACTGACGTCCGATGGCCAGGGCTTGTGGCGGGCAGTCGGCAACTGACAGCGAGCGTTCGGTGGCGGCAAGTGGGCGATGGGCGATGACGAGAGTGAACAATAATTTTGATTTCTCATTTCTGTTCCAAAAGTAGAAGAGCTAAAAATTTTAATTTCTGATTTCTGCTCCAAATCTATTTCTTTACTATAAATATGTTATAGAAAGAGAAAATGAAATTGCGTTAGCAAACAGATTTATGCTCCAAATCTATTTCTGTAATAGAAATTTGTTACCAAAAGAGAAAAATGAAATTGCGTTAGCAAACAGATTTCTATTCCAAATCTGTTTCGGGGAATAGAAAAACAAAGAAATAGAGAAATAGAAATGTTGTCATGCATGCCCTTAGCAACTTCTCATGCCAACCACTTTTGTTACAATCATCTCTTTTGATGATCTTGTTGATATGCTTATTTGTGACCTCTATCTCTCCATTCATCTATAGCTGATAAGGGGTGAAATCATAAAGATGAATCATAAATTGTTCGCATAGCTTCTCTATGAGACAATTTTTTCAGTTCTTGTCGCGACCTAATTTTTCAAGGTGCACCACTTAGAGTTTAGGTTAATGGACTGCTAAGCCTAGACTTAGCTCGGCTCTCCCAAGCTCATACCAATTCGCGACTTTAGGTTCAAGTTTTTAAACATGCAGATGAATTTTATCTAGGAGTCGTCACTAATCATTTTTTGGTAGGTTGATTAAATATCTAAGTAAAATAATGGAAGAATTAATAGTTACAATAATTTGGACAAAATCCCCCGTGGATAATGTTAGAATATGCATAAAGTGAAAATCACATTCCTATACAATGATATTGAAAATAAAAGAAAAACTAAAATAGCATGAAATAAATAAAAAATACAAATAATCAAAGCCACCTAAAGGGGGACTTGGACAGAGGGAGCAACAGCGCCGATCAGTGAGGGGCGGAGCATGATGGAGGGCAGGGGGAAGCGCGGTGGTGTCGGGCTCCGGCGGCGATGAAGTGGACGAGTGGATGGTGGTGCAATGGTGCGGCATTGGCGAGAGCACGGTGCGGTCGTCGGGTGTGGAGGAGTCAGGCGCTGCTGTGCTATCGACGGAAGAGGAAAACGGCGATCGGGCTGCTACTCGGCAGAGCTCGAAGCTTCGGTGAGGAACAATGGCAGCAAGCAATTTCAGGTGCAGGCGTCGTAAAGAGGGCTGATCGCGGCGAAGCGGGTGTAACGAAAGTAGCAAGCAGCGGTGTCGGAGACGCAGGTTGATGGCGTCGCGGTGGTGACCAGCGGTGAACAGAGATGTTCGAGCAGAGGGCAGCAAGCGTCGGGCGCGACTGATTGAACGACGAGGGTGCGGGATCGTAGCGACGTGGGGGCGTGGGATTACAGCGGTGGTGGACGGGCTTAGGTGTTGTTTGGTTGCAGTCCAGCGGGTGGAGGCGCGGTGGCACCGGTGGTGGGCGGATCGCAGAGACGCCTGGAGCAATGGCGACCAGCGGCTGTGGCTAACGAAGCGGCAGCGCGAATGGGCAAAGATACAGCAGGCGAAACGTCGGCGAAGGATGAGCGGCGGTGGCGAGGAGTAGAGAGGGCACATGGGTTGGTGGCGGAGCAGTGGTGGTCGGCAGCTCGGTTGCTGGCGTGGGTGGTGTTGGTGCAGTGCTCACGGACGGAGGCCGGCAAGGGGGGCGAAGGATGCCCGCGCGAGGAAGAAGGCCTGCTTGCTGCGTTTCTCTCTCTCTCTTTTTTTTTTTTTTTTAATTTCTTTTCCTCTTTCCCATGTTGCTGTGGACTTTTCCCTTTTGCTGCACTCTTCTTTCTTTTCCTTCTACAGCTTGTTAGAAGAAAAGAAAGATGGCTTTCTATTGACTTGAAAATGAACGGAGGAGGTTTGTCTCTTTTTTCTCTCACGCTTTTTTCGAATTCCCTCCCTCATGCTTTTCTTTGCACTTTTTTTGCATAGATTCTTCTCACAGATTTTTTTTCAATTCTTCCCCCTCTCGTCCTATGCAAACAACACCCTTTTATAATGGAAAAAATTTAAATCTTTTTGGCATATTTTGTTTTCAATTTTGCTTGCGCATAATACCCTAAATATATCGATGAAAAATACATATTCGCGCAATATTCTTTTTTGCATTTTTTCGCATATTCCACCCAAAAAATTTCCTTTATGCTCAAAATACACTCCCCAGTATATATCACCTGAATATGTGGAAATTCTGAACGAAATATGTGAAAAATCTTTCCCTCATCGACAGTCCAAAATAAAACAAAACAAAAATGTTCATAAACTATATGCCATGTGATTTTTATTTTGGTAAAAATTAACCCTAAAAATTATGCAAAAATTTAGGTGTCAACAGCTGCCCCTCTTTGAATGTGAGCTCGCATAGGTTGCCTTCAAAGACAAATTGAGACCTAAATTTTGGTCATGCAAATGCAATGAATGATTTTTTGTTGGAAAATGAATCCCATTTTTTAATGTAATTTATATGATGCATGAAAATGGTAATGCAAATGATAAATGAATCTACTTAGAATAACTTACTTTTGAGGAGGATAGAGTAATCCAAGATAGTGGGTGTTACATGTCTAGTACCCATACCATTCTATGGTCGCCCAGAATAGTAACATGGCTTTGCAAAGAGACTACTTTCCTGGGACCCGTATCATTCTACAGTCGCCCAGTATGGCAGAAATGTTTTATAAGAAACTATTTTATTAGGACCTGTACCTTTCGACGATCGCCTGTTAGAGTCATAAATGTTGTTTAGGACCCGTACCATTCTACGGTTGCCCAGCCTTGTAATAGAGATCATCTGACCAGGACTCGAACCATTCTTCAGTCGCCTTAATCAAATTGAATCTGGAGAAAAATTTTTGGGGGACAACTCAATCGAGTGTCAATGTAAAGGACTCTGGGTTACGAAAACATGCCAGGTCGATAAAAGAAAACCGAGCTACGGAAGCACACCGGTTCAATAAAAGGAAACTTGGACTACGAAAGTACGCTAGGTCAATATAAATGGACACCGGGCTATGAAAGCATGCCGGGTCAATAAAAATGGACTTTAGGCTACGAAAGCACGCCAGGTCAGGAACTCCGGATTACAGAAGCACGCCGAGTCATAAAAAGGACATTAGGCTACAAAAGCACGCTGAGTCGATGGAAGGGATTTTGGGCTACGAAAGCACGCTAGGTCGATGGACACTGGGTTACGGAAGCACACCAGGTCGATTAAAAGGGACATCGGGCTACGGAAGCACGCCAAGTCGAGAACTGGGACACTGGGCTACGAAAGCACACTAGGTCAATATAAAGGACACCGGGCTATGGAAGCACACCAGATCAATGAAAGGGACTCTGGGCTACCAAAGCACGCTAGGTCAATATAAATGACAGCTTGACCGAGTCAAGTGTTAATGCACTTGAGAGAGAATACCTATGCAATGACAAGTATTTAGAGTATGGGCAGTTATATACTTATCTAGTGATATCTCTGATTTTTAGGGATATGTCTTCTGGAATTTAAATATTCTGTGAAGGTCTTTCACCACCTGAATGTCAGGAGTTCTTAGATTTTTGAGAAAGCATTACCTGTTAGACATGATTAGAGCAAAAACTTATATGCATTCATCGAAAAGGTAGTCAATCTGAGCTACCTTAAAATGCAAAATTCAACGAGGTTTTTATCAATTCAATTAAAGTTTATGCATAATGACTCTACCATATCTGCATCACCCAAATTTCCACAAGAGATAATTGTCGCTTAAGACAATGACATTGATTTTTTAAGAATGCTAAATGAGAGACTTTCAAGTAGAAAGGACTTTTACTCACTCTCATTTAGAAGGCTATTTTATGAGAATCACTCCATCTCACCATCATCATATCGACAAAGGTCCGAGTATTCTCGCAAGCAGTACGACCTTACCAATCTGAGAGGTCTTCAATAGGGACCATAATGTGGGCTTGGTCAATGGCTTAACAAAGAAACTCTTTGAGTCAAGGCTGTTGAAAGAACAATTCTGTAATCATCTCTAGGTTTACAAGTCAAGAACCCTGCAAAATGATAAAGAAATAATCTTGCTTGCACTTCTTCGAGCGATACTTATAAACATATGAACTCCTAAGTTAATTCAAGTGCCCTAATCTGAAGAGACTTTGTAAGGGACGTAACATAGGCTGGGATCATGGGTTGAGAAATGAAAGGATCATTAGGCTCAAAAATGTGTATATGGGTCAAAGTTGATGATCATCTAGGCATTGCCACCGGTCTTTTCTTTCACCAGGGATGTGCCATTGATCTTGACTGTTTGAGTACTACTCCATTGAGATCCAACCTTTTGCAAGTGATAGTCACCTATCGTGACTTTTTTTTTTTTTTCAATTGGCCTTACTTCTTCCAGGCACATCACTTTTTCATGCCCCTAGTTTTCATGCATTTTTTTCTTCACTTCTTTTTCATGGACATTGGCCTTAGTTTTACCAGGCACACTGCTTTTTCATGCCCCTTAGTTCTATTTTGATTTCAATTCTCGCGCGCCATGCATCAAGCAATTACACTTTGAATGACATTCAAACTTTTCAAGAGTCTTCATCTGCCTTTTGCCTTGCCCCAGTGTGAGGTATGATCACCAACTGGGTTTGAAGAAATGAAATTGCAGGCTCAAGTGGGCTAAGCAATGGATATAAACATGTAGGAAAAAGAAAGAAATGCTTTTCGTTATTCTAAGGCACTTAAATTACCACATGAATTCAATGTAATAGCATGACTTGAAGATTGATGTAAGTGAGAGCAAGAAAATTTCTTTCCATTTTCTCCACCTTATAGTGCTGCTGTTTTTTTTTTTTTTTTTTTTTTTTTTTAATTTGCCCTAATGTAGGGTGGTTCTTGACAGGGGTAATTTGGAAAAAATCTCCATAAGTGTATGGGGCTCAAAGAGGTTAAGCAAGGATCACCTGTAATGTTTGGGATAAAGAAATAAACCGCCACTGATCATTTCGGTTGTCGTACCTTTTGCGAGAGAACTCTTTACCTTATGGATATGAACCTTCCTACACTCACCTCACAAGTGTATGAGTAGGGGACTATGTATAGGATAGGGTTTGCCTTTCATCATCCTAACACGTCTCATTTAACATGCTCAATCCATTGAATTGTCCATCTTGACAAATCTCCACATGAAATTGGTGAGTTAAATAAATAAAATCACTATAGAAATTCTCTTTTTAAAAGAGTCCAGCAACTTTAAGCATGAAAAGCTTTTGTGACTTCAAACAAACAATTTACTATACTTAAGAAAATACTCTCATAAGTATGAAAAACATGATTTCAAGCATTCATTCAGTGAATTGTCCCACGAAGGGATTGTCTCAGCAATAAATGTCTTTGGATTGCCCCTATCGAAAGGGAACAAACACACAAATTAATCAATCAAGGATGAAAAATCCGATCTTTGATTCGATGAAATCTTGCTTTTGCCCTTGCACAGAACAACGTGCATAAATAGGATATTACGCATCATCAAAGTAAATTCAAATTGCACAACCGCTTTGGCTCGGATCGAGATTTTGTCTCAGTCATGCCACTACTAGAATCTGTAGTGCCCCAATTCGTCATCTGTAAGGAAAAGAACAGAGTATCAATTCCAAAATTAATTATATTCATGAACACAATGTATCCATTTCATCCAAGACGGATGATTCTCTTTTGACTTGTTCCATCATTTTCTCACGGAAATGGAAAACTTCATTTGGCTTTTGAGAATGACATCTCACACAAATTGTAATGAGATGATGCCACACATCACACTTTGGAATCTAGATGATCTTCTTTTGACTTGCCCTCAGATTTTTTTCACTCTTGGGAGATGTCATCACAATTAGCTAGGAAATCCTCATTTGCCCTCACGTCTATTTTTCTTTCAGATGTATGTTCCCAAATTAACGGGCCCACTATCACTGGAAATTGACGCGTCACTTTCAAACGCCTCTCTATTATGCTCTGAGACATGAAGTAAATGAGTTAGAAAAACAAACAAGGGTAACTTAATGTATACTTTTGGAAATGGCTTCAAAGATGATTTTTTTAATGAGGAATCATGAAGAAGCACAGTTCTCAGAATTTCTCCATGGATGATATTTTATTTTCATTGTTAGATATCGTCACTGGACTAGTTTGGTGTACCCCATCATGTCCTCAAAATTGGAAATAAGATTGTAATTTCATTTAATAGAGTCAAATGAATTACATTATTGGAATGGAAAATACAAACAAGCCAAACCCTAGAAGTGAAAGCGATAATTGAAATTTCAGAAAGTAGGAAATCCTAAACAAAACTTGAAATCCTAGAAGATAAAAACTTCTTCACTCAGTAACAGCGTTTGAAGCCTCCATCATGGTTGGGCGGAGGATTTTTCTGATTATTGTTGAAAGAGAACGCTTTTGTATCCAAGAGGTCTTGGACCTTATGCTTCAAAACATAGCAATCATCGGTGGAGTGACTAACCTCTCCCATGTGATAATCACACTTCTTGGAGGGATTATATGCAGGATGATGCTCGGGATTTGGTCGCTTTGGCTTAGTAGAAAGTAATCCCTCTTTTGGAGGATAGGCAAAATTTTGGATAGGGGTCCAGGAAGAGGTGTGAACTGTGAACTGTCTTCTAACATTACGTCGTCGACCCGAGAGCTGATGTCCTCCACCTTGTTGCTCAGTAGAAATCTTAATTACCGGAGTGCGATTGGATATATCATGATTCGGTTGAGAGTAGGCCATATTAATCTCAGCTTCAGGGTCCTTCTCCTTCTTGGTAGAAAATCTCTTGTTAGATGGTTCAGTAAACCACCCTTCTCTTATCCCCATCTTAATTTGCTCTCCCACGGGAATGAGCTGATTGAAGTTTTCAACGTACGTACTAGCCATTCGGTTACGGAACTCAGACAGGAGGGTCTTGACGAATAACTTCATTAACTCCTTGTCAGCTAGCTTAGGAGTGATTTGAGCTGCTAGATTTCACAATCTCACGGCATACTCCTTGAATGACTCACTCCTCTTTTTCTCCATCCTCTCAAAATCTTCTTGGGAAGGTGTGATGTCCATGTTGAACTTGTATTGCTTGAGAAATGCATCAGCCACCTCATTCTAGGTCTCAAGAAGGTTCACATTCTTCATCACATACCAGTTCAGTGCAGGCTCGGTCAAACTCGCATGAAACGATTTGATCATGAGGGGCTCATTCTTGACATATTAGGCCATGCGTACGGGGTACATCTGCAAATGAGATTTTGGGCAGGAAGTACCATCATATTTCTCGAATTCCGACATTTGAAACTTCTTCGGCATCTTGACCTTCTCATAGATTGACAAGTCGAAGGGGAGAGAGCTCTATGACTCCTGCAGCTGTTTCACCTTTTCTTTGAGTTTCGTGAAGCGTTCATCTTGCTCTAACTTGGGGATGTTGATAAGCTTAGGCTTTTCCACATTGATCGAGATTGAGTCTTCCTCTAAATCAAGCATGTTGTCATCACCTAATTGGGTCTTGTCTTCCCGCTTCGAGGCAATAATCTGGGGGAGAACCGATGCAGGAGCCGGATTGACTTGAAGGGATTCGATTTGAGTCGTTATAAGCTGCATAGAGGCAGCTAGCTGTCGAAGTTGTTCTTCCATAGAGGAGATACGATCACGCATTTCGGTTTGATCGGCCATTCTAGCTCTTAATCGTGTAATAATGGACGAATGATCCGTTATCACCTAATTTGAATGAATGAAAATATGTCAGCATGAGGTGCAAATAAAGAACCAATCCATGACAATGATCTAATTAATTTTTGATTTCATGAAAAGCTTATACAAGAATGGAATTTCCTAAAAAAAGCTAGAAAAATAGACACCCTAGCAAGATCAAATTTCCTAGACATGAATTGAAAACAAATTCTCTATTTTTTTATTTTCCAAATGACTCATTGCATGACAATTTCCTCATCTTATTCCTAATTGACAAATGAATAAAATTAAAATGACTAAACTAGATTGTCATGGACCTACTAAAAGCACGACAAAATAAATTGCAAGGTATAGAGATAGAAGACTTACTTCACTAAGAAAAACCAATGACAATCACATAGACACACACATGAAATGTGAGGCTTGATTTCTACCTAGGTTTAGCAAAGTGGAGCTAAGAGGATGATCTGACCGTTACAGTCTCGCGTAACATGTCAGGTCCCCCTAACTCCGGCTCAGTCAAATGGAATGCCCAATAATCCCACAATCTCGCGGATATGGACAAACACATTCGACACCATGAAAAACTTTCAGGGAAGAGAAGGTCAACCTCCATATAGCGGTCTCGCTTTGGAGGAAGTATCTTTCTCAAGACCATAGTAGGAATCCTATCATAGCCCAAGTCCGGCTGCAGGTTATGTGTGCAATAGTGTAGTGCTAAAAGCAGTAAAACATGCACAACAATTTAAATGCAAACAACACTTTTATAGTTTTAATTCAAACATTCATCTCTAACTCCAACCTGCAAGACAAGGGTTAGCAAAGACTACTCCCCTTATACCTCCCATCTGAAAAAACATTTAACACCTTAGAAATGTTAGAGACATACCTGGGATCCTCGTTGCCAAACAAAAACATTTTTTAGAAAAGAAAATTGGCCTAAGTTCACTAAGTGTTTTAACTCAATTCCCCAACGGAGTTGCCAAGCTGTCGCGACCTAATTTTTCAGGGTGCACCACCTATAGTTTAGGTTGATGGACTGCTAAGCCTAAACTTAGCTCGGGCCCTCCCAAGTCCATACCAATTCGCGACTTTAGGTTCAAGTTTTGAAACATACAGATGAATTTTATCTAGGAGTCGCCACTAATCATTTTCTGATAGGTTGATTAGACACCTAAGTAAAATAACGGGATAATTATTTTACTCCTACGAACTAGAGAATAAGGGTACGGGGACTTTGTTACATTAGACTTCCCTAATGCCCTTTCGGTACCATTTCTTTTTATTTTTTTGAAAATGTTTTATGTAGGCAGCTTGGATTTATTTTAACCTAATTACTATTATGCAAATATGGTGATCACATGGATGCTCAACCACTATTAAACATCCAATAAAAATAAATGAACAAATAAATTGCATCACACAAAATAAGCAATTATTTTTTTTGGGTTTTTCTTGAAATTAGGATTTTATCATATAACATGCATTTTAACTAAATGACTTAATTTTCTAACACAAATTCTAATTAAAAGGACCTATTATGCAAACTAGTTAGCATGCGCCTCGTAACCTAATTTTACTAGTAAATATATTCTAATCGAACAATCCTATTATACAAATTAATTAACATGCACCTAATATTACTAATAAACAAATTTTAATTAAATGACCCTATTATGCAAATTAATTAACATGCACCTAATATTTTTGGATTTTTTATTTGAAATTCGGCATTGATAAAAACCCTAATTAGACTATCTAAAGAAACAATAATTTTCTAATTTATTTTAGGGATTAATTCGACTTAAATCCTATCCTATCTTAGAAAACTATATTTTTTTATTATTTCTTTTTATTTATTTTTTAAAAAAGATTATAAAAGAAAAATGCCAACTTTATCTAATACCCTATTTAAAAAAAAAAAAAGTTACTTAGGTCCTATCCTAACCTATTTCAAAAAGAATTATCTAAAAATGCAATCCTAAAAAAATAATCCTAAAAAAAAAAAAAAAAAAAAATCTAATTTACTAAACCTACATGTCCGATTTACTAAACCTATATGCTCAAACAAGATTCTGATTTTTTTCATCTTTTTTTTATTTTTTAGTTTTTTTTAAGATGAGTAATAAATATTAAATCTAAACAATAAATGTATTCAACAAATAAAGGATTAAAGTAATCGAAAAAATAACATCTAACCTAATCATTACAACAAAGAAATTAAAATAATTAAAAATTTGATTTGAAGTCTTACGGACCAAATTAATAATTATAATGATTTAACAATTAAAATTCTACCAAAATGCCCAAAAATTGATGTAACTAAAAAAAAATAATCCGACGTCTTACGAATCAAATTAATAATTACAATAATTTGGACAAAATCCCCCGCAGATAATGTTAGAATATGCATAAAGTGAAAATCACAATCCTGTACAATGATATTGAAAAAAAAAAAATAAACTAAAATAGCATGAAATAAATAAAAAATACAAATAAGAGCCACCTAAAGGGGGACTTGGATAGAGGGGGCAATGGCGCCGATCAATGAGGGGCGGAGCACGATGGAGGGTAGGCGGGAAGCGCGGCGGCCTCGGGCTCCGGGGGTGGTGAAGCGGAGAGTGGATAGTGGTGCGGTGGTACGGCGTCGGCGAAAGCAGGGCGCAGTCGTCGGGTGCGGAGGAGTCGGGCGCTGCTGTACCGGCAACGGAAGAGGAAAACGGCAAGCGGGCCGCTACTCGGCAAAGCTCGAAGCTTCGGTGAGGAACAATGCCACCAAGCAATTTCAGGTGTAGGCGGCGTAAAGAGGGCTGATCGCAACAAAGCGGGTGTAACGGGAGCAGCAAGTAGCGGTGTTAGAGACGCAGGTTGATGGCGTCACGGTGGTGACCAGCGGCGGACGAGAGATGTTTGGGCAAAGGGCAGCAAGCGTCGAGCACGACTGACTGAACGGCAAGGACGCGGGATTGTAGCAACGCGGGGGCGCGGGATTGTAGCAATGGTGGATGGGCTTAGGTGCTGTTTGGTTGCAGTCCAACGGGTGGAGGTGCGGTGGCGCTAGTGGTGGGCGGATTGCGAAGACGACTGGGTGTTGGAGCAATGGCGACTGGCGCCTGTGGCTAACAAAGCGGCAGCGTGGACGGGCGGAGACACAGCAGGCGAAACATCAGCGGAGGATGAGCGGCAGCGGTGGGGGAGTAGAGAGGGCTCGTGGGTCGGCGGCAAAGCAGCAGTGGTCGGCGGCTCGGTTGCCGGTGTGGGTGGTGCTGGTGTACTGCTCACGGACGGAGGCCGGCAAGGGGGGCGAAGGATGCCCGCACGAGGAAGAAGACCTGCTTGCCGCATTTCTTTGTTTTTTATTTTTTATTTATTTCTTCTCCTCTTTCCCACGTTGTTGTGGACTTTCCCTTTTGCTGCACTCTTCTTTCTTTTCCTTCTGTAGCTTGTTAGAAGAAAAGAAAGATGGCTTTCTGTTGACTTGAAAATGAACGGAGGAGGTTTGTCTCTTTTTTCTCTCATGCTTTTTTTCGAATTCCCTCCCTCACCCTTTTCTCTGCACTTTTTTTTTGCACGAATTCTTTTCACGGATGTTTTTCAATTCTTCCCACTCTCGTCCATACGCGAACAACACCCTTTTATAATGGAAAAAAATTAATCTTTTTGGCATATTTTGTTTCCAATTTCGCTTGCGCATAATACCTTAAATATATCAGTGAAATATACATAGTTGCACACTATTCTTTTTTGCATTTTTTCGTATATTCCACCCAAAAAATTTCCTTTATGCTCAAAATACACTCCCCAGTATATATCACCTGAATATGTGAAAATTCTGAACGAAATATGTGAAAAATCTTTCCCTCACCGACAGTCCAAAATAAAATAAAACAAAACAAAAATGTTCCTAAACTATATGCCATGTGATTTTTTATTTTGGTAAAAATTAACCCTAAAAATTATGCAAAAATTTAGGTGTCAACAGTTCTTTTGCGTTACTTGTTATCAAGGACTCAGGCAGGGTGGAGTGTGACATGGTCCTTCTTCACAAAATGGTTGATATCTTTCACTTCCCCATTGACATAGGATATATCTTTTACCCCTTTGGTAAAGAAGTTGATTGTCGTTGGGATGAATCGATCACCGTTAGACACCTTTGATGTTACTAGAACAAGCACATGCGTTCCCCGCATTGAGATGGCCCAAGGAGTTAATAGTGGATTAGCTCCTTAAGTGGAGCATTCATTTCGTCGGCATGGTGATATAGGTGGCAATGACGAGCGTGCTTGGTGCAGTCAGCCTCCACCGTTAGCCAATGATATCCCATATTGCGGGGAAATTATAAATTTAGTCATAAGCACCTCTCTTGTTCAGGTTTAAATTCCATTATAAACCTTTTAGTTGAGCCAATACAATCTTAAATTGAGTGAAAATCTAATCAAGTCTACCTTACCAAATATGATATTCAAGTGTGTCAGCCAATAATATCCCACATTCGTTAGTAGTTCATTTCATCATTTTAAGAACCGTCCAGTCCTTCAACCTGCATTATTCGTAGGAATAGATTCATGTGTATTTTTTAGTATTTTAAGTCAGGGAAAAAACACCGATCAAAAAAAAAATGAGAGAAAAGATTTTTAGAAAAATCTTAAATTTGTTTACTGTGGCACATTCATTTTAAACTTTTTTCTTTATGACATTAAAAACCCTAAAGCGTACCCACTCTGACCCAATTACCATAAAATTTTTTCCGGTTTTTGATGACTCTTTTTATGGTTAGTTACCCAAGCATCTAGAAGTAACTTAACTAGCTAATTTTGAGGAATCTATATACGTATATGAATACAAGAAGTCTAATAATTATCCCTTGAAATGACCAAGGCATCATTAGAATCGAGGAAGTTGAGGTCAATAGCATGATTATGAACTTGGTAAACCATTTGATAATGCAAAGTAACAGTAATAGAATCCAGAGTTTGAGGAGCTCTAGTAATTTGTAATTGAGCTTTAAGGGCCGAGAAAAGCTGTGGCTCTAAAAGAGCTATGTTGAAGTTTGGAAACAACTTAATAAACACTGTTCTTGCATTAAGGGTACTCTAGATGAGCCAACGCAAGCATTATAGTAATCCAAAACATGGGTATCTAAAAGAGCTATATGAGCAATCACGGGTAGTCCTTTCACTTCGTGAAAAGAAAAAACAAGTCTAATGGCACCAAAGTAAAGGTGCATATAATTTTGTCGTATCCATTGTCATGGAAAATTAAAAGAAATTTGAATGGTTACAAAATGTTCTTGTAAGTGGCAAGGACATGATATTAATCAAATTTTAAGGACCAGATATATTCCTTAATTTGTCGAGGAGTATGTTTAATAAGAATCTCAAATTTATAACTATGTAACACATCTACCCTTTATTAATGTTTTGCTAAATGATTTTTCAATTAAAAACATCATATCAAGACAATTTGCTTTCCTGCATCCATGTAGACAGATTTTTAACGGTATTCATTTGAATCTTGACGGAAGATAAATATGTCACACATATAAATATTTGAGATTTTTAGTGTCACAAAAAAAAGTTTAAAATAAATATGTCACAATGGACATAGTTTAGGGTCTTTAGTATTTTTTTCCCCTTTAAGTTATACATATATAATATATGTGACATCCATAATTTTCGGTATTATTTTCTATTGAATTAATCAGGCATTTCATTGATGCGTCTATAAGGTTATTCTCAAAGCTGATCACTCTCGAGATAACTAAACTAACTAAGTAAGCCATTAAAGAATTTTAAGACAATAGACTTGAGAATTCAACTAGGAATCGGCTTCTCGACTATGCTCATCTTTAGAGGTCATTATGGCACAGTTAAAAATCGAATTGAGATCAAAGATAAGTCGGTTCGACTGAGATGTGTGGCCAATCGTGGGTGACTTCACTAAATTGGGAAATTCTCGTCGATCGGCACTAATTTGATTTTTCTGTCGTTTTGGTACCATGTGTCTGTAATTGAGTCCTCGAGATTTTCACGATAATTGAGAGTCGTCAATGTGTCAAGTGGGTTCAATGTGGCACGAAGAAAATCGACCACAAGTCATTTGTTCTAAAAAGTTCTGAAAACTACCCGATAGTTTAGGTCACACTAAAAGCATGCCGGAGTGAAATTAATCGTCAATTTGAGTCCGATGAAAGCTCTGTAGTGTCACGAGCTATTTTAGGAACGTCGACTTAATCTCAGAAGATTTTTCAGAGATTCCGAGATTTTTACGAAAAATGGATTGGGATATTGCGGAAATTTAGCGGAAATTAGTATGGGTCAAATTAAAGAAAATTGGGACTTTTATGCTGAGCCTTTGGAGTGTCGAGGACTTATAGAAAATTGTTTGGGATTTTTCTATATTGAAATTGGACCTCGATTTGAGAAGTTGAGTGAAGAAATTGAAGATTTGAAACTCAAATCAATGAAATTCGAAATTGGGTTGAGGGCTGTATATTTCGGCTTTAATTTGGTTAATTGTGGAATTAAAAGGTTGAGAAATATTAGGAGACCATGAAGATAATATTGATGGCATAGTGGGACCAAGTAATGATGAAATGAGATTTTTATTCTTGACTTTGGCTGCCCCTCCTTTCGCTTCTTGCGCACGATTTCCCCCCTAGCTGACTTCATCTCTCCCGAAGCCGACCTCTCCCTCATGGCCTCTGTTTCCCTCTCATTCCTTTGCTACCACACTGAATTTCATCACTGCCTACAAGCTGCCGAGTCTTCATTTTCATTATGCCAGCCTCAATTTTTTATTTTAGTGAAGCCACCGAAGCAACTTGCCTCTCCACGTAGTCAAGCCTGCAACTTCCTCGGTCAAAAACACCCACATAAGCCGGTTTGTTGATGTTGGAAGATATGATTTTGTAATTTGTATCGATAGGCAATCAAGTTTATTTTAGGATTAGAAAGATAGGAAAAGATAAGAGAATATCCGATTTCCTTTATTAATTCTTTCTTTGTAATTAAATACATGATATTGTACAGAAATTACATTCATTGAATGAATAGCAATTTCTTCTTCTACGTCTTTGGTTCCTTACGAATCCAGTAGACACATCATTCTTCTTCACCTTTTGTGACATGGTATTAGAGCTATTTGTGGTTCTGAACTAACTTTTGCTTCCACTTCGATTACCTCGCAAAGGAACTCCATTTTCCAGAGAAGTGTTGCCGTAGGAATCACTGTCTCCTGATTGCCTAGCTAAGGAACCACATCTGCAGAAGGAGTTACCAGAGGAATCAATTCTCTATTTACCATGACAAACCTACAAGACATTACCTCAACTCCAGTCGATCAATCCACAGGAGAAGCGTCGCTGCAAAACTTGGGTGATTAAGATTCTTCCACATTAGTACCTGCATCAGAACAACAACAAAGCTAGATCCAAATTCAACCGCATCACATGCAATGGCAACAGCAGGCTCAGGCTAATCCGGGGCAACCCTTCGCGGGCTACCCTTACCAATGGATGTCGTATCCATGGTACCATGGGCCGATCCCCAATGCATCATCACCTGGCTACCAAAGCAATGCGTGAGCCGATGGAGGTCTACCAACCGGCGAGGGGGCAAATCCAACCATCGGCCCAAAGCAAACGGGTGGGTCGACTAGACCGGGTATGGGAACGAATCCCTACCTAGGTTTTCACAATGCGGGTCACGGATTTGGGATGAGCAGTCTGGGTCAGGGAACAAATCCCTACCCGAATCCTACGCCCAATTTTTTTCCATATCAGATCCACGTTACCAGTGGCCAGCCGGAACCTGACGATCCTTTGTATACAACAAACGGCGACGGACTAGAGCTAAAAATCATAAGTCAACAACTAACAGGGGATGACAATTATTCAAGTTGGTCGTGCGAATTCCGGCGGGCACTCATAACGAAGGATGAGGTTTTCATCAATGGAACATTCTCGATTCCATCCGATGAGCGGATGGCACGGCTCTCGAGGCGATGCAACCAATTGGTCAGGACCTAGATTGGAAATTACATCACACCCGAGGTCACGGCTGGACTCCTCCTGACGGAAGCTTCGAAGAAAATGTGGGAGAACATAAAAGAGATGTATGGAAAACTTGATCAAGTCAAAATCTTTTCTCTCACACAATAGATCTTAGATCTGAAACAAGGGAACATGACTGTAGCGATGGTATACAACAAACTCTCGGCTTTGTGGAATGAATTAGAGGCAGTCGAGGAAAAGTTCAATTGGCCCGACCAGATTCAACAAGAATATAAGAAAATGCGAGAAAGGGAGAAGGCGACGAGGTTCCTCCTCATTCTCAACGAATCGTACCTGTCGTTACGTTCTCAAATACTGACCATGGAGCCCATGCCGAGTCTTGGCCGTATCTATCAGCTCGCCATACAAGAGGAGAGCCAACAGAAGACGGCGGACCATGGCAAGGGAGGAGACAGAATGGTCCTAGCGGCAAGGAGCCAGTTCCGCTCCTCGCAGAAGAGCATGGGACGAAGGGAGGCGGATCTAGGGTTATTTGAAAACGAAAACCCTAGGCCACTTTTAAGGAGGGGAACAGACGGTGGAGATTACTTCCACCAATCGGACGGATCACGTCTCTTCCAGGGAGCGGCTGGATCCGACGGCTCGCGTGGCATCCATCTAACTGGATCGGACGGCCCACGATCATCAAACGTTCATGGGCCGAATGGCTCACGCGGTTTGTTTTTTGCAAGATCCGACGGTCCATATGGGCCCATCTTGGCCCAAGCTTTTTAGCCCACAATCAGGCCTTCACCGAATGCAAAAAATAAAAGGCCAAAGGGAAAAGATAAAATGTACTGTGATTATTGTAAATGCCCGCACCATACAATTAAGAATTGCTGGAAATTGCATGGGAAACCAGGAGAAAAGGAAAAAGGGAAATTCTCCTTAGTTTTTTAGGTATCGGGCCAACCAATAGGAAAATCAATTACCCGTGAACAATATCGCGAGGTAATGGAAGCATTGAAGAAATTCAATGCCACTGATAAGGGATGAAGCTTCACAGGTACATCTTACTGCTTGATGAACTCAATTTCGACGGATGCTTGGATCATTGATTCGGGTGCTGGTGACCACATAGTCTGTGATAAGGCTTATCTTTTCAACATTACGAAATTATCTTTCCCCATACAGTACAACTCCTGAATGGAAATACCACCAAAGTCACCATGACTGGCATTGTGCATCTTAGTTCCCTTATTACTCTTCGAAATGTGCTTTGTGTTCCCGATTTCCATTTCAATCTAATCTCAGTTGCTCGAGCTTCTAAAGAAAATTCATGTCACATTCTTTTCCATTTTGATATATGCTTCTTTCAGGCCCTTTCGACTAGCAAACCGATGGGCTTGGGTAGAGTTAACCAAGGGCTATATTTTTGGGTGGAATTTTCGCATCTTTTTAAATTACCCTTTGTTGAGTTCAATAAATCATTGTGTAATGCTACTACCAATGATATGAATTATCTTCATCATAAAAGATTGGGTCACAGTGCATCATTTCCTTGTCTTGAATGTCTCGTTTGTCACATGGCTAAGCAAACACATGTTCCATTCCAGAATAGCATTTCTCGAACAGATGACATTTTTTCTCTAATTCATGCTGACATTTGGGGACCTTATCATACCTTGAATCATGATGGGTCTAGGTTCTTTCTCACGATTGTGGATGACTACTCTTATGCAACATGGATATTTCTCATGCAATCCAAAAATCAGGTCTTTTCTCATCTAAATACCTTTCTTTCTTTGTGCAAAACTCAATTTCAAAAACCAATCCATCGAATATGTACTGATAATGGAAGAGAGTTTTTTAATGCTGAATGTGCTTCATTATTTTCTCTAAATGGAATCTTGCATGAAAGTTCCTGTGCCTATACACCCCAGCAAAATGGGGTTGTTGAGAGAAAAGATTGTCATCTCTTGGAAGTGGCATGTGCACTTAAATTCCAAGCTTTTATTCCTGAAAAGTTTTGGGGAGATTGTGTGGTCACAACAGCATACTTGATAAATCGCATGCCATCACGCATCCTAAAGGGAAAGGCACCTTTTGAGTTATTATATGGAAGGAAACCAAATCTAAGTCATCTCAGAGTCTTTGGATGTCTTTGTTATGTAACTACAGTGGGACATAAAGATAAGATGGCACCCCGTGTTGGAGAATGCATATTCATGGGCTATACAACCTTGCAAAAGGGATATCGGCTTTATGCACCATCTACAAGAGATTTCTTTGTAAGCAGGGATGTCTTTCATGAAGATATTTTTCCTTTTTCGAAATTCACTTCCTTATCAGAAGATGAGAAGACAACGAATAGGCAATTCTTATTGGAAGATGATTTATCTTCCAGAGGAACATTGATTATTACTTCTCCTCCAAGACCATCTGATATCTTGCCTCCAATGCCTTCTAAGAATGCTATTGAGAATTCCATTGAGCAGCCTCCTGTACAAGAGCTTGCACTAGAAGAACCAGCCCAGTTGGAAGATATTTCAGAAGCAAGAATCACTGATGAATCATCCCCGACACAACATGAGCCACAATGGCGCTCTAGTCGAGTTACTCGTCCACCTACTTGGACGAAAGATTATGTATGTGGTTCTTCACGATCGTCAGGTACTCGTTACCCTATCTCATCTTATATTTCCTTTGATAGGTTATCACCAGAATATCTATGTTGCATAAGCCGTATTTCTAAAGAACAAGAGCCTTCTAGCTATAATGAGGCAAAGAGTGATCCCCGTTGGCAGAAGGCCATGGAATTTGAATTACATGCCTTGATGGATAATCATACTGGGGATGTTGTGTCATTACCTGCTCATCACAAAGCAATTGGTTGCAAGTGGGTATACAAGATTAAATACAAAGAAGATGGCTCTGTAGAAAGGTACAAAGCCTGGTTGGTAGCCAAAGGCTTCACACAGTGAGAAGGTTTCGACTATCATGAAACTTTTTCGCCCGTAGCAAAGGATGTCACAGTTCGTGCTTTTCTATCTGTTGTTGCTTTTCATGACTGGCCACTACATCAAATGGATGTCCATAATGCCTTTCTGCATAGTGACCTCGATGAAGAAATATACATGGAGCTTCCACAAGGATTACAGAGACAGGGGGAGTCGAAGGTATGTCGTCTCCGCAAATCTCTTTATAGCTTAAAGCAAGCTTCCAGACAATGGTACGCCAAGTTCACCAATGCACTCATGGCCACTGGGTTCAAACAATCCAAGTATGACTATGCCTTATTCACTTGGACAAAAGGTATGTCATCCATTTATTTGATGATCTATGTTGATGACATACTTATCATGGGAAATAATGATTCTGCTATAAAGAAACTCAAAGAGTATCTGCATTCCACTTTTCATATCAAAGACTTAGGGCCACCTAAATATTTTCTTGGAATTGAGATAGCTCATTCAGATTAGGGAATCTCATTAAGCTAGCGGAAATTTGTAATGGAGATCATATCATAAGCAGGACTATCAGGCTATAAACCATCAGTTATTCCTATCGAGCAAAATGCCAAACTGACATCTATTAACTATGATACTAGCGTATCTTCTCCTTCTGACGATCCATTATTAAAAGATCCCTCAGGTTATCAAAGGCTTGTAGGGAAACTGATATACCTTACTATGACTAGGCCAAACATTTGCTATGTAATACAGACTCTTAGTCAATTTATGCACAGTCCGAAGCAATCTCACATGAATGCAGCCTTGAAGATTATGAGATACTTGAAGACATGTCTAGGCTTAGGAATACTCCTTTCTCGAAAGTGCAACATGGAAATGACGGCCTATTGCGATGCAGACTACGCCACGTCCTATGAGCAGGAGGTCTATTATTGGTTTCTGCATCAAATTCGGGGAATCATTACTTTTTTGGAAGACAAAGAAGTAGTCTACTGTGTCCTTATCTTCAGCTGAAGCCGAATACCGATCTATGGCCAAGACTGTTTGTGAAATAGTTTAGTCAAGGGGTCTCCTTCTGGATCTTGGAGCACTAGTTAAAGGACCAACTTTACTCTTCTATGACAACGATTCAATACTCAAACTTGCAGCAAATCCTATACTGCATGAGAGAACAAAGCATATAGAAGTCGATTGTCATTTTACTTGAGAAAAGATTCAAGAAGGAATTGTCGAGACAAGAGGAATCAAAACCTCGAAGCAACCCACGAATATATTTACTAAGCCTCTTTGTCAAAGACAACATACATATCTTCTAAACAAGTTAGGTGTCTTGGACATATACAAGCCACCAACTTGAGGGAGAGTGTTGGAAAATATGATTTTGTAATTTGTATCGATAGGCAATCAAGTTTATTCTAGGATTAGAAAGATAGGAAAAGATAAGAGAATATTTGATTTCCTTTATTTATTCTTTCTTTGTAATTAAAAACATGATACTGTACAGAAATTACATTCATTGAATGAAGAAACAATTTCTTCTTCTACGTCTTTGGTTCCTTACGAATCCAGTAGACACATCGTTCTTCTTCACCTTTTGTGACAGTTGACCCAATTTGTTACTGCCCACGCCCATCTCCACTGAGAATTGTTAGCCACCGAATCAGCCAAGACAGGCGTTCCTCTCCACAAGGCCAAGGATAACGCTACTTCGTGTCTTCAATCTGCTAGTCAACCACGCCATCCCCTCCATCGATTTGTTGACCTCCTGGCCCCACACGAAGCTGCTCATCTCCACGCAACCAGCAGTCCAACTTGTTCGTGGCCCAGCTCCAGTCTTCTCCAGCTGAATTGTTGACCGAAGTTCAGCCAATTGCTGCCACGTGGTCCTCCATCTCACTGCCGTGGAAGCCCACGATCCCTCCGTGAAGCCAGCACACGCCAGGTGAAGACCACCGAAGCTTTCTTCCCTATGTTGATCGCACCATCCCTATCCAGCGAAGTTGAATCAAGCAGCACTGCCCCATCGTTTCTTTTCCTTGCTGTTGTGGCTGACATCCAAGTCACGCGTCCCAGCAGCGTCCACCGTGAGAACCCCAACCCAACTTTGGCTGTAGAGTTCAAGGCTTCTCGGCCCAACCGTTTGGCCAGCAAATCCAGCATTTCAGCCCAATTTTGAAGCAGCAGCCAACCCAAGTTGATTTAATAATTTAGCTCAGTCCAAAGGCAGGCCCAGTTCATCTTTGTTTCATGCCTAGTTCAAGCTCAGCCTAGAAATTTCTTTTGTTGCTTGGCCCAATTCGCGAAGATCAACCCAGTCTAAAAGAAGCCCAAGATTTTCAATAGGCCCAAGCCCAGAGTTTCTTCGGCCTTGCAAAGTTCTTGGCCCGGCCCAAGTTTGACCGCCGTAACGTCGTTGTCGCAGTGTTTCGGTCTTCACTCTATGCAAGTGAGTTTTACTCACTAATGCTTTCTTAGTAGACTAATATGCTTAAGGGTTGATTAGATTTAATTAATTACAATTAGGTGGATAGATTAGATTAAAATAATTAAATTAGAGATTTATTAATGCATGTTAGTTAAATTGATTGCGAAATTAGCTAGTAGATTTATTGAATACATCATGGTATTTTTCTCGGACCGTTTCGGGCTCCAATTAGGTAATACGAGCCTAAATTGGATTTATTATAATTATTTATTAATTATTTATTAATTTATTAATATTTATTTATTTATTTATTTTTTCGAAAATTCACCTGGGATGGTCGGTGATCGAAATTTCGTGCTGATCATTGTGGTGCAGTCCGTTTATTTATTTGAGCTCTACATTGCGTGGAATTGAATTGATCGTGCAATTTTAGGGATTTATCCAAAATTGAATGAAATTGAATGATTGATTGGTTGATGGCCGAGTGTTATTATTTAGCATCAATGATGCTGTAATGAACTATAAAGCAGAGGGAACTGTGAAAGTGAATTGGGGAAATTCTCGGCTGAAATCAATTAGGAACGATGTAATGAGATATATGTGATTCGGTGATTAAAGGATATCACTGGTGAAAACGGCGCCTTAAAAAACGCATGAGTGCTGTCTATTACATGTAGCAATATGAACATACGTGGTTCGTTGATGGAGGGTATCATTGGTGAAAACGTCACCTTAAAGAACGCATGGGTGCTGTCTATTATACACGTCACCTTGGCGAAAACAGTGCTCGAGAACATTAATGAAGCTTTGTGACTAAGTGTACTGCTTGAGGTATTACAATGTGAAGTGAAATGACCTAGAGATTATCTGACTGACATGTAAATCAACTAAGTCGATTGATCAACGAGTTGATCTAGTGATTGTGAATTGATTGATTGTTTAAATGCAATATATGAGGCATATGTGCATAACCTTAAATTGCAGGTTGGAATTGATGCCAACGTAAGCCTTCTGATTCGTGTCGTGCTAGGCAACCTGGTGGTGTATTGGTTTCGTAACCGAGTCTTAGGAGGGTAGAATTCGCTGAAACATAGTCTCATCGGTAATTGTAAAACCAATTTCAGACCCTTAGGTGGAAGATCTCGAAGAGGAGGATCCCAGGAAAAGCCTAGCGAGGAGTCAAAGGAGGGTGAAGAGGATGATCTTGAGTACGACCTGCAGAAGGATTAAGACCTCCCCCATTTTGAAAACCTTGTGAATATTTGGAGATTTATTAAATCAGATCTTGGTGAATAGTACTGTGAAGTATAATGAAAGCTTGTTATGATATGTATAAAAGTGTGATTATGAGTTTTCAATATGAAAAATGTGGCCTTGCTTTTTTATTTCATTGTTTTATTGTCTGGGGATTTATAACTGCTTCCGCTTGTACTCAACTAAAGAAAGGGTCGGCGATACATAATCCTGAGATATCGCATTCTAAAATCGACCAAGTAGAAGGATGGACGCGCTTCCGAGGATCGGAGCATGACAATATAAGACTTTATTATCTTAAAATATCTATTTCGTTACTATAAATAAAATATTCATATACATAATTAAAAAAAAAATTGGGTTAAAAAACTTGACAATACATATCATTTGATGTTTACCTTCAAACGAATGCGATTCAAGTACGCACATCATGATGAGATGGTTTCTACAAAATGATAATTATAAGACCGCAATTAAGTGAGAATATTATTTTATAATAATTTCAGATGAGGTAAAAAAATCATCCAATTACTTTTTCGAAAATTGGAAATCAGTAACTAAAATCTCATTGTAGATGCATGCGCAATTACCATTAGGATTCTGTCGATCAAATAAAATTGTAAATATCTTAAGCAACCAATAGAAAATAACACCAGAAAAATTCACAGATGGGAACTTGTGTAACTTATATCAAAATTTGAAAAATCACATCTGTATGCTTGAACCTCATTAAAATAATTATCTACTTACTTGAAATCAGAACATAAAGTTAGATTTTTAATAATCATGAATCACAACCTAATTTTCAAAATCATGCTAAATCATATTCATATTCCGCTATGTTGATCATCCATGTGCATCTCTTTAACTTTCATAGAACTTATTCATCATGAGAAGAAAAATACTCCTATGTTAGTTATTTGTCATGTATTATTCCATGAAAATTTTATATATGGTAAACGTTATTATAATAAAATTGAGAGAAAATAATGATATCTTTGAAAAAAATACTTAGAATGAGGAGTTACGATGGATGCAAGAAATTTTCATAATTATCAATTTACAACATCAGAACTCTTTAATTAGGTTTAATAAACAAAAATCATGATATTGGATGTGCTTTGAATGAGGCAAGCTAGTATTCTACTTGGAAATAAAAATTGTGGAGAATGCAAACAAAGTGGTCCTTGCAAGAATGATCATCCTCTTGAGTGTGCGTATTAAATTTTAAATCCCTTGGACAAGCCATCACGCCTACTATGATAATCATTCTGATCAAAAATTGATTTTTATAAGAGAAATGGATTTTTTTTTTATTTCTATTTTTGAATGAACTTCTCAAGCAAAAATATATGTTTGATAATAATGCAAAATTTTTGTTCCCGAAATAAAATTTCTTTCTTCCAGACAGTAATGGGCAGCAACAACCAGCAAATGGCAGCAGTAGGCGATAGCGAATGGTGGCGGATGGCAAGCGGTAGCGGTGGGTGGCTAGTAGAGAGAACAAGCGATGATAATAGTTTTTATTTTTCATTTCTATTCTAGAAATGGATAAGTAAAAAAATTTTACTTCTCATTTTTATTCCGAACCTATTTTTGGATCAAAAAAATTGTTAAAAAAAATGAAATTGCGTTATCAAATGGATTTTTGTTCAAGAAATAAGTCTAGAATGGAAATAGAATTGTTATCATGCGCATCTTTAGCAATCATCCAATTCCACTTTAGACAATCAAACACAAGGAAAATGGCACATATTGATGGTTTTCAAATAATGAGCTTATTACATGACATGGGATTGATACTTTGTCTCTACAATTTATGGTCCTTAAAATTACGAAGCTAATACCATGAACCCTATCCGGTATTAATATTGCCGATAGTCCATAGGAAATACTTCCCGCCATTACATACTGATTCAGCAGAAAAAGCATGCAGTTTCATCCAATCAGAAGAATGTACGTGCTTTCACGAACTAGAAATGGGCTCCAAAAGGGTCTTGATATCAGCTTCATTACCCTTGATTTCACATAGGTAGTCCTATGTTTATCTTGTTACGGATAATAATAAAAACCCCAAAATAGTTGGTTAAGTAATTATTTCGAACACGGAAAAACCAGCGTTAAGATCAGTGCCTCTAGCGCACGATAATATTGGGGGCCTGCCTGCTCTCTCGTAGGTGGTTTTTACTCGTGAAGAGGAAGGGCTATTTTTGTAGATTCATTAGAATTAGTCACATCAAAGGTCCGGAACTTTCGCCTTTATTGCCCGAAATAAAATAATGGAGTATGAAATTTTAATTAGTTCAATAAAATGGCTGATTGGATCACGGGGTCTTGGAATCTCATGAAAAATCAGACACTTTAATTGATCGGATCGTTGACTTACTGACGAAGTTAATTAAACTTGGATTTTAAGCCTCCAAGTTTGTCGTTCTATGGGCAATAGACTATTGGTTGGAAGCTAAGGCTGCGCATGGCAACATTTCTTGGCCGGGGAACAATTTTTTTTCAGAAATAGTTCTTTTCTATTTCTTGGCTGGGGAACAATTTCTGAGCAAAAAAACCCGTTTGATAACTGCACAAAATTTTTATTTCTGGAACAAAAAAAAACGAAACACGTTTGGTAAGCGCACAAAATTTCTATTTCTAGAATAGAAGAAGAACAGAAACACATTTGGTAACTGCACAAAATTTCTATTCCAATTTTTTAAAAAATTAAAAAATTAAAAAAAAAAAAAAGGAATAAATTTAATATTACATAAAATTAACAAGATCAAAATATTATTAGATTAATAATACATTTGCTTAGGTGTAAGCATTCTAGTCGAATATGCTTATAACATAGATGGTATTGTAATGGAACGTGAGCTATTATTTTATATCTATATGTGAGGTTCTTCACTTATATTTTATAGCATATTGAATTTATGTAGCGCTTTGTTAGAATCAATATTCACAAACTGATGTTTTAAACTATAATTCTCAATAATACATTTTCTTTTTGCGAATTTTAATGTTTTTTTTTTTTTTTTGTAAGGGCGAATTTTAATGTTTGGTATAGCAAATATTGCGAAAAAAAGCACACGTGATATTGTCAGCCAAATTAATTTATGCTCATTTCCTTGGGACTAAGTTTTTACTCTTTAAAAAAAAATTGTAATTCTAATGCATGCATGGCTTGGGGATTTCTCTTCTAATCTTGACATGGATGTCAGAATAGGGTTGGAAATTTCAACTGTTGGAATGGTGCATGCATGACGTGGTTTTGTTGTCATTATGCATTTAGTTCATAGTATGCCCCTTAAAAAAAAGTAAGAAACCAAAAAGAAAAGTTTTGAGTGAAAACGACTATATATGGCAGTTCATATTCCCCCTCAACGGTAAAGAAAAGTTTAGATGGAAACTTGACTCCACATGAGTACAACACTACTGGGTGTTAACGAACATAGTAACTCTTTACGCCTACCGTAAGTTAGGGGTAAATGAAAGTTCCACTACTATGTTGGCACAGCTGTGCTCAAGCCATTCAAGCACCTCAACACAATATACCTAGTTGAAAGGTTGAGTTCGCAAGCTTCTAACACGTTGGTACCAAATAAAATTACCTTCTAATTACTCTTTCCTTCGCTTGTAATTGTTCTTGTCAAAGGATTTGCAATTTGGAACCTGGAATCCAGGCTAAACCAACTATCTTTCCATGTAAACAGAGTGATCCAGGGGGCATCAATGCAAAAGTGGTATAAACACTGTCAATGACTCGAATCTTCTTCCTCATTGAAAACTATACGTAAATTTGACAAAACGAGATTTCATACTCCACTAGAGGGAGTGACATATGTACAACTAAATGTTGCTTCGCTATGCAGTTCCGCCGTAAAAATGGTTTACAAGAGATTCGGTTGGAGCAAAAGACCCACTTCAATGTCGGATTGGCCTCGAGAAGAGACCTCTGGATATCAGAAAGCATCGGAGTCGTCCCCCAAAGTGGAGAGCGAGAATGGTGCGATAGCCACATTGAACGTCGGTGAATTTACCTTGTCGACATGCTTCATCTCAAAGTCGCCTTCCTGCAGTGCAGAAAGGGAAAAAGTGAATGAGGTTCTTGACGTTTGTGCCTAGGACAGACAGATGTATACCACATTATATAAACATTCGCAAACCACAACAGATTCGAGATAACAGTGACCCCGACCACGTAACACGAGAACTCTTTTTGATAAATCTGTGGACTCTTGTATAAAAGTCTTAGTGGACCATTTTCAACATCCAACTTCACTGGTAATTTTTACATGGTGCAACTGCAAATGAGAAAGATGATAATACCCATGCACACACGCATCATCTATATGCTTTAATTCCAATCAGAGCACAAGGTCAATTGTTCTAAGTGAGAGAGTCTTACCATTCTTCCACTGGGCGTGCAAAGCGGGCATGCAGACGAGTACTCAAAACTAGTCCAGGGAAGCATAACAGGTTGTTCGCCTATAACTCCAATCCCCCTGGAATAAAAGGACACACTAAGTCCAACACATACCTTCTTGATCAAGAAAAATTATGCAAATCATTTGATACAGCATGGTACAAAAGTACTTGTTGCCAGAAATTAAAATGACAACTCACAGTCTCACATTTCCTGCCTCAATAACATAAAGGACAAAATACTAAAAGCACATATACGTTAAGGGGAGAGGGAATCACCATAAGTTGTCAACTTTGCCATTGGCATCGGTCATGATCCAGTGTCTTCTAAGAAGTTGAACTGGTCGATCTGAATTGTTGGTAATTCTGATCCTATAAGCCAAAAAGTACTGCCTCTTGGAAGGCTGACTCTACCCCTCGATGTACACACTCCTGACTTGAAACCTGATACCTTGAAATATTAAGGACTTGACTTTAGATCAATAAACTATTGAGCATGGAAAAAGGGGCGGGACAATGCTGGCGATGATGAACAACAAGCTGCAAAAACCCTTCCTAATGAGTATTACTGCCACTTCGATGGTCACCATGCTAAGGATCTTGAACAGAATATTTCAGTAATTTCTACTAATTGGTTGTTAAAAGGGCTGTATATGATACTGACTGGTAACACCTGCAAGCATTTCTAAGTGCTCATCATGCAACTGTAGGTAATTATCACTTTCCATAAGATCTCCCAGAAAATTTAAATTGCGAGAGACAAACTGTTCATGGCATCATACCAAATACATGACTGAGCACACTGATGGAGTTTTAGATTAAACTATGCACACAAAAATAGATTCATTAGCTGGACTATACCAAGGTTGTTGCATCGCTTGAACATTTCAAGAGTGAATGGGGTGCAATTTCTTTCAGCTCATCGCGATATTTAGCCGCATCCTGAAAAAGACATATCAGAAGGTTAAGAGAGATAGTTGGCACAGGTCCAAACATCAATTGCTAAAAGTCAGCAACCAGTGAAAATAACGTGAGGAACACAATCATCATCAACGAAGTTAGCTTTATCTTCTCACTGAGATGGAAAATAAGTATGGGACAGTCATCTGACAAAGTTAACAAATTAATACTCCAACTCTATACATATTGCAACCAAAAAAAAAATAAAATTCGCATACTACATTTACGTATGTATTGAGTTCTACATCTGAAGAAAAGCAGCTGAAGTGTAGGTATTTAAACTGGGGTTGTCACTAACGAATGGCTATGTCAAGGAGGATTATGTTGGAACTTGCATGAAGCAGTAACTATGGTCATATCAAAAGATTTATTAAATCTCATATCACATGTTTGACCCTATAAGCATTTTCACATCTTGCAGATCTTGTTTGCTTCATATACATAACAAGGATGAATGTGTAAACTACTATAAAATATGAATGTATCCAACTCCATCAAAAATAAAAGAATGGGAAAAAGGGAGAGAAGATTCAAGTATAAAGGGCACAGCATTCGAACTCTGCACCTCAAAATACATTATACATGGGCAACTAAATGAGGTAAACATGAAGATTTGGGCACTTAATACCCAAGCATAGCACAAGAGTAGTTAGGCTAACCATGATGGAAACAAACATACTGAACCTCCTGAGATAAAGATATGGCTATCTCAACAGGCGACATTTACCACTAGCAGCTGACCCAAAAGGGGTCAAGGCACTAGAAAGATATCAGTTTGTCATCGCATTTGGACAAAAGGAATTGAAAATTCACATAATGCATACTGAAGCCTGATTTATTGACACAGGATGCAACAGCAAAAATGAAGATAAAGACTCAGCTTGGGAAACAGAATTCAAGTACCTCGAACCTCTCATCAGTGACTGCGTCCTTAATTAACCTTCGCAGGTGCAGAACCGGCTCCTCTTCCTCAAACAACTTCAAGGAATCGCGAAGTCGGGCAGCTTCCTTATAATCCTAAAAACACATAAACAGAGCTAGTCTTTCTGCCAAATACTTATCATCGTATCGAAATATAACTGAAAATCCTCCTTTAAGATATGAAGCACATGACCATCCGCAAAGAGACCAACGTCATTAAAATCTCCAGTAGCTTCGAATCCAGATTAACCATCACAAGACACGAATGCATATCCATTCTTGTAAACGCAAATTCACCGCCGCAAGAAATCTTGTCTCCGCTATGGTAGATTATCTAGTTTGCAGCAAGCTAATGAATATTCTCGGGTGGAAAATTATTATAGACTAAAGAACACGGATAGAAAATTCCATGTTTATTGTGATTGCAATACCTCCAAGCATACAATGCACAGAAATTTGGGAATTATTTCTTAGCAATTGACACTTTGTTCATAAGGACTCATGCTTACTGATCAAAACAGTAAACAAGAAAACAGAAAACCAGAAGCAATATTTTCGAATGAGGAAGATAAGCACAGAGAAAAACAGAACACGAACTTGCATACATCGGTTCTAAAAGAAACTGTCAAGTACAGGACAGCTTAAACAAGAACAATAACTGCTTACAAACCACACACACGTGCAGCATATAACTGCACCTAAACGTGCTAACTCCCTTCCTAAATAACAAAAATACCAGCTGCATAATATAACCAACCTAGCAAGAAAAATAAACCATAAGAAGAAAACAGAACAGAGGAACATCAGTCGAAAAACCAGCAGCACTAAGACATTATAATCCAACAGCGAGCACCAACTCATACAACCGTCACTGCTGATGCATACCTCATTTAGAAACATTTCATCCTAAATAATTCCTTCCCTCCCCCCACCCCCCGCCCCACCCTGAAAAAAAGAAAAGAAAAGAAACCACCCAACCCAAATCTAAGCGGCACTTCATGTCTGACCACAGTTTACCCAGCTAAGATTCTGAGGAATATCCCATTGAACAGCGCATCGCATAAGGAGAAGCTCCTTTATAGACGCACCGGGCACATGCAACATCCAACCACATACAATCTGAACCATTCAAAGTCCATCCATTTTAGACGGACATCAAGAAGAACAGTCCCACTGCTTTCCTTCCTTGATAATGCAAAATGGATCCCACCACGGCACACACTCTCTCCTTCACCACATCACGACAGAAGCTAAGACCCAGCAACAAAAACGAAGAGCCAATTCGAAAAAGTCCCATAAAGTCTTCACTCTCTAGACCCAAAAAGAAGGGTTCAAAACCGAGGCAATAATAAATGAAAAAATGACTAAGTAAATGGAAAGAAACCCACAAGGAAAGAAGAATTGCAGGGAACCCCAGATTGCAGATTTGTTGTTAAGAAGAACGGGAAGCGAGAGCACCAGCGGTCCGTACGTCGATGGCGAAAGTGAGGGCACCTCCAAAAACGACACGAGACGAACTACAACAGCAAGAAATTGAACGAATGCAAATGATCTACGACTAACCCTCTCGCTCAATCGAGAGACAAATCAAAACCCTAATGAAAAAGGCAAAGGGGAGCAATGGAAAACAAAGCGAGAATCGCTAAAGAGAGAGTGAGAATTGACAAGGAGAGAGACGCCTACCGTTTCTCAAGACTAGTTGCGGCAACAAAGGAGGAGGAAAGGTGTCGCGGCTCTGTCTTCTCCGGCGAAACAAACTTCACGAGAGAGAAGGGAGAGAGACAATCTCTACGAGAAGGAACACAATGCTTCCTCCCTAAACCCCACATAAAGAGAAGAAGAAGAAGAAGAAACGAAACTTCAGCGGGGCACGAAAGCGAGAGAGAAAAGCGCGGCGAGGGAGAGATAACAGCAAAACGGGAATGGAAGGGAGAACTTACCTTCTTGTGGCCGGCGACGACAGGACCGGCGGCGACGAGATCGGCGGCGACGAGATCGGCGGTGACGAGATCGGCGAGGGGCGACGGGAGAGTTTCTTCGGACGATGGGGTGAAAGCTTTGTGAGAATGAAAGGGGGTAAAATTTTAGGGTTAGCCGGTTCTATTTCCCCCTTTTGTTCTCGGGAGATCTTGGCCAGAAACTTTTTTTGCTTCTCATTTCTCTTCCAAAACTATTTCTTGGCCGAATTTTTAGTCCCGGGAACAAAAAAAATTTACCCGTTATCATGCTTGTTTCTACTCTTTTTTTATTCCCGGGAACAAAAGAATAGAAATTCTTGTTCCCGGGAACGTTATCATGCACTGCCTAAGAAGCATCGATACCCTCTAGAAACTTTCATGTCATGTCCGACACTTCGACACGTGTTCGACATGCGGTCAACGAGTGTCGGAAAATCCGACACATGGTCAACTCTTATCGACATGCGAGTCCGAAATTTTGATCTGCGATTCTGAAACGTAAGGGGTCAATTTTAAAAATTTTCAATATTTGAAGGGTCAAAATATAAATATATGAAAAAATAATGAAAATAACAAAAATAAAGGGGAAAGAAGAAAATTCTCACTTTCAAGTCTTTCACTTATAAATTTTAACATTCCCGTGAGTGATGATGGAACGCCTCTCTTCTTGCCGGCATCGCTCCGTTGCCCTTGTAGACTTAAAGTTGTGATTTTTTTTTTGCTTCTTTTTTTCCTCTCGCCGCTTGCGAGTTATCCCTTTTGGTCACATTTTTCATAGCAAATTTAGTTATTTCATTTTCTTTTGGTTGTATTTGGAGAGTTCTTGTTCTGGATTTCCATTTTTCTCAAACCTTATTTTGCAGAGGAGTTCCAAACCAGTCTATATCATGAACTCCGAACTCTATCTTGGATTATAAAAAATCTCACTAGTTTCCGACAAGTGTAAGAAAATAGGATATGTTCCTTCAAATTTACCCTTTTGTGTTTGCAATTTTTGAATTTCTCATTCAATCTCTGTTAAATTAAATTAATAAATGATATTAACATTTGTTGGATTAATTTTTTAGTATAAATTAATTATATGCTCTTTTATTATTATTATTTATTTATTTTTGCATTTATATATAAAAATATATATTTAATATATAACGTGTTAAAATGTGTCGGAATTTTTTATTTTTTAATAAATGACGTATTAGCGTGTCGTGTCACATCGTGTCGTGTCGCGTGTCGCGTGTCCGTATCGATGCTACATAGATTGGAAGTCCACGTCACCACACGAAAATCAAGTGTTATTATTTTAGTGAATGCTATTAATGCCCACTTGCAATGGAGAAAATAAAGTGTCACGCAATTTTTACTCTGAACCATTTAGAGCATGACACCTGTCTGTGTCAGTCCACATCGTCCCACTCTCTTTTCCCCCTGGCCCACCACTCTGCAAACACTCTGACGTGACACTCTCTCTCCTCTGCTCTTCTTTGCAGACGTCTCTCTTCTCTCTCTCCCCTCTGTCTCTCTCCCCATTCTCCATTCTGTTGCGGGGAGAACAAAATTGTGGAGAGTTCAGAGGAAATCATAAAAGTCGAGCCTTTCCACCTCCGCTAGTTGCTTCCATTGCCCCCCACCCTAACGCCGACGCCGCCGACACTAACATTCCTCTACCTCCCTCTCACAATGTCCACTCCGCTCTCTCTCTCTCTCTCTCTCTCTCTCTCTCTCTCTCTCTCCCCCGTGAAGTCGTGCCTCTCTTCCAGCAAAACGCGACGTTGATGACCCTCCACTTCCGCCTCCGCTGGTTGCCTCCGTCACCCTCGACTTTGACGCTAAGTCAGCCTTCGCCTCCTCTCCTGAACCCAACTCTGACTCCGACACCTCTCCGCCTCTCTCTTGCGACCTCTAGTCCGCTCTCTCTCTCTCTCTCTCTCTCTCTCTCTCTCTCTCTCTCTCTCTCCACCGGTTGCCTCTGTCGCCCTCGACTCAGACACCAACGCCTTCGCCTCCGCCTCCGCCTCCGCTTATGCACTCGATGCCGACGCCAACGCCCCTTTGCCTCCCTCTCTCGACCTCCGCTCCACTCTCTCCCTCTTTCCTTTGTGGGGCGCCCTTACTGGCCAACCTTGACGCCAACAAACCCCTACTCGCGTTTTGGCCTCCTTTTCCGCAAGCGAATGTTGCTCTGCTCACTCTTTCTCTCTTTCCTCTACGAAGCGCCCCCTACTCCTGAACGTGGACGCCGCCGACGCCGTCACCTCCCGCCATCGCCTTCCCAAGCCCCACCAATAGAGAGGAGAGAGATGGTCTGCAATTTTGTTCTCCCCGCAACAGAACGGAGAACGGGGAGAGAGACAGAGAGGAGAGAGAGGAGAGAGACGGTCTGCAGAGGAGAGCGTCAGGCATTTGCAGAGCGGTGGGCCAAGGGGAAGAGAGAGTGGGACAACATGGATTGACATGAACGGGTGTCATGCTCTGAATGGTTTAGAGCAAAAATTACATGGCACTCTTAGGGTACCTAATATTTTCTCCGCTTGCAATGTATCTACCGAGTAGTTGGAAGTCCACGTGACCACACGAGAATCAGGTGTTATTATTTTAGTGAATGCTATTAATGCCCACCACCCGAGAATCAGGTGTTATTATTTTAGTGAGTGCTATTAATGCCCACTTGCAACGTATCTAATGATTAATTATTTTCTCAAAAATTAATTCAAGAATTGTTTGCCCGGGTTTACAAGAAATCAATACTTGGTTCACACTCCTTCGCTGGTTTAATATAAAGACAATGTTATATTCTACAATATAAGAAAATTATATGATACGCATATTTCTTGGGCATTTAAAAGTGAAGTATTTTTGTTCTGCGTCTCCGAGCTATGTATGCTCTAATCTCAAATCTAGTTACGATTTTATTAGACATCTTACATTTATAATTCCTCTTTTTTCCATCTCAGTTCTTTGTATGGAGAGACCTCTTGGCTTCTTGCGTGTCTATCGGGCAGCGATAATGAGATTGACAATCTTGACTTCTAGTTTTCAGTAGATTGAATAATTATGACTCATACTGGACTCGTCATAAATAGAAGATTTGTGACCCTTCTAGTAATGTGGACTAGAATCACAAAAGATATTTTAGGTGACCGTAACATTAAGTGATAAATAACCAACCGATCACGTAACTCGCATGATGTGTGTCTCATTCTACTTGGCGTAGTTTGTGAGATGCATCTCACTTTGATTAGCCTATTGTATGACAATGTGTCGCCATCACACGAGTAATCATTACAAAAGATATGTTCTAGAGAGTTGTTAGATCCTTTGGTCACTCCACGTCTTGCCGACTCTCTTTCTCATTTTTTAAGGTAACGAATTGCACGACAATAAATTATTACATAATGTGACCTTATGTAGACCGACAGCATCAAAGTAATCGTGTGGGTCATATTATGAGGCTCATATAATTAATGACTATGATGATATTAGTGTATAAATTTTCCATTGACGGCATTGAAACTTGGAAGGCTCAATCTCGTGTGCGCAAGCTTCGGAAAATTACATATGATCTGAAGCATTAAAAAATTAAAAGCATATTTTCTTTTATATGGGATCTTTGGCTCTAACTTTGCCTCCATTTGTGGAAGGAAATTCTCCTATTATTAGCATCCCGAAGTTATTAGTTGCTCATGTGTAGACTACAAAAATTTGTAGGCTTAGTCTACGTATAAATCGGATAGTACGAGATCACATGATCAATAACTTCGATTTTATCGGTATACGCTGCCAAGTTAAAATAGAAACTACACAGATCTACAGAAGAAGGGCCTTTTGACAATCATCAACTAGAATCTAACCTAAGAGAATATGAGGGACGTAGATGGTGGTCAAACTGAGTTTAGTCAATGACATTATTCTTTCTATTGGTTATCTTTTTCATGATATGTTTCAATTACTAACGTCTATCACAAGTTGTACCTTAAGCCAATGACATTTATCTCTACAATCATAGTCTAAATTAAAAGGGTGAAGACTATTTCTCAGTAACATGGACTACATATCCCTGTACAAATTATCCAAAAGAAGTATTTGTTGAAGGCACAAAACCCATCTTTCTAAGTTGCCCGACCGGTAAAAAGGACTTCAAAAAAAAAAAAAAAAAAAAAAAAATCAACTTGGGTATCTATCATAACAAAAGATCAATATAAACCTTCCATAAAGTAAAACAAACATCCTTTATCCAGATCGGTGTCTCCAGCAAAGGATATGATCCCCACAAAGCATACAAAGCAGGACTGAAAACATATCATGAAGTAGAAATAACCTCCACAAGGGTCTTGAAATCAGTTTCAACACTCCCTCCAGGCCCGGCAGCCTCCACCAATCTCTCTCTAAGCTCGCAAACCTTGTTCCTCATCTCCTTCCCGTCCTCACTCCTCAACACCACCTCCAGTGCCGTCACCATCCCACTCTTTGTAATGATTCCCCCCTCCACTCCCACTCCAATCCCCCACCATTCCTTCACCAACCTTCCATTCATCATGTTGTCCGTCCAGAACGGCTTGCATATCATCGGCACGCCTCCCGCTATGCTCTCAAACACCGAGTTGTACCCACAGTGTGTCACGTACGCCCCGCACGCTGGGTGGCTCAACACCTGGCTCTGCGGGGCCCACGACACTATCTTCCCCCGCGGCCCCGTCCTCTCCAAGAACCCTTCAGGCAAGTGGACCATCATGTGCTCCTTGATAGACCATAGGAATGGGGTCCCGGTGGATTCCAGGGCCTCGGCGAGAGCGGATAGCTCGGTAGGCGACAGTATAGCCACCGTCCCAAAGCATATGTATGCCACGGAACGAGGGTCTTTGGTGTCTAGCCACGTTAAGCAACCGGTAGGGTCTAAGTCTCTGCTTGTTAGCACTGGTGGCAGTGAGAAAGACGCCGTGCGGCACCCTACATGGAGGAGAATCTTGAACTTGGACTTGAGGTCCGTTATTTGAGGCGCCGGGTTCGCTTCCATGTAGGAGTTCATGATGACGGCCGCAGCGCGTGGCAGTACACGCTGCAACTGGTGGACTAAGCTTGACACCATTGACGTCTTCGGGTCTTCTAGCATTTCGTCCGGGATATCTGACGTGCGAAACAATGACAACGCCGGAATCATTTCCAGGGCCTTGTCGTCAGCCTCTACTTCCGCCGTGCCAGTGCAGGAGTTTCTATGGCGGAGCTGACGAAGGACCTCGATGTGGAAGTGAACGGACAGAAAGCACGGAGAAGCAACCCAGAAGGTCACCCATGGAATGTGCATTTGCTCCGCTATTTCGCATGCGGGATACAATAAAGCATCGCTAAATAGACAACTCACCTTCTTCCTTGCATCCCGCTCCGCAGCATTGATGGCAGCTCGAAAACTCTTCGGAACTTGTTTGAGGAACACATCCGTTTGCCCTATCAGTTCCTCCATTGTCGCTCCGTGATGACTGGCCGGCAATCCATCATCGATGTCATAGATCACGATGTTGGGCGGCAACTCGGCTCTCGACAAATGGGTGAAGAGATCGTCGTTGGACTTGGCCGTGCTTAAGAAAGAGAAGTGGACGTTCGTGGCAGTTTCCGCCAATTCACGGAGGAGGTTGGCGAGAGGCAGGGGGTGGCAAGCGAATGGAAACGCAAGGACGGCGACGTGCTTTCCCGAGGACATTTTGAACACGATTGAATCAAAACCTTCAAGATCACGAATATATATATATGGAAAAGAATCATCAAAAACAGGTTGAGCTCAATTTGGACTATCCATTTTATCAAAATACTTCCACAAAAACCACTGAATATAAGTGTATTTAGCCACTGATATATAAATACATGAACAAATTCACTTACTATCAAAAAATTTAGTGGACAAGGTCACTTCCACGAACTTCTTTTTTCCGTCTCTCTATCCCAGTTTCTCCTCTGCCCCCTTTCTGTCAATGTTTTCTTTCTTCTTCGGTCTCGCTTCTCTATTCTTTTATATTTGGCCGTGACCGTCTCTTCTTTTTCTGGGACTCTTTTTTTATTTCAACCCCGATGCTTCCAGCAAAAGACCAGAGACACCAACCCCTTACTGTAAAATTACAAATCCAACCACGTCAACAAAACCATATTTGACGCCGGTAAATTTATTAAAATGTCGTTAACATCTAAGGACACTTGTGAAATATGACAGATACGGCTATCTTACTATATAAAATGACATTGGCAAGTGGATGGTCATGCGTAGATATTTTAAAGATGATGAAACATGCGTTCTAAATACACGTTAATCATGCGAAAGATGTCATAATCGGGCATCAAACACTTGTCCCAACTAAACGGTTTTTAAAATGAGTGTTCAGACGCGCCTTTCAAGTGCATGCTGACTATGGTGAAGGTTTTAAAATAGGCGAGCAAACATGCGGCTCAAGTGCAGGTTGAACGAAAAATGTTTTTGCGTCGATGATCAATCATGTCCCAAATAAGCATCTGATCAATGATTTTTTAGACGTGCTCCAAAGTGCACACTGGTCACAGCTCATGAAATTAACGCTTATTGATCGAAGATCTTTCTTAAATAAGTGATTAGATGTACGTCACACCGATTCCAACGAAGGTATTACAGAAGCGATCAAATGCGCGGTCCCTCGGGTTCTTTGGAACAGTCGACCACGTTCATCTCCTCTTGGAAAATCGGTTCATATTTCGAAAAGTTGCAATTCAAATGAATTTCCCTAATTAGAATGGAATTTTCTCCAAGGATAAAAATGTTTGGCTGGGTAAAGCTCAGGAACCCAAGGGTGATCCTTGGGTGGAGGATTGAGGCTCAAATCGCACATATACAAATTGGGGCTTACATTATTCCGTGACATTAGTTCCTTTTGTAAAAATTATCTAAAAAGTCAGAAACCTATTGTAAGACTGACAATTCAATATTCAATTATTTAATTATGTCAATATAGTCTTAAACTTTTTGATAATTTGCCAATTCAGTCTTCAACTGGTCAATGATGACAATTTAGTCCTGTACATTTCAGTGATTTGCCAATTTAGTCATAAACCATTTGATGATTTGCCATGTAGTCTTTTTGGCCAACTATTCAAAAAATAAGTTTAATGCTAAATTAGCAAATTTAAAAAAAAAAAAAAAAAATAGGAATAAATTGACATAATTAAAAAGGTTTAAGAGTAAATTGACAAATCGTCTAAAGATTTATGACTAATCAACATAATTGAAAGAATTAGAACAAAATTGGTTGCCATACAATAAATTGAGGATTTTTGGGACAATTATCCGTTCCTTTGCAATGATATTTATTAACCTTGTCTATCCCATGTTGTTAGTTTTGAACCCGAAATTTTAACTCATTCGTTCTGCTGACTTCTGCTTTTTCGAGTTGTGGCTCTTTCTTTTTCCCTTCGGTGCACATGGCTGATATGTCTCAACTAAAACATAGACTTTGCCTAGCCACCGAAAAATGAACCTTCTAGTCCTCGTCCTTGATTTTCCCATTTTGCCTTGCCCCCGGCTAAAAAGCACTGACACTCTTTGAGAGCTTTTGTATCAGGTCTGACACTTCAATGCGTGTTTGACACATGATCAACTCTCCTTGACATGTGAGTCCGAATTTCCAACATGCACATGATCAATTTTAAAAATTTTAAATACTTTGAGGGGTCAAAATGTAAATATATGAATAAAAGAAAAGAAAAGAGTAGGAATCATGGCGGGACGCCGTTGCCACCATCGGAGGGGCCCGGCAAGGTCGCCATGTAAGAGTTTTTCTCTAATGTGGACTAAATTAATTGACATTGTTATTTACTGTTTAACATTTACCGTTTTGTGGGGTTTGGTCTAAGGTGAGATAGCATGTTTCTTAATTAGTCTTATATGGGGCTGGCTAGTGTGGGCCAAGTTGAGCCTGGCCCGTAATGAGAGGGACTGGCTAGAAACTCTATAAATAGTGCTCAAGTCTCTCCTCTAGCCCTGATCTCACATATCCTCACCTAAGGGACGTTATTCTAACGTCAATCGTGAGGGGCCGCCTCATTGAGCTAGTGACTCAGAGGGCAATAGAGGAGAAGGATTTGATGCGTAGATAAACCCCTTGAATGTGGGCAATCCCTTTCTGCTTTCGCTTTCAAGAATGAGATCCTAAAATAGGTGCATTAATCTTCTACTTTTGGGTGTGTGTTCTTGTTCTAGTTATGGAGATCTTGGGATTGCACAATTTGCGTCCTACATGTGGTATTAGAGCCTCCATAACCCTAGAACTCGAACCCTAAGGATTTTTCCCTAAATTGTACGGATTTGCCCTAATTAGTACGGATCTTGCCCTAATTTGTGATTTTCGAAATTTTTTATTCATTAAAAAAATAAAATTAAATCACAAATTTGGACTGGGTGAGACGAGACGGGGGTGATTTGTGTAGTTGCATGTGCGTGCCAGGGGCATGCTTGCGCATCTGTGTGTGCAGGCACGGGCTTTCTGTGAAAGCTCAAGCTTGTTAGATTCGATATGCTGCAGTGATTATTAATTTTGCTTCTTGGATCTTCAATTGATGTCAATTGATTGCATCAGAGGAACTTCATTAGGGAGTTATCAGTTTTTGATTTTGTGGATATGTTGCGGACGTTTGAAATCGAGCAAAGAAGATCCGAAGATCAAATCCTCAAGATTTGAATCTACGTTGGAAAGTCTGACCGCTAAAATAGGCTAGTCCAACTTTCACTAGGACTTTGATTTTGTTTAAAATATATAGAGATATGTTTTGGATAAAATCGTTTAAAATAGGAAACGGAATCCTATGAGAAGCTGGCTTAATGAGATAGTAATTAAACTATATCTTGAAATAATAAGAAACAGTAAAAGTCATGAAACTTTTGTTGCTCATGCAAACTCTTTACATGTTGGTAACCTTTGAATGTTGGTCGTCTAAAGAATCTGTGACCAAACTGATTGTACTAATTAACACATCTGCTGAGTGTAGGTAATGCATGTTAGTTAAGTTATTGCATATTATACCTAAACTCATTTGGTCACTGGTTAACGTCTATCAAATTAAATATTTTTATGGTTAAGGAATATGACAATATTTATGCAGAGCAATAGTATCTACTGTTATAGTTTAGATATTTGGTTTTGTAATTTGACTCAATTCATAGGCCACTGGTTGAAGTAATGATTTTTGTTACTTAAAATTAACTAATAAATTAGTTATTGGCCTTATGAAACTCATGAGCAATAATGGATCAGCTGTCAGGCTTCTCGATCTGGTGTACCATGTATTGCTATTGATGTTGATTGGTGATAGATTCTCTAGATCAACATTAAAAGAATCATTGGAATCTGTAATTTTGGTGCACAAGAGAAGTTTCCTGTGTTGTTTTGATTGGTGATCTCATTGGAATCTATCTTTCAGATTCTCTATATATATTTATATATATGAATGATTAATTTTATAAGGCAATGTAGTTAGCATGATATGTGATTTCAGTGATATATGCCCCTATCACTAAAGTTAAAATCACATGTATGTGGTATATGTGATATGTAAATATATCCCTGGTATGAGAGAGTTTCAAGGATTCAATTGAGTAGTGACCGCCAAAGTGGCATGCTTGATTGGGTTTAAGAAATTTCGGTCTTGTACGCTGGTTGGGATGTCTCCTGGTCTAATGTATGGTCATACTCCCAAAGGAGGTGATTGTGTATTAGTTCATGGAGGGATATATGATGGTGCGGTGGAGGAGTGACTGGTTCTAGTGGTTCATCTGCCCAAAGGTGATGAATTTGCGAAGATTGGAATATATTCTCATGACCGCTATCATGTGGGGAGTGTATAACTGCATGTCATGTATTCTACCCAAAGGTGATTATATGATTATGCGTGTAACTCTCTGGATGTGTACTTGTACCTCAAGTTACAGGGTGCTCACATGATGCTAATTATATACATTGCTTGTTTTTCAGTCACCTTTCTGTAATTAATAACTCCACCATTATAGAGGTTTTTTACTGCTTCAAATTTTAAGTTGTGAACATATAATTTATTGCTTGAGAAAAGAGCAATAGAATGTGCTTACTGTCCATTAAGCGTTCCATTCTAGAACACTTGAAAAGTGGCTTGCCTACTAACTGCACTGCTAAGAGATGATGAAAGCCTTAGTGGCTTGTAATTATGTCTTGTCTAATACCGAAATTAGGACACATCTGCAATAATTGTGTTTAAGTCCTAATGACATATACATCTAGTATATGGTTAAAAGGTTGTTAGGCTTAATAGTGGCCGTGAGTATTTTGGCAAGTATGACAATGCGAAATAGCTTAAAGGGTCATTTGTCGAATACTTAGTAGATTCTGGGGTGGTAACTTAATTACTATACCTGTAAATCCTGACAAAAGATTTGGCCAAAAAGCATAATTACACCATAATTGATGAGGATAGCTGCTCTCAGACTATTAAGGATAATAGTATAATGGAAAATCACTATGTCTTTATCTTTGTCTAAACAAACAATTGTGGAATCTCCTGTACCATAGACTAAACTTGATGAGGTTCAAAAAACTATTCTTGATATGGTTTATGATGAAATTTTCCTCTCAAGTATAAAATGAAGTGGTTGTAGATTTACTCGGGAGATTTATTAGGGAAAGACGTTCAGTTATTCCATTAGACTATATAGTCTATTTGTGAGAGCATGACCACAATATCTACTACATGATTGATTTAACGACAT
Organism: Eucalyptus erythrocorys; assembly: GCA_014182555.1. Classification (NCBI taxonomy): domain Eukaryota; kingdom Viridiplantae; phylum Streptophyta; class Magnoliopsida; order Myrtales; family Myrtaceae; genus Eucalyptus; species Eucalyptus erythrocorys. The sequence continues at coordinate 25,871,297 of CM024601.1, read as the reverse complement.
AAATAAATGTTGTTTCTTATCCTCAATTAAGTATGTGATTAGATGCCATAAAAGGCGATATGCAATCTATGAAACATGTTTGGAAACTTACTGACTTGTCTAAAGATCACAAGTTCTTCAGTTGCAAATTGGCATACAAAACTAAAAGAATTTCAAAGAAAGATTGTGGAATTTAAAGCCAAACTGGTAGCTAAAGTTTTCACTTTGAAAGAGGGGTAGATAGTTAATAGTGAAGAAATAATTATTTCTTTAAAAGATTCTTTCAGAGTGAATGTAGTACTAATAGTTTATTTTTTTAGTTACGCCAAATAGATACAAAATCTATATAGTGCAACTGGAGGATTTTGCAACAGATTTAAGTAAACTTGTGTGTAGACTGAAAGTCTTATTAATTGTTTTATATAAGTTTCCAGACAATATTAATAAAGTTTCATAGTGTTGTTATTAGGAACAAAGTAATTCAATATACTGCAATGTCAGTGGGAGGAAATTTATTTTTTCTCATACTCTATGTACATGATACTTTGTTTACAAGTAGTGACCTTGAGGCATCTTTTGTCTTTTACACTAAGGTCCGTAAGGATTGTTCTTGTCACATATAATACATATATTAGATTTTATTAGATTTTCTCAGAGGACATTTGCTGATCATATTTTGGAAATATTCAATATACGTCATTGCAAGTCAGGAATTACTCCTATTGTTAAGGGTGATGGAGCTAATCCATTACATTGTCCTTATTCAGATATTGAGAAAATCTAGATAAACGGTGTACCTTGTGTTAGTGCACTTAAAAGTATAATATATGCTTGATTTTGCACTAGATTAAATATCGTTTTTGTGACGAGACTTTTAAGCAGATATATATTGAATCTAGGACGCGACCACTGGGTTGTTGCCAAGAAGGTTTTAAGATACTTTAAAAGGACAAGGGATTATATGTTAATTTACAGACAAGTTTAATTCTTACAGTTAGTAGGGTATTAAGATGTTAACTTTGCCGACTGTTAGGTTGATATAATATCAATAACATGATACATATTTATGTTAACAGGAAGTGCAGTGCAGTAAATAAAGTTCTATATCTACTATGTAAGTAGAGTTTGTAACTTTATTTTAGGCTGTTAATTGAGCTATTATGTTTCGGAACCTTATGAAGGAGTTGACCGTTTTGACTTTATGGATAGACTCATACGGTTAAGTTGAGACAATAAATTTGTTGTATTTTTATTAATAGCAAATGTCTCAAGGGGTCTAAATATATGACGGTCAAATATTTTTGACCATAAATAAACGGTATAGAAAGGGTGACTTATTATATAATATATTTTCACAAATGATGTGGTTGTAGATTCACTAACTAAAGACCTACACCCATGAGTATTTGAGTGACATCTCATCAATATGGGCCTAGGAGTATCTTCGGATATTGTTGTTTAGTGGGAGCTATTTTGGCTTTACTCTGATAAAGTTCACATCTGTGGTTCATTACTTTTAGTAACAGTTTGATATGTATCAACTTTTGCATTCAATAAAATAATTTTGAATGTGTTATTATCGTGTTGAATACATATTGATAAAGTCTCAAGGTATTACTTTGAGTGAAGGCTAGGGGCATCCGGTTATTAGCCTTGTGCATATATTCTTGTAAAAGGTTAACCATAAGGACAAGACATATGTGGGTTCATTAGAACCATAATTTCATTCTCTTGTGGCACAAACTTTTGTGTCGCCTAAGTAAGAGAATGATGACTAACAAATGGATCTCTCTATGAGAGATGTTAGCCATTTGCCACACTACCATATTGAATCCATATCAATAAAGTTGAAAGCACTTGTGACCATGGAACGCTCTGTGTGTATACATGCAGTTACCACCATGATTCGGTATTGGAGACTTTATGGGATAGGATTAACTATTAAGAATTATCTCTAGACCAATGTGCGCACATACAATACAATTTCAATTAATATAGTCCAAGTGGGAGAATGTAAGAGTTTTCCTCTAATATGGATTAAATTAATTAACATTGTTATTTACCGTTTAACGTTTACCGTTTTATGGGGTTTGGTCTAAGGTGAGATAGAAGGTTTCTTAATTAGTCTTATATGGGGTTGGCTAGTGTGGGCCGAGTTGAGCCTGGCCCATAATGAGAGGGAATGACTGGAAACTCTATAAATAGTGCTCAAGTCTCTCCTCTAACCTTGATCTCACATATCTTCACCTAAGGGACGTTATTCTAACGTCAATCGTGAGGGGCCGCCTCATTGAGCCAATGACTTAGAGGGCAATAGAGGAGAAGGATTTGATACGTGGATAAACCCCTTGAGTGTGGGCAATTCCTTTCTGCTTCCGCTTTTAAGAATGAGATCCTAAAACAGGTGCGTTAATCTTCTACTATTAGGTGTATGTTCTTGTTTTAGTTATGGAGATCTTGGGATTGCATAATTTGCGTCCTACACGCCAGCCCTAGGTGGTGGAGGGGGATGGCCCTCGCTGACCTAAGCGAGGCCATCACCGACGAGGCAAGGACTAGTGAGGTCGCTCATATCTGGGCGACTCCTTGGTGCAAGCGAGTCCTCGCCTAGGGCTAGGGAGGCTCGTTGGCCGTAGGCTAGGGTCAACTTTGCCCAGATCTAGGCGAGCCTCACCTGAGCCAACAAGGACTGCCCCTCTCTGCCGCCTATTTTTGTGAACAAGTGGATGGCATAAGAGTGAGAAACGAACTCGAGGATTGAAACTTTAGCCTCGACAAGAGCTTGGTGGTGCAGTTACCAATTTCGCAACCGGATGTTCACATCAATTTCCCGCAGCTTAAAAAAATCGACTAAAAGAACAAGATTGAGAAATTCAGCCAAGGCAGGTCTTGGGCAGGGAAAAGCGAGCGCTCGAATGACTTGAGAGAGGGTCGGTGGAGTCCCGGCCGGGTGTGCAATGAGACCGCCATTACTGTCCGGTGGGGGTGGGGTGGTGGGAGGCATGGCTGGCACTGTTCTGTTTTTGGGTTAAGAAGATGAAATAGGAAGAATCGATGAGAGAGAATAAACCTCGGAAAAATGTTGCGCCTTATCATTTTATTCTTCTTCTCCTTCTTGTTTTCGGGGGAATAATTCAGTTTGTATTCCTCTTTTGCTTTTAGAGTTTATTTTGTTTGTTTACTTTTTATTTTTTCTGATTTCAAATAGACTCATTTTGACTTTTGTTGCTCGGTAATATCTGAAATCTTCGTAAAATATAAGTTGAATGTATATTTTTTATATAATTTCCCATAATTTATGGAATTTAGATACGATTATAACTTTTAATGAAAAATAACTTTTGGTTTTCACTTAAGCATAAGATGAATTTGTACCTTTTATGACATGAGTCCATTTGCCTACAAAGGCTAAATTCCTTATCTGTAGTGTGATTTTCAGCATGGATAATATAGGTAGTAGTGAGGCACATTATTTTAATAGTGGAATATGGATTGCTTATTTTCTTCACCAAGTTTTATATATTATTATAATGGAATGTAATTAAGTTTGTCAAATTAATATATAAATGATATTAACAAATATTAGATTAATGTTTTTAGTGTAAATTAATTCTAGACTCTTTTTATTATTATTTATTTGTTTGTGCATTTATATATAAAAATATATATTTAATATATAATATGTTGGAACGTGTCGGAATTCTCTCTCTTTTTTTTTTTTAGAAATGACATGTCAGCGTATTGTATCGTATCGCGTCGCATCGTGTGTCGCGTGTCCAAGTCAAAACTATATAAGCCTTCAGTGAAGGGTTTCGTCACTCAATTTGGATAGGTTAAAATGAAATAACAATGCCCAATTTGGCATGGCCAAAAGTATTGTTTTGGATTTCAGAATTGAATTGTGGCCAATCGTCGGCCATGGTAGTGGTCGACAACTTGCTTTGTGAGGTCAAGAGAGCTCGCCGAAGCCTCACCTGTCCACCGTGAGCCTCGACCTTACAAATCTAGGTAAGGTTAAGCCTTGCCGATGAATAGACAAGGTCAACCTTACCTAAATATGATGACGCCAAGCTCACCCAGCTATTAGCGAGGCTTGGCCTTATAGAGCCATCGCCAGGTCGACCTTGCCTTGGTTAGGGAACACCGACTTGGCGATGGCCCAGCCAACTTGGCCTCACCTAGTGAAAGGGGCCAACGATGCTCCAGTAAGGTCGTCGATCATGGTCGAGGCTGGCGACCAACCAAAAGGAAGAAGGAAAATAAGAAGAGGAAATAGAATTGAAAAGAAGAAAAATTAGACTTTATTCTAAAAATTATTCCCAAGAACAAAAATATATTTTTTTCTATTTCTTAATTCTTTTCCAAATCTATTCCCGAGAATGAAAAAATGGATTTTTATTTCTAGGAATATTTACCAAACGGATTTCTGTTCTTTTTTTGTTCCAAAAAATAAAAGAATAGAATCAATTGTTCGCAAGAGTCTTATCAAACAATGCCTTATTTCATGAAGAATTCTTGTCATGTAGATTGATATAAGCAAGCTCAGGCTGTTGTTAGGCTAAGCCCACCTAAAACGTACACCTGACTCTATGAACTATTAGATCATCCACAGCGCTTTACATATGAGGAGACAATTTTAACAAGACTCACGTTTTACACGCAATCATCAGGTTTACTAAAATAATTTCCTCACATTCGACGCATGTAAAAATCTAAAAATCAATTGATCTTCTGAAGTTACTTTTTCAACAAAAAAGAAGAGACCTATCTCCTAGCTCAGGAGGGAAATTAGTCCCACAGAAAGGAACTGAGAAGCTATATTCGCTCAAATGGTCATCCCTGAGGAGAGATACGAAACTTATATCTTTCTAAACACTGACGAGGAAAATATAATCCGACCCTTGTTAGCAGAACTTATGTCGTTCCAAAGGAGAGTGAAGGAGTGAAGTCTGAGTGACAAGCGGACATGGTACAGTCCTTCCATGTAATAGTTAATCACGCTCATATTGATGAAGATGTCTAGTACTTGCAATCTTTGAGATTTACCATTTCTGCAGGAATCGATACTTCCTTGGAAACTATCGATAAATCTGGATCCGTTTCTGCTAGAATTAAAGTTTTCTGCCCAGAGTTGCTTATGCAGACTGCTGTCATTGGTGCCTGTTTCTCTAATCTCCTCGTCTTTCATTATTTCATACTCATTTGATGAAGATGTCTAGTTCTCATAATCCCTTAAATGGTAACATTTCTATGGGAATCATCACTTTCTTAAAAATTATCTTAAAAATTATCGATAAATTTGGTTCCACTCTCAAAGTGAGATAATTGCAAGGGGAATTAAAGATTTTGGCCCCTATTTCCTAAGATTTTCGAGAAGTATCTCAAGTTCAATCAACTGTCAAAAAAGTTAAAAACAGATGTAATTCGGTCACACCAATCTCAAGCATCTTTCACTGGATTAATCGATCGCACACTTCCACTTTCCAGGCACAAAGTTTGTGGCATAAGCCCAGGCATTGTTGTTGACGGGGTCAGCAATGTAATCAGCCAGGTTCTCCAATGGGCCTTTACCAGTCACGGTGGCCTGGACAAAGAACCGAAACATGGAGAACATGGCTAACCTCCCATTCTTGATCTCCTTTACCTTCAGCTCCGCGAAGGCCTCAGGATCGTCCACGAGGCCGAACGGGTTGGAGCTCCGGCTGGGGTAGAGTGGGTCGATCACCTCTCCAAGTGGGCCCCCAGCGACCCTGTATCCTTCCACCGCACCCATAAGGATCACCCGAATGGCCCATATTGCCAATATGCTTTGCGCGTGGATCAGGCTCAAGTTCCCCAAGTAGTCCAACCCGCCCTCACTGAATATTACTCCACCAGCCTTGAACCAAGCCGCCTCGCCGAACTTGACCCCGTTGAGGGATAAGAGCTCAGGGAAGACGCACCCGAGCGCGCCAAGCATGGCCCGCCTAGCGCGAATGACCTCAAGCTCGCGCTTTTTGGTGAAGGCCTCGGTGTTGGCTAGAACTGGCAATATGGGTCAAAAACCCATATTATGACCCATTTTTAGTTAAATGGGTCATATATGGGTCAAGTAAATTTAATATGGGTTGGAAATGAGATAAGTGAAGGTTAAATATGGGTCAAAAATTGATCAGTGAATGTAAAACACAAAAAGAAATAGTCTAAATGAGTTATAAGAAACCAATTTTAAAGTTTAAACCTTTGGCATTTTTTTTAAATTTATAAAAATGTTTTTAAATAAAAAATCAAAATTATAATTATTTTTCATATTTCAATTTTTCTTTCTTTTTCTTCAATCCTTATCGACGGCCGGCCGGCGACGAGGCCGAGGCCCGCCCGCGGCAACGAGCTTGAGCCTCACCGGTCGTCGGCGAGGTCGAGCCTTGTCGGATCCGGCGAGGCTCGAGCTTGTCGGAGTTGGGCAGGGCCTCGACTCATCAGATCAGCGAGATTGAGCCTCGCCAGTGGCCTTGCTAATGACTAGCGAGACTTGAGCTCGCCAGCGTCGGGCGGAGCCTCAGCCTTGTCGGATCGGCAAGATCGAGCCCCACTCGACGCCGCCGAGCTCGATCTTGCTTGTGGCCGGTCGTCGACCGTCGTCGTGGCCAACGACCGGTCGAAGAAGAAGAAATAAAAAAAGATAAAAGAAAAAAAGAAAAAATAATTATTAAAAAATAAAAATTATATTTAAAAAATAAAAAATAAAACTTATATTTAAAAAATTAAAAATTAAAAAATTAAAAATTATATTTAAAAATTAAAAATTCGATTTTTTAAAAATATTTTAAAAAGAATTATTAAAATTTTTCATTAAATTTGTATTGCATAAAAATTGTTAAAAAAATTTGTATTACACGAAAATGTTTTAACAATAAATAGGTTTTAGCAATATGGATCTGGTCAAGTATGGGTCGGATACTGGTCGGGTCGGGTATGAATCACTAGATTTCCACTATAAGAATATGGGTCAAAACAGGTTAAATGGGTCAAATATGGATTGACCCGATCCATGTCCGACCCGACCCACTCATTTGCCATCTCTAGTGTTGGCCGACAAGCCTGCAGTATCCCGCCCATGGTTAATGGGAAATTCGCAAGTGACGTGGGATGCACCTCCCTAGAGAATGGGCTCAAGTACTTGACGCGGCCTGGCCCCATACCATGGGCTACCGAAGGCAACTGGCTTTGGTTTGGCCACGGTTTTGCGCATGCTAATTCGAACTTAGCCAAGGAGGTCCAAAGCAGAGCATGCAAGCTTCACGGCTTGGCCAATGAACGAAGGAGAGGACAAAGCCACTGCAGAGGCAGCCATTTGGAGGTCACAATATTGGAGATGAGTTTTGGCTTTTGGGTTTTGCTTGGAGATTGTTGTTGTGGTATTTATATAAGAGAGGGTTCAGTTCTCTATCTTCTAAGATATCTTTATCTGATTTCTCATTAGTGATATTGATCTGCATGATTTTGCTTTACATTCAAGTTGGCCTTATTCTCCACCACTAAGCTTGATAGTCTCTTCATCCACCAATGAAAGAAAATTTTGGATATTAGAAGGCTATCTCCTTATCCAACAAAAGTCATCCATAAGGCCTCAGTTTTTAGGAAGAGAATCCGTCATCAGTTATATTTTTGGGTTTAATAATTTAGTTAAACTCATCAATGCGTATTCACATTGCTTTTAGAACCTGTAGCAGTTTACTGTTTTAACTGTCTCCTGTTAGAGGCCAGGCCAGTCTTCTACTTTTTATCTTATGTCAACTATATATTAGACTACCAAAATTACCCAGTGTTTTATCTCGCAAGTCAATCAATTGAAAGAAACATGACAAAGATGGCAACAGGAAGAGCATGGTTCAACTTCAATTGTTGAACACAAATAAGTTTTCGGTTTCAATGCGCTGTGTGATTTTGCTTCCATGCAAGTAATCATCTAGAGCATCAAAATGATTAGTAGGTGGTGTGCTTCCCTCTCATGAGATGCATGGCCATCAATGTCGATAATGTCTTTGATGTGAGTGTCTTGGCTCAGGTTGCATCTCTTAAGCTACAAATCGATCAACAAAATCAACACGCACAGTTGGTGGAACTTGAAGGACAAAACCTAGGAACGCCTACATATGCTGCTCGGAAGGCAGGACTATTAGCTCGGACACACCTTTGCATTGTGCGAACATGTGAACCTTAGGAGGAGATGTTATTGGCTGAATTGTGCATGTCTTCTGAGAATTGAGAATTGGAAATCCCATTCCAGCGAATCAATCTCCTTTTCTTGCCGCTTAACAGATGAAAATACCAACAGATGCAACAAAAACAGATGAAATGAACACCATAGTGAATGGAGTACCTCGGCACTCGAGAGTCGACAATAGAGACCCATGATGAACATTTTACATTATGGCTTTTGGGCATTCCTCATATTAAAGTTAATCATCTATCCATCAATTTGGTTGTGAAGATTGAAAAATGTTAAAGCATCAGTGATTTCTCTTTCTTGCCAATCTTACAGCATGTTGGTTTTTGAAAACACCAAGCTTTAGTGCCTCCCGTCCTTGTTCAAGGGCTTTTTTTCTCACGGCTGTCAGCAAACCCCTCCCCGGGAGAGTGGAATCACTGTTCATTTTATCGCCTTCAGCAATGGAACCATCATCTCCGATGTCTTCGCACTTCGGTCTGCATTCTCTATTAGTTTCAGTTGCATCTATGTAATCAAAGTCTCCTGGACCGCCACTTCCCCACCACTTAATTTGAGGCCGTTGACAAGCCATTAGAAGGAAATCCATCACCAAATTCATCCAAGACTGTCAGACTCCTTATCGAGCTTCGAATAATCACACGTCGGATCTGCCAAATTTCGTCTTGCTTGCTATCCTGCTGCTTTGAGTCGCGACGCAGTGCCATAACCTGCGATTTCAGTGTCACTACTACTTTTGTGATCAGACTTCATGCATCAACAACAAATTAATATGAATACATCTTCAAATCAATATCAACAAAAATTACATCTCCAGAAGCGGGGCATGTATTGTGATTCAGAACGACAAACACCTATGACGGGTAATCTAGGCCTACATCAGAATAATGGATGAAGTTGCCAAACCAATACCTACCTTTGTTTTCTCATCTTCGAGATCACATCAAGGTTTTAGATTCTATATCTAGTAGCTAGATTCCCAACACAAGATGGAATTGCTTTGTTAGCATGCGGAGTTAGGCACAACCTGCTTGATATGGTTGTAAGCATACTGCATTCGTGCATATTTTAAATTTAATTTGGCTAGTCCTAAATCTTTTAACAATTTGCTAATTAATTATTTCTAGCCAATTTTAGTTGGAAATCGCCAACATGAATACCGGCCGTCTTACACGACCTAGCTAATGCTAATTGGATGATTTTTTTATTTTGTATTTTTCTTTTTTTTTTCTTTGGATAAGTTCATTAGGAGTCTTAAAACTTACCATGAAAGTGCAATTGAGTGTTAAAACTTACAAAATATGCAATCAAGTTTTAAAACTTATGAAATAGATGCAATCGAATTCTAAAGTTAACACCGTCAATTTATCTTATGGAAAATGCTGGCATGGCAATTTTAAATTAATCTCTCTCCTAATTGGCATTTTTTATTGTTTTCGTTTTAATATCTTAATTAAATTAGATTTAAAAAGCTAAAATTATATTAGAAAAACAAAACTTAGATAGATAGAGAGAGAGAGAGAGAGAGAGAGAGAGAGAGAGAGAGAGAGAGAGAGAAGAAGAAGAAGAAGAAGAAGAAGAAGAAGAAGAAGAAGGGCAGGGCAAGGCAAGGCCACACCGGTAGGCATCGCCGTTACTGCCACCTATCGCTAGAGGCACCAATGACCTCCACCGGCCCTAGACGAGGGTGGCTAGCCCTCGCTAGTCTTGGGCAAGGCCTCGCTGGCCCCAGGCGAGGGCTAGTGACCTTTGCTAGGCTTGTGCTCAGGCTCACGTTGTTGGGATTTTACAGAACATGTATAGGCTAAATAAACATAAATGCAGCAGAAGCAAAAATAAAATTTTACTATACATGTATGTCTAAAGGCGTTGTTTGTGCATTTTAATCAAAAATAAAAATATCAAAGGAGGCTATATAGATTACCTCTTGAGACGCACTTTAAACGACTTGATTCAAATGTTATTTAGTTTGAGCCCCACGAACGTTTGGCCTATAATTTAGACACACCACTAATGCACCTCGAACGAAAAAGAGCTCGCAAATAATCATTGCCGTAATTGTGCTAGCAATCTTGTGGAGACAATTCTCTGCACGTGGTTAGCAAGCGCTTGCTAACCATAAACTTCTCTTTTTCTCTCTCTCTTTTTCTTAACTTAACCCACTCACCTTCTCTCTACTCTATTTATAATATCCTGGTGAAGTCAACATTTAACTTCCTCTAGAAACTAGTCTTTAACCTCCCAAAAAAGTTATTGACTATTTTTTTCAGAAGCTACTTATTCCAGAAGCTGGTTTTTAACATTTCAAATAAGTTATTGACCACTTCCTTCATAAGCTGGTCTATAACTTCTCAAATAAGTTATTGACCACATCTTCCTGAAGTTGGGTGAGTAAGAGAACAACTCTTGTAAGTGGACTATGCCCGATTGAGTGAATTGGTTATGGTGTGTGACATTTCTAAGTTTATCATTGAACTGACAGTAAGATTTGCACTAACACATTAGTACTCCCAAGAGAATTGATTGTCCTGATTAATCTCTAGGTCCTACAAGTCATGATTGACATCTAGCAATATGTCATGGCTACTCAGACAGTGTGAATACTTTAAGAACATAATAAACTTGTCAACTCTGGTTATAGTGTAATTCAATCCATTTGTCTTATTATATCCCGATCGAACAAAGACCATGGCATATTTATCAAGTCATCAATTCGATTATATGCACAAACCTAATTGACTTGCATTTTATATGAGACATAAACTATTTATTCTTGGTTATAGCTCTGGCCGAGGATTTCAATGTAGTGTCACAATTAGATCGCATAAGACATCATTATTGTACCTTGCATGTAACAAGGAGACGAATTCCATGTTGCGCACACTTGTAACTTCGTATGTGAACGAGTTATGACTATCAGGTATAGAGACGGATCAATGAGCCGCTATTATGTGTACCCATGGACCATAGCCGTCCAACACATAAGTTAACACTATGCCCCAAGTCTAAGAATTATTTGCACAAGACCAAAGCATGAACGATTAGTCATTGACCTCGCTAAAAGCTTTCATGTTACCAATCGTTTGATGTATGTCACGTTCAGTGAACTTGTCTGCTACAAGCACCTATATTCTAACCTGGGCATCATAAAATCCAATGACTCGTGACTCGTCACTATCTTAAGCATCCAATACTTAATGGTGAAGCTAAGAACACACTGGTCTTAAAAGGATCATTAATATCCACTCAATGATCCATTGATCGGAAATGGTTTAAAGATTTAGTCTAATTGTAAACCTGTCACACATATTTTTAATATCTTAATAATAAGTCCAGTCACAACTGATCTTATGAAATTATTCATATAGATAATTGGATAAATGAATGAATACGTCCTTGCCATTAATTTGACAATTGAACCGAAATCCTTAACATGTAACTATTACATAGTTGCTTTAGGGCATATAACTAACACCCGCTTGAGCACCCAAATTTGGGTGACGCCGGCACTTGCCTAGGCCTAGCGAGCATCACCGGCCCTTGTTGACTTCAAGTGATAGCCAGCGTCACCCAAATTTGGGTGGGTACCTAAATCTGAGTGCCCTCACTCAGGCCAACAAGAGTTGCATGTGTGACATCTAAAATTTCCATATTTAAAATTATGTAATATTCGAAAATTCGTGTTATGATAATGCTACTTAAATTTTGAGCTAAATATAATTGCCTTTGTATTATGACAAACACGCGGAAACTTTAAGCGAATCATAAATTTCATAGGATGCGGCGGGTAATTTCCATAATCGTGGATTGTCTCGAGTCCAACATATGAATTGAATTATGTGTGTGCTAATAGTAGAACAATATTAATTAAATTATTTTTGTCTTAATAGTTGATGTGTGTTATAAATTTTGTAAACTTAGTTAATTATTGATAATAGTGGTTAATCTATGCTAGTGAATGTTGTAAGAAGAGAGCTACGTAACTTATTCTATTTACCTTGCAAAGATTTATTAATTTGAATTTTAAGTTCCACTTGTCTTTATATTATGTATTGCATGGTCATATGTCTCTAGCAAACAATATTTTTATTACCAATTTTGATACCAAGAATTAAATTATGATTTTTTTCGCCAAATGACTTATTTTCTTCATGCATTTCCCTTGACCACGTGCAAGAGTTTTAAACTGGCATTTGTGCCACATCAAGCTGAAGACTAACATGTAAATTTACACCTAACAATGAGAGAAAATCAAATCATCTTAATTAATTTTTAATAAAACTCATTCTATCTTGCAAAAGAACCCATTTTTGTTCCTCCATAATTCAAATAAAAGCTGCATATGTTATTTCCACTTTTCAATCCAAGAAATTAGAAAACAAGACTTCATGTTCAACAGTTATTAGGGTGGTCAAGGCAATTAGTTGCTTGCGATTTGCGTTCGTTCTAAGTAAGTAAAATTTATATTGTTAAGTTAGCTTAAATCTATTTAATTACTTTTATCTTGATTGGTCGGGTTAGAGATGAAGTCTTGATGTGAGCATGGTGATTGTTATCATTTTGTTTCACTTTTATTTGTTCTGATTCATTCTGTATAGTTTTGGGTAGCCAAAACATGGTCATTTTGTTATATATGTCTTGATAATCAATTGTATATTTGTTCAGCTTCTTTCTACCTCATTATAGGTAATTAGAATATGGTCATTTTGCTATATTTTGTTTTGATAATCCTTGTATATTTGTTTTGCTTTTTTTTCTGCTCCATTCTAGGTAAATAAAATATGGACATTCTGCTATATTTGACTTGATAATCCATTGCATATTCATTCTATTTCCATTGCTATATTTGTCTTGATAATTCATTACATGTTCGTTTTGCTTCTTTCTGCCTTATTCTAAGTAGTTAGAATATGGTCATTATGCTATGTTTATTTTGATAATCCATTATATGTTCGTTTTACTTCTTTTTGCTTTATTCTAGGCAATTAAAATCTGGTCATCTACTATATTTGTCATAATAATCCATTGCATGTTCATTCTACTTCTTTCTACCTCATTTTGGGCAGTTATAATATAGTCATTTTATTATATTTGTCATAATAATCTATTGTATATTCATTCTGCTTCTTTCTATTTCATTCTAGGTAGTTAGAATTTGGTTATTCTACTATATTTATCTTGATAATCCATTGCATGTTTGCTCTGCTTCTTTTTGCGTCATTTTGGATAATTAGAATTTGGTCATTTTTCTATATTTGTCTTAATAACCCATTACATGTTTATTCTGCTTTTTTCTGCTAAAACTCTATTAGATAAAATCTGTTCGTTTCACTTGTTTTTATTAGAATTTCTTATGATTGAATATGTCTATTCGTGAATCTACCCATTTATATATCTACTCATTACGTTGAATCTATTCATTTGTAAATTTGTTTACTTGCTGAATCTACCGACTTGTGAATCTGTTCATTGATAAATCTGTTTATTGGTTCAGATAAACTTTACTAAATATGAATTTATTCCATATTGAATCCATTTATTTGTTGATTCTATATCTATTGTTGGATCTATTTTTTTGTTCTATAAGCTTTTATCAAGCCAAAATTTACCCTTTGATTGTTCAGACTTTACGAGTAGAATATACTTATTTGTTCAAACTCAGAATATACCATTTTGATTTATCAGATTTTAGTATCAAAAATTTGCTCGATGTCCAAACTCAGAATGTATTCAAATAAATAATCAGATTTTAATGATCAGAACATGTCTGTATGTTATTTAATATTTAGTTATTCGACTAATGCGTTAAATTAAGTTGAGATGTGTATTATGCTTGTGAGCATACATATATCATGGCTTGAATGAGATTAATGTGATTCCGTTACTCATAGAGTGGTGAGTGATGATGTCTCGTGGTGGAAATTGTGGGATGTCCCGTGGGTCAAGATGTCTTGGGGAGTCTTTCGAAATACTTTGGGACTCAAGATGCCCGATGAACCGAGATGTCCCAAGAGAGCTCGGGAAGAGGAAATATTAATAAATAAAATGCATTGTTTTGTGTAAAGCCAAATATTGCTTCAATGGTTTATTATGTAAAACAAGGTGTATATAAGAATGAGTCTGAATGGACGTATTGTTTGTTGATAATTTTTTTGGTAAATAAAAACAAAAGGTAAAGTCTAAGTATATTTGTATCACACTTATCAAATGATTATGCATTCGTTTTGTATATACTAGGTCAAGTGGTGAAAGAATTTTTCTAATTTAAAACTAGAGATTTCATTTACTAGAGGCCTTTGCAGCCCCACCGGTCGTGCATGAGGCCTTTGCAGATATTGAGAGTTCCCAACAACCCTCAGCAACCACAATGAAATAGAAAAGCAAAGAGAAAAAGAACATGCTGGCTTTGATTGTTTCCAAATACTCAATTGCCTCTTTTTCTCCCACTAGCATATTGGTTTCCTTCATTCAAGGTTCAAGATTAAGAGCAGCTTGCATCCTTTCTTCAACTTCATTCAATTGAAAGCATCTCTCTAAGTCTCATCATTCTACTTTTTTGCCCTTCATAGTTCTATGATACTTGCTTACATGACTGATAGATAAATGGCTGAGGTAAAGTGACTATCGTCAGCTTCATTAGAGTGTATGTAATCACTAGAGGTGCGATCACGCAAACCTTATCATCTTTCTTTGCCTTCCCAATAATATTGAGTGTGATGACCTAAATTCGAGAAGTGCGAAGGGATGGTTTAGTGCAACACCTTGACAGTACGCAAGCAAGACTTAGTGTATGTCTCCCGTCCCACATCACTAGTTGGAGTCACAAGCCAATTGATAAGGCTTGGGTTTTGTACTCTATGTAATGCGTTTTAAAGTCATGTGAACTTTAGTCCAAAGCAAATAATATTACACAATGATAGCCCCCGGTGGGAGTGTAAGTGGTTTGGTTTGATTCAGTTTTTCTAGAAAACCGAACCAATAAGAAAATTCATTGAATCGAATCGAAATCTAGATTCAATTCAATTTGGTTTGGTTCGGTTCTTCGATTTTTACTTTTGTTTTTTTTTTTTTAATTATATAATGTAAGATTAATTTTCCAATCAAATTGCCTTTTACCCAACAAGATAAAAACTTCATTGGTTTTCATAAGAATTTCTTTTTTTTTTTAATTTGGTGAAAAAATAAATTCAATTTACTGTTATTACTTTTCCAAATGAAAATAATTTTGTGAATGCTACCACGTGGAAATAAATAAAATGCAGTATTAAATTCCATGGTAATTCAACCTTAATATTAGCATTTTACTTAATTTTTTTAAGACTTTAAAAGACACCAAGATCCTTATTTTTTGCATGAGATAATACATATAATAGATAATGAAGGCTTAAGGGCACAATCCATGATTGCGTACTTTGTATTATTAATTCACATAATAGGCTTGGAGAAAAATTGGTCATACATATCTCCACGGATATAATTAGAAATGTTAACAGTACCAATAGATGAATTTTAATTACGAAAAAGATGAATGAATTTTATATTATCTTAATCTACTAATTGTAAATTGAACAAATTACGAAATGATGGAGTGGTCTAAAATTAGTGAAACAAATGTTAGAGCCCAAGCTAATTAATGTTTCATTAAGGCTTCGTTTGTTTTGCAAAAATATAGCTTTTTTAGAAAATATTTTCTAGGGAGTCATTTTCCAAGAAAATAACCATATTTTCCGTTGCTCGACTGAAATTTGAAAATGAACTAGAAATATTTTTCACTATTCGGTAAGGAAAATATTTTCTTACATGCACTTTTTTTCAATAATTTTTTTTTCATATTTAAAAAAATTGATTTTTTAAATTATTTTTATTCTTTTTCTTTTCTTTATTTTCCTTCTTCTTCTTCATTAGCTGATTGTTGGCCCGTCAATAGCCAACAACCAACCAGAGGCGAGCTGGAGCCTCGCCACAGACCGGCAAGGCTCAAGCTCAAAAGATTCCAATGAGGCGACCTCTAACGAGGTGACCTTTGACAATGCTCAAGCCTCACCCAACTCACCAAATTTGACGAGCGCTAGCTCGTCACCGTCGTGCAAGCTCGATCTCGCCATAGGCCAATGAGCTTGATCTCACCGAAATATGGTGAGCTTGAGCCTCGCTGGCCTATGGCAAGGCTACAACTCGCCTCTGGTTAGTTGTCGATCACCACTTGGCCGATGATCGACCAATGAAGAAGAAGAAGAAAAATAAAGAAAAATAAAATTTAAAAATATATTTAAAAATAAACATAAAAATTTTAGATTTTATCTATTTGATTTGTTAACCAAGCCAATAAAAATTGAACCAGTTAAAAAAATTTCGATTTTTAATATTATCCAAACCAAATTAGAAATGAACCCAAAAAAAACCGAACTTTTTGATTCGGTTTAAATCGGTTTTTTTTTTTGACACTTCTAACCCCCAGCCCCCTATAAGTGGTACTAGAGTTGACTCCCGCGCCACAACAAAGACATTATGTCTGAAGGGGGGAGAATGTGATGATCTAGACCCAAGAAGTAAAGAGGGACAGTCTAGTGCAACATATTAGAGTATGTGGGCGAGGCTACATGGATGTCTCCTGTCTCACATTATCTAGAGGGGAGTCCTGTGCTAGTTGATAAGACTTGAGTTCTCTATTATGTGTAACGCGTTTCACTCAAGCTTCCATTATGCTGAGAATAAAGTCTTAAGGGAGGCCCGTATCTGGGATGGCGATGTGTCTACACTAGTGCGAGAGGCCTAAAGAGGACAATATTGGGCTAGGATGATGGAAGGTACCACTTATAAAGACTCAAGGACTATCACTATGTAATATTATCCGCTTGGGGTTTTCGGCCCTTACGACTTTAAAATCGTTGTCTAGGATAGAGGCACAATCACATTACCATCCCTCTTGCCAGCCCAATATTGTCCTCTTTAGGCCTTCCGCACTGGTGTGGATACAATGTCATCCTAGATATGAGCCTCCCTCAAGGCTTTGTTCTCAGCATAGCGAAAGCTTGTGTGAAATACATTACCCAGAGTAGAAAACTGAAACTTTTCAACTAGCTAGGACTCCCCATAAGCGATGGGGGATAGGAGACGTGCACTTTGCTTCACCGGCTTACTGCAAGGCGTTGCACTAGACCATCCCTCCATACTTCTCAGGTCTGAGTCGTCACATTCTCTTCCTTTTCAGGTACAATGTCCTTATTGTGGCCCCACACACTGTGGGAATCGATGCTAATACCACTTGTAAGGACCCGGAGGTTATTACTGTGTAATATTGTCTGTTTTAAGCTAAAATTGAAGCTCTCAGGGCTTTAAAACGCATTACACATAATAGAAAATCCAAATCTTATAAACTAGCCTATGACTCCCCCTAGGTGGTGTAGGATATGAGACATGCACTTAGTCTCGCTTGCGAACTGCCAAGGCGCTCTGCTAAACCATCCCTTCGTACTTCCTGGGTTTGGGTCATCATATTCTTCACCCTTTAAGGCACAACGCCCTTACTGTGACCCAAAATGTTGTCGGTAGTCACCTTTGACATCACCTGTAAGGACCCCCAAGCTTCCATTATCTAATATTTGTTCGCTTTGAGCTTTCGACCCTCAAGGCTTTAAAATGCTTTATTTGGGGTAAAGGCGCAGCCACACTACCATCCCTCAATCCAACTCAATATTGTTTTCTTTAAGCCTCTCGCACTAGCGTCAATGCACCGCCATCCCAAATATGGGCCTTCCTCAAGGTTTTGTTCTCAGCACAATGGAAGCTTGTGTGAAATGCGTAACACATAATAGAGAACCAAAGTCTTATTAACTAGACCAAGACTCCTCCTAAGCGATATGGGATATAGCCATGCACTTAGCCTTGCTCATGTACTATCGAGGCGTTGCGCTAGACCATCTCTCCATACTTCCCAGGTCTAGGTTGTCAAACCAAGATTGATCATCCTTTGAATGTATTTTTGTTCAATGGATCATTGATCAATGTTTCTTAGGAAAGCGTACCTTGCTTATAAAAGGATTGGTGCTAGTTGAGTAAGATCCAAATTCTCAATCTTCGATTCCTCTTTATCCTTCTCAATAAGATCTCCCATGTTTATACTGCACTCTTTATCATTTGGATTTAGTATTTGCATTTGATCTAGTGTTCCCTTCTTCGTGAAACCATAGTCCATTGGATTTTAGGAGATCTTGTATTACGTGCTTGAGTTTGAAGATATATATGTTTTGTACCGTATTTCTCCAGAGTGGAAGGCACAAATTATATTCAAATTTGTACTTTCTCAAGTTAACAAGCAAGGAGTAAAATAACAAGATTGTTGGCCAACAGCACTAGCAAAAGATTCTCGCTGGTCATGGACAAAAGTGTGAATGTCCTTAGTTTCTAGCCGCCTTAAATTTGGCCCAAGGGACGAGGGAAGTTTTGGAATTAAGTGTTTGTTGGATTATGTGTTGGGGGTTATATTAGTATTGGAGATTGGATCAATATGTTTTTACATGGCCAAACATGGATTAGGCCTGAATACACGGCATGGACATTGTTGTCTTTATTTTTGCCTCTATGAGTTTGAAAAGTTTTATTGTCGTTTTCTTTCAAAGTTATGGCTACATCAGTGATTTTACCATTCATCAAACTCTCACTCTAACAATGTTCTGAACATAAAAGTGTGTAGTTCCACCCCAATCTACCATGTTGAGTCACAAGTAGCGTCTCAGAAAGCACGAATGAACTACATGCAGGGAAACTTGCATGTGTGGTTCTAGTTGAAGTTCAATTTTCTCTCTCACTCTCTCCCTCTCTCTCCCCCAATGATGACAAGATCAACAAAGTTAAGGGATATGTGCGTCGACTTGTATGAGTAGTAGATAGGCATCAAGTGTTCGCAATAATGGTCATAATCTCCTTTCAAATAGAGGTGGATAAGCCCACACAAACTTCTCTCTCCAACGCCAAGCACATTGTCTATTGCTCTAATTGCTTTCCTTTGCCATTTTCCATAGGTCCATGTGACACGATTTCTATATTGAATCTATACTACTTCAAGAAAGTGTTGGGGTGAGGTCAACCCAAGTTTCTATACTATTGGGATCCAATTGTCTGAATAGGGTGAGCATTGGTCCACTTAAATTTTCTTGGAATGTCTCTATAGTTAGCTCTTCATTCGAGTGATAAAATGTCATCTTTGCCCTATACAGCTTAAGATAGAAAAGTGGGAATCAAATACCTCTGTACTTTGCAAATTTAGGTATTTTGAATTTCTTAGGAATTTTCATGTCAAATTCTATCTTCAAACCAATTAGCTTGGTGAATTCATTGGCCCATGAGGCTTAAATGGCCTTCAACTTTTCTTCCATTTTGTCTAAATGCCTTTCATTAAGCTCTTTCTTCCTCTCTTCTTCCTCAAATGATGTAGAGGGACATTAAGCAAAATAGTGACTTCGACTTGCATGAGAAGTGGGTCTTCTTTACCTTACCTACCAAAAGAAAGTGCGATTCAAACTCTCTTTGTCATTCTAACATCACATGTGGAGTCACCAATCTATATGGCTAGAAGCATCTTAGTCCCTAGAATCTTCTCAAATTCTATGTTTGAGTAATACATGGGATCAAAATTCAGTTATGAACTTAAATGCCAAATCAAAGTTTGCACCAATCCATTTAGGTAAACCTACATCGATTATACACTTAATGGATCTAAGGACCTACACACTCCTCAAAGCTTGTCTAGGACAAACCAGTCTACAAAATGTATATGAAGGGATATGGACAAGTTTATTTCATCAGAAGCTTGGTTAAGTTCTATTTTTTGTTGAGAAAATCCGTACTAGATTTTGAAGTTGACAAAACTTTTTAGTTCTAACGCTTATATTAGAATAGATTGATTATAAGCATGTTTATGAGTTTCTGATTAAAGACTTCTTTCAAAGTCTATTTTATTCTAGAAACATATCCCACCTTGACAAGTCCAGATCTATATTCTGTTAAGGCCAGAACAAGAAAGAATCCAAAATTGAACTTAATAAGGTCACAATACAGACAAAATGAAACTTATTTTGAAACTATTCTCCAATGACTAGTAAGGATTTTATATATATACATATATATATATATATATATATATATATATATATTTATGGAAACCAAGATTCTGTTTGTATGAACAATCAAAATCAAGTAGAAATTCCATTCCTTTTTTCAACAGCCACAAGATCTCATTGAATTATTCTGTCCAATAGATAGATTGGAAGGATTTTCCTCGGAGAATGTCTAATAGCTAGTGCAGCATGGAGGACTATTTAAAAAGATCATTCGGTCAAGAAAAAGTCTGAATCTGAAATTCCAAAATCTGAAGTTGTTCTCAATTACTTGTCTTGGTCTATGAGCGTTTCAAATTGTGATCAAGAGAGAAAATACCAAAGAAAAAATAAAAAATAAAAAAGTCTTAATGAGACAGTGTGATCTACGCATAAGTCAAATTTAACTAGTAAATTGTTGGTGTGGGAGAGTGAATGTATACTTAATTTAAGCCGAACTATTATAAATTTCATGTGCAATCTTCTTCTCCTTGAACTAGATTTATTTAGCTCTATTACATACTTTTAAGTTATTGCAGAAGTTTGATGTTTTGCAAAACTAATTATGATCTAGATTTTGTTAGCAACTTATTTTATTCCATAATTATTTAGTAAGATTTCTTTTAAATACCTATTCATCCCCTCAAGGTCTTCGTACTAATTTTGTCGCTTTAACATATTAGGTGTGAATTTATGGCAATATTCATTACTTGGATGATGCAATGTTCATCGACCGCCTCTAATTAGGACCGTGTTATATGGACTGCTTATTTTATAATGATTCTCCCGTAAATTGCTGATAAACTATCTCTTTTGTAAACGATCGATGACAGAGAAGAGGTCACGAGTGCTTTAATTTGTACGGGTACAAGGATCCGGCGGTGGGCGGGTCCCCCGCAAGGACCCCGCAGAGAGACCACGGTTCCCAAAACACGCAAAACCATTAAAGTCGACTTTTCCTTTTTTTATGCCAAAAGGTGGAGAAAGAGATAAACAATAATGTGGCGGCAAAGATCAATCCTGGTTCCCACTGACAATGACCTTTTTCTCCTTTCACCATTACTCCTCCTAATCTTAATTATAATTATTTAAATCTCCGAAACCCTTCTGGGTCTCCATTTATTTATGACCGAAAGTAAAATAAAGTTAATTCCAGAACAAAGTTGTCCTTTTCCAAGTTAAGTGAAGATACTGACCAAAAAAAAAAAAAGTTAAGTGAAGACGATTGAACCAGAACCTTGGATAAAAGGACGTCTTCTCCCCCTCCTTTTCACTCACACTCTTCCCCATCAAGCAAACACGCTCCACTCCACTCCTTCAACAGAGAGAGAGAGAGAGAGAGAGAGAGAGAGAGAGTGATGGTTGGAACGTTGGAGAAAAGCAAATGGGTCTCGCTCTTACTCTTTCTCTTTGCTCATCAGCTGGCTGCAACCGTGACCGAAGATGGTACCTCTCTCTCTCTCTCTCTCTCTCTCTGTACGCATTTCATCAATTTCTGAGATCTTTGCTTACCATGAATTACATTGCCATTGTGTTCTGTCGTGCGCCTGTTTGTTTCTCATTGTCTGATGCCTCTTTATGTCTGATTCTCATCTTGAGATTTGACGCTTTAGTTGCCATTCAGTCTTCCTTTGGTTCCACCCAGTTCAGATATCTCTCTTCAATCCAGCTAATTGAACTGGGTTTCTTTCTGGAGTTGCATTCATCGTGATTTCTTGATGATTTTATGCTCACCGCTTGCATTTTTGCACGATATCTATATATTTTTTTTCTCGTGTTTTGTTTTATTATCTTTTTCTTGGGAACAAGACAGACAGAAATGACTTTAAGAAAAATGAAGAAACAGGAATATGTGCCAGGTTGCGTTGGTATCCAAAGTCGGCTGGTCCTTTCATTTTTTATTTTGACATTTTTATCAGGAAAAGGAAAATGATTTTTTGAGTTTAATTATTATGGATGGTAGAAACTATTTCAGCAGGATTTACAAATAAAACGGCGTCGTTCCACGGCAAGAAAGCACGGGATGATGTGTCTTTATCACGCTCTCCTCTCTCTCTCTCCCCCTAGCTGTGTTTTTTTTTTTTTTTTTTTGATCTCACCCCTAGCTGTGTTCACTGTTTTTAATTCTAATTGTGAATAGGTAAATTGACATGGGCCCACAAATCATATTATATGCGTCTACCGGTGGGACCGACAACAATTGAATTTAGAAAGATAGGAATTAAAAGTCACAGGCTATAGAGTTGCCCTAAAGACTAGATAGTAATTGATTTCAGGAAATTTCATGCATCTACAACCAAATTTGTTGAATTTATTTAAAAAAGAAAGATATTATTTTCACCATGTCCCAAGAAATTAATTTCTCAACAATCCCACCTGCTCTGTCTAAGCCTAACGTGTTCGCTAGGGTGCACTAATGTGACACTAGTAACATAGTCGACCCCCATGCCCCCCATAAAGGATGGGAGGACCACCATGATTACTCGACCCACCACTAAGGTTCGCACGCATCGAATTTACTTATTTATTCTCTTGGCATTGTCCTTAACAAAAACCAAGTTTTAGTAAATTTTTTTTTTTTTTGGGTAAAGAAGTTTTAGTAAATCTTTTGAGTGTACTTTTTTCCCAAAAAAAGAAGAAGAAGAAAAGAATACATCTTTTCGTATATTTTCATTTTCACTAGGCAATCTTTAATGGCTGTTTGTCAAAGTGCACATCGCTAGATCTCCTTTGGAGCACAAAATCGATGGAATGGGGAAAATCTGTGGTGGCACGTTCGCAATGGACCATAGGCTCACCTAACAAATTCATTTCTGCTTCCTTATATGATTAAGTGGTGAACTTTGGGTAAAAATAAAATGGTGAACTTTGTGTAAAAGTAAAATGATGATTTAGGAATCATATGCATCGTCCTTAAGCTATAAGCTATGAAATGTCGGATGCGTGCCATCAGCTGGCCTGAGTTCTATGTGCTAGTGAGCAAGTCTAGACAAGCTTATTCTCTTCCTTGATTCGGATTGCTCTTCTAGGTCCAATCATTTGCCAATTGACAAACTTAAATAAGGGTTTTTGGCTCCTTTTTTTGACTTGATTCGTGCTAGAGACTCTTTTGGTTGCTTTAATGATCATTGATACACTACATTAACATATAGTGTATAAAAATAATATATAGTAGAATCGTTGTATGGTCTCACACGGGCATACATCAATCCCGTTGGATGATTACAGTTTGCGACATTTCTCCAATAGATGTGCATATGTACCAAATTACACTTAGAATTAGAAAAAAAATATATATATATTTTCTCCCTCTTTCTCTCAAAAGAAAAAGAGAGGGAAAAGGCGCTTCCCGCCAAATAAGAGGCTTCTTTTTGCCCTTTCCACTGAATTGAGAGACCCAATGTGCTTTCCGCAAAGCATCATGGCATCCGATGATTTTGATCTTACTTTTTTTTTTTCCCTGTTTTTGAGGTGGTTCTTTCCACATTCTCATTTATCATTTAATATCCCCAAAAATTTCAACCTAGAGTATAGGAAACCGATGATGGTCCGTGATAAGGGCGAGCTGATTACCTTTCTGTCGGTCAAAGCGGGGTTTGACTATGAATATGAAGAAGAGTGGGGCCCAAATAGATAAGTGTACTCGGGTTGGGTCCCACAGAGTTGACGGTATGGCTCGTTCTGGAGCCCCGTTCCGGTCGCTCCGCCCCCATCACATCACCGATTTTGTCGTATATCATCAGTGGATGCTACCCTTTATCAGTCTCTCAGCCTTTTCTTTTTCGTTGTTTAGTCTTCCGTTTTCCTTTTTTTTCCTCACTTTCTGATAATATCTTTTATTGGGTTGCCTTAGTTTCGTGAAACTTTTATTTGGGTTGAAAATGCATTGTGAATTCTTTACTTCATCTTTATTAGAACAAAACTCACCAAAAATCATAAATTATACTTATGATACATTTATCTTAAAGTTTTTCTGTTCCGCACAAATTTCAAATTTATTATTGTATAATGAATCTACCTTCTGTCAAAGTTCTGTCGATAAAATCTACCTACAAAAATTTCAAATTTATATTTATGTGATATAGTTATACTTCGTCAAAATTCTATCTACATAATGCTCACATGACTTAAGTGACTTAAGTGAAATAAAAATGATATTTTAATTAAAAAAATCTTATAATGAAATCTTGATGGGTGAATATGTCTTGGAGTTTTTTTTTTTTTTTTTTAATGTTATGAGAAAATTTTATAGTAAATGTTTCATAATGAATAGTTTGGAGTTTTTGATGTATAAAAAAAAAATTCATGATGAATGCATTACAGTGAGGAGAGTTTGGAGTTTTCGTGATTTTTTTATATTTTATAAAATCAATTTTTTTCAAATTTTGTGCCTTTTTAAATATTCCTTTTTTTAAATTCGAATGCAAGTTTGACATGGAACACTTTATAATCTTCCATAATATTTTATAACTTAAGTTTACTCAATCTATCATGCACGTCATACATAGGTTGAAGATAAAATGGAACCATGAAGTTTCCTTTGCTATCCCTTGAACATGATCTTACGATAACACAGCAGAAGCTGCGGGCAATCTCATCGTTTTTTTTTTTTTTTTCCATTGGATTTACTTGTGGTGTCATGTGAGTACTACGCATTGTTTTTTAGTGTAAGTTGATGTGATCCGAATGTTTTAAACAGTGCCACTTCTTTTGTCCCCTTGTTTGTGGATAGCAGGCTGGTCTCGTGACCATCATAATAGTCTCCCTGACAATGAAATATTAGCTGGCCTCCTTCGTTTTTCTCATAGATTTTTGCTTCACGAATAAGTGGAATTCTTCTAGCTCCTTTTATTGATATTTTTGTTGCATTTGATAATTAAATTAGAACCCCCATTCTACATAAGGCGAGTGTCGAATTTTTTTCGTTAAAATAAATTAACATGAGCATATCATTAGCTAATATAATTTGCATAACACCACTAGAATGCTTAATTTTTTTTTAAAATTTTTTATGTACTTATGTTTTTGCTGCTGGAGGAAGCTCGTCTGCAAATTTAATCAAGAAATACAAGATATGTTCATTTCATCAAATTCTCTAACTATTTCCAATCTATGCTCAGTTTCATTTTGATGAAATTTGAACCAAATACCGATTTTATCTTAATTTGGTGAATAGAGCTATACTGGTTATGACAGAAAATAAGGGTATTAATGTTTGTGTTGGTGTACAATAGAACTGCTACTATCACAACGCTGAACCAAATTGACCATCACTTGCTCATTACTTTTGGGTCGATTTCGTCCAGGCCCGGTCACAAATGGCGACTTCGAGACACCCCCATCGGGCGGCTTCGCAAGTGACGGGCTGTCAGCCGGCGCAGCAGCTATCCCTGGGTGGAAGACGGATGGTGCCGTTGAGCTGGTGGAGTCGGGGCAGAAGCAGGGCGGGATGATCCTCATCGTGCCGGGGGGCACACACGCGGCGAGGCTGGGCAACGATGCCGAGATCAGCCAGGAGCTGACGGTGGAGAAGGGGTCGATTTACTCGGTCACGTTCAGCGCGGCGCGCACTTGCGCGCAGCTGGAGTCGTTGAACGTGTCAGTCCCGCCATCGGCGTCGCAGACCATCGACCTGCAGACGCTGTACAGCGTGCAGGGGTGGGACCCGTACGCATGGGCCTTCGAGGCTTTGGACGACAAGGTGACGCTGGCATTCAGGAACCCCGGGATGGAGGACGACCCAACGTGTGGGCCCATCATCGACGACATTGCGATCAAGAAGCTTTTCACTCCCGATCGGCCCAAAGGTAAAAAGATCTTTGTTACTTCTTTTCTTGCACTGGGTCCGTGCACGCACTGGATTCATTTAAAGGTCAATCCGCGGGCCC
The DNA here is from genome assembly GCA_014182555.1 of Eucalyptus erythrocorys. Lineage (NCBI taxonomy): Eukaryota > Viridiplantae > Streptophyta > Magnoliopsida > Myrtales > Myrtaceae > Eucalyptus > Eucalyptus erythrocorys. The sequence goes on along the minus strand of CM024601.1, from coordinate 25,845,126 downwards.
TGAATGGAGAAATTTTGGGCCTTTGCTTAGGAATGCTCAAAATCTAGCACAGTAAATTTCAAAATCTAGTACGGTGAATTCTTTTTTTGTCTTCTACCTTTACCTTTTCTTGGGCAAAGATCTTTTGCTTTTGAAACTTCAAACAACAAAGAGGAAAAAGGGAAAAGGAAAAGAGAAAACAAAAGAACATGTTTTTGAGGGTTCCCACGATTTTAAGATCATCAATGCTCATATGCACAGGATATAATACTAAATTAAAACTAGGCACTTGCTTTAATGCGAAAATAACTTGATCTGTCAATGCTTGTTTCTACTATGAAGCAACCGAAGATCATTGCCATTTTCATTCCTCTTTACAATATCAAACTAGGCACAGGATATAATAGATCACATGTTCGTTTGTATGGATAGTTGAGGCTCAGTTATGATTTTCCTAGATGTGATCTAAGCTTGTGACATGCGTATGCCGAGGTTTTCAATGAATTATTACTTTTTTTTTTTTTGAAAAGCAGAAACCAATATAATGATCTTTTTTGAGGATGATGAAAGCTCACTTAAGGAAGTGAATTTTGGGGGCATAATTTGAAATTTAAGATGGGAAACCATGATTTTCCTTGACTGACTCTGCATTGAATTTTTTCCTTGCTCTTTCCAAGAATTTTGTCCTTAGAAGTAGGGCAAGTAGCATTTAGTCGTTTGTCCCCATTGTTTGTTTGGTCCACTATTCCTCTGAATGAAAGTTCCACACTGTGCTATTAATTTTTCATTGAACTCTCTCGAATTGTTTCTTGCCCTTGGTACCACTAAAGGGAAGGACAATCCTTTCCAGATGAAGCGCTACAAATGAATAGTGACCAAGGCATGCTTGCATGAAGAGGCACTAATATCGTCTTTGCTTTAGGAATAGAATGTCATTTACTGGGTCTTCCGAGTTTGTTGTAACATTTCATCCTATTTTCAACGATATCATCAAACTTATGTTACTCATCATCCCAAGTGAGCAATTGCTAAACCGCCATCCACAGAAAAGGAGGGAGTGATGTACTCTGTCCCATGGGTATTGATCATAGAGCATTTATTTATTTATTTATTTGTTTTGGTAGATTTGCAAAGATCATGCTTATCTTAGGGTAGGAAAACTTGTGTTCTGTTGACAGAGCAGGTTGTTTCAGTTTTCAGGTTTTTTCAATTGATAGGACTTAAGTTTAAACAGAAGTCCTTCACTGGAAGTCCTCAAACTTTTGATCATTAAATGATTTAGCCGAAAAGATGACAACTCTTTTTTTCCCTTGGTATTCATAAAAAGTGTTTTATGAAGACAGAAAAGAAAAAATTTAAGTTTCTCTAATCCTGAGTCCTAGAAATGGCTTGCCGTTCCTGTTTTTCCTACACATTGCACATCCTCATTTGATATCTTGAAGCATACAAAAGACCTGTAGTCCCCACATTCATGCCGCGGTATAATTTGCTGTCCTGTTGCTTGCAGATAATGCTGTGATAAATGGTGACCTAGAAGAAGGTCCGTATATGAACCGGAACACATCTCTCGGGGTGTTACTCCCCACCAACCTCAATGAGGATACCTCTTCCCTACCTGGCTGGAATGTTGAGTCCAACCGTGCCGTTCGTTACATCGACTCCTACCATTTCTCAGTTCCGCAGGGCAAGCGAGCTATTGAGCTCCTTTCAGGAAAGGAAGGTATAATCTCCCAAATGGTCGAGACAAAGCCCGAGAAAGATTACACCTTATCGTTCGCCCTGGGCCACGCTGGTGACAAGTGCAAACAGCCACTTGCCGTGATGGCACATGCCGGGGATCAAGCCGAGAACATCCATTACATCCCGAATTCGAACTCGACATTCCAAACCGCGAGTATCAACTTCACAGCCAAGGCCGAGAGGACACGAATCGCGTTCTACAGTGTGTACTACAACACGAGGAGCGATGACATGAGCTCGCTTTGTGGGCCGGTTGTTGATGATGTGCAGGTGTGGTTTTCACGTGCCGGCAGGAATGCGAATACAGGATTCATTTTGGCTGCGGGGCTTGGTTGGTGGGTGCTCCTTCTGATCTTTGCTTAAGTTTGATTGGGTAGTTCACGGCGATGAACTCGCGGCAATGGCTGGCTGGTAAAGGTAAGGCGGGGTTTGGTGAAACCGAACTCCCCGGTTTAAACGTTGTATGCGAGTATCTTTTTCTAAGTTATGCAGGTAACACGTATTACGATACTCTTCAGCAGAGCCTAGAGCTCGAGTAGTGATAGGACTCGGTTTTGCTATGCCTTGGCTGGTTGCTCTTCCTATGTTGATGACTGAAATTGCAAGCTGAATCATATGTTATATGCAGTGAGCATCGCCTTTTGGAGCCATGCTGAGATCATTGTGAATTTTTGCAGTGTCCCTCTTTCTTCAAATCGAGCTTTGTATCCATGTTTACTTTAGTCATCAAAATCACTTTAATGATTGACCAAATCAAGAAGACGTGACTGCCCAACGAGCATCATAATCTTTTCGTCTTCTTGAAAATTACTAGTCGAACATGATGCGGCTGATGATTGTGGGGACTCCCTTGCTAAAGGGTGAGAATGAGATGAGCTTTAGTTCGGTGCTTGTCTTTAAAGGCTCGTGGATCCCGTGGGCGTGCATATGATATGGAGTAACCAAAACAAAATAAGAAAGATATGGATGAATCGATCGTTTATGCGAAACTTTTTTAACGATTGATTTTTTTTTTTAAATAGAAATGGAAGAAAAGTATTAGGAACTTTCAATGCTGATTTTTAGTGTTGATGATCCTAAGTGCTGACAGTAAGAACAAAAGGTTAGTTTGATAATAATTGATGATTAATACCTGAATATCATTGTAGAACAACGATAAATTATTGGTAGGGTTTAGTAATATATTCGGTAGGATTCTAGTTGGCATTTATTTATTATTTTATGCTGAATAAATTAGACCCCTCTTTACTTACCACGTTAAGGGAATTTTTTGAATTGATGGAGTCTTCAGAATTAAATTCTAATTGAATTATCAAACGAGCTTTATTGACAAATGGGATGGGGGTGTAGAAGGTGCTCTAGTACCAAGTGTTTTTTCCAGTTTTTTTTTTTTTTTTTTTTTTTTTTTTTTTTCCAAGACTCTAGTACCAAAGTGGGGAAAAAGGCACAAATAGTCCCTATATTTTCACTCGATGTCGATTTTCGTCGAACTTTCGATCGGCTCGATTTGGTGTGAACTATTGATAAAATGTCCACGTCAGTTCACGAACTTTCGACGGTTTGATTTAGTCCATCGAACTATTGATAAAGATCCGATCTAGTCCCGTTTTGTTATTGTTTGTTTTTCTTTTTTTTTTTTGTTTTTTTTTTTTTTTTTTTCCTTTTTTTTTTTTTTTTTTCCCTTTTGCCTTTTTTTTTTGGGCTTTCCCTCCGCCGCTCCGTGAGGCGGCGTCCGGCGAGGGAGCCCCTCGCGGGGGAGAGCCTCCCTCGCCCGACGCCAGGCAAGGGGCTCTCCCTCGCAGACGTCGAGGGCGAGGACGCGAGGGGCCCCTCGCCGGATCGGCGAGGGCCATCCTCGCGGCGAGGACGGCCCCTCGCGTCGGCGAGGGCCGGGGAGCCCTCGCAGACGCGGCGAGGACGGCCCCTCGCAGATTTGGCGAGGGGCCGTCCTCGGAGCCCTCGCCCGCCCGCCGCCGGGCGAGGGAGAGCCCCTTGCCGGCGTCGGGCGAGGGGCTCCTCGCCGATCCGGCGAGGGAGGCTCTCCCCCGAGGGGGCTCCCTCGCCGGACGCCTCCCTCCGGAGGGAAAGCCCAAAAAAAAAAAAAAAGGCAAAAAGGGAAAAAAAAAAAAAAAAAAAAAGGAAAAAAAAAGGAAAAAAAGGGAAAAAAAGGAAAAAAAGAAAAAAAAAAAAGAACGAAGGACTAGATCGGACCTTTATCAATAGTTCGAGGATTAAATTGAGCCGTTCAAAAGTTCGGGACTAGATTGGACATTTTATCAATAGTTCGAGACCAAATGAGCCGATCGAAAAGTCGGGATGAAATGGACATGAATGAAAATATAAGGACTATTTGTGCCTTTTTCCCTACCAAAGTGTTTACTCGTGTAGGATGTTGTCTTGGGCCTAGAATTGGGTGCAAGATACCATTTTAATTATGATATAACTTTACCCAGCCTTATTAATATGGTTGACTTTGTCCAGTATCTGGATATGCTCAAGGACTGTAGTACTTGCAACAAATCTGCAATGTAATAAAGCTACATTTCCTATTCCACAGTCACCAACCGTAAATATAATATGTAAATAGGAAATTTTGTATGCGTATATCTTTTGTTTTCTATCGCACTGTATTTTCCTTTTGCGTAACTTTACTTCTTTACACATATCCCGTTGGCACTCAAAAATCGACCATGGACATTGACTAAGCCAAAGGGAAGATTTTAGATCAAGATGAATCAAGGCAAACCGGAATGATCAATGGAAGATTAGTAGTTGCGTGCACTCGCCACGACAAGGAGTTAGACTTGTCATTGACCGCGCTGGATCAATGAGGGTAAAGACGGCTCAATCAGCAAAGGCTTTGGCGAGGTTTTGGATGGCAACAAGTATAAAAAGGAGATTCAGACCAAGGAGGACATACGCAAACACTTGATGAACGAGATTTTTACTTCTGTCAATATCGTTTAATTCCTTACTATTTTATTTACAGCCACTCCTGTTGTTCTTTTACTTTTTGTCAATTAAACAATTGCTCTTGCTCTTTGAAAAATATAAATGTTTTCATCAATGAATTTATTGGATCAGTACACAACTCAATCATCAAATTATCGTTTCTTTCTCGATGGTCGTTTGTCGATATCGAAGCACAAGGACTCGTGATATTCCGTTAGAACACATGAGTCAAGGCGAGGTAATTTCTATTGTCAAATCGACTGTTCGAGAAGAGCCAATGTCGGCCCACATGTATCTACACTCTTTTTAAAAGTTTTTGACCATTTTATTTTACAAACTCTATTAGCTAGTGGCACTAAAATCACAAGTCTGAGGACTTCCTAGAACCGACTAATTAAGGTGGGGGAACCGAGAACGAGAAGCATCATTTGGCTCACCTCTCATCGGTGCTGCTTTTCAATGACCATCATCATTGAAACGAAGAAATCAAGTGCTGCTCTCATTGGGACGCGGGGTCCAAAGCCACTTTGTTTTGATCACCCCATTCCACGTCTCTAACCCCCTAAAACGCACTATTTATCTTTTTTGCCGGCCCACATGTCGCATGCGATGATTGCATTTTGGGACCCTTGGACAAACAGTGTTTCTCGTATCGGACAAAGGTCATGGGGGCATGTGAAGAACCAGTGAATTTGGGATATTAGCTGTCTTTCAAGAGTATTTCTTGTTTTATCTCAGGGGCCATCACAATCATCCATCAAACATGATAAGATATCGGGAATAAAAATGTTATTAGTTTTGAAGAAAATTCGTAATAAAACTTTTCAAGTTAGAAAATTTATTTTTTTAATCTTAAGTATTTATATTTTGTTTAATCATAGATGATTTTACAATGACTAATTATTTTTAGCAAATCAAAAGCATGAAAGTTCTAAAAACTAATTCACCAAAAAAAAAAAAAAAAAAACAACGCACATACATATCTTCACTTAAAAAAAAAAAAAAAAAAGAACAACACATCTTAAGGCTTTGTTCAAATAACTGTTTGAAACAATTAGTCAATAAAAAAAATATTTCATTACCTTCAACAATTATATCCAAATACTTTTATAAGCAATGATATTTTTTTTTTTCATTTTTGTAGAGATTATTTTTAAGGAAATATTTTTCAAATAATTTATTTTCCGCGAAATAGGTGCATCTGAGTGAAAATGAGATCAATGTTATCTTGAGTCCTTGGCAATACTAAATGTGATGATGGGCTGAATCTACTTGGAACTTGAAATCATGTTTTTGCATTTTTGTGTTGGTTTAATGTGTCTAAACAAATGTTTACAGAACAAACTAGTCATCCTCGAGATGCCAGAGTAGAAGGATATGAATCATCTTTTTAGTTCTAAATTATCCTTTTTGGCGACATGATTTTGAACCGTTTAGCATAGAATGGAGTACGCATCCAAAATCAAATCGATCTTCTGAAAAAATAGAATTCGAATATGACAAGATGTACATATGTACACACACAAAGCAATGGTGAATACTAATGGTTTTTTTGTTCTCTGATGAATACTAATGGTGAATACTCAATCTATTCGATAATTTTCGAAAATCATCTTATTCAAATTGTAATCAACTTTATCTTGCAAGTCATCTCAGTAAAACCCGCGTGATGATTGCAAACATCGTGATTCAATAGGATCTTGACGCCCGGATGAAACTTATGTCGCTCCCCACAGATTTAAAGGACAAAAGGGAACGAACAAAAGCATAGGGGCCCCTCATATCCACCCACTCAGACTGAAGATCCGAGTCCCTTTTCTTCCCCATCTTTTCATACGTGGAGAGCATGATAATGGGTGTCTTTACTTCGATGATTATGACACGGGATGACTGGTGACCATGATGGATCTCTTGTCGTCATAGAACCGATTAGCTTATATTTAATAACCTCTTGATTTCATGTTTACTAAAAATAATTTAGCAAAAAATGATATTTACGAAATATATATGAACTCTGCGCTAGTTAAGAATATTTCCTCCGACCAAAAAACATCAAAGTTCAGAATGTTCCAAATATTTTATAGGTAACGTAGGTTATAAATTTCGTGTCCATTTATTTATAGTTTATTTACATTTTTATGGAAGTAACCAATGTGGAAAGTAAACTAGTTCACGTGCACAATTGTTTATGCCATCACCCAAATCCAACACCCAAATCAGTACCTTTTTGCCCTTTGTTTTTCGATTTATAATGTTGGAAGGTATTAAATATGACTCACTTATCTAAATATCCGATTACACTGCTACATTATTTGATATACAAGATGAAGAAAAATGACATTAAAGACTGAATCATGTAATTGACCTGGACCCTATTTGTGTTTGGGGAAAAAAATTCTCGGTAGTTGCAATTCGAGAAGTTTGTAATTATAAAATCCCTAGTTTATTCTTCTCTCCTCTCTTTAGTGCCCTACCCCTATTTGTATTGCCACAGCACAATCAGCACCATCGCCTAATCAGCCGTCGGTCAGGCACCTCAGTCGCCACAGGCACCTTGCCGCTGCCGCCTTCGCCGCCTCCACGGAAAATACCATATTCGGAGAGCTCAAAGGATGGTGTGGCATGACTGGGACAAACACTTACATGTTCTCTGTATTCTAAGATTGATTTATAGCGTTGGTTGGTATTGAGTAACCAACTTCACCCGTTTCGAAGGAAAAAGAAACTAAAGATCAGTGTTAAAGCGCATAGTTTACATTTGCCGGATCAGTAACATCTGTATGCCGCATGCAACTACAATGAAATACCCCATTTTTCAACGCCCATCCATTCAAACTTTGACTCTCTTCCTTCCACTACACTTTGCCTGCAAAGTCTTTTCACAGACGACAAAAAGAGTTGAAAAAGCTTTTCCAAAAGGTCCAATGTCAAGCTCCAAACACCACAGAAAAGCTAGCTTCACAGAATACACTACGTTACCATTTTCCTCTATTCTTCTCTCTCCATAATCTTCTTGGATACACCAACCGACCACCATTAAACTCCCATATGCTTGTATATACTCATAATAATCAATGATCACAGAATATAGGCTACTATATATATATATATATATCCTGCAGAAGTTGGAGGACTCATATGCGCTTTCTGCAACCAGCCACTTTCTTCCCCAGTATAAACTGATGGGCTTCATCTTCATCACAATCCTCAAAAGCTGAACCCAGAGAGAGAGAGAGAGAGAGAGAGAGAGAGAGAGTACGCAGCATTACTCTAAGATGCTGGCAGTCTTAGCAATTCCCGCATGTCAAGCTCTTCTTCTTCCCTTGGCCGCTAATCAAACCGGCGAGGCCAATCAAATTCAAGGCCACAAGAACGTGCGCCAAAATCTTCACAAGGTACGTACTTTTCGATTGTGTATGCGTTGGTTTGAGCTGGCCCCATTAATTCCCTGCAACCTCTGATCTTCCAGGAATTAAATTCGATCGCAGTTCCTGTGCTTGATTGTTTCTTCTTTTTGTAGATGAATGCGAAGATGAACAAGGAGATAGCGGTGCACGGGCTTCTGCTTTGGTCATCAATGGGCTTCTTAATGCCTCTTGGAATACTCGTAATACGATTGTCCATTAGAGAGGAAAACCGCGCACGGGCCAAAGCGTTCTTTTTCCTTCATGTCATCTTGCAGGTAACATATTTTTCATTAAGCCGCATTATCATCATTCTACATGTTATTAAGATATTATGGTGAGTGATTTGTGTAGAACAAGAATGCTTTCCTGAAAAAACAACGCAAAAGAAAAGTTGATGGAGGACATAAAAATGCTTTCAGTTGCATAGAATAGGATCGCAGGGTCTTAAAGACGTTGATTTGTGTGTGGACATGACAACCACCAAGGAGGTCTCAAATGATTCTAATCATTGTGTCTGTGCTTCTTTTTCAGTGTTCTTTTTCAATTCTCTTTAATTGTGGAAAACGTTTCTTGATTCCTCGCAAGCCATTCTCCAATAATGAGTGCTTGAATTACAAGAAATACTATTGGAGATGAATAAACTTGAGGCGGTGACACATATTAATATTACTCCTACTTTCCATGCGAAGAAAAAAAGAATCCATTTTCGTCACTGATTTTCACTAAGGTTGGGCACTCCATGAATGATCAGTCCAAATCCATAGACGATGTATTCAAAGGGAAGCTACACGTGATATAAAAAAAAAAAAAAAAATCATAACTAAAACACTCATTTTGAAAAGGTAAACTTTGAGAACATAAAAAATCATATTATAATATTTAAATATTAAATCACTCATTCATTTAACAGATTAAAACTTATTAACAATTGGTAAGGATCCCATGAAAAATGTTATGACATCAAAGTAACAAATCACTAGTTCAAATCTTCCAAACCTCTCATTTATCTTTTATCTTATATCTCTCCATGCTTAGTACAAGGTCAAATTTCTGAATAAGCGTGAGAAGTACCATAATATTTAAATATTAAACTACGTCTTTATCTAGTAATTTGAGTTTTTAAAATAATCAATATTGATCCCACAAAATTTGCCATGCCTCGTGAATTTCACAAACTAAATAAGACATGAGCAAAGGTTAGGATTGATGATCCAAACATATACGACAATTTACATGTGATGCTGCATGAACATGTGTCATGTACCTAATTCACTTGTACAATCCGTCTTTTACCATGTGTATCACCAAGCTAGTTCAGGATAACACAAGGAGATTCTACTTCTCAGGTTCTTCATGCAAACGTTTTCGCTCTATTTTCCTTATTTTATGTCTCGCCTATAAAAATTTCGCTCTATTTTCTTTCTTTTATGTCTCGCCTATAATATTCTAATTTTTATTTGACAGGTACTCTCACTACTCCTCGCCACATCTGGAGCTATACTATCAATCAAAACCTTCGAAAATTCATTCGACAACCATCATCAGAGAATAGGCCTCATTCTCTATGTAGCCATCTGGGTACAAGCCTTGACTGGACTCCTGAGACCCCGTAGGTAATATACTTTCTCTCATAATAATACAATATAAACTGTTGGGATTGATTAACAAATTTAATTTTCATTAAACAAATGATTTCTCGAACTGACAAAGGCAATCTATTCGACTATGAAATAATTTTATGTGCGAATCAAATAATTAAACACTCCAATTTTGATCAATCTCCGTTTTTTGACTAGCTAATTACCTGTTAATATACATGTGATCTTAACCAGAATAGTCCCAGGTTTTTCCCCCTGTACCTTTTTGTGTAAGTGAAGCACATTGTTGGCACCATCTGGAAACGGGAAAGCTAATCCTTCCAACTTTCTCTAATAGAATATAAAGTAAAAAAGAAAAAAATTGTTTTACGTTGAAGAATATTAGAAAAATTAATTAAGATTAAATTTGTCAATCCTTGTACAAATTTTTAAACGTTTCGTCCTAAAAATGAGTCAAATTATAGTGCAAGAAGTCAAAGTTAAGAGTAGAAGTCAGCCATGAGCAAAAAGAGTCACTTATTTTACTTCAATTTTCATAAAAAAGGCACTTAATTTTAGCTTTCAGTTTTCCCTAAGGTCACTGATAAGTTACTAAATATTATGTAGAATGTAATAGAGTCCTTGACCTTTTAATCAATACAATTGTCTTATATCTTTGCTAAAATGTACGGTCCATTCCCCTGTCTTTAAATTGGAATAATCACTCCTAAATCTATGTTGAGAAAAATACAATTTAATGCTGCTATGCATGCAATTTTTAGTGCTGAAAAAGACGAATTGCGCACTTTGAAAAATGTTTAAGATTAAAATGAACAAGTTAAAATTTAGGATTTGGTTGTATTTTTTATACAAAAAATTAGGATTTTAAATGCACTTTTCTATTACTAAGATAAAAGTTGTATTAGCCTCGCATTTCTTGGCCATAATAATAATAATAATAATAAGAATCGCTTGTCATGAAAAGGGGTCTTCCTTTTATGGTCTCCATGAGAATGGATCCTTTGGCCGTAAGATATCGTAATATATTTTTTCAGAATTTCTAAATCATGTCATACCATATTAAAATTTATAAGATTTATGATAAATAGATGATATTACTTTTTTGCTCGATGTTCATAAAGGGATTGCAGTCTTGCAGACCCATCTCGGGGACTTTTATAAATTTCCCCATCCCAATTATCATATAAATCTGCTTTTAATCTTTTGCATACTTTACTAATACTTTTTTTCCGCCATGAATCAATGGAGGGGGACCAAAAGGAGAAGCACTTGGTACTTCTTGCATTGGATTCTCGGAACAGCCGTTTCCCTTCTGGGGATCATCAACGTCTACACAGGCGTAATTGCCTTTCACAACAAGACATCAAGAGCCACGTGGGTGTGGAACATCCTCTTCACCGCTCAAGTCTCTCTAATCGCCTTCTTGTATCTCGTCATAGACAAATGGGACTACATGCGAAGACAAGGCGTGAACTCCGGCAACGAGCCGACCACGCCGTCGGCTAACAATCTAACAAGCTCGCAAATCGAGAACCGCAAGGAGTTGGTGCTCCTACCATGTTCGAAACAAAATGCTCTCAAGAACTTGTTCGATTAGTCTACACGCTGACATCATCTGAACTATCGAGTCCGGTGGATTTTACGTGAAATTCATTGGATTCGATAGTTAAAATCTATATAGATCCATCTATTGGCATATTTTTCTTTCTCTTGTTTGATTTTTTTTTTTTTTTTTCTTTTGGTTTTTGGGAGCATCCACCCTAAGTTCTCTTTGATTGTTTGCTCTCTACAATAGTAAATTATTTTAAGGCTCGATCTCCTAGAGACTCTCTTCAAAGTTCCAAAAATAGCACGAGTACGACTCATTTGCATATTACGATACACATCAATCCTTGGAAGCAGAGGAACAAATTATTCAAGGGTTTTTGTGTGTTGGGTGAATTCAGATGAATCAGATTCGTGCAACATGTGGTCCTATGTATGATATTTGTTTGAATAAGGGAATTCAATAGGAGCAAAGCACGTCATGGTATCTGTACATATTTGAGATATTCTTCTGTATTGGTTCCTAATTTGTGTTAAGAGAGTTTTTTTCTTGTGGATAATCGTGAGTTCAGATGTGGTAATTAGCGGAAGGCGTGTGCGACGATGAAGCAATCAGAATATTAGCAAGTGTCATTATAACTGAATTTGAGTGATGCTTTTTTACAAGCTATGATGAGATGCTTTACGTGGAAAGGTATTGCTAAATAAGATAGAAAATTAAAAGAGCTATATGATTTTATATATCTGTTATGTTCTCTCTCTGACCTATTTTGCATGGTCTATGAATTATGCGGATCAATACAATCTCATACCAGTCATTATGCAAATCCCATAATGGGAATGCTAGCGCCTCGCCATTTTTTTTTTTTTTTTTTTTTTTGGGTTGGAAACGGAAATATTTCATTTTCTTAGCAAAGAGGAGGGGCCCATTAAATGGGCATCATTACATAAAAGCTCCAACAGAGTTTGAGGAGGAGACAAGATCCAATTTAGAGATAAGTAATTTCTCTTGTGGGCTTTGGCTATCCAATCTGCAATAAGGTTGGCCTCTCTAAAGCAATGTATGATCTGAATATTTGAGAAGACCCTCATTTTTTCCTTACACTTACTAACAAGTGGTTGAGTCTCCCAACTCAACTGTTATGAACTATTCATGGCTTGACTAGTTGTAAGTTGTCCGACTCAATAATAAGTACTTCATGCCTTTTAGAAAAGAAGTGGTTGAGGGCTTCCCATAAGGCTAGGATTTTAGCCATCAAGGGAGAGGAAGTTTTCACCAAAACAACTACTCCTCCCAACAGCCTCTCAACTGAATCTTGGCAGATGCAAGCTAAGGAGTTGTCCACCGATAAAGGTACGAACGTTTCGTCTATGTTAATCTTATAAACCCTGTCCGACGGTGGATTCCAGATCTGAGGTTTCTCGATTGCTCTGTTCCCAGATTCGCCGTCTTCTCTATTCCCTAATCCGGAGGCTTCTTTGTTCTCAGATCCTCCAGTTGCTTTGTTCCCGGATCTGCTTAGCTGCTCTGCTCTTAGATCTGCTGGCTACTCTGTTCCCAAATCTGCTCGGCTTTGGGTTCCAGCGGTTGAAGCTTTTCAATGCTGCATGAACTGAGTCGATGATGGCCGTCTCGTCTGGTGTTCTATCCCTAAAGATGGCCTAGTTTCGTGCCTTCCAAATATTCCACAAAGTTGTGGCCACCAGTCGCATATTTGAGGGGTTAGTGGCCTTTTCCTTAATCTTGCAGAACCATTCTTCAATGCGTGTCATGCCTTGACTTGATATCTTGATGTTCAGCACAAGGTTGGCCCATATTTATCTTGTCCACAAGCATAATAGGAAGAGATGTTCAACCGTTTCCCTATCTTGGTTGCATAATGGACATACAGGGTCAGGTAGGATTTTTCGTTGAAATTGGTTATCCTTTGTTGGGAGAGCGTTTTGGCATAAATTCCACATGAAAATTCTTATCTTGGGTGGATTACATAAGTTCCAAATATCTTTCCAGAGTGAGGGGGGAGGTTGAAAGGAAGTTGAGGCTTGGTTTTCTTTGCATTGCTCTGTATTCTCCTTAATGTAGTTGTCCCCACTTTTAACTGTATATTTGCCTGCCTGAGTACTAGTCCACACAAGCTAATCTTTTTCTGTTTGGGATTTAATTAGGATAGCCAGGATCTCTTTAGCTAATTGGTTGTCAAAATATGCCGATAAAATCATTTCGTCCCATCTACCTTCCTCTTGATCAATGAGTTCAGATACTAAGGAGGGTTCATTAATATTCACGGGACTCTTAATAATACCTCTCTGCAGCCATTTCTTTTCCCTGATTTTGATCTTGGATCCATCTCCTATTGCCCACATGACTTGAGGTGCTATCGAATTTCTTCCTAAGACTAGACTTTGCCAACCCCAAGAAGGACGAAGCCCCTTTGCTGCATGCGTAAAATCCATGTGGGGATAATATAGTCCCTTCAACAAGCTACTTTAAAGAGAAGTTGTGTTTTGACCTAGCTGCCAAGCTTGCTTTCCTAACATTGCTTTATTAAAAGAAAGAAGATCTCTAAAACCCATCTCACATTTGTCTAACCTGATCTTCAAGGTATCACATCTCTTCCAATGAATGCCAACTTTCTTTTCATTAGTCCTCCACCAGGATGAAGCAATTATCTATTCAATAGCCTTGCAAATAGAAATCGAGAGTTTAAATACTGACATTGTGTATTGTGGTAATGCTTGTACCACCATTTTCAGTAGGACCTCTTTTCCAGCTTTAGAGAGTAGCTTTTCCCTCCAGCTTTCTAATTTTGAGTTGTCTCTCCCAAGAATCAATGTAAACATTTGTTTTTTTGACACTCCCCAATCTGAAGGAATACGCAAATATTTGTCATTTTTGTCTATAATCGGAACTCGCAATTCCCTTGCCATATTATCTTTCAAAGATTGAGAGCAGCCCTTATTGAAGAAGATTCCCAATTAGTTTAAATTTATATCCTGTCTAGATGCTATGCAATATTGATTTAGAATCATTGCTAAATTCTGACATTCTAGAATGGTGCCATTCAAGAAGAAAATCAAATCATCCGCAAATAATAAGTGAGAAAGAGTAGGACACCATCTATTTAGTCTAATGCCTGTGATACTTCCATTATCCATAGCTCTCTCCATTAATGAAGACAAGACATTTGCCATAACAATAAAGAGATAGGGAGATAAGGGATCTTCTTGCCTGATTCCTCTTGAGAGCTGAAAGTATAGAAAAGGTTCTCCATTAAACGTAACGCTAAGTGTGACCGTAGTAACACATTGCATAACCCATCTCACCCATTTCTCATCAAAACTAGTCTTAAGTAGGCATGCCTCTAAGAAATCCCATTCCACTCGATCGTAGGCCTTCTTCATGTCTCATTTAAGAACATCTTGGAATCTCTTTTTTCCGCTTCTGATTCTAATTTGATGCAACCTCTCCTGGACAATAAAGATGTTCTCCTGAATTTGCCTCCCGCCGACAAATGCACTTTGTTTTGCTGCTATAATTTTTGGTAAGAGTGGTTTGAGTCTATTAGCCAGCATTTTCGAGATGATCTTGTAGCCAAAATTGCATAAACTTATTGGATGATATTGATCCAATCTCTCTAGATTCGGAACTTTCGGTGTAAGGGAGATATATGTTCAATTCAAATCTAGTGACAAAGAGCCGGTGTTCAAGAAGTTCTCCACCTTCTTAAAAATGCCCCATTTGATGTTTTCCCAGTGATGATGATAGAACAAACCATTAAGACCATCTGGCTCGGGAGCATTAGTTGCACCAAGATGGAAAGCTACTTTGTCACTTCTTTTAAAGTTACTTCAGCTAGCAATGTACTATTCATTTCTTCTGTTACTAATTCAAGTATTTGATCTACAACTGGTGCGAAATTTCCGAGGCCATAAGACTCGTATAATTCTATGAATAATTGCATAGTATGTTCTTTCATTTGATCTTGCTCAAACAACCATGTATTTTCTGCATTTTGTAGCATAGAGATCTTGTTTCTTTGTCTTCTTTGAATGGTTGTTGCATGGAAGTATTTTGTATTCTAATCTCCCCATCTCGGCCAATTAATTCTAGAGCGTAACCCCCCGTACATTTCTTCTTGCCTCCAAAGCTCGTCAATTTCATCTTGCAACTTTTTGAATTGTGCCTTGTTGATAGGAACCGGAATATTATTTGTTAGCCTCTCTACTTCTTGTTTCAGCAAGCTGATTTTCTTTTGTCCATTAACAAATTTGTTTTTGCTCCATTTGGCAAGTGCATTTTGGACATCGCGCAACTTCCCAACTAAAAACTTCTGAGGCTGAGTTATAGATCCCCAAGACTTTAACACCACTTCCCTACATTTGTCACTCTTAAGCCAAAAAGTTTCAAATTTGAAATCTCTTTTCCTTCTAACTTGATTTGGCTGAAGAGATAGGAGGATAGGACTATGATCCGAGCCTATTGCAGTAAGAGCATATGCTTCAGCTTCAGGGTACATCAACCTCCATTCTATCGTGCATACTACTTTGTCAAGTCATTCTTTCACATATTTTTCTCATTCCCTATTATTGGCCCAAGTAAATGCACATCCCTTGCTATCTATGTCCATTAATGAGCATGCATCCAAGCATTCCCAAAAAGCAGTCATTCTAAAGTTTTCAGCCAAGCGCTTCTCCACTTTTTCCCAATAAAATCGCACTTCATTAAAATCCCCAAGCACGCCCAAGGCAAAGTATTCATAAAGCTTATAGGTTGCATTGCCTCCTAAAGTTGCAGCCTCTTTGGATATGTATATGGAGCATGAACAAAGGTAATCCTCATTTTATTACCCTTAAGCCCCTCTTCACATCTCAAGCTCACAAAGCTTTCCGTCACTGAGTCTATTTCCATTGAAATTCAATCATCCCACATAATAGCCAAGCCTCCTGCCTTACCCACAAGATCAACTATTGAGTAACTCTGAAATTGAAGTCTTCTCTTTAATTTTTGAACAAACTCAGTTTTATTTTTGTCTTCATTAGAAAATCAAAGAGGGCCTAAATTGAGCTGTTAAAGCTCTCGATTCTTGGACCGTCAAGGGTGTGTCCAACCCTTGACAGTTTCAACTTAATATGTTCATGGTTCATTTGGTGGCTTATTAGGGTTAGCCACCACAACCCATGCTGCAACTTCTTCAGTTGTCTGAATAGGAGTGTTCAGAAGCTGAGTCTCATCCAACCAACCTTGTATTGGGTTTGTTGGATCATGATTGTTGGCTCTTCTTTATTTTTTTGTAGAGGGAGTTTTTGGTTGTGTGCAAGTTTTTCTTTCTGATACTTTCTAAGCTAGTTGTTGGCTGAATGTTTGGAATGTTTATATGGTCTGGTCCTATGAGCATAAGTGCTCTTTTTCCCGGGTTATACATGGTTATCTCTTTTGTGATGTTGTAGTTAGGATATGTTATCATTTGTTCGGGACCCCCTGTTGAATATTATGATTAACGTTGAGAGGGATAGGTTGACCGTCTTGCATACAGTCAGGTTGCCTTGGCTGCTCAAGGGTTTCGGAAATAGCCTCTTCTACATCTTCAATTGTTGATACTTTTTGATAGAACACTTTCCAAAATAGGCTATGTTATGAGGTTTTTGCTTTCAACTAGCTTCCAAAGAATCCTCCTAACTCAGTTGTGAATTTTTCCTCATCATAAGGTACGTTTTTACAATAGTTGGTGTAATATCCAATTTTGCCCCATGAATAACATAAGAAGGGCAATCGTTCATATTTGAAGTCAAGCCATACTTTCTTATTTCCATAATGCATCAATTGTCCTACTTGTAATTCAGCCTCCATATTTAACTCCACTCTCGCTTTCCCAATTTTCTGAAAAGCAGGGCCTCGAGTATCTGTTTTTACATCCAAAACCTTCCCCATTGAGCCGGTGATTTTCTTTATCATGCTTTCAAAGTTTCATTCCAGAGGGAGCCCAAATATTCTAACCCAAAAGGCACATGTCTTGAATTCATAACAATAGGGAGGAGTATCCGGCTCCCATGCTTTTAATAGCAACAAATGGTTAGAGAAGGACTAAGGACCTCCCTCTAATACTCGATTTTTATCCCCTTCATTTTGAAATACAAAGCTGATTTTCCCATTTTCTAAGGGTTTTACTTCCATACTCTCATTTCTCCACGCTTTTTTCATCGCTGTTGTAAGTGCTTGGGTTCTTGTAGATTTGTCCAACAAGGGAGAAGTGGCATTCTTGAATTTTTTCCTCCGATATATCCTCATCTAGAATATGCATATCATTCTCATACATCAACTTACCCAATTTGTTGCAGAGATGAGCGAGGCAACCCACTACTCCTTCCTCCGCAACCATTGCCGTTGGTATTTTGCTGCTGGGACTTTCTTGCTAAAGGGCCTGTGCGCTTTCCTCAATCTTCAGAGATGGAGACGTAAATGGTGAAAGATTGAACTCACCATATAGATTGCCTCTGGAATTTGAAGTATGGCTATGAAACAGTGAAGAAGCTGTTGAAGATTCCAACAAGGAGCGATGAAAGGTAGAAATTATTGTTGCGATTACAATGGGTGGTGAGATGAACGGTGAGAATTTCAGGCAAAGTTATGGTGGGGGATTAGGGTTTGTGAAGGTAAGGTTGGGGGCGGCCATAGCTACATAGCATGGTAGAGGGGAGCTCTGAAAAGAAGAGTTTTGGGACTTTAGCCTTCTCCTTCGGTAGTGCCTCGCTATTTATGACCTCGTAATCTACAATATTTAAAAGAAACATCTTTTACTTTCGAGCGATCGATATCGAAATATGAAATGGATAATGCAATTTCAGAAATTTGTCCCATAGTCAAAGGTCTAGAAAGTCTTTCCTTCAAGGTGCGGTGCTGATATTCAAGTTGAATTGTTTCAAAATTTGCCACTAATAATTTCTTGGGTCAATTGACAACTTTTAATACTAGGTTTTGGGAGGAAGTCGACTAATCATCTATAGATCAATGGGAAAAGTTCCAAAAAAGTTCTAAATCTATTGTATTTATATTAATTCAATTATAAACTTTTTAATTGGATTAATTCAGTCTTAAACATTTTCATGTTGATACTTATTTAGTTCATTCGGTCAATTTAGGTCGGAAATCGCCAACGTGCACGTCCACCTTCCTATGTAATACGACCGGCAGTGATATGCATAGGTTAGAATAATTTTTTAACATTTTTTATTCTTTTTCTATTTTTCCTTTTTTTTTTCCTTTGGATTATAGCCGGTACCAACCATTGCCAACAACCGGCCACAAGCAAGGATTGCCCTCCTCGACTCTAGCAAGGGCACAACCCTCACAGCCTGGGTGAGGGCAGCCCTCGTTGGATCTTGCGAGGGTCATCCTCGTTGCCCCCACCAAGTTTGGCAAGGGCCACCCTCCTGCCCAAGTGGCCAGGGTCAAGCCCTCGCCAAACTCGACAAGGGCCGCACTTGCCTAGGCCACGAGGGTTATGTCCTCACCAATGGCTAGCAAGGGTTGCGATGGCCTCATTGGCCATGGCCAATACCGGCCACAATCCAAAGGAAGGGGGAAAAAGAAAAAAAGAGGAAGAAAAAGGGAAAAATAAGGAAAATAAGTGAATTTAAAAAAATATGAAAAATCAAAAAAAGATTTTAAAATATTATTTAAAAATGTCCATGTCAATTAGGGGTGAGCATGGTCCGGGTTGGTCCGGGCCACCCCCTAACCCTAGGACCAACCCGTACAGTGTCGGTCCTCAATTTTTAGGACCGAGGACCGACCCTATTGAGCTTGGGACCAAGGACCGGACCGACCCAATGGGTTCGGTCCACCGATCGATAATTTTTTTCGTCTTATTTTTTATACTCCCTAAAAAAGCAAACCTACAAATTCAAATTACACATCCATCGACAATGCGGCATTATGCAACTAAACTATAAATACCAATACATATTTAGCAATTTTTTTTTTGGTAAACGGTAAGTATCATATTTAGCAAATTTAATATGATACAATAATAGAAATTTCGTACCTACTAACCGCTCATCAAGATATGGGACAAGATGGAAAGTTCTTGTAATCATCTATCTTTAATATTCATAACACCATATGCAAAAGCGTTTTCCTGCATTTGATCATGTAAAGTCCACTCAATTAAAAATTGAGTTTCACACCACTTGACTAGCAAATCACCGTAGCAATTGCAGTACTACTCTACTCTTCAAAAACTTCTACCATTTGACACAAATTGAAAAGCAAAGTGCAACTGAAATTCATTAGTAAAATATAATTAAACCATAAAAAGTTTAAAATACTTAATATAAACCATGAATATATGACTTCACATCTTGTTAATTCACTTGAACTTCTAGACACCTGAAAACAAAACAAACGACACATAATTAATACTCAACAAAAGTTTTAAATTGAAATTACTATTAGTGCTATTGATAGAACATCTCAATATAATATAATACAACAAACATTTTACTTAGGTTTGAATATATAAAAGAATTATATATAATATAATATAATATAATATATATAATATAATATACAAGGTTGGTCCAGGGTTTGGATCAACCCAAAACTCTTAGGATTGAGGACCAACCCGTACAGTGTTGGTCCTGAAATTTCAGGACCAAGGACCGACCCAGTCCCCTTGAGAACTGAACCAGGACCGGCAGGGTTGGGCCGGTCCGGGGTCGGTCCAGGGTCGACCCTAGACCACTGTTCACCCCTAATGTCAATGCCAGCTATCCACATCGGGCAGCCAGTGTCCACATCAGCAATTTTCAACTTATATTGGTTAGATTGACTGAATTTGTATTAATGTGAAAAAAATTAAGACTAAATAGGTATTAATACAATATTCTTAGATTTTTTTTAACACTTTCCCCATAAATCAATTGCCTTGTGAAAATTAAATATCTAGATTTGGAGTTCAGTTACACGGGAGGCAAGGTTAGCATAGGAGTGAGCATGATCGGGATGAGTGATTCCCATCTTAGAACCAAAAACCACTCACTAAGGACCAGTTCCAAAAATTTTGGAACTAGGAATTGCTTGTTGGTTCCATAGACCCATTGAGAACCGGACCGATCCAATTCCCAAGTGGGTCCATAGAACAATCCCTAATGCCTACAAAATTGTATTCATCAATTAATATTATGTTGAACCTAGTTTCTACTTTAGAGCACCAAAACTTGGTTGACATTTATATGGGTTGAATTGTGAGCTATTGATTTTAATTGAGGATTGAAAACCACATAGCAAAACGAATAGACAATACCCATTAACTAGAAACTTAATTTCTTTGAAGATCATGATATAGTCCTCTTAGGATTTCCCGACACGAGGAACATGTGGAGATTTAGACTTTACGTTCAAAGTCATAACTTCCATATAAGTTAGAATATTAATTGCTTGATCTATTTTTTTCAACGTCCATCAATTAATCATGGGAATAGCTAAAGAGAGATCTAATTATGCTCTTAAAATGAGCCGTTGGCTCTTAATTTCGTATCATGACGACAAAGTATTACAACATTTATGAACATCTCCAATCGGTCTTCTCCTTCCTCTTCATTTGTTTATTTTGTTTTGGTTGAGAAAGTAAGTGAATAGATTATTAGAATGAAAAAAATAGTAAGGAGTTAATCCTGTTACACACCTAAGAGACAAACTTAGTCAATGATATCTAATAACTACAAAGAAACATATATGTAGGTATGTATGTATGTATGTATCTATATATATATATATATATATATATATATATATGATCAAAAGCTACAAAATAATTAAGTAATTGTGATAGAATTTATTCTTCTTGTTTTTTTTTTTTTAAATATATATACTGGTTTAGTTAGGATTGGTGGGTGGATGGGCAAGTCCACACCTAGAATTGGGAACTAAACCAAAACTCATTGGTTCCACTAAATTGGAAACGAGAACCGAACCGGCTTTCATGGGAATTGCCATTTCCGGTCTAATCTAGTCCGCTCCTATTTCAAATGGTCCGAGCGATTCCTGCTTCTTTTGCATGTCCCTAATTAGCAACCCCAAGTCACCCAAATATCGCATTCCTTAAGTAAGTTCTTCCACGAAGTATGATGGAATCTCTTAATTTGTATATACAAATAGTTTTCTCTTGGGATTTTAAAAATTTAAAAGAAAAACTTCGTGTCCACCCTTAGGTGAAATCGCCACGTGCTATGCAGACAACAACTCAATGCTATCGTGTCAGGTGTGATTAATGTCTTTAAGAAAATATGGAAAAAATGCATGCAAAAGCAAATTAAACAAACAGATAAATCTTCTTCATAACAAAGAACAAGCCCAAAGAGACATGCATTTTGTTACCGATATTATATTAGAGACTTTTAAAATTTTCTATATAATATTGTTCTTCTATATTAGAGATAATTATGCTATTACCGTTGATTATTTATATCAATCAAGATTGCATGAATATCTCCTTTGATTGTGCATATTTTAATTAATATATCTTATTTTAGATAGTTGTCTCATATGGCCGATACATAAGTTCATGTAATGTTTATCATCATAGATAGAAATTTGTAAAATTTCTCTTTTCACATATCTTTCTTATTTTCTAACTTAGGATTAAAGCCTTCATTCCTGTGGAAATCTAAGTGCACCCTGTGCACATTCAAAAAAATCCATCCCCATCATTGCCGCTCGATAGTGTTCGTTTCATGTGAACAAGTCTCATGCAAGGAAGCATTTAATTGAGTCCTTTCCATAATAGTCTTGTTTTGACGTTAATTGCACTGATTACGTCTTCCGGTCAAGCCTTGTTCATAGAGGTGGCTTTCTTTTAGTGCTAGCTGCATAGGCGGCATCCTAATAACCATTTTCCAAACCAGCCATATAGCCGCTTGATGGTACAATGCCAGTAGTACAGGCCATGTAGCTCACTTATTGTTCACAAGCCAATCGCATCAACTGCTTTTGGTTTTCCCTTCGATTCTCAACCTTTCAAACGTCATTTTGAGAAGCTTACACCACCACCAAATTCACCACCCTCGGACGAGCCAAATTTAGAAGACGCTGCCTCACGCATCGCCTCACCATGGATCAATAAGCCCGCCTCGCTATGTTGTTAAAGAAATAAGCTATTGTGACACTGTTTGACATTAATTCAAACTCTAGTTGACTACTTTAATGTTATCGTCAACAAGGATGTGAGCGATATTATATTAGAGATTCTTAAGATTTTCAATAGAATATTATCCTATGTTAGAGACAATTATGATATTATATTCATGGCACTGTTGATTGTGCAATCTTGATTAATATAGATAATCAATAGTAATGTTGCGATTGTCTCTAATATAGGATAATATTCTATAGAATATCTTAAGAATCTCTAATATAATATCGCTAACATCCCCTCATACTCAAGGTGACATCAAAATAGTCACTTGGAGTTTGAATTAATGTCAAATAATGCGACAGAAACTCATTTCTCTGACAACATCACAGGGCGGAATTGTTGATTCGTGGTGGGGCAACATGTGAGGCAGCATCTTCCAAATTAAGCTCATCTGAGGGTGTTGAATCTAGTGATAGTATCAGCTTCTCTTTTGATTGTGCATGTCTTAATTAATATATGTTACTTTAGATAATTATCTCACAAAGCCTGTATATAGACTAATATTTATCATGATATATCAAAATATACACAATTTTTCTTTTCCACATATATATATTTTTTATATTTTCTAACTTAATATCATTCTTACTTCTAACTCATCCAATGAGAAACAATAGTCAATACACCTTGTATGTGCATGCAAGAACTACATTCAATGCAAAATGGCTAGTAGGAATGAATTCGATCCCTTCAACATAGTGTTCAATGGGAAAGAATCCAACGCCAATCCAATTAATACCCCTCATATATGCAAATAGCGGGTAAGTGTTGCAACCTACCCCTCGTGAGGGAAGGAAATATGTTTAGAGGTACTTATTTATAAAATGCAGATTCTCCCAAATACATACCTCACGTGACATTGGCTTTCCTAATCCACTTGTTCAAAAGGAGTCACTACTAATAGGGGTGAGTAGTTCCAAGTTCCATACAGGTTCCATCCGAAACTTGGAACCTTCCCATTGGAATAGATTCCTCATTTTTTTGGAATCTAAAATCTATCATGCATAACCTAAAACTTGAAAACTACCCTGTCACAAATTCCAAAGCCAGTTTCAAGATCTACCAGGTTTCACTTGTATTTATACACTCATTATGAAACAACATAGAATATCAAAGAATCGCACGAAAACATGGATTAAGAAAAACATTAGAACTTGCTCCAAGTTCTAGGCTATAGATTCTAGGTTTCAGATTCTAAGTTCCTCTAACTAAGAATCCGAAACTTACCCATTGAAACAAGTTCTTCATTATTTTGGAACTTGAAACCCGCCCTACATATCTTGGAACCTGAAATTTACAGGTTCCCACCAATCCGATTCTTAGGTTCCAAGTTCTACCATAGAACCATGCTCACTTCTAGCCACTAGCCATTATTGAGGGTTGGCTAGAAACTTTAGTTAAGATGCGAAAGTGTCATTTTAATGCATACACAATAAGAGATTTCAGAATCAAGGACGTGACTACCCTAGCTATTTAACTAAAGCCCTTTCAGTACCTAAACTCGACCATTTGCTAATCAAAGTGGCGGGGGCAGCCTAGTGAAAATTATAAGATTCATCCAAACTATTCTAAAAATGAAAATAACAATCAATATATTAAAATTATGCAATCAAGTATAATCGAATTGAAATGCACAAATAACGACTTAGCATAATCTCTAGAAAGAAAACAAAACAAAACAACCACTATTGTAAAACCCTAAAGGCTTGTTCAAATTTAGGTACAATTTTTTATAAAAAGGATCTTCATTTTTTTTTCAATAGCTAAACTAGTTCTAAAATAGTATTAACACTAAAAATCTAATATTTAATTTGTAAGCTTTTTCCATTTGTTTAAAATTTCAGATTTTTAATATTTTAATATTTCTAATAAAATATATTTATTATTTTTGAATCCGAAAATGGGACCAGTGTCTGGTCTTTAGATCTAGTCCGATTCGGTCTCATTGGTATGGGCCATGGACATACATTAGACCCTCAAGTCAAGTCCACTTAACCCAACCTACTTCACAAAATTCAAACCAAACCCAAAAAAATTAAATCCAAACCATTTAACAAACCAGGCCCAATTCACTAAACTACAACTAAGGCCCAATAACTAGAACTAAAAGAGAGAATGGGCTTATATGCTAAAGCCCAACCCGACCACTTAGCAACTTAAAAACTTGAACGAAGCCCATCCCAAATTTGGACCGAATTAAGCCAAGCCTAGCTCGCACTCATTAAACCTCAACTTAAGCCCAACTTCAAATCCCCTTCTCCCAAACGTTCAAACATGGCATACTCTCCAGCCTTTTTTAATTTTTTCTATTTTCTTTTACTATTTTTTTTATTTCTTTTCTCTTCCCTTTTGCGGGTCGACTTCTTCCTTAGGCGGTCTTCCTCAACAAGCTCCCACCCTCATCGAAGCTCCTATGCTTTTAAGATAAACCTCGTCCAAATCTCAAGCTGCCACCAAGCAGTAACCCTTCACCGGTTGTCCACTCCAACCACCACTCGCCGGCCGACCTCCCTATGATTTACTCTTGTCATCGGACGACCATTGTCGGCCACAAATCATGAAACACAAAACAATGTAAAAGATGGCGGTGGTGGGGGCAACAAAATGACCGAATGACTAATGCTGGGAATGCTAATCACAAAAATGACACCTCAACAGAATGAATCAACCCGTGGACACTCAATTTTGTGAAGGTGAGCAGAATGAAAATGAAGAGAAAGATGAAGAGTTTTGGATTCTCTCTTCTCTATATTCAATGAGTGAAAGAAGGAAACATTCGTTTGAGAACACATCGACTTGCTTGCTCTCTTCTCTTATTTATATTACAAGCTATCTAAAGATCCGTCAAGATGCAGTTTCACAGTTCAACTAACTAAGAAAACTAACTAACAGAAACGGAAACATAATGTAAATAGTTACATGATGTTACATGCTCAAAATATAATAACAATTCTGCAGTAGGCACGTGCTGAAGATTTCATTATTGATTTCATCCCTTTCCTTCCTGGTCAAATCAACAGCACCAGACTTCTCATTTTACTTCCTCTGTTCTCAGGAACATCAGACTTCTCAGCAGCACCAGACTTTCCAGTAGCACCAAACTTTCTCACTTTACTTCCTTTGTTGTCAACAACACCAAACTTCTTAGTAGCACTAGACTTTCTAGCAGTAGAGTGTGTGTTCATCATATAGCTCTTAACAACATCAACAAAGTGTATTTGTGCAGACTCGCTTCCACGAGCTCTGCTTCCACATGATTCTTAACATCCTCTCGCAAATCGAGAAGGGGTTGATAGCTTATACCCAATTTGGTTCGAAGAGTGGAGTGTGCTAAACGGGATAATGATTTAGTAAAGATATCAACAAACTGATGAGTGCTTAGAATATAACGAACACTTAGAGAGTTTGAGGAAACTTTTTCTAGTACAAAATGGAAGTTCACTTCAATATGTTTAGTGCGAGCATGTAGGATAGGATTAGCAGTAAGAGACATAGTAGACTGATTGTCACAAAACAAAAGTACTGGTGCAGAAAGGCATATACCAATGTCATGGAGAACAAAGCTGATCCATCAGTAGTAGTAGATGCAAGTGCTCGATACTCAGCTTTTGTGGAGGAACGAGACACAGTAGGTTGTCTCTTAGCTGACCAAGAAATGAGATTCTGACCAAGAAATGAGATTATAACCAAGATAAATGCGAAACCAGTAGTTGAGCGCCTGGTGGCGACACATCCAGTCCAAGCAGCATCGGAAAAATCCATATAAGGTCGTTGAGCTATTAGAATGAATAAAAATACCAAGATTAATAGTTCCTTTAACATAGCGAAGAACCCTTTTTAGCCTATGAAGATCTCCAAGTGTTAGCTGTTGCATTTTCTGACATAACAGATTTCTTGCATAAGAAAGATCAGGTCGAGTTATTATTAGATATTGGAGACCACTAACTGGGCTTCTGTACTTAAGTGGGTTGGCCAAGAGTATGTCATCATTTGTTATGGTGGCTAATCTAAGTGACAAAATAGTTGAGATAGGTTTACACTCTTTCATGTTAGCTCTGGTAAGAAGATCAAAAGCATACTTGGTTTGGCATAGAAAAAGATCTTGAGAGGTGCGTTTGGCTTCAATACCTAAGAAATAGTGAAGACACCCAAGATCTTTCACGTGAAAGTGAAGGCTTAGTGACTTGATCTAATTAAGCTAGTAGAGCAGCAGGAGCACTGTATTTGATCCATCATGAAGTACAAAGAGTGAAGGATTAGTTGTACTACAAAAGAAACTAGTTTCAAGAAGGAAATTGCTAAACTTGTCAAACCAAGCACACGGTGCTTGAGAAGTCCATATAGAGACTTCTTGAGCAGATTGACATTTTGAGACTTTTGAGAATGTGTAAAACCAAGTGGCTGCTCCATATACACTGTCTCATTTAATGTTCTATGTAAGAAGGCATTTTTAACATCAAGTTGATGTATTGACCAATGCTTCATCATTGCTATAGAGAGGACTATGTGAATAGTAGCATGTTTAACAACAGGACTGAATGTTTATGTGAAATCAACTCCCTCTTCATGGTGAAACTCTTTAGCCACTAATCGAGCCTTTAATTTGTCATGACTCCCATTAGGTGTGAACTTAGTTTTAAACACCCATTTACAACCTATGACATTCATTTGGTTAGTTCTGGGAACTAATACCCATGTTTGATTTTTATACAAAGCATCCATTTCATCCTACATTACTCTATACTAGCCTTTATATGCCAGGGCTGACTTAACTGATCGTGGTTCAAGAGGAACTTTCTATTCAGCCAAACATATATCTAGGATTTGGCTTTACAATCCCAGATTTTAGTCAAGTTTGCATAGGGTGAATAGAGAGTGTACCTTGTGTGTTAGGTGGAGAAGTTAGCTATGTTTGATCAGTATTGATTGCAGTTGGTGTTTCAGCTGTTTGAATAAGATTTGCTTGTTCTCCAGAAGCTAAGTTAGACTGCGACTGTAAGATAGATGAAGTTTGTGACATTATAACAGGATACGATGTATTGAAGTGACCAGCTTCCAAAACTCCACTTTCCTATAAATGTTCTATATGTTCATTTGAGTGACATCTCACTTGTTTTGCACTTGTAAAGTCTAGAAGAGTAATTTCTTCTGCCCACTATTGATACAAATTAGTATACTGACTGTACTCTTTTGTTAGTGTCTTAGTGAAAGGAAAGAAACTTTCATTAAACACCACATGTCGATTAATATATATATATATATATATATATATATATATATTTGACCATTAGTAGGCAAAAGACAACGATATCCTTTAGCGTTTATTGTATCCTAGAAATACACATGTGAGTGATCGTGGATCAAGTTTATGTTGTGCATATGGTATGAGACAGGGGTAACAAGCACATCCAAAGACCCTTAGATGTTCATAACTTGGCTTTTGTTGATAAATTTTGCTATAGGGTGAGTGCATATGTAACTTTGTTGAAGGAAGTAAATTGACAATGTAGTTGGCTATCATGAAGGCATCCACCCAGTACTTTAATGGAACTCTAGCGTGATAGAGCATAGCTAGACCTAATTCAACCACATGGCGATGTTTCCTTTTAGAGATCCCATTATGTTATGGTGTAAAAGGACAAGAAACATATTGTTTGATGCCACAATGCTGTAAGTGACTCGGAAACTTATTGCTAGGGAATTCTCCTCCACCACCACATTGAAAAATTTTGATTCTGCAATCAAATTGATTCTTTACTTGTTTCTGAAACATGACAAAGATGTCATAAAAGTCTGACTTTAATTTCATTGAATATATCCAACTGTAACGAGAAAAGTTATCCACAAAGATGACATGGTATTTGAAATTCTGAAATGACTTAACTAGTGAAGGACCCCAAACATCACAATGTGTGTTTTCTAAAGGAATAGTAGATGTAGATTCTAATAAGGGAAATGGTAATGCAAAACTCTTCGCAATTTGACAGCTTCTACATATAGCTTGAGTTCTTGTATTGCAATGAATTAAGTGTTGACTCTGCAGATAATTCAACATTTTTAAGTTTGTGTGAGCTAACCGCTGGTGCCACACATCTTTCCGTATTTGGGTGAAGAAGGCTTTTGTGGTTTGTGGATCCACTCGATAGAGTTCTCTAACTTTCCTTCCGAGCCTCACTATTGTATTGGTGTGATTGTCCTCTATATAAACCCCATTTTTATTAAAAAAAAAAAAAAAAAACAAATGAGCAGGGATAATCATATGTTAGTTTTGAAATTGAGAGAAAATTTCAGGGATTATCAGCACATCATTTAGAGGTAAAGAATTGTCTTTTGTATGTAATAAAGCATCACCAATATAATCAATGGATAGGCATGAACCATTTCCTATCATAACTATATCAATCCCATTGTACTTAGAAGAGTTATGAAGAATACCCGAATCTGCAGTGATATGAGCTGTCGCACCAGTGTTTGGATACCATTCATTGCCTTGTGAATCCTCAAGATGCATTGCTGCTAAGGTAGTTGGAATCTCTTTAGCCTGAAATGAGTTATCGAAGCAATACCAACAACGAAGTGCATCATGTCCTGGACGTTTACAAATTTGACACTCCAAAGGGACATTATTTGTTGTTTTCTCATCCTACACATATTTGTTAGATGTTAAGTTTTGGGATGGATATGATTTGGTAGCTTGATACCTTTGGGAAGAACTTGCTTATGGTCGAAATCCCTGTCTAGAGCCAAACCAATTATTTGACTACTTAAAATGCTGATCCTCTTGATTCTAATTCAAGTTATTTAGCTTGTAATTTTGACTTCTCCTAGAATAACCATAACCACGATTCCTATTTGTTCACCACACGTCCTCTGCCATAACCGCGTCCCCCATGATTATCATCTTTTCAACTTCCGAACCCAGAATTTTGCAGAACTTCAGACTTTCTTTGTCCATAGTAGGCTAGATTAGGATTCTATTGGCTTGAGGAATAGGTTTGCAACCTTGTTTTGAACCTTTCAAGTTGAGATATTACTTCATCATACTCTGGTTGAGGTCTCAAGTAATACATGGTAGTTCTGAAACTTTCATATTTTGATCCTAATCCATCCAAAACACCAAACATCTTAGTTATCTCATCTACAGGCTTCCCAATCGCATTAAGTTGATCCCAAATTGATTTATATTCCCTGAGGTAAATAAATAATGTTCGATCTCGTTGCTGGCGAGCTTGTAACTTCCCTCTTAGTTCATATTCTCTAGCTATTGATTTTTGTGTGAAGCGATTAAGTAGGGTTTGCCATACCTCATGTAAAGTTTCTAACTCAATGATCAAACTTAGGATGTTCTCAAATATGGCTCCACTGATCCATGATGATACAAATTGATAAGTTCTTATCTAATATGTATAATCGAGATTCATAGTTTCAGCTTCATGACTTTCAACCTCAATCTGCAATGTTTGAGCAGGTGGTGGAGTTTCACCATTGATGAAGCCAAAGAGCTCTTGACTTCGCAAGATTCTATGGAACAATGCTTGCTAAAGAAGGAAGTTATCTTCAGCTAACTTTATCGTGACAAAGTTGGAAATATTAACATGGATTGAGAAAGGGTATTTTCGTGTTCTTGCTGCCATTTTCGTGCTCTTAGGACTTTGATGATGTGCGTTTGCAATCACGATCACATGTTGAACTTACAAGACGGAGTCTTGGACGCATCACCAATGATGATTGGATCTGACAAAGAAGGACTAAGCGATTGCAAGGCACTTCGAGATCTCCGAACAACAAACAGAGCAGAATAGAGAGATGTGATCAATAAAGCTCGAGAGTGGCTTCGATCTACCGCGACTTTGGCATCTTCGATTGAATTTCGCGAGCGATCGGTCGTTGGAATGGAACGGCCAACAAAGATGATCTGTGCTCTCAAGTAGGCTCTGATACCGGGTGAAGGTGAGTAAAATGAAAAGGAAGAGAAAGATGAAGAGTTTTGTATTCTCTCCTTTCTATATTCAATGAGTGAAAGAAGGAAACATTCGTCTGAGAGCACATCGACTTGCTTGCTCTCTTCTCTTATTTATATTACAAGCCGTTTATCTAAAGATCCACCAAGATGTGGTTTCACAGTTCAACTAACTAAGAAAACTAACTAATAGAAACATAAACATAATGTAAGCAGTTACATGCTGTTACATGCTCAAAACAGAATAATGATTCTGCAGTGGACACGTGCTGAAGATTTCATTATTGATTTCATCCCTTTCCTTCTCGGTCGAATCAACAGCACCATACTTTCTCATTTTACTTCCTTTGTCCTCAGTAATACCAAACTTCCCAGCAGCACCAGACTTTCCGGCAGCATTAGACTTTCTCAATTTACTTCCTCTGTTCTCAACAACACCAGACTTCTCAGTAGCACCAGAATTTCCAGCACAAAGTGTGTGTTCATTATATAACTCTTAACAACATCAACAGAATGTATTTGTGCATACTTTGCTTCCATGAGCTCTGCTTCCACATGATTCTTAATAGCTTTTGGCCAAAAAGGACAAAAGGCAAAACTAGATGTCGGTGAAGCATTTTGTCCACCAAGTGGTGTGCGACATCGAGCGAGGGCTTCTGACTCTACCGAAACTCAAAACAAGACGAAGACTCTCAGTGAGCAACCAACAACGCCTGACAACCTAGCTACAGACCTACGGGCGCTGGAGTTTCCGTGAGCTAGATAGCCACGAACCCTGGCCTGGCGTACACAAAAGGGCCGCAAACAAAGGGAAAAATGAAGGCTTACCAATTTGGGCTTGAGAATGTCTACGAGGAGGGATCGTTGAATGGAGCTCATGCCCTGCCAAGGTATCAACTGAGGCTCTCTCTCATTCCTCCGTTCAATCTTAGCTCTCACTCTCTTTGCTCCTCTCTGAACCAAGCCCTCCAAAGAGAACCCCCTCAAAAACCAGCCCCCTCCTCTCGAACTTTCCCTCTTCTTTAAATGGTCAGCGGCAGGCGCGCATGCTCTTTGCCACCCATTGGCCTGCCGTGGCTGGCCTAATCCTAACCAGAGTAGCTCGTCGCATCATCCTGCTTTGCTTCATGTCTTTGTACCTTGCTCCTTTTCTTTTTCCGTCGAGAGCATGAGGGAAAGAAGGAGGGGAAGAGAAGGTTGGGCCGGTCTTAAGCGAAATAATGGAAAAATGAGCTGCCCAAGCTTAGAGAATTAAAAAAGAAAGAAAAAAGAAAGAGGTCAGGTCGGCCTACCCCCGGCCGGTAGCTCAACCTCGCTTTTCCATTTTCTTTTCTCTTTTTAATTTTTAAATAAATTATAATAATAATTTTTCAAAATTTAATACTAGTAATGCAAATGCTCCTAATGTTTATATGCCGTGCAATTTAATGAAAATTATTTTGTTAGGGGGTAAAAACTAATCCTTTAATTTTCTATGCAGTTAATGACTGATTAAACGGGTCGCCTAAATTTAGGTATTAATAGTGAGTACAAACTATTAATGAGGATGCATCAAATCCCAACAAAAAAGCATTCAATCAAATGGGCTTGATTCAATTTCTAATGACTTCACCTAGCTTTCTATTTTAATCTCTATGGAGGGGAGGGTTTAAGTTAGATTCTCCCTCCCCTCCCTTTTTTCTTGTTCTTTGGCTTCTTTGGTTCTTTGTTTTCTTTTTCTTGCTTTCCTCCTGTTTCTAGGAGCTTTCCTCTTTTGTTCTAATCCAGATCTAGAAGTTTCTTTATCTAGTTTTGAGGAGTTTTCTATCTCGTTGTAATATGTATAAAATTTTGGGGTTTCGCTTTCCTTAGATTTTGTTGGTATATAACTCTAGTTTTATAGGATATTACAAGAGTTTCGTGAAGATTTCATACTCACAAGTGTTAAATTTGGATGCATTCAACCTTGCAACTTTGAACAACGATGATGTTATGGACATTGAACCTAGGCTTGCATTGCCAACAAATGAAAATCTCAATGTATGCTCATTATTGAACGTGGATTCAGTGATTAGGCATCAATTTTGAATTGAAGAAATAACAAATCTGCTTTTTGAGGGCTTAACTCCTAACCTTGTTATGATGATTCATCTTCTTATCTAGAGCTTGCTTTGTGTTGAATTTGTCTGGTATTTTCTTGATTTGTAGTTGGACTATGTTTCTTTATTGTATATCCATGGAAATGAATGAAATGTTTCTTTGATAAAAACGAAAAATACATCTTGTGTATGCAAACAATGTGCAAATACGAAAAAATTAAGGGGGACAAATCCAATCTTACCAAAGTAGCATTCAATTTCAGTACCAGTGCGCAATTTACAACAACATGCACGTCACGCGTCGATTTATTTTTCACAACGACATGGGTTGTCACGACATGCTCCATTCCAATAATGAATTCATAATGCAGAGTTGCACAATCATCTAACTTCATGTCTCAAACCAGCATTAAAAAAAATTCAATCGATGGTTTAAAGCATGTATGGTCAATTTTCGAAAGATGGAGTCGATTTCATAAGGAAAAAAAAAAATCATATGTCAATAATTTCCAAAAATAAGTATTAAGAAACAACCACATGAACGAGTTTTCAGTTCTTGGACCAACGGCCCTACTAGGTCTATAAACCTAAGATCGGCTAAATTGAGATGCAAACAATTCAATTATTCTCCTCAATGCCAATAACTTCATATTTCAGTTAAGCGATGTAACATTATTTAGATAATCCATATAATAGCTACGCTTATTTTAGCAGCACAAGGACCTTTTTTTTTTTTTTTTTTTTTTTTCCAAAATCTAATTTCTAAGTTAAGAGAAGATTTTCAACTATATTATTTGAATGTCTAAGCTAATTTTGACATTGCGACTACTAATTTTAGAAAAAAAGGAAATTAGGCCCTACCCAATCACTCAACATGTACATATGCTCCTTGGACCTAACTTCATTGATCGAAATTCCCTTAAAAATAAAAGCAAGCTTCATTTATTTTGTAAAAAGTATCATTGAAATAATTAGTGAATAAAATTTTTTCCACTACCAACAACAATTTATGTTTAAATATTTTTGTGAATAAATATTTTTCATTCATTCAATTTTTGTAAGCGATACAAACGATTCTTTTGAGTCATTTTTTGCGAAATAAACAGAGCCCAAGTGACTCAAATATCTAAGATGATAGATGTCTAGAGAGAGAGACTGCACTAATTGCAAATGAGAGCCCTTACTAGTGCATTTTTGAATCCTAGGCCTATTTAGCAAGGGCTTGCACCAGGCCCGACCCGCACCATGTAGCGCTGGGCTAAGCTCCATGACTGCACAGAATTTACAAATAAAAAAAAATTGCCATAGAATTTAATTTCTGCATTTAAATTACTTTTATTCTCCTCGCATTCTTAGGTTAATTTTATCTAGTAAAAGCATCGTAATTTCCTTTTTACTATGTTCCATACTTATGATGTATAGCATTGTGACATTTTTTTTTTCCCTCTCATTGATTTTTGGACCACTAAAACTATGGTATTCTATTAAGTTACATTCATAATTGACATTTCATAAAACTATGGGAATGACATGTCTGGAAAAAAGCATGGACAAAGTAAGTAGTTTACAGGGTGTTAGAACTTGATCACCAAGCAAATAATTTTTAAAAAATAAATAAAATTGCCAAAGTGATTTAGCTCAATGGATAAGTTTGAATGTCATTACTAGTAGCCCTGTTTGGTAGGCGATCTGTAAATCTATGATCTGTGTATCCACTATGAGACCTTCTAGGCCTATGGTATGTCCTTGGCTTGGCATGGGGTAATCTACCCTCCTCCTAAACTTTTTCATACAAAAAAGAATTTGTAAATTGCTAGATATTCCCAAAAATAAGATAATAAGCATATTGTAAAAATAACACCCCCAACCATGATATCTAAGGGCCTGTTTGTTAATGTTTCTAATTTTTGTTTCTAAACGAATTTTCTATTTTTTTGTTCCTTGGAACAAAAAAAGAACATAAACGCGTTTGTTTGTGTTTTTGTTCCAAATCTATTTTTTTATTCCCAAGAACACATTTGGAACAGAAATAAGAAACAAGAAAATCTTGTTTCTTGTTTCTGGAATAAAATTTAAGAACGGATTTTCTCTCTTCTCTAGTTTCTTCTCTCTTTTTTCTTCTTCTTCTTTTTTCTTTCTTTTTTCTTTGGCCGGTTGCCGGCCTCGACCATGGCCGGCGACTGGCCGTCGAGGGTCGGCAACCTCGCTGGAGTGTCACTAGCCCTCAGCAAGGCCGAGCGTTGCCGACCCTTGGCGAGGCTCGGCCTCGCCGGATCTGGGCGAGCTCAAGCTCACCCGGCCAAGGCAAGGCCGACCTTGCGCGAGCTCGCCCAGATCCGGCGAGGCCAACCTTGCGCCGACCCGGGCGATCTCGATCTCACGCAGATCCGGCGAGGCTGAGCTCGCCCGGCGGCCAATGAGGCTCGGCCTCGTCGAGGGCCGGCAAGCCTTGCCGTGGCTGGGGTGAGGCCGCCGACCCTCGTCGATCGGTTCTTGGCCACGGCCGAGACCGGCGATCGGCTAAAAGAAGAAAAAAGGAAAAATGAAAAAATAAGAAAAAAAGGAAAAATAAAATAAAAATATTAAAAAATTAAAAAGAAATAAAAAGTTATATAAATTTACCAAATGTGTTTACGTTCTTTTTTCTATTTCTAGAATAAATTTACCAAACGCGTTCTTCTGTTCAAAAATTGTTCTCCGGAGCGGAAATACTTTTTCTATTTTTGTTCCCCTAAGTAATTTTTAAACGAAACGTTACCAAATGCACCCTAACATAACAAACAAGATAACACCCAAAAACACTTAGGCTCCATTCGTTTCGTAGAAAATATTATATTTTCAGAAAATATTTTTAGAAAGTCATTTTCTAAGAAAATAATGATATTTTTCGATGTCTGGTTGAATCTTAAAAATAAAGTGGAAAATATTTTTCATTATTAAATATCTAATTTGATTTTATAGGAATAATTGTTAAAAAAATCGAATTTTAAATTTTTTATACGACCAAAAGTTTTTAAATTTTTTTATATATCTTTTTATTAAAAATTGAATGTTTAATTAATTTTTATTTTTAATAGAATTTTATTGTTTAATCATTTTTTTCTTTTCCTTCCTTCTCCCTTCTCTATCATTGCGTGTCTCACCTACCTTGCCACAAGTTGACCAGCTCAAGCCTTGCCAGCTTGTGGCAAGGCTCAAGTTGGCTTGTGGCCAACGATTGGACTAGGAAGAAGGAAAAGGAAAAGAAAAAGAAATAATTTAAAAACTGATTTAAAAAATAAAATGAGAAAGTGTTTGGTGAAAGAAAGTGAGTTGGAAGAACTTTTCCCCACTTTTGAAGGTTTTTTAAAAAAAAAAAAATAACGGAAGATGTTTTTCCTGAATTCATTTTCTGTGAAATGAACGTTGGAAAATCCGTAAAACGTTTTTCTAGAAATTATTTTTGTGAAATGAGCGGAGCCTTAATCTTCTTCTATTTGGCAAGACCAATCTTTTTCATGGAATTGTTTATGTGAAAAACTAATTTTGGAGCTTCTCCCTTTGACTTAATGACAAGTAAGTAGGACCAATTTATCTGCTTTTCTACACTTGGACATCTGTTGTGGAATGATAACTGCTCATCATCCAGTGGAAGAAGTCGCTTTTCCCTTGTCATCTTTGATAATTATCTTAAGGTGTATCCCACATTGAACTGTCATTAGGTTGTGTCCCCGGTGCCACTATTAGCACCACTACAATCGTGGCTTGTCAACGTCAAATTGCTCACGAGGCCCCAATACCAATTGTCGCTGATCAATTACACATTTCTCCATGCATTATGCAAGATTTAAGTGAAACTCAAAGCTGAAGGAACCTTTTTTCTATAATGACTTTTATTCCTCTGGGTTTCACCAACAATTCTCAAAACTATAGATGCAAGATGTTCAATTTAATATAAATGAATTAAAAAAAATAGTCTTAAATTTCCCTAAAGCTTATATTGCAGAATATTGCATGCATTACTGTTGTATTTTTCCATTTATAGCCTTGTTTGTATTGGTACGCATCCATCAAATAAATGCATCGTAATAAATACTTTCCTAAATTTATATACTTTAGCAATGAGAAAAATGTATCAGCACTTAGACAATGCTTAATTTATTACGTATTATTTATTTAGAGCGGATACTTCCCTGTGGAACATCAAACATCACCCTTTTATATTAAAATATCAAGTTCTACTTAAACCATTAAGCAGTTATTAGATGGTACCTTTCCGTGCGGGATCAGAAGCACCCGCTCCACTGCTTTCGGGCCGGGCTTGAATTTAAGCCCGAACTTTCCGGCCCGTTCACATTCTAACAAAGTCCAGAGAAATACTTAACGCCAGCTATAGTAGCGGCTCTCCCCCCAAAAAAAATCTCTTCTCCCTCTGCAGTTCTGGTCAAATGTCTTCGGAAACCCGTCCGGACCGCCGCGATCAGGACCACCACCACCACCACCACCACGACGGCGACCACCACCACGACGGCCACCACCACGAGTAATCCACTCCATCCATCTCCATGGACTTTTCTTGTCTCGTTTCTCTTTTGTCCTGCGCCATTTTTATTCAGTCTTCTTGCGTACTCCCTTAATCCTTGCTGAACGAGAACGTTGGCCCTTCCTCCTCCTCCTCCATCTGCAGTGAATCCGCAGGAGCAGCTTCGTGGGTGGGGCCGGACGGTAGGGTGTACCACAGCCACGACGGTCTCGCGCCTCACTCCCACGAGCCTATTTACTCGCCCGGCTTCTTCCCCAAGCGAGCCCCGCCGATCCTCTCCAGGGATTTCAACGAGCGGGCCTTCACTGTCGGCATTGGAGGACCTGTTGGTACTGGGTATGTTGCTGATTGACCGTCTTTTTTGTTTTTTTTTTCCTCGTCTGATTGCATTGGAACCGTGCTCTCAAATCGGCACTCCTGAAGAATTCAAACTCGGTTGTGAGTGCTAATTTACTGAAATTTCTTTTTTGGGTAGGAAAACGGCTTTGATGCTGGCTTTGTGTCAATTCTTGAGAGATAAATACAGTCTTGCTGCGGTAAGTATCCTTTCATCAAGAACGGTTTGAAAATTTGAAGTTCATGGCTTTGAGGATAAGCTCTGTTGTGCTAGAGGTTTGCTCCTTAAGAAAGCGAGAAGTGAATTCTTGGTACGGCAATTATGAGCCATGAGAGCTCATTTTCACACACAAATAACCGAATTTGATCGACTACATCTCTTGTTTGACTTGTCATCATCAAATGTCTCTTGCTTGACCTATTGGACAGCATTAGGTCAATTTCATTACTTTATATTGTGCTTCTTCTGCTTAATCATGATATGCTCAACCGCCCAACTACCTACTACACACCCCAAATTATAACGGACCTCCTCTGCCTCACAATACTATTATTCAATAATATAATTAAAACATCAAGATCTGGTGGTCGAAGAAACACTGAAATTTCAATGTACATCCAATCAACTAATGCTCCGGCCATAGCAAAGCACCTGTGATATTCATGAGTTGTCCAATTAATCTCTTTAGAATACTTGAGATTCCTTAGTACTACATTCTGTCACAACATAAATTTTAAGATTTTTTTTATCCAAGCTCCCTTGATTTATTATGAGGTTTCTGGCTTTCCATATGCAATAACCATAAGCACGATGCACTGGCCCCTATGGACTTCTTTCTCATTAAGACTCTTTCAGTCCCCCCAAATTTAGCTATCTTGTCTTATGCATTGTTGCCAACAAAATTTGCCCTCCATTTAACATGAGAGCTGGACAACAATTCTCCCGTTACACAGTGTCCATTGAATAAGTCACAAACATGGAGCCTTTGCTCTTACAGTGCTTGTCAATTCAATATTTTTTCAACAGTTGGGTCTGATTCTGACTTTTGCAAGAAGTTCAGACATTAGTCTCTGCCTCAACAGCCTGTGAGCTTTCCCTAAAAAGGACCACTAGATCACCATCTTAGCAAAGGAAAGCAAATTCAACTTTCTTGCATTTTGGATGTAATGGAAGAAGTTCCTTCTACCATTGCCTTCTCATGAACTTGGTGAGGACCTCTTTTTGATTCATCCCAAAGAGAACCCGGAATGCATAAATATAAAGTTGGAGAGAAGAGAATGGGATCCTTTCGAACCTTTCTGATCAGTGAGTTACAAAATGAGCTCCATACAATAACACCTGGCAAACAAGGTGAGTTACAAAATGAGCTCTATCCAATAACACCTGGCAAACAAGGTGTTATGGAAATCAAGCAAAGCTTCTCACGAAGCTGCTGATCTGAAACCATGAAAACTAGTAATATAAAGTTAGAGAGAAGAGAATGGGATCCTATCAAACTTTTCTGATCAGTGAGTTACAAAATGAGCTCCATACAATACCACCTGGCAAACAAGGTGAGTTACAAAATGAGCTCTATCCAATAACAACTGGCAAACAGGGTGTTATGGAATTCAAGCAAAGCTCCTCTCAAAGCTGCTGATCTAAACCATGAAAACTAGTGATATGAGGAACTTTAGGAATCAACGAATTTCATGTTGCTTTACACAAGTTCAATGCTTTCCTACTAGCCATTGCTGACATGACATCCTCAGCGGATAGTTCTGGTGAATCATATGAAACAGATGTTTATTCATGATCATGGACTATGCTGTGTAACTGGGAGCCATTAGAACAACTTTGTTCTGTGGGCTGTTCATGCTGTACTACATTGTTGTTGTGATCTGCCACTTTACCCTGATCAATTTTATCACCTACTTCTGGAAGATTTCTTATAGAATGATAACCTCTGTCAAAGTTGTTTCTCCAATGACAATTCGTTGAGCGTCAAGCAATGTCAGACTGTGACTCGAAGTTAAGGAGCAAGAAGAGACTGATCTCGTTCTTTTCCTGTTTAGTAATTGCTCAGAATTTCAGCTAGTTGGATTCTAGTGTTCTCTGGAATAAACTTCTTCGGCTGCTTTTAGTTCAAGATATAGCATCTATCTCCTTTTCTCAGCTACTAGATCAATATCTATGTCTCAATATGATAGCAGATCTAAGATCAATCAGATAGAAACAACCGATTTCAGTATGTATCTACGCAGTATAGTCCTTGACCCTGAAATTATAAGGTTGAGTGCTGTTACTATAATATAAGGAAATCCTAAATCTTTTGTATGGAATGGAACCAAGTCCTCGACCTGTTCTTACATGGCAATGCAGTTATCCCCGTTGATCTGATGTGTCGCAGCGACTTGGTGATATGGCTGGCAATTAATAAAATAATGTTGTCTTTTAATTAGTCTCACATTAACATCTCTCTCTCCACCATCCAGCGGCCTCGGCCACCACTGCATTGCAATTGTTGTTCGTATTCTTGCACCATTAGATTTCACTTGCTGTCATTTGTCGCCTGTGATTCGTCAACCTTCAGCCCTCCACTCATTAACCTTCAGCCAGAGATGAAGTTTCCCATTGTCTCACCCTCTATTAATAAAGACAAAGGGGCTGAGGTTGTGACCACTGAAAGG
The DNA here is from genome assembly GCA_014182555.1 of Eucalyptus erythrocorys. NCBI lineage: Eukaryota > Viridiplantae > Streptophyta > Magnoliopsida > Myrtales > Myrtaceae > Eucalyptus > Eucalyptus erythrocorys. Next base: position 25,805,147 of record CM024601.1, on the reverse strand, counting down.
GATGTCTTAGCCTAGGGTGACATCATATCTTGGCTCGCAACCTCAGATCCAATGTTGTAAGCCCAAGTATGAGGCTCGACAAATTGATGGGGCTAGAGAGAGAGGGGGCACTGCTCGTGTCAACAGAGGCTCGGTGGTGTGGGTGGCAAAATTGTGGGTCTTAGAAGGAGTTGGGCCTGTGCTGGCAAGGCACGGCGACTGCTGCGGGGGCGTTGCATGGCTTTGATTGAAGAAGATGAGGACTTCCAATGAAGCTCTGTTTCTTGTGAGCTCTATTCTTGAAGTAAGAGAAAGAGAGAGAAGAGAGAGTGAAGGCACAAAGGAGAGTCAAGAGAGTGCGGGCATAAATGGAAAAGTGAGAAGAGAAAAGAAAAGCAAATAGAAAAAGGATAGAAAAATGGAAACGATATTGTTTTGTTTAATCATGGGTCACATAACCAAATTGCTAGATACATTGGACCGACAAACCGACAAACGTGACTGGACTGTCACGTAAGAAAATCCTGGTGATAATTTGAGGACTTAAATCGCATTTCTTTGCAAGTAGTACTACATTTGTTTAGTTGAAATGTTTAAAACTTGATTGCATTCCATACAAAAGGTTTAGGACAATGGAACAATTTCCCATTTGAACTCTATTGTCTCTGCTCGTCTGCTTTATCAAGACTGCACTAAAAGAATGACCAAAAGCAGTTTCTTTGTTTCAGGTGACAAATGATATCTTCACGAAAGAGGATGGTGAGTTCTTGGTAAAGCATGGAGCACTTCCTGAGGAAAGGATACGGGCAGTGGAAACAGGAGGATGCCCACATGCGGCAATTCGTGAGGACATTAGTATTAATTTGGGTCCTCTTGAGGAGCTTTCAAACTTGTACAAAGCAGACATATTGCTATGTGAATCCGGGGGAGGTAACTTACCCTTGTTGCTTTCACTTCAAGCAAAAACAGAAACAAGATGACCCGTTTTTCTCTCACAAAGTATAGTTGGCTATGCCTACATTGATTCTTTTGTGCCATCTTGCCTTAGTAAACACAATGATAACATTTGGCACTCTTGCAACAGTATACTAATTCATTTGTTGCACTCAATCTGGTTATTGGACCAAGCTCCAAGTGGTGGATAAATGACATGCCATGTTGGAAGATTTGGAAAAACAGGCTAACGATAAACATTTGTAGTCAAAGTTTGTTACAGTTGGGTTTGGAAGATTGCAAAGGCATGCGCATATGATGAACATCCGGTGTGTCTAAGAATGATGCCTTAAGACCTGGTCCTAAAAAAGGAAACGAATGGTGGCTACACTACTGTTTGATTAGACTTGCATCCTCTAAATTCAACTGATCAAGGCATAAAGATGGTTTTATACTGTTTATGCAGATAATTTAGCTGCGAACTTCAGCAGAGAACTGGCAGACTTCATCATATACATCATCGATGTTTCTGGAGGTGATAAAATTCCTCGCAAAGGAGGCCCAGGCATCACCCAAGCTGATCTCCTGGTACATTTTCTTCTCCTTTTTTTGGTGAAATATCTTTATTTCTGTGCAAGTAGCAATGGCATCTTGCTTTAACTCAGGTGATTTGTGTAATGGAAATGATTTTATTGCCATGTGTCTCTACTTCAATATTCCAGGTGATAAACAAAACTGACCTTGCAGCAGCTGTTGGAGCTGACTTGGCTGTGATGGAGCGAGATGCACTTCGGATGCGAGATGGAGGACCCTTTGTCTTTGCACAGGTGAGGGAAGTGTGGACTTCGCAACCCACATCTCCCCCTAGTACTTTCCACCTCATTTTGCATTAGTTTCTTTTGTCTCTATATCCATCTGACTTTTTCTCCCACTCTCTCTCATGCACGCGGATCATTTCAGACCACTCGGAACTGAGAGCTTTGGGAAAGTTTTTATGATGAGTGGTTTTCATCATCTAGACATCCTTGTTTCTGGAGTTTCTTCCATGCGCATTCTGTATATAGATGAGGGCATGCAAATTACTGAATTTGGACTTTCTTGAAAGAAATGATGGATCTATGAACTATATATTTGCAGGTAAAGCATGGCCATGGAGTGGAGGAGATCGTTAATCACATCTTGCAGGCATGGGAGGTCGTGACGGGGAAAAAGCGGTACTGATCCTGCCATCTAGCGGTCCCAACTGGTCTTTCCTTTTTGCATGCTCTCTGACCGGTCAAATGTTGTGCCTTTGGCTGTTCACTGAAAGTTACTAAACGAGTTTGAAACTTAATAAATTGGTTTCAATAGTGCAGATAATAGACTCATGTTCAATTAGAGAATGGATGTGTGCACGATTTATTTATTTATGACAATCATGTAGTTGCATGAATTGGGTAACACAGAGTATCCGTGCTAGTGGGTATTGATTTACTTTGAATTTGCTATTTAACCCACGCAACACGCATAGAGATGGGCAGGGGACGCAGGGAATTCGTGCCTTGTTGACTACCCTAGATGGGGCAAATATTCCTGCCGAAATGCCCTAGGCGGGGCAATCGGTGGCGCCTGGCTGGTCTAGGTCCCGCCCCTGTCCTGTGTATATTCTTTTAAAAAATATCTTGTCTTTGATATTATTTATATATTTGTGGTAAATGAAAGTACGATAAAAATACCTTCCTTTTATAAGAGATACAAAGTGAGAAAGTTCTTGAGGGAAGCAACTTGTTCACATTGTCCCGCAACATCTAACTTGTGAAAGTTGGAACTTGTTTAACTCTATAAAACCAACCATTCTTTCCTAAAGTCGCCTAAGATGTCATTCTTGAAAAGTAAACATAAGAAAAATGTCAAATGACCATTACGAAAGTGATATTTAGTTCTTTCTGGGCAGAAGCTTGTAAGTCTAGAGTGGTGCTCCATTGTCTAGTGAAGGCAACCCTGCCGCGGGGCAAGATTTTCATCCACGGTGTTGGGAGGGGAATGTGATCCCCCAACTCCATTGGCGCCCCGCCTCATACCCAACCCTAAATTTAGCATCTGACTGGCTACTAATCTTTTCTGCAGAATCAGGAGCTTTTCACCTTTTTAGGTCAGTGAACCACTTATTTAGCCACCTTGAATTCGGCAGTTCTTGCTTGTCTTTCGAAATGACATGATTCATTAATTTGTCACATGATGGACCTCCTTTGGACTTTCAGTATTTCCAAGACAAGCATTTGGCCAAGCATTTGGCCAAGAAGCCTTCGAATGCTAAACCAAACATCCTAAAATTTTTCGCAAGGAGCCTTCGAATGCTAAATCAAACATCCTAAAATTTTTCCCAAGGGACTTTGGGGGCTCAAAGCCCCTTGAGAATGCTGAACCAAATGGAGTCGATATATTTCTTCGTTGAGTTGAGAATTGTCTGCGCCATGAAGGATCTCGTTGTCCACAACATAGGTGTGTCCGCCCTTGTCACTCAAGGCCTTAATGCCATCCACCTGCTTTTGGCCCCTCACTATCCTAGATCGTTGGCTTGGACATCAAGTGGCACTTGAGCTTCGTGCATGGTGTCCACCACCCCATTGTCACCCTTCACCTCTATGCCAGTTTGGAGGTGGAGATGATGGTGGATCCGACGAAACTGGCGGTGAAGGAAAGAATCGGAAGAGAGGATAGAGGGGATTTGAGATGCTATGGAGGGAGCTAAAGTGGTGAATTCTAGATAACGTCGAAGATTTTATTGGACAAATAAAATTTTCTAATATTTTTATCCTATATTGGATTGTCCCAAATATGAGATGGGATTTTTAACAATTCGTAACATATATGGAGGATTTTTTTTATTCATTCTTATCTTATTTTATCTTAATCCAAATCCGGACCATTAAATCCGAACGAGTATAAGAACCCCTTCTCCGTTGTTCTCTCTCTCTCTCTGTGTCAGATAGCAAAAGAAAGAGAGCAGATCTGGACTTTCCAAGGCAAGCGGAAGAAAGGAAAAGGGAATGACGACCGAGCTCATAGCGACGCATCGGGACAACGCCGAGGTCTACAAAGGGGACTCACTGTGCAAGCTCAAGTCCCGCGAGCTCCTATCCGGGATCAACCTCCCCAGGGGCCTTCTCCCCCTGGATGACATCGTCGAGGTCGGCTACAACCGCTCCACCGGTTTCGTCTGGGTCCAGCAGCGCAAGCCCAAGGTCCACCGCTTCCGCGCCATCTCCCGCAGCGTCTCCTACGACGCCGAGATCACCGCCTTCGTCGAGGACCGCCGGATGAAGCGGCTCACCGGGGTCAAGAGCAAGGAGCTCCTGTTCTGGGTCACCATCTCCGACATCTACATAGACCGGAACGACCCGGCCAAGGTAGCCTTCGCGAACCCGACCGGGCTCTCGCGGTCGTTCCCGGTGTCGGCCTTCGAGGAGGAGGAGGAGGGCCGGACTGACGGTTGAAGCAGGATTTCGATTCCAGATGTCGCAGGAATGGATCGAGAATAGCCGGAGATGATCTGTGGGTAATTGTGGAATTAGATCTTCGTTATAACTTAATTAGCCGTGTTCTTATATGGGATTATTGCTGAATTTCAAATTCATGTAACTAGCTTGGTTGGTTGTGCAATTGCGATGATGTCGGTTCTTGCCGTTGGAGGATCGAAGATTAATTCATGCGTACCCACCACGCGACGGTCCCTGTCAATTCATGTCAGATAGATTTAGAGATTTTGTGAGACTGCAGAGACCACACCATTGTCTGATTGGCTATGCAAACCTCTCTTGTTTTTTGGCCGACCAAAAAAAAGGAAAAGAATCTCTCTTTTTTGTCTTCCAATTTTGGCTTTTTTTTTCCTTGAGATTTCGATGAGATATGATGAAATGCATGATATGCTGTAGGAATTTTTATTTTTTTTTTATTTTATTTTTTTTTTTTTGTCGAAAGCACTTCATTCATTGATTAATACTAAGATGGTGGATTACAACTAGAGGGAAAATCCAAACATAAGATAAGATATAGTTCGTGCGGGGGATGAGATACCTAGTTACTCGGAATAGAACCTGTATTGTGAGATTTAGCAATCCAATCGGCAGCTCGGTTCGATTGGCGTGATATGCTGTAGGAATTGACTGATGAGCTAATGAAAGTATCTAAGAGGTATTACTTAGCTGGTAGCGTGAGGGTTGCACATTCAATCAAAGAAAGGATATTGTTTTTAGGTTCGTGCAAAAGATTGAGATTCGCTCAAACCGCTTGAAATTAGACTAGTCTAGAATCCATGATTCCTAATGGGTGGGTACTAGTTCGATTTTCGATTCCAATTTATGGGGACCGATGGTTATTGGCCTATTTCTCGATTCCATAGGTAGAACTATCCACCCATCCACTCGAACCGAATTGATATTATAATAATATATTAATTTTAAATATAAAAATTAATATATTATTAATTTGGTTTTGGTTTTTTACTTTTGATTTGATTCTTACTTTTCTTTCATTTTCAACATGATGGTTTTATTTCTAGTTGCATATGGTCTCTAGTTGCTCTAGTGGTTTTTTTCATTTTATTTTGTTCTTATTAAGAATGCTGGCTCGTAATTTTTTATTTTGCTTATAGTGAGATTGGTTCGACATACTTATTTCTATTCTACATTCTGATTTTGCCACAAAATAGATTGGAATTTTGGTTTTGCTTGTTATATGTTGTAACGATAAATGGACACTATTATTATGTATACTCAATGCTTGATGAGATTGTTTATGGAATAGACTTTACAGTAAGAAAGATGGAGATATTTGGTTGATCTTTGATGTTTCAAGAATCCACTAGGGAATCAAACCAGATCAGGAGTTCAGTTCCCATTTGGATCTATGGAACCAACGGATGATTCTCGGTTACAATTTTTTGGAATGGGTCTTTAGTAGGTGATTTCCGATTTTAGGTCGGGATTCGCCCATCTTGACCATGCTCACCCATAATTATTCTTCACCTCATTTCTTGTAAATTTACACTTTCCAATATTTGCATTTTTCAAATATCTTGTCATTTAACATTCATATCCAAAAATCAATAAAAGGCCCTTTCTCTAAACCTTTGTTGATTTTGAACCATTCTCAATCGAAAGAAAGTTCATTTTGTGGCAAAACATCTTTTTAGTATGTTCAGTGGGACTTCTTGTTGGGTTTGAAGAGATTGTAATGGTGAGAACTAGGAATCGAGAGGAGGCCAATAATGTTGCCAGCAAATTGATCTAGTTCCATAGACTGGTGATGTTCCTGCACATTCGAAATCTTCCTGTAGCCAATGGGAAGTGGATCTTCCAAGGCATCTAATTGAGGCCTAGTTGAGAGAGGAGGCCAATAATGTTGCCAGCAAATTGACCTAGTTCCATAGACTGGTAATGTTCCTGCACATTCTAAATCTTCCTGTAGCCAATAGGAAGAAGTGGATCTTCCAAGGCATCTAACTGAGGCCTAGTTGAGAGAGGTCACACCAAATCTTAATATGGTTTCATGAGAAGATATGCTTGAGGAGCAGCGGAATGACATGACTAAGTACAGTGTGAGTCATTTGTCTGACTTGATCAAATCGATGGCCATTAATGCCATTAATGGTGTATTGTTGAGACTAGGCTCGTCTTACCAACCATAACAATGAAATCCAATGGTAACAGTTACGTTCCTGCTCCTCCTCCATCTTTGTATAACAAGAATTACTTAATTTGAAATGCTACAATAATAAAATACACGACATACACTAAACCAAGATTCAAATTAAATCATGATGTTAATGACAGCAAATAAACATTAAAGGCGGTAGCCCATTCCCGGGCCATAGGAACAAGCAAGAGTTGGCTTGACTTGCCGAATAGCTGAAAGTGAGGCTAAAGTCCATCACCAAAGGTCTCGATGATGACAAACAGCCCAGACTCAAAACCTATACATTTCACAAGAATGTTGATGATGAGGAATTGGCACCAAATCAACATACATCAATTGCATCACATTCTTATAATCTTAACATATATACTTATTGCCTAAAGTGACATTTATATCGGGCTTAATATTCCTAATTAAAATCTGGATAGTATCTGGGCAGAGGGATAAAATTCATGACAACGCCAATTATGGCTCAAGCCAAACCTTTATGGCTTCCAACACCAAGAATGCATTTTAACACACGATCCTAGCTTGCATAAGCATCTCATACGGGCATAGTTGTATCAATATACTTAAGGAATGAACCAAAATCATTTCTCTTTTGTTCAGGAGCTTACAAGAGGGACTGGTTGAGCTCTTGGAGAGGTGCAAGTCACAGGCAGAAAGATCGGAATTTGCAGCCCTAGCTGCTGCAATTTGCAGCTTATGGAGCTGCTGCAACATGCAGCTTATGGCCCTCTCCTTAGTCTTGCTAATCCTTGCACTGGCTTACGCAGCATAGCCAACAGACTCACAGCTCACTCATGAACATCCACCAACAGACTCAAGCTCACTCATGAACATCACACGTGTCCACAGTCAGCATTTGAAGCTCCTACACAGCACAAGCATTTTTACATATCCAGCACACACACCACACTGACAGCATACACACACAGCTCAGGCATTCACTCATGAACATCACACGTGTCCACAGTCAGCATTTGAAGCTCCTACACAGCACAAGCATTTTTACATCTCCAGCACACACACCACACTGACAGCATACACACATAGCTCATGCATACCCATACCAGCAGTTCACTCAGTTCTACACCAGCTTGCGCCTAACAAAGCACACAGCACAAGCAACACCCTCATTCAACTCGCACCAGCACATTCAATTGTGCAGCAACATCACAAAGCCATCGCTCCACACATGCACATCTCACAAATTTCAGTGCACACATAATGCACATACAGCTCACATGTTTCCAGTACCAATTTTCAATGCTCACAATTAACACACACAGCTCATGAAAACCATCATCAGTAACCACGCACTAACAGAATACTCCTAAGCATGCTCTTCTCTCTCCCTTAACACGGTACACATTACAACTCACACACACACAGTAGACACCAGCAACTTGTTACACACAAACAACTTAAGACAGCCCAAAAAAGTAGGATACATTAACCTACCATACACCTGATTCACAGCAAAAGTGAATCAGGCTAGAGTTTAGACCAGCAACCAAGACACGGCTCTTGTCTCAACTTTTCTCCTTAAAATCTTATAACAACTAAGGTGAGATCTTTGCCTTACTTACTAGCTGCTGTCGTGGTTTTTGGCCAAGAAAACCAAGGAACTACTCCCCCAACACGCCTGAAGTTGGTCCCTCCAACTGGAATGAAAGACCTGCAAAACAGACTGCTCGCCAGGATATTTGTAAGCCTTCAAAACTCAACTCGTGGACCATGCTTGTCCATTTGTCTCCCATGAATTTCATCTATCAGTGTCCTAGTTTAATTTCTCACTAGCGGTTTGGCTCAACTTTTCTTTGTTTTTCCTAGAAGCTCTCCCTTTCCCTCTCTTTCGACCAGCCACTCTCCATAATAATTTATCTTTTATTCTGGGACTCTCTCCCCGACTCCAGAGGCTTCTTCTAATCCACTCACATCCAATTCTAGAGCTACCTAAGGGATGAATATAGCCTTTTAAAGTAGAGGAGGTATGGTTGGAAAGTTCTTCGGCTCTAGTTTCACTCTCCAGTCGAAGGTTTTAATTAATTTTGATTCTAAGATCATGAAGTTCTCACTTTCCCAAATCAAGCTGAAAGTAAGCGCGCGCACACAGAGATTGAGAGGAGAGGAGGGGACTTGAGAAGACGAGAGGGCCTCCAGAAACCGATCCCGCCGAACCGGCTCACCGCCTCCTTGACGGACTCGAACGGGGCCAACGGGTCGATCTCCACCCTCGGCCCTCCGGCATTGCCGAGCTTCGCGCCCGCATCGGCCTCCCCGGCCGGCTCTGGACGCAGGGCTAGGGTTTCGGCCATGGGGAAAGGAAGGAAGGAAGGAAGGAAGGGAACAGCGAAAGAGACGAGACAAGCAAGAGGACAAAATCAAGGATTCATGCTCACCAACGATCCGGCGCTCATCGGTGTCCGCAAGCGGAGAGAGAGAGAGAGAGACCGGCCATGGCCATTGGGCTGGCCTTGCCCACCACAGGCAAGGCCCGGCGAGCCCAACCCTTGCCCAGATCAGGTGAGGCTGCCCTGGCCTAGGCGAGGGCGGGCCTCGCTGAGGTGAGTGTCGGCCTCGCTAGATCTGATCTGGGCGAGGTCGACCTTTGCTGGGTCTCGCCTCGGGTTGGGGGGCTCGCCCTCGCCTGGCCGCGCATCACCTTAGGCGGCGAGGCGGCTGGTCGGGCATGGTGGGTGGCCAGCCATCGCCTCTAGCCGATGGCGGCGACCAACAAAAGGAAGACGAAAGTGAAAAGGAAAGAAAGATATATATATATATATATATATATATATATATATATATATATAATTTTTTAAGAATATATTAAATATTATTAAAAATTATCTATCTAAGTATCAATCATATCACGTGACACACCCAGTGTCTATATTAGCAAATTTCGATCAAAATTGACTAGATAGATTTAATTAACAAAAAACGAAAATATTTAAAATTGAGTTGACAAACTTAAAAATTTGAGTTGAATTAACAAAAGTATAATAAGTTTTGAATATTTTGGATAATTTTTCCCATCAAAATATATTTTGCAACCATATAGGTAGATATCTATCTTTTTTCTTACCATAAAGAACCTTTAAATTGGTAAATTTATGACATGTTATCATGCGTGACCTTGGACAAGTGACAACCCTCTTTTTTTTAAGTCATTTAATTTCAATGTCTCAAGAGGTGGTGTCGATCCTTTATATATATAAATCACCAAAAACTTTAAACTTTACTCAAAATAACAAATTTATCCCAAACTTTTTTATTTTTTGGTGATCCAGGAACCCCGTAAGCCAACCGCCCGGCGAGCAAACCCCGGGGGAAGCGGCGCAGGACCCACCACCACGATCTCCGGGTAAGAATCCCTAACGACGCTTACGGGATTTGAACTTCTTCCCTTTGTGAGGGGGAGAGAGCCCAAGCAGCCCGCACCGCGGGCGGTGATTCCCAAACTTTTTTTTTTTTTTTTTTTTTTTTTTTTGTAACATGAAAACTCAAAACTACGCAAACCGTAACACATTTACCATATTAAGGGCATTTTCATTTTATTTTTTATATTTTTCTTTTTTTTTTTTCTTCTCTCTTCTATCTACCAGCCATGGCAAAGCTAGTGGAGGGAAGTCCATGTCGGGCGAGGGTTACCCTCGCCTAAGCTGCCCTCGTCAGTGTCGGGTTAGGGTTGCCCTCGCTTGGTCTGGCTAGCGTCGCCCTCGTCAGCGTTGGGCGAGGGTGGCCCTCGGCTGGGTCCGGTGAGGGCACCCCTCGCCAAATCTGGTGAGGGTTGTCCTCACTCGACGCTGATGAGGACGGCCTTCACTTGCATTGAGCGAGGGCACCCTTCGCCAAATCTTGGTGAGGCTGTCCTCGCCCGACATTGACGAGGGCCACCCTCGCTCAACGTCAGCGAGGGCGGCCCTAGTCAGCCCAGGCGAGGGCGACCCTTGCCCAACATTGGCAAAGGTAGCCCTTGCCTAACTCCGACTTCCTTCCGTCAGCTTCGCCATGGCCAGCAGAGGAAAGAGAGAAGAAGAAAAAAAAGAAAAGAAAATTTAAAAGTAAAAGACTAAAATACCTTATAATTTAGGGTAAATGTGTCAAACAGATAGAAAGTTCATGATTTTTTGTATCATGAAAAAATATTTGGGATAAATGTGTCACGATTGATAAAATTCGGGATATTTCATGTTACAAAAAAAAATTTTGAGATAAATTTGTTACTTTGGGCAAAGTTTTAGGTTTTTGGTGGTCTTTTCTCATTTTATTTTTTTTAATCTTTCGAACCAGAAATAAAATCACCCAACAATTCATAATCAGGGATAGGACACACTTCCATATATATAGATAGACACACACACATTAATCATTAGACATTAAACATCCAAGGTACTTATAGCTCGAGCTCGGCTAGTTATGATTAGGATTTGAAAAAGTTAAACAATAAGGAGTGAGATAAACTTAGCAAGTAAATTCTTAAATCTTGCGTAAGAAAGTACTTTACCTAAAAAACGTCATAAACATGTAGTTTGATTATCGATGGCAAATCAATTGTAAAGCCAACATGAAGGGATCGACCTCGATGTATTCCTTGAGTACTAACACAAGCGTACAATTCTACATACTTACTAATTCATAAGTAGGGGTGAGCAATGGTCTAGGGTCGACCCTGGACCGACCTTGGACCGGCCCAACCCTGCCGATCCTGGTCCAGTTCCTAAGGGGACTGGGTCGGTCCTTGGTCCTGAAATTCAGGACCAACACTGTGTGGGTTGGTCCTCGGTCCTAAGAGTTTTGGGTCGATCCAACCCTGCACCAACCCTGTATATTATATTATATTATACTATTTATAATTCTTTTATATATTCAAACCTAAGTAAAATATCTGTTATATTATATTATATTGAGATGTTTTATCAATAGCATTAATAGTAATTTCAATTTAAAACTTTTGTTGAGTATTAATTATATGTCGTTTATTTTATTTTCAGGTGTTTAGAAGTTCAAGTGAATTAACAAGATGTGAAGTTATATATTCATGGTTTATATTAAGTATTTTGAACTTTTTATGGTTTAATTGTATTTTACTAATGAATTTCAGCTGCACTTTGCTTTTCAATTTGTGTCAAATGGTAGAAGTTTTTGAAGAGTAGAGTAGTACTGCAGTTGCTACGGTGATTTGCTAATCAAGTGGTGTGAAGCTCATCTTTTGGTTGAGTGGACTCTAATGATCAAATGCAAGAAAACGCTTTTGCATATGGTGTTATGAATATTAAAGATAGATGATTACAAGAACTTTCCATCTTGTACCATATCTCGATGAGCGGTTAACAGGTACAAAATTTCTATTATTGTATCATTTTAAATTTGCTAAATAGGTATTGGTATATATAGTTTAGTTGCACAATGCCACATTGTCGATGGATGTGTAATTCTAATTTGTAGGTTTTCTTTTTTAGGGAGTATAAAAAATAAGACGAAAAAAATTATCGATCGATCTCGGGTTGACCCTGGAACCGGACCGAACCCATTGGGTCGGTCCGGTCCTTGGTCCTAGGCTTAATAGGGTCAGTCCTCGGTCTTAAAAATTGAGGACCGACACTGTACGGGTTGGTCCTAGGGTTAGGGGATGGCCCGGACCAACCTGGACCATGCTCACCCCTATTCATAAGTAGGATTAGTCAACCATGCATGTGTCATATAACCACCAATCCCATGTAATTCACGCATGTGTCTCATGCAACTCATATAAATTCATACGATATGTGTGCAAACTATAGCATTATTTTGAAAATATGCATTTAGTACTCATGCTTTTTATACACGTGATAGTCTCAAGAATCGCATGGCATCCCATACTACAATGTAATCCTCGAGACCATGATTTCACGTTATTACGACCGTTCTTAGTCACGATCAACACTAGCGTTGGTGGTCTTCCCTCTTAACTGGGCATCGTCCCACCTCATCGGATATGATATCATCTCAGCCTTGCTCGAAAATGGCATTCCAATTAAGGAGTTTCGTTGTGAAATCCATTCGTGACTGGCATCATGTTGACGTGAGGGCATTTGAAATCTATTGAGCATCATCCATCATAATTATATGAGTATCGGATCATTAAATGATCAAATGAGTACACTTACACTCAAGCCGAATTTTATCTTTCTCATTAGTCAACGCAAAAGTGTTTAGTGCTCATAAATCATACATCACAACATTCGCACATAAAGATGTCACGAAATAATGCCATATGATTGCCCCTCGATTAACCATTCACCCAAGCAATTATGCATCAACCTCATATTATATAACATTGCACCATGATTTCATTTAACAAATTAGCAACTCACTATTCAAAATAGTATTTCATAAGTACTTGTTATTATTATTATTATTATTATTTTGGTAAAGATAAGAAATGAATAGATTTTGCAGAAATACAAAGGGGGGAGGCCCGGCACCAACAAAAAGCTCACACTCAAACCACTAGTGGATGAGTGAGAGGGTGCCGTGGTTTCCAACAACCAACAAAAAAGAACCACTAAATACAACAAGAGCAATAAAACCTCAATCGAATATAGATGGACTTAAAGCCCAGCTCTGTTGCAGTCTCCTATTTTTCGGGGTATTCTCAACATGTTTGTAGGTTATCGCCTTATCCTTGATCGCATTTTGAAGATGCATCTTCATCGCTGGGAGGAAAAGGGTCTGGTTACGAAAAAGCACGTTGTTGCGCTCCTTCCAGATGATATAACATAAAGCTTCAAAGCTGAAGTGCGCCAAAGACTGATAAAAGCTATCTCCCATAAACAGCCTGGACGCCCACTTAAGATTCTCGGTCCAAGAGTTGTTATGCCACACTAAATTAAACTTTCCTGCCCAGAAAGAAACCAAAGAAGAAGATGTACGACAAGCAAAGAATAAATGGTTAACAGAATTAGGTCTACAAGCACAGAAAGGGCAAGAAACCGAAGGAAGTCTACCATACGACATAAGTAAAACCTGAGTTGGCAATCTGTTGCGCGAAATCATCCAGAGATGCGTCTGGTACCTTGGTGGCAAAGACGAATTCCAGACAAAAGCATGCCAAGGGACTACCGTACCTCTATGTCTCAAGAAATTCCAAGCTGAAGCCGAAGAAAACTTGCTAGAAGGGTGAAGCATCCAGCAAAAACGATCAGCCACAGTATTCAGCACCGGTAAGGGATCCCACCAGTTAGCAAGTATGTTAATAACATACCAGCCCAGCGGAGTAGAAAAACCATCAGCGACCGAAGCATTCCTGGAAATACCAGATTGATAGATGTCTTGATTGGAGAAAACGTGATTTAGAGGCCCCTTCGGGTGCCAAGGATCAAACCAGAAAGAAACAGACTTGCCGTCTCCAATGGACCACTTAAAGAAAGGCTGGAAAGTCTCCCGCATACTCAGCAACTTCTTCCAAGACCAAGAACAAAAGGTTGGCCGAGGGGCCACCCAGAAGTTCTTATGCTTTAAAAACGTGGAGTGAATCCATTTAACCCATAGCGATTCTTTATCCAAAAAAAGCTTCCAAATGTGCTTGAGCATCGATGCAAAATTACTCTCTCTGAGGATGCGAATTCCAAGTCCCCCTTCCTCTTTAGGTAAGCAAATGTCATTCCACGACACCTTAGCCCCACCAGGCCCCAGCGAAGGACCTTTCCACAGGAGCTGGTGAAAGATCAACTCAATACGATCCAAGACCGAACAAGGAAGGAAAAAAACACTAGCCCAAAATACTTGGATCGAGTGGAGCACCGATTTAATCAACTGAAGTCTGCCAGCAAAAGAAAGGAATCTGTGATAAGTACTCATTATTTGTAAACATAAAATGCCAATAACACTTACCAATTTCAAAACAGAGATTGCATAAATCTATATTACCTTTAAAATTAGTATTGAATAAGCACTTACCACTTTAAAACTAATAACAATTAAGATAACTTATCACATCTAATTATAACTTATCATTATAGCTTATCGTATCTACAGTAACTTTCACGTCCAATAACAACTTATCATGATAGCTCATCACATTTAATAAAGTCTTTCATAATAATTTATCGCATCCAATTATCATTTATTACAACAACTTATCGTGTCTAATTATCACTTATTACGATAGCTTATTGCATTCAATTATCACTCATCTTGATAGTTTATTGCATCTAGTAATCATTCATCGCGATAGCTTATGACCTCTACTTGTCATCTATCATCATAGCTTATCACCACTATTTATCACTTATCATGATAGTTTATCATCTTAATCCACTTATCACTTAATTTAAATATCATTAATGCTAAATAAAAACCTACTCCTACTCCTAAGTGCAATTACAACCCTAAACAAGATTAGGAAGCTACTCACTTTCTGATTTCAGCTTACCAGCTCATGGCAGCGACAGAGAGCTCACGATAGGGACTTGGCATCGTGTGAGGGACGGTGAGGGTGCAACACGTTTTGGAGGTGGCGGTTCGTGGCTCATGGCGAACGGCAAGGCGGCATGACATGGCTATGTAGGGTGGCAACGGTAGAGCGGTAGTAAACCAAGAGAGAAAGAGGGGGGGAAATAGAGATGAGCCGAGAGAGAGAAATGGGTATGGGGGTATGGGGGGCTTCGGTGGTGAGAGGTAAGTGTGAGGGAGAGAGAGAGAGAGAGAGAGAGAGAGAGAGAGAGAGAGAGAGGGAATGAGGAGAGAGAAATGGGTCTTTCTATGCGTTCAATGCAAATTTGCATTATTATCCTTCATCCACCATTGCCCCAAATTTGGAGTTCAAGAATAAATCTTGGCCCTTCATTAGGCCACATGGTTAATATAAGATCAATGGCTTTGATTGATTGCTTTTTACCTCTTCAATTATTGGCTAGACTAAGAGGCTAGGTTATTGTTCATACGAGTTACTATTCACATAGGTCACTATTTACGAGAGTTACTATTTACACACATTATTCATATACATAGGACTTGGGTTTGGGCTTGAGCTTAGGCTTAACTCATCCAATTTGGGCCTTAACAAGCTTGATGGGCCTTTAATTGGGCTTAACAAACTTGGGTTTAACTCATTTGATTTGGGCCTTAGCACGCTTGATGGGCCTTTAATTGGGCATAACAAACACGTGCTTAACTCATCTAATTTGAGCCTTAACAAGTTTAATGGGCCTTTAATTGGGCTCAACAAACTCGGGCTTAACTGATCCAATTTGGGCCTTTCATTGGGCATGAGGCCTATTGGGCCTATCTAAGGTGTGTAGCCCATTGGGCTTCCAATGGTTGGCCCATTTTTCCAAGAATAAAGATTCGGGGGCCCAAAACTATTTGTGGGGTTCAGTGTTGGCTAAACCAATTATGGATGCTTCCTAATTATCCACAAAGAATACCCATAATTGGACCGATGTTCATGGCTAAATTTGATTGGAAATGGCTTTAACGAGGCCTATATGAATTGGCAGGTCTTTTGGGTATTGCTTGCACAACCTATGATTGATTCCAAACCAATCCATATTTGAGCCTAACCGATTCATGAATGATCCTCAGTTGTCATGTAACTGAGTGAAAATCGATTTACTTATTTTGTTCCATGGTCACTTAAAATCGATTTAGAGTCATTAGGGATTAGTATAATATCACTCGTAATCTAGTCTCTCTCTCTCACACACACACACACACACACAAAATCGATATGAGTCAAATTTGAGGATGTCACACAAATATTGTCACACAAATATTATTTCATAATCTCTCAGCTAGAAAACCTAGAGGTTAAGAATCCCATCTATATATTATCTGCATTCAAAATAGGAAACCTGTTTTTAAGAAATCTACTCAAATTAGAAAACCACTCAATTAAGGATTGGATTCTCTAAACTAAGACCGGATTTTATTTTTTTATTTTTTTATTCTGCGCTCGAGACATATTCCAAACACCACTTTGGTTTCCATCCTTCAAATCTTCACAAGAACACGGAGTCCCGGTCAAAGTCCAAGAATGTTGGGTCATTGTCTTCAATCAACATTAGCTGACCAATAAATAGAATGGTACAACTTGCATGCCGTGCCGCTTCGGTCACAGCACCGTCTGATAATGATATGAAATTGAATATTCAATCCTGATGGAATACAAAGAAATTCCTGCATTATATCATTGTGCAAAAGATGAGATCCTGGCCCATATAATTTCATAAAACCCTTCACTAAAAGGGTGGACACGTGCTTGTTGTCAAAGTAGCGCCCAGAAAATTCTTACGTGATTGAGGCACATGTAAATCTAATATATCTGAATTCTAAATACTGATTTAAGAATCGATATTTATTAGATATCCATAAACTTGATACATTTAAGCATGTGCCTGGTCGTTGTGGCTTCACCAAAGCCTTTTCCCTAATGAGTCGATCCCCTCTCTCTCTCACCACGTCATCAAGTGCCGGTCAAAGAAGTAGAAAGATAGCTCCGAGATTGTGCCAGCAACAGCATGTCCAATAACTAATCAACCGCCATCCCTATCTACCAAAGAAAACCAGCGAAAAACAAATTACATCCTCTGTTTGCATATGCCACGTCGCGGCCCTAGGACAGACCTTTCCCGATCTTTCAACGGGGACCATCTTGACAAGAAAATCTTCTTTTATGTACCTTGGTCCCTGCGAGTTCAGGCCCATGGGTACACTGCTCTTGGTGGATGGGACCAAGAGGTAGATGTGGGCTCTGCTCTTGGTGACAACACGGCAGAGGACTTAGAGGAAAAAGTTTACACAATTAGACTGATATGCTCAAATGCTAGCTTGAAAAATTCCATTATGGGATATTAAAATATAGATTGTGTGACCATGCATTTTGTTTCTCCATTTTGAAGGTAAATGTTAGTGCAAATTATATGTTTTTCTTTTTTTTTTTTGTTTAAAACTACTCCAAAAGTTCAATCTATTTTAAACTATCGAGCAATAAACTGAGAGCTCGTATAAGAAAAGCACTGTGAGGAATTGAGCACATGATCTTTTGAAAGGTTTCTTATTGAATTGAAGGTGTAAATTGATGAATCCAAAAAATTATACTCGAAAAATACATATTAGCAATTTTGGCTAGATCAAATAGGTGAATGGTTTGGTTTGAGAAAAGGTCATGTTAATCCATGCATCGCTAATGCCAGCTCTGCATCTTCAAATTCTTATCGAATTTTCCCGATGCATTCTAGTGTTTAAGTTGGTCAAGCGATTAAATCACATCTGCAATGATTTTCAAACGGGGAAAATATTTGCTATTAATGAGTCAAACATATTCAACACGTGCATGGTTGGCATTGCTTTAATTAGCAACCAAGCACATCAAGTCGGTTGATAAGTACGCGTGTATGTGACTTGGGTGCACATTGTGGACTAAGGTCACACAAATTCTCCTCAAGTTCGGTCTATATATACATCTCCACCCACCTCAGGCACACACGCCTACACCCTTCACTCACGCACATTGTGAGCTGGTTTTGAGCTCCAAGACCACAAAATGGAGTCATCAGATACAGGTGCTTTCGCATCGTCTCCTCCTTCATCTCTAATTCCTCCGTCTTGGTCGTCTCCGACTCCTGCTTTTCCGCTTCCGGTGGTCGTGGCCAGCCCCTGCGCGGCGTGCAAGACATTAAGGAGGAGATGCTCAGAGAGCTGTGTGTTGGCCCCGTACTTCCCTCCCTCAGAGCCTGCCAAGTTTGCCATCGCCCACCGCGTGTTCGGCGCTAGCAACATTGTCAAGTTCTTGCTGGTGCGACATTAATTAATACCCTATCTATTATTATCTGATCTTTCAACTCAATGTTGCGAATTGTAGTTTCCCAGAAAAACTTGAAGACTCCTTCCCTTTCATTAGAAAATCCAATTAAAGTGAGGTTTTAAATGGGATTTGTTGGACTTGAAGTCAATATCGACATGGTTCTCTTTTATTTACTCTCACACCTTGAGGCTGGACCGATGTTGTTACGTATATTTTTCCGTAATCTCTCTTTTATTGTACACTTTGCATAACAGCGATGATCTGTCCCCTGGGATCGTAGAAAGCCACCAATACCCATTTTTCTACCGTGTCAATAGTTGTTTTTCATGTGCAGATGATGGAGGGTTTTAATTAATTGTGAGTGCCGTGAGCCATAGGATAAATCCCAGAATAGGGCAAGAATGGTTTTTTTTTTTTTTTTTTAAATTGTCGTTCTCTAGTAATTGTTGTTATTTGGTTGAGGAAATTCTTGTCCTATTCCGAATGTGCACCTAAAGGGTGACGACATAACCATTTTTTGGGGAAAATTTACCGAACTCTCTAGTAGATTTTAGTATCAGGTCACTAAGTTTTGATCTGAATTGATGAATGTATCAAGCTTTAATTTTTCACCATTGATGCACTTTTACCTGAAACGGGGCAATAACATGAAAGAGCGCATGTACGGCCGAAAACCACTACCCAAACGATTAATAGCTTATTGAAGTTTACATGAAGATCGATTGGGCTCGCTTCAAAGAGAAGAATTGCTTGCCCATGTTAATCCTCTACAAAATAAAGTTGGTCAGATCTGGCCTTAGGTCACTTATCGGGCCTATTTGCAGTCTCCAAGCACATCTCATTGATTGATGAGGCAATTCCGCACGTGCCCACACACATTTATAATATCCCGATATTTCTTTTTATAAATAATTTAGATATCAGAAATCTTTATTTATTGTACATATGGCTGTTTGGACATGCATTGAATGTGTCATTTTGCTAGTCACTATCTATATGAGGAGCAATTAATTGATGGAGGCATGACATTTCGGAATTTTCAGACACTTCCCGAATCGCAGAGAGATGATGCAGTGACCAGCATGATTTACGAGGCCAGTACAAGGATTCGAGATCCTGTCTACGGTTGTGCCGGGGCCATTAGCCAACTCCAAATGCAAATCAGCCAACTCCAGGCACAGCTAGCCAAGTCACAAGCTAAACTCATAAGCATGCAAATCCAACGGGCTAATCTCATGGAACAATTGCACATGACCAAGTCTTGGGAGTCATTGCCGCAGCAGTCCGTTAAGGGCCTCCTTAATAATCCATACGACTACCAAATAAACTCATACTTGGATGATTATAATGGCTTTGGCTCATTTTGGGAGCCTCTCTGGACATGACTGATGGGTCGTGCTTATTGACCACATTTATGCATATAGGTTGGGGAAATTTTCCTAACCTAGGGGATAGTATGAATTTTTGTTTGGATCCTACAAGTCTCTTTGATGTTTGTGGTGTGGTTTTATCATGAAGACGCTAAAGTGAGATGGCTCTTTAATTTTTATGAGGAAGCGCCCTAGCTGAACCCTAGACCATAAAGCTGTTCACTAATTTTATAAATCAAGGCATGAGTTAAAATCAACTAGACATCTCAAATATAAGGACCGTTTACACTTTGTAAAAGGACAAATGAATATGTGTCACACCCCGATCCTCAAGCGCATACCCATCCCTTGGTAGTGGGTAAAATTGCGACGTCCCAAGATGCGTCGCCAACCCATTCATTTTAATGCACATGCGGAAGCGAACAATTAGCCCTAACAACAAACAGCATGGGATAGAAAAGCAGGAAACAAATTCACAATTAAATCACTTTTATAAACACCCCGGTTTATATACAAGACTAATCTATGAACAAAAGTCTACAAAAGACTGGCTTTTAAAACGAAGCTGTCCTATGACTAGCTAATCGGACACATTCGCCGATTCTTCGGTTGCCACAGGCTCCGAGGGCTTCGGGTCCTCCACAGCACCAACAGGAGGGTCAGCTGCACTCTCGTCTAGAGCAGCATCAACTACCACAATGGGGATCTCAAAACCCTGGAGGGGACTCTCCCTGTATCCATTGAGTCTATGGCGAAACCACGCTCTGAATCGATGCAGTACCCTCTGAGGTAGACTTTCATCGACCCAGATTGTGGTGACCACAAGTTCATAGACCTAGTGGGTGATGTAGGAACATTTAATGTAACTGCATCGATCAACTCAGAATCATCGATGTTTATCCAAGCCAAGAAAGAAATTGGGCATTATACGCTTCTATTGATCATTTTGAATGAATAATGTCATTTATTTATCGATACTTTGTCTTATGTTGATAACTATTTATGGGAGGCCATTTTAGATGTCTTGCATGACCAATTGATGAAGTTTCAAGAGGATTATTTTCTGGTCAAGGGAGGAGCACGAATTTTGGAAGGCTAAAGGTTCAAGAATGCGAAAGGCCAAAGGTTCAAGAATGCAAGTTTCCGCACTAATAAATGCATTTCATAAGTTCCTAGGTGTCTTTATTGTTATGTAGTTTTCAAGAGTTGAAGGTTTAAGTTCCTAGGTCATTAAAATCTGTTTTTAATATTTCCTAAGGCTAAAATCCTCCTATAAACAGGGGAGAACTATCCAATGTATGGGGATACGAATTTGATAAATAAAAATTGTGACATTTCCTCTGCTTGAGTGAACATCTTTGGAAAGTGGATAACTCCTTTCGGTCTCTTTATCCTTAGAGCGTAGATCACTCCTTGGTGGTGAGCCAAGAAACCCTTTATTCTTGGCTGGTGGAATCTTTAGGCCTTAGTGGCGAGCTTCTCCTATCCCGAAGTCCTTTATCCTTGGTTGATGGAAGTTTTAGGCCTTAGTGGTGAACTTCGTAGATCTCAATCCTCATCCTCGATTGGTGGCGTGGCCTTTGTACCTTTGAAGGAGATCGCTCTATTTTTCTTATTCCCTTTCGTTTCTTCCCCGTATACGCTACTCCATATACTTAACCATAATAATCCCAAAAAAAAAAAAAAAAAAAAAAAAAAAATTGTTCTGGAATCACTCACCCCATCACGCGTCAAAAGATTGGTATCAGAGCTCAAGGTTCAACTCATTTGAGTGATTTTTTTTTTTCTATTACAAATTCCTTGTGGATGATCAAGTTCCAAGAGGCTTGACTTTGGAGCAAGCGCATGACAAAAGGTGAGATCACGCAATCCAAAATCTTCAGCAACAAATGGAGCGAGTCCTCAATCTTCTAGAGAATCTGACGAGACTTGGATAGCCAGCAAGGCATCCTAATGAATGGCACCAATGTGACGATTCTAAATCTCGTCAAAGTTCTAATGGCGATTTCGATTCCACTGGAGACAACCAAACAATTATGAACTCTAGTGATTCTGAATATCAAATTCAAAGACGAAAAGGGAGGCATAAGGAGGATGAAAGAGACATTAAAGTGGAGGTCCCTGTCTTTGACGGTAATCTCAATCCCGACAACTTTGTGGATTGGCTACACACAACCGAATGAATTGTTGATTTCAAGTCCTATTCGAATGAGAAGAAATGTAAGGTTGCTATCCTAAAACTGACAACATATGCTTCTCTATGGTGGGAGAATCTAAAGCATCAACGAGCAAGAGAAGGAAAAGGCCGAATCAAGTCTTAGGAAAAACTCAAAAATTTGATGAAGAAGAGGTTCTTGCCCGACAACTATAAACAAGATCTATACCTCAAACCGAATTCCATAAGACAACAAGGGTTGAGCGTTGAAGAATACATTCGTGAGTTTGAACAACTCAAAATGAGGTGTGAAGTTCTAGAAGTTCCTAAGCAAACCATCGCTTGTTTCCTTGGCGGAATGAATCAAGAAATTGCTAATATCGTTGAATTTCAATCTTATTGGTCATTTGAAGACGTATGCAAGTTAGCCATAAAAGTCGAAAAACAATTGAAGAGCAAGAGGTTTTGCTTCAGAACCTCAACAAAGGTGACATCCTATTTTAAGGGTGCTTCCTCAAGCAAGGGCGAGAGTACGTCAACAAAAGACAAAGGCAAGGGAAAAATTACAAAGCTTTCCAAAGAAGTCCAAAAGAAGTTTGAAGGCGATGCAAGGAAATGCTTTAAGTGCCATGGTTTTGGGCATTTGCAAACAAATTGTCCAAATCAGAGAGTTATGACTCTTCAAGAAATTGAGGAAATCAATTCGGCGCTTTAAGAGGCCAAGGGCAATCAAGACCAAAATGTTTTTGAATCTGAAAGGGAAGAAGAAGTTGTTGATGTTGAAGAAAAATCCCTTGGAGTTTTGAAGTTGACAAAACAGCCTCAACAGTACAGTCTAAGGATTCCAAGACTCAGTCGGTTACGTCTGAAGTTTTCAAAATCTAAAGGTTTTCAGTCTAAAGACAGTCAGACCCAAAAGTTCGGTCTGAAGTTTTCCGTCTGAAGACAGTCAAGACTCAGTTTCAGTTTGAAGACCTTCAAGACCCAAATCTAAGTCTGAAGACAGTTCGCGATTCTGATAGGCTGGTCACAGGTTATTTTTATGGTTAAGGAAAGTAAGATATTGGATTCATATTTCCTAATCTTAACCGTGGAATATCTCTAGTTGTGATCGTGAGCTTGGAAGATTTATTCTTCGGATTTTATCCGTTGAAGATCAAGCTTATTTTTGGAAGAATCTAATTTTGGGAACTCAAGATCTTGATTGTATGGGTGAACAGGATTGACGAGCTCCTGTCTACTTACGTTTTCGACGACAAAGAGATCACTTAAATTGATTTAGTCCAACGGGTTGATTGGATGAATTTTTGGTAAGTGCCAACGGGTATGGAGGCACGGAGACTATTTAAGGTGGATCGGTGTTGCTTGGAAATAAGGAGAGACTTGGTAGAAAAATCTCGATGTTAGAATCTCTCGAAATCTCTTGATCTCTAAAAATCTTTCATGTTCATATTGTGTAACAAAGAGAGTGAGATATAGTGCGAAAACAGCGGGAAGCTGTAGGAGAGACTGTCTATTGAAGAAGTCTAGTTCGTGAACCGTAAATGACTCTCAATTTGCTACATAGTGATTACAGCCAGTTGGCTGCCAGCGTGGAGAGTGGACATAGGCTTGGATTAAGCCGAACCACTATAATCCTTGTGTCAATTCTCTTTTACCCTACTCTATTTACTTTATGAATACGTGCTTTATTTGTTATTGATATATCCTTGATATTAACGTATTCTACCGCCAAAGATTCCGAAAGAATTCCGCAATAACCTATTCACCCCCCCTCTAGGTTGATTCACTAGCCTATTTCAATTGGCATCAGAGTCTGGTTGCTTATTTATTAGAAATGTTATTATTTCTAAAGCAAAAGATCTATGGCTAGTGTTTTGGCTCCAGGTTTAATTGAAGGGCAAAGCAATGCCAGACCTCCCTACTTCGATGGCAAGGAGTACAACGTATGGAAAAACAAGATGAAGGCATTCCTAAGATCCAAAGATCCTCTGGAATGGGATGTAGTGGAAAATGGAATTGCTCCTAAAGTTACATCAATTACAGGGAAAGAATTACCTGAAGGAGTGGGAATGTCTCGAACTGATATTCCAAAAAGACAAGCCCTTGATGCAAAGGCTATCTACTCTCTATATTGTGCATTATCTCCTACTGAATATAATAGAATTTCATTTTGTGAAACAGCCAAAGAAGTTCGGGACAGATTGCACGTCACCTATGAAGGAACAGATCGAGTCAAAGAAACCAGGATCAATATCCTTCTTGGTCAATATGAAGCCTTCAAAATGAAGCCGGGAGAATCCATCACGAATATGTTCGATCGATTTACAGAAATTGTAAACGGCTTAGCATACCAAGGACAGCCAATCTCGGGACCTATGAAGGTCAATAAATTGTTGAGAGGGCTCTCCAAAGATTGGAATCACGTCAAGACATCTATAAGAGAAACACAAATGATCATGCCTCTTTCAGTAGATGAATTGGTCGGCACACTTCAATCTTATGAAGTCAAGCAATTTAATGAGGAAATTGACACAAAAGGTAAGAAGTCAATTGCTTTAAAATCTAATGATTATTCTGATGTTACAGATTCAGAAGAAGACTTGGATGATGAAGAATTGTCACTTCTGATTAGAAAATTCAGAAGGTTAAATAGAAAAGGTAGAAGGTTCAATAGAAAGAGACAAAACAATCAAAGATTTCAAAAGAGATCAAATGAAGAAGAAGATACCAGCAAAGAAGTTGTTTGCTTTGAATGCAAGAAGAAGGGACACATTAGACCCAATTGTCCCTTATTGAAGAAAAAGAAAGGGAAACCTGAAAAGTTCAAGAAAGCACTCAAAGCTGAAACGTGGAGTGACACTGAAGAATATGTAAACATATGTCTTATGGCAAACTCAGACTCAGACTCAGACCCAGACTCGGATTTAGACTCAAACTCAAACAGTGGTATCAAGGTTAGAAATTCAATTCCTACCAAAGTATCAAAATACATTGATGAACTTTGTCTCAGTCTTAAAGGCTCTCTTAAAAGGATTTCTGAACTAAAAAGGGAGAATTCTAAACTGAAACAACAAGAAAAGATTTTATTTGAAAAAGTTAATAGTTTAGACAAGTCTCTTGCTGTTTCAAAAGAAAATGAGAATAAACTTTCAAAAGAAAATACTTGCTTGAAAGAAGATTTATTGAAAGTCACAAAGAAATTTTCAATGGGTTCAGAAAAGTTGGATAAAATTCTTTCTATCCAAAGACCCTACTTTAATAAATCTGGTCTAGGAATGACACAAGAAACCGTTCATTTGATCGATTTCCCAAAGGTAAAGGAAAGAATTAGGAGTAGGCCAACAAAAACTTTTTACAAAAATCATTTCCAAAAGGTTTTTGTAAAGTCTATTGGTAGAAATGCTCTTACTTGTTCAAAATGCAAAAGTGTGGAACATTTTGAAAGGGAATGTCCCAAAGTCTGGAGACCTGTTAAGAAGAGCTGGGCAAAGACTGTTTATGCTACTAACAATGATGGACCCAAGAAAGTTTGGGTACCAAAGAAGATATGAGTCTTTCTTTTAAATGCAAGTCACCTTCAAGAAGAAAATCAAGTGGTATTTGGACAGTGGATGTTCAAGACACATGACGGGAGACTCAAATTATTTTACAAAACTCTTTCATATAAAAGGAGGAAATGTTTCTTTTGGTGGCAACAACAAAGAAAAAATTGTTGGTCAAGGAACTGTGAAGATTGGAAACCTCACAATTAACAATGTTTCTCTTGTTAAAGGATTGAATTACAATCTATTGAGTATTAGTCAACTATGCGATTCTCGGATACAAAATCAATTTTCAAGAAGATACATGTTCGGAATAAGTAAGGATCTCTCACAATCCTTTATTGGACGAAGACATGGAAATATTTATTTGCTAGATGTAAGGCCTGACAGTCCACAATGCTTGATATCAATTCAAGATGAAGTCATTCTCTAGCATAGGAAGCTTGGACATGTCAACCTGAAGCAAATCGCAAAAGTGTCATCCAAAAAGCTTGTTCGAGGAGTTCCTAACCTCAAGTATCAAAAGTATGAATTATGCACTCCGTGTGTACTTGGAAAATAGGTTAGAAATTCCTATAAATCTATAAATCAGGTATCCACTAATCATGTTTTGCAGCTACTACACATGGATTTGTTCGGGCCAACAAGAATCCAAAGTGTTGGAGGTAAAAGATATTGTTTGGTTATAGTAGATGATTATTCTCGTTTTACTTGGGTATTCTTTCTTGCAAATAAATCTGATGCATTATCTTATTTTATTAAGTTTGCAAAGAAAATCCAAATTGAGAAAGGTTATGCAATTTCAAGTATTAGAACTGACCATGGTGGAGAATTTGAGAATCGTGATTTTGCCAAACACTGTGATGACCATGGTATTCAACATAATTTTTCTTCCCCATACACTCCACAACAAAATGGAGTTGTAGAAAGGAAAAATCGTTCTTTGCAAGAAATGGCAAGAACTCTTTTGATTGAAAGTAATATTTCACCTCATTTTTGGACATGTCAACCTGAAGCAAATCGCAAAAGTGTCATCCAAAAGCTTGTTCGAGGAGTTCCTAACCTCAAGTATCAAAAGTATGAATTATGCACTCCGTGTGTACTTGGAAAATAGGTTAGAAATTCCTATAAATCTATAAATCAGGTATCCACTAATCATGTTTTGCAGCTACTACACATGGATTTGTTCGGGCCAACAAGAATCCAAAGTGTTGGAGGTAAAAGATATTGTTTGGTTATAGTAGATGATTATTCTCGTTTTACTTGGGTATTCTTTCTTGCAAATAAATCTGATGCATTATCTTATTTTATTAAGTTTGCAAAGAAAATCCAAATTGAGAAAGGTTATGCAATTTCAAGTATTAGAACTGACCATGGTGGAGAATTTGAGAATCGTGATTTTGCCAAACACTGTGATGACCATGGTATTCAACATAATTTTTCATCCCCATACACTCCACAACAAAATGGAGTTGTAGAAAAGAAAAGTCGTTCTTTGCAAGAAATGGCAAGAACTCTTTTGATGGAAAGTAATATTTCACCTCATTTTTGGGCTGAAGCTACTTCTTACTGCTTGCTATATCATAAATAGAATCTTTCTAAGACCTATATTAGAAAAGACACCTTATGAACTGCTCAAAGGTAAGAAACCAATTGTTTCATATTTTCATATATTCGGTTGTAAATGTTTTATCCTAAAGAACTCTAGTGATCGAATTGGTAAGTTTGAAGAAAAATCAGATGAAGGAATCTTCCTTGGCTACTCTATGACAAGCAAAGCTTTCAGAGTCTTCAACAAATGAACTCAAACTGTGGAAGAATTCATGAATGTGAAGTTTGAAGACTCGGTACAAAATCAGACTCAACCTGAAGATTATGAGTCTAGCCAAGTGCCTAAAAATTCTATCGAAGAAAATCAAGTCTCAAACACTGAGCCACAAACCAATTCAGTAGTTCCAACTGAAGAAGAGCTTCATCAAACTAACAAATCAACTACAAGTTGGAAGCACAAATCAAGTCACCCTCCAGACCTCATCATTGGCAATATTGATGAAAGAGTTCGTACAAGATCTAAAAGGCGTGAAGTTTCTAGTGCTCTTGCACTCATTTCTGAAATCGAACCGAAAAACATAGAAGATGCATTGAAAGATGAAAGCTGGATTGAAGCAATGCAAGAAGAATTGAATCAATTCAAAATCAACAACGTTTGGGAGCTAGTTCCTAAACCAAAAGGTAAATCAATTATTGGTACCAAATGGGTTTTCAGGAACAAGCTTGATCAACAAGGAAAAGTGGTAAGGAACAAAGCAAGACTTGTAGCAAAAGGCTACACACAAGAAGAAGGCATCGATTATGACGAAACCTATGCTCCGGTGGCAAGGTTAGAAGCTATAAGATTACTTCTTACTTTTGCTTGCTTTAAAAATTTCAGGTTATTCCAAATGGACGTGAAAAGTGCATTCCTAAATGGAATTATCCAAGAAGAAGTCTATGTGGAACAACCACCAGGATTTGAAGATCCTAAAAGACCAAACCTTGTTTTCAAGTTGAAGAAAGCCTTATATGGTTTAAAACAAGCACCCCGAGCATGGTATGAAAGGCTAAGTAATTTCTTACTTCAAAATAATTTCTCTAAAGGTAAAGTAGATACTACTTTATTTATCAAAAGAGAAGGGAAGGATTTCATACTTGTTCAAATTTATGTTGATGATATCATATTTGGTTCTTCTAATGAGAAACTTTGTAAGAATTTTTTAAAGTGTATGCAGAATGAATTTGAGATGAGCATGATGGGAGAATTGAACTTCTTTTTGGGACTTCAAGTCAAACAATCAAGTGAAGGAATTTTTATTCATCAAGAGAAGTATGCAAAAGACCTTATCAAGAAGTTTGGAATGGAGAATTGCAAGAAAACTAAAACTCCTATGGCAAGCTCATCTAAGCTGGATAAAGATGAAGAAGGAAAGAGTGTAGACCAAAAACTATACATGAGTATAATCGGGTCACTTTTTTACCTTGCAGCATCTAGACCTGATATTCTATTTAGTGTTTGCATATGTGCTAGATTTCAATCTAATCCTAAAGAATCTCATATGACTGCTGTTAAGCGTATTATTAAATATGTTGCAACTACATCTAAGCTAAGTCTGTGGTATTCTAAACAAGGAGATTTTACTCTCCTTGGATATTCGATGCTGACCTTTCGGTTGTAGAGTGGATAGAAAAAGCATTACAGGTACATGTCAATTATTGGGAAACGGGATGGTGTCTTGGTTCTCAAGAAAACAGGTACCGTGGCTCTTTCAACCACCGAAGCGCAGTACATAGCTCTTGGAAGTTGCTGCTCTCAAATTCTATGGATGCAACAGCAATTGAGAGACTTTGGAGTTGATGAAACACATACGGAAATCAAATGTGACAACACAAGCGCAATCAACCTCACAAAAAATCCAATACTTCATTCAAGAGCAAAGCACATTGAAATCAAGCATCATTTCATTCGAGACCATGTACAAAATGGTGAAGTTGTGATTCAACATGTAAATTCAAAGAATCAATTGGCAGATATATTCACAAAGCCCCTTGAAAAGGCTCACTTTGAATCAATTCGCTCAAGACTGAGTATCGTGAAATTTGAAGATGATCAGACTCTAAATTAAAGTCTGAAGGCGGTTCGAGACTCATCGCTAGGTCCGAAGGTGGTTTAGACTCAACGCTAGGTCCGAAGGCGCCTCAGACTCAAAGCAAGGTCTGAAAGTTTTTCAAACTCTACATAAAGTCTGATTGTACTCAGACGCAGAGGTAAATTCTGAAAAGGGTTCAGACTCAGAGGTAAAGTCTGAACATCTGTCAGACTCTGTATTTTTAATCTCTTTACGTATTTTAATTCTCTCTTTACTTTATTTTTGTTAATTACTTTTCGATATTTCAAAATCTCTTTTTACTCTTTTTCTGACACGTAATTATGGCAGTTTATATTTTCAAAAAAAGGCAGTTCTCTTTTTTGAAACTACGGTTTATTTTTTGGCAATTTTTACCTTTACTTTTTGGCGAAGATTCGTATTTCCGTGTTTTTCTCTCACACCATTTATACTCTTGAACCGTCACTTTTCACTCACAGCTACTCCTTGCAATTCATCCTCATACTCTTTTGCTTTCAAAACCCTAAAAAGGTTCCATTTGCCATTCCTGTTTCATCCCTTTCTCGTCACAAAGTTTCCATTTTTCCTCGCATTCAAGTTGAATCTCTGCTTGCTCTCCTAGAATGTCATCTCGCAAGTCTTCTAGAATCGCCAGCAGGGGACCACAGAGACAGCAAGAGGGTCCTATAAGAGTGGACCTAACGGAAGAAGTTTCGCCTCAACAAGAAGCTGAGAGTCAACACTTTGAGGAAGTAGTTACGGAAGCAGAACCGGTAAGAACACTCAAACCGAATGTTGCTTACGATCTTTATAAAAGGCTTAAAGATGGAAAGGTAAGCCTTAAGACGATCGAGGAATATTTGAAGGAGAGAGGGTTTAAGAGCGAGTATATGTTTTTGATGGAGATGGAGAAGCTGAATGTTGTTGGGAAATGTACTGCTCAGAGGGCGCTGGAGAATATTTCGAGTAATCCACTTGAAAATACTCCTGCTGAGACCCTAGATGATGATGAGAGACTTTTCTCTCACTTTGAACCGCGTTTTGGTGTGGCTGCTAATACGGTTTGTCCTTCGGGAAGTCTATTTCAATCGAGGGAGCATGAGCGAGTTTATGTGAAGCTGTTAAAGAGGGGTGTGGTCAATCCGAGAAGTGTGGATTTTGACTTCCTAGATTCGATAAAGATTAATTTAAGAGGGAAGTTTGCTAGGTTACAACTGGAGAATTTCTGCACGGATATGACTGAGGCCCACTCTGAACTCACGGCCTATTTTTACTTGAATTTGTCATTTTTGGATGTAAATCGGTTGTCCTTTTCTTTCATGGACAAGGACTATATTGTTGATGTTGACTTGCTGGCTGACATTATTGGTGTGGAAAGAAGGAATTTCCAGCCAATCAAAGTCTCAACAACTTATGCTACTTTGGACATTGTGCGAGACAGAACAGTAGAGGGCAAGATATCCTATTCTAGGATGAATGCCACGAACCTTTTGTTGCATAAAATTGCCATCAACTGCATCCGGCCAAAGACGACCTCGAAGACTGATGTTTCCAAAACAGAGGCAAAGCTGATGTTTGCCATCAATCAGGGCAGACCCTTCTCTCTCCCACATGTTATTCTTTTCCATATGTATAGAACTGTGGTAAAGGATAAGGGTCAGCTGCCTTATTCATCAATTATCACCAAGCTTTTTAGGCATTTCGATATTCAAGTCCCTGCATCTTTATGCATGACCAAGTTGAATTCGATGCTTGTTGGTGAAAAAATGGTGATGAAGATGAAATTTCCAGAACTAAATGCAGCATTGGAAAGGTTGAGGAGGGAAACACCTTCAAAGGAGATCCCCACTGCTTCGTCGAAAAGAAAGGGCAAAGAGCCTATGGCTGAAAAGAAAAGAAGGAAAATCATCTTGCAAGATGAGGAGGATGAAGAAGATGCCATGACTCTGTCCACTCTCTCTAGATTGAGGAGCCCTGTTATTTTGAGAACAGAGGCTGAAGAGAGAGCAAGAAGAGAAGCAGAGGAGAAGGAAGCCAAGAAGCAAAGGAAGGAGGAAGAAAGACAGAGGAAAAGAGAAGAGGAAAGGAAGAGAAGAGAGGAAGAAAGAAAAAGAAGAGAAGAGGAAAGAAGAAGAGAAGAAGAAGAGAGACGAGAGGAAAGTCAAGAAGAAAGAAGAAGGGAAGAAGAAGAGGAAGAAGCGAGAAGAGAAGAAGAAGAAAGGAGAAAGAAGGATGAGGAAGAAAGCAGACAACAGGAGGATATGGCTAGAGGATTAGAGCCATCTTTTGCTGGGGAAGAGACCGAGAAACATCCAAGTGCTAATATGGATGTTGGCAATAAATTTTCTACTCCACCCACTGGCATTCACACAGGGGGAGTTGCTGCAGAACATGGGACAATATCGCCACTACACTTTAGTGATGTGAGTAGGTCTGGTGCTGACCCTGAGGAGGTTTATGCATCCCACTTCTCTAAACATGAAGAATCCTCACCGATCAAGAAGGAAAGGGCTGAGAGGGAAGCTCCTAGTTTCCAAACTCAATCTGCTGGTCCAAGTGGAAGTAATGCAAATTCCACAGCCTTTACACAGCCGTTGGATATCATGTTGGACCTGAAAAAGCAGGTTTTTGAGATGGATTTCGAGATGAGAGATTTGAAAAAGGCGCTGCTGAGTACTTCAATGAACATGTAGGACTAGATCAATGCACTGAGAGCACAAATGGAATCGAATCAAACCAGTGCAGAATTAGCTTCAGTAAAGGAAAACCTTGCCAAACTCGAGAAGTCAGTCCCGGGAGCTCGGCAAGTTTCAACTTGTTCGTTTCCCTCGCAGCCATTAAATCTTTTCAAAACTTTCTCACATTCACTCTACCTCTTTGATGGGACAAAAAGGGGGAGAGTTGCAGATTTGATTGCAGGTTTTGAAGATTTGAAGATTTGAAGTTTTGAAACTTTTGATTTGAAGCTTTGAGAAGTTTTTTTTTAAGTTTTTTATCTTGAAGTTTATTTTATTTTGATTGCTTAGACTGTTTTTGTTTTGGATTTTGATTGGGTTGTTTATTTGAACTTCTATGACTCTATGCTGATTTGATGTTTGGATCTAGACTTGTGAATTTGCATTGCAGGATCTTTATATTTGTGAGGATAATTGTTATTGGACTAACACTTTGTTTTGCAGAAATAATCCTCAAAGTATACATGAGTTTTTCCTTGCAGGTTTTTAAATTCGCAAATCTGTCGAGGGTTTTGTCACCATCAAAAAGGGGGAGATTGTTGAAGAAAAATCCCTTGGAGTTTTGAAGTTGACAAAACAGCCTCAACAAGATGAGTCTAAGGATTCCAAGACTCGTCGGTTACGTCCGAAGTTTTCAAAGTCTAAAGGTTTTCGGTCTAAAGACAGTCGGACCGAAAAGTTCGATCCGAAGTTTGCCATCCGAAGACAAAGTCAAGACTCGGTTTCATCGAAGACCTTCAAGACCCAAATCTAAGTCCGAAGACGGTTCGCGATTTTGATAGGCTGGTCACAGGTTATTTTTATGGTTAAGGAAAGTAAGATATTGGATTCTATATTTCCTAATCTTAACCATGGAATATCTCTGGTTGTGATCGTGAGCTTGGAAGATTTATTCTTCGGATTTTATCCGTTGAAGATCAAGCTTATTTTTGGAAGAATCTAATTTTGGGAACTCAAGATCCTGATTGTATGGGCGAACAGGATTGACGAGCTCCTGTCTACTTATGTTTTCGGCGACAAGGAGATCACTTAAATTGATTTAGTCCAACGGGTTGATTGGATGAATTTTTGGTAAGTGCCAACGGGTATGGAGGCACGGAGACTATTTAAGGTGGATCGGTGTTGCTTGGAAATAAGGAGAGACTTGATAGAAAAATCTCGATGTTAGAGAATCTCTGAAATCTCTTGATCTCTAAAAATCTTTCATGTTCATATTGTGTAACAAAGAGAGTGAGATATAGTGCGAAAACAACAGGAAGCTGTATGAGAGACTGTCTATTGAAGAAGTCTAGTTCGTGAACTGTAATAGCTCTCAATTTGCTACATAGTGATTACAGCCAGTTGGCTGCCAGCGTGGAGAGTGGACGTAGACTTGGACTAAGCCGAACCACTATAATCCTTATGTCAATTCTCTTTTACCTTACTCTATTTACTTTATGAATACGTGCTTTATTTGTTATTGATATATCCTTGATATTAACGTATTCTACCGCCAAAGATTCCGAAAGAATTCCGCAATAACCTATTCACCCCCCTCTAGGTTGATTCACTAGCCTATTTCAGTTGAGAAAGTTGATGATGGCGAGCTGTTGATCATCCGAAGAGCATTGCATGTTGAAGTTTCTCCTGATAAAGAGCAAAGCGAGAATATATTTCATACCCGTTGCACTATTAACGGAAAGGTGTGTTTGGTGATCATCGGTGGTGGGAGCTACACCAATGTTGTTTCGACAACTCTTGTTGACAAGCTGAAGCTTCCAACAATGAAACATCCTCAACCATACATGCTCCAATGGCTTAATCAAGGGAATGAACTCAAGGTAACTAAACGAGTTCTTATATCATTTTCGAATGGGAAGAACTATCGAGATCAAATTGTATGTGATGTGATTCTTATGGAGTCATGCCACTTGTTATTGGGTAGACTGTGGCAATTTGACATAAATGCTATGCATGATGGTTGGCAAAACACATACTCTTTTTATAAGGAACAAAAATGCATTACTCTTTTACCATTGAGTCCTTCTTTGATACATAATAATTAACCTAGGGAGGGAAACACTTGTAAGGAAAATCTGTTCTTGAGTGAGACATGGGTTGAGAGAGCCATTAGCAAACAAAAGAATGTATTTTCTTTGCTTGTGGTCGAGAAAAAGAGTGAGATAGAGCGACCCATACAT
Source organism: Eucalyptus erythrocorys (assembly GCA_014182555.1). NCBI lineage: Eukaryota > Viridiplantae > Streptophyta > Magnoliopsida > Myrtales > Myrtaceae > Eucalyptus > Eucalyptus erythrocorys. The sequence continues at coordinate 25,771,139 of CM024601.1, read as the reverse complement.
CCAAAAATGCATTACTTGTTGAAAGAATTTGCAGATGTGTTCCCAAAGGATTTGCCACCTAGATTACCTCCCATAAGAGGAATTGAGCATCAAATTGATTTGATCCCCGGTGCTTCACTACCAAACAAGCCAGCTTATCGATGCAATCCAGAGGAAACAAAGGAGTTGCAAAGACAAGTCGATGAACTTATCGTCAAAGGATATGTTCGAGAAAGCATGAGCCCATGTTCTGTTCCAGCTCTACTTGTACCTAAGAATAATGGTACATACCGAATGTGTGTTGATAGCCGGGCCATCAACATCACCATTAAGTATAGGTACCCTATACCTAGACTTGATAATATGCTTGATGAATTATATGGTTCTTTTATGTTTTCAAAGATAGATTTGCAAATTGGTTATCAGTGAGAAGGTGATGAATGAAGGACGGCTTTCAAAATCAATGGAGGCCTTTATGAGTACAGGAACGAGGAGGAGCATATGTCACATTTAAAATAGGTCTTCAATGTCTTGAGAGATCAAAAACTATATGCTAAAATGGAGAAATGTGAGTTCTTCTCTCCAAGCATTGTGTTTCTTGGTTATGTGGTTTCCAAAGATGGAATCTCTGTTGATCAAGCTAAGGTGGAAGCTATGAAGACTTGGCCAGTTCCGAAGTCCATTTATGATGTAAGAAGTTTTCATGGACTTGTTTCTTTTTATCGACGTTTTGTTAAAAACTTTAGTACCGTCATGGCTCCTATAACTGTATGCATGAAGAAGAGTGCTTTTGAATGGACAAATGCTGCTCAAAACGCCTTTGAAGTAATCAAGTAGAAAATTTGTGAGTCCCCTATTCTTGCACTTCCTGATTTTGATAAAGTATTTGAAGTTGAGTGTGATGCAAGCGGAGTTGGTGTTGACGTTGTTCTTGTCCAAGCACAAAAACCATTGGCATATTTCAGTGAGAAGTTAACCAATTCCAAGAGGAATTATTCAACTTATGACAAAGAGTTTAATGCCATTGTCCAAGCTCTTGATCGTTGGAGTCATTATTTGAGGCCAAAGCAATTTGTCCTTCATTCTGATCATGTGGCGCTTAAGTTTATTAGCGGCTAACGCAAGTTAATTCGAGACATGCAAAATAGGTAGAATTTCTTCAATCCTTTTCTTTTGTCTCAAAATATAAACCTAGGCACACTAATGTTGTAGTATATGCTTTATCGAGAAGATATTCTATGCTTGCTGTGTGACATCCTGAATTTTCAATCTGTTTTCTATTGAATTAATCGGCATTTCATTGACGCATTTATAGGGTTGTTCTCAAAGCTTGTCACTCTCGAGATGACTAGATTAGCTGGGTAAGCCATTAAAGAATTTTAAGGAAATAAACTTAAGAATTCGACTAGGAATCGGCTTCTCGACCGTGTTCATCTTTAGAGGTCATTACGACACAGTATAAAATCGATTTGAGATTAGAGATAAGTCGGTTCAACTAAGATATGTGGCCGATCGTGGGTGACTCCACTAAATTGGAAAATTCTCATTGACCGGTACTAATTTGATTTTACTGTTGTTTTGGTACCTTATGTCTGTAATTGAGTCCTCGAGATTTTCACGACAACCAAGAGTCGCTAATGTGTCGAGTGAGTTCAATGTGGCTCGAAGAAAATTGACCACAGGTCATTTGCCCTAAAAAGTTCTAAAAACTACTCGGTAGCCTAGGTCATGTTGAAAACGCGCCAAAGGGAAATTAACCATCAATTTGAGTCCGATTTCAGAAATTGAAGATTCTATCACATCACAACAAATTCTAGGACCTACGACTCCATCTCAAAAGATTTTTCTGACAATCAACACTTTTTGGGAAAAAGTCGTCGGCCGACTATTCTTGTGCAATTGAAGCCGAGAATTTATTTTGGTTATAAAATTGAGAAGCATGAGGGATTCTTGGATGGGGGAAGATTATCAATTTGATAATTGGGACATCAATTAATTTTATTGAGACCATTTAAGGTTGAATCAAGAGAAAATTGAACCAATTGAGGTCACCCCACTTCAAATTCGTAATCCCCCATGGCCTAGCCATTTTTTGGACCATTTGGAGGGGACAAATGGTCAATTATTTGGGGTGTTGGTGTGGCCAATTTATAGCTAAGGGTTGGCTGGCTTCAGGGACAAGTTGTAGGGGACAAATTGGTGGAATTTAAGGCTTCATGGGACCCTTGTCTCCCTTCTCTCTTATCTCTTCTCCTTTCCTCCACTTTGATCAGCCCATCCTCCCTCTTTTCTCTCAATTTTTGACCAGCACAGCAGAGGAAGAAGTTGCCACCGACCAGCCACCATGCGCCACTCCACCGTCGCCGCCGTTCGCTCCCCCGTGGACTACTCGCGTGCGCGCCTGCTTGGTCGCGCCCTTCTTTGCTTTGCCGTGCATACAGCTGCTGTCCGTGGTTTGTGGGAGCCTTGCCGGGGTTGGTTTTAAGTCTTTCTTCGCCGGTAAAGACCTGCCATGGCCCGGTTTGGCCTATTTCCTTCTACCGGTCAATTCCTGTGCTTGACCGAATTGTTTGCTTCAATTTCCAGCCAAGAACATAGCAGTTTTTCAATGGATTTCCAGCCACCTTTAGGCCTGTTTTGGAGGAGTTCCGAGCTTCGATTTCTAGGCCTGCTTTGGAGGTTGTTGTTCCCTGCACCGTTCCCGTCGATTTGAGTCGATTTGCGCGTTATTCCGATGAGTTTAGCTCACTAAACCTCGCTTAGTAGACTAATTATACTTAAGAGTTTATTAATGTTAATTAAGTAGGATTAGGTAGTTAAATTATAATATATTAGTAATTATTAGTTAATTGAATTGCATATTAGTTAGGTGGTTAGTGTAATTAGCTAGGGAATAGTCTCTATTATTTATTGACTGTCTCTCGGGACCCGTTTCAGGCTCCAATTAGGCAATACAGGCCTAAGTTGGATTTATTGTAATTATTTATTAATTTTTAATAATTATTTATTTATTTATTTATTTTCCGGAATTTCATCCGGAATGGCCGGTGATCGGAATTTCGTGCTGATTATCATGGTGCAGTCCGTTTATTTATTTGAATTCTACGTTGCATGGAATTGAATTGATTGTGCAATTTTAGGGATTTACCCTAAATTGATTGAAATTGAGAGATTGATTGGTTGATGACCGAATGTAATCATTTGACATTAATGATGCTTTGATGAGCTATAAAGAGCAGAGAATTGTGAGAGTGAATTGGGGAAATTCTCAGTTGAGACCAATCAGATATGATGTAAGTGGACAAACGTGGTTCGGTGGTTAAGGAAATCACCGGCGAAAAAGGCGTCTTAAAGAACGCATGTTGCTATCCATTACATATGGCACGTTGGTGGAAACGATGCCGTGGAGACGATACATGATTCGGTGATGAGGATATCACTGGCGAAAAATGCGCCTTGAAGAATGCACATGATCGGTGATCGGTACTTCACCTTGGCGAAAAAGACGCTTGAGAGCATTCATCTGGCTCTATAACTGAGTACCCGAATGGAGGTTATAGAGTATGGTGTTGATGTGACTAGGAGGTGATCCGAATGACATGTAATCGACTAGGTCAATTGATCATTGATTTGATTCGATTGTTGTGAATTGATTATTGTTTAATGCAATATATGAGGCATGCGTGTATAACCTTGAGTTGTAGGTTAAGGTTGATGCCAAGGTAAGTCCTCTAACCCGTGTTGTGCTTAGACAACTTGGTAGTGTATTGGTTTCTTAATTGGGTCTTAGGGGGTAGAACTCGCTGAGATGTAGTCTCATTGGTTGTTGTAAAACTAATTTCGGGCCCTTAGATGGCAGCGCCGGAACCTCTCCCTCCTCAGAACAATTTGGGTTTGCACAAGAGATTACCGACGAAGAGTATCACTTTCTGATGCTTACTCCGCTTGTAGGACTAGAGTACGTGTTAATAGAGTTCAAGGTTTGGGTTGATATGGGCAGGGATGATTTGGCGCCTCATGAGTATCGATCATGATATCGTCACTACCAGGATGGTTGTAGAGAGGGTCCTGTCCCGGAAGACGATGTGCCTCTATACATTTTAGAAGTAGCATTCAGGCTGGGGACAGCAGACCTTAAAGACGAGTTGGTAGTGGATACTAGAGATTTGCTCTTGGGAGTAAGCCATCTTCCCCTGTATTTACTGAAAAGAATGCAAATTTTGAGATCGAGGAAGGTGAGATTATGGAGATCAAAGTGGAAGGCCCAGAGGAGGACGAGAAGTGGGGGATAGCTAAGGAGGAGCCGATGGACGAAGAACCTGAGGAGGACTATCTGCTGGATGAACCCGTTGAAGATCCAGAGGAGGAGGAAAACACTGATGTAGAGTTAGATGAGGATCGGGATGATCCCGAGTACAACCCTGATGAAGATTGAGAGTCTATCCTCTTTTTGTAATCCATGTCTGTATATAGTTAGGGTGAGACTGAAGGGTTGTGTTTAGTTTGTGAAGTTTACTTTGTGTAGTGATATGTATAAAAGTGGGGTTATGGATTTTCAGTATGAAAAATATGGCATTGCTTTTCTATTCCATTGTTTTATTGTCTGGGGATTTATAACTACTTCTGCTTGTGCTTAATTAAAGAAAGGATTGGTGATACATAGTTCTGGGATATCGTATTATAAAATCAACCAAGTAGAAGGATGGATGTGCTTTCGACGATCGGGGCGTGACATGCTATTTTGGACTCTAGGATTCTTGGATTTCAATTAATGAAAGAACTTTATTATGAAGATGCGGAGTTCTCATCCATCATTAACAATTGCAAGCAGGGAGCTCAAGGTACATATTCTTTACAAGATGGGTTTCTTTTTAAAAGAAATCAATTATGTGTGCTGAAGAGTTCTTTTCGCGAATTGCTGATTCGAGAGGCGCATGGTGGAAGATTGGCTGGTCATTTTGGTATTAACAAAACTCCTGAGGTTCTTCAAGAACATTTCTATTGGCCAAAGTGTGGAGATGTGCATGCTATCATCTCAAGGTGTGCAACTTGTCAAAGATCAAAAAGCCATTTCCATCAATGGCCCGTAGGTCCTGACACAAGGTTAGAATTCTAGCTCTTCCAGAGTGGTATCTCACTGATGGCTCGGGCCCCCCGGAAGGAGACCTTGTATACTCCACTTCCGGTACCATTGCAGCCTTGGGAAGATGTTAACATGGATTTCATTGTGGCTCTACCAAGAACTCAAAAAAGAAAAGATGTTATCATGGTGGTCGTCGATCTTTCTCTAAAATGGCTTATTTCGTGTGATGTCTTAAGACCAATGATGCATCTCATATTGCCGAATTATATTTCAAAGAGATTATTTGCATTCATGGAGTACCAAAGACCATTGTGTCGGATCATGATTCCAAGTTCTTAAGCTACTTCTGGAAGACTTTATGGAGAATGCTTGGTACAAAGACTCTTATTCAGCACAGCTTGTCATCCACAAACTAATGGCCAAACAGAAGTAACAAAAATCGTACTCTAGACCTCGCGTAGGGAAGTCATTCACCTTGGAAATGCCCTAAACATGCAAGTTATCTATCGACGGTAGATCAAATAGCAAAGCAACCTTTACTTTGGCTTAACTATAACATGAATGGTTATTCCACTTCCTCAAAGCCATCAATATGGGCATATAAACAATTCTTGAAACACCCACTACATTTAGAGCCACATAAAAATGTGGAATAAACATAGTCATGCGCCCATGCCATGCAATAATCCAAACCTGCTTATATATTAATCTCATGTCACACTTGTGCAAACTATAGCATCGCTTATCACCTCTCAAAATATGCATTAATACACCCATGCCATGCAATAATCTAGAATTGCTCAAATATCAATCTCACATCACACATGTTCCGACTATAGCATCACTTCTCAAAATATGCATTCATGCACTCATGCATTTTTTGTGGCATCCAGAAATTTCGACGACCCTCAAATATGCAACGGACCGATGAGTCACAAATTAGAAATGGTTCGATAGTCGAATAAGTTATAGCATTGTTCCTATGTACTATTACTAGTGAAACTGAGGTTTATTCTGAGTATTGTGCCGACAAGATATTTTTATGTATACTCACCTTAGCCGTTCAATCCTTTAGACCACTATATATTCAATCCCAAAAATCTACTGCCACGATTCCCATTTTGATGGCTAGCAAGCGCATATCTTGCGCCAAATCACAGCCCACGTTCATGTCGGAGTGAAGAGCTACGAGAATTTTAATTAAATGTCCAATCAGCCCATGCATGAGGCGTGCATGGTGTTGACACTTAATTTTAGAAAAATAAAATTTGCATTTTGGACAAATAAATGAAAAAGTGGGAAAAATGGGGAAATTGATTTGATTGAATTATGCAAGGAAAATTGAAATTCCGATGGATGTCCGAATGCAGCAATGATTTTGAAATCAAGTGAAAATGGGCAAGAATTGAGCTGATTGCCAAATCATACAGATTTGATTTAATGTGACAAGAAATGGTAACTCGAAAAATGCCATGTGAAGAGGCCGTTTTGAATCAATATAAAAGAGAGGCTCATTTTTCATGAAAAAGGAGGAGGATTCGAAATTTTTTGAGAGAAAATCCATACAAGAAAAAAATTCGAAAAAAGCATGTGAGCAAGAGAATTCATGAAGGAAAAGGGGGCTGGGGATTCGTTCACAAGAAGTAAAAAGTGGAGAGAGGAAGAGAGGGAAAAGGGGCTTCGGTCCTTTGGGGAGGTTTGTAAAAAAAAAAAAAAAAAAAAAGAGAAAAGTCAAAAGTGAAAGCAGAGAGAAGAAAAGCGAGGAGACGTGAGGGGGCGACGAGCAGAGAGAGAGAAGTGACGTGAGAGCAGAGAGAAAAAGAAGAAAAAGAAAGAGAAAAAGTCAGTTCGTCTTCTTCCTTGGTTCGCGCCGATCTCGCGCCGCACCATCTCCGTCGGCCTCACTCGCGTTGCGCCGCACCGCTGCTCGACTCAACGGCGGAGCTGCGTTTCTGGTCCAACGCCGCCGCCCGTGTCGTTTCGCCAAGCCCCCGCACACTTCCGTCTCTGGCCCGACGCCTCAGCCCGTCCATCTCCACCCTTTGCTCCGCACCTCTGCCGGTCACCGCCTCCGCGAGTCTGCCTTGCCGCATCACCACCAACAACCCACACTGCACCCGCCACCGCGCCGGAGCGCCGCTCGATTCGCCGCACCTTCGCTACCCAAGCCCCGCGCCTAGATCCATCAATTGCCTCCCTCGTGTTAAAGCCGCTGCTTTTTCCATTAGGTGACTTATTTTTATGTTTTATTTTTTTTTTTTTTTATTTTTCATGTTATTTCTCTGTTTATTATATTTTATAGCATATTTAGTTTAGGTATTTAATTTGAAATAATGGATGTTAATATTTGTGCATTTTTGTAGGCATTATCCGTAGGGATTTTACCCGAAATTATTATAATTACTAATTTGACCCGAGAGACGTCGGATCATTTTTTTAATTATATTAATTTTTGGGCTCTTTGGTAGAATTTTAATTGTTACATCACAATAATTATTTAATTTGGTCCGTAAGACTTCGGACCAGATTTTTAATTATTTTGATTTGTTGTGATATTTAGGGTTAAAAATAATCGTTAATTTGGCCCGTGAGACAACGGGTTATTTTTTCGATTATTTTAATTCTTTATTGATTGAATATCTGGATTGTTTAGACATTATACTTATTTGATAATTGTTTATCTTGGAAAAACACAAAAACACTAAAAAAAAAAAAAAAAAAAAAATCAAAATCTCGCATTAGCCATGTGGGTTTAATAAATTAAATTGCATTTTTAGGTTTTAGTAAATCAATTGCATTTTTAGGTTTAGCAAATTAGGATTGCTTTTTTTAGGATTATATTTTTAGGGTTGTATTTTTAGAATTAAGTTAGGGTTGGACCTAAATTAGTTTTTTTTAGATAATTTTCGCACATTTTAATTATCTCATTTTTCAAAAAAAATAGTTTCATAAGGTTAAGTCCAATTAATTCCTAGAATAAACTAGAAAATTATTCATTTTAGATAATTCAATTAGGATTTTTATTAATTCTGAATTTCAATAAAAAAAATACAAAAATACTAAGTGCATGTTAACTAGTTTGCATAATAGGATCATTTAATCAGAATTTGTTCATTAGTGGAGTTAGGTCATGAGGTGCATAATAACTAGTTTGCATAATAGGCCCATTTAATTAGAATTTGCATATTAATAAGATTAAGTCATTTAGTTAAGAAATGCATTTTTTCTAATTTTCAAAGAAAACCCAAAAAAATGATTGCTTGCTTTGTGTGATGCAATTTATTTATTTGAATTTTTTAATAATGGATGAGCACCCGTGTGGTCACCACATTTGCATGATAGTAATTTAGGTTAAAATAAATCAGCTGCCTGCATAAAACATTTTCAAAAAATAAAAAAGAAATGGTACCGAAAGAGCGTTAGAGAAGTCTAATGTAACCAAGTCCCCGTACCCTTAGTCTCGGTTCGTAGGAGTAAAATAATTCTCCCATTATTTTACTTAGGTATCTAATCGACCTACCAAAAATTGATTAGTGGCGACTCCTAGATAAAATTCATCGCATGTTTAAAAACTTGAACCCTAAGTCGCGAATTGGTATGGGCTTGGGAGGGCCCGAGCTAAGTTTAAAGCTTAGTAATCCATTAACCTAAATTCTAGGTGGTGCACCCCGAAAAAATTAGGTCGCGACACATGGTATTCCACACACAAGCTGCCACCCAGCCCAATTCAGTCGACTATAGGAGCCCACTAACGAAGACACGTTCATGTGACAGTCAATCGAAGGAAAAATATTTGACCCTTGCAGCCACGTGACTTCATTCTCGGTGGCCAACAGAGAAGAAAATTGAGACAGCTGCCATTGATCGTGTGTCCAAGTGGCCAAAGAAAATTGCCACATTCACTGCATGGAGATGGGTCGGCCAGCAAAAGCCACGCAACCGAGACCTCATGCCAGCAGGGAATTCAAGCGAGGACAACTGCACGAAGGGGCAGCCGTCGAGGCCCATGCAGCCAGAGGAGATGGACACATTTCCTCCACCTGTCCTCACCCCTTTTGCCGCTGGATCATCTCGAAAACCATTGACTGGTCTTTTAGCAAAAACCAGTGACCTTTGTGCTCATAGACGTGTAAAAGAAAGAGAAAGCAAGGCAAATTCGTAACACAGAAAGAGAGAGAGAGTTCGTGAGGGAGTGAACGGCGAGGGAAGGAAGGAGGCTGACCTCCGCCGTGCGTGCGCGTCGCCGCCCGTCTTCGCCGCCGTAGAGCCGCGCTCGAGGCCACAAGCTTCCGTCCTTGCTTGCTATGTCGCCTAGGACCAGAGGCAAGTAGAAGTTCTTCAACCTATGTTTTGCTTGTTGTTTTATCTAGCTAAGAGTTGGTAGATGTGAGAAAGATGAAATTTTAGAGCTGCATGTTGGATTTTGGACATGAAAGATGAAGCTAAATCAAGAAAACTAGGTAAAAACAGGGCATGCATTGTGGATTTTGAATTTTGTGATGAAACAAGAATTTAAAGATCTGGCCACAGAGGATTTTTGGAAGTGATAAGGCTGTGTTATAGTGTAATACACTTATATATATTTGATTGTGGATGTTGGAGGTCGAAATTCAAGGAGTAGGAAAAAACTCTCGTTAGGTTAATGGACTGTTTTGTGAAGGATAGTGTGACCCTCGGTGACTTTTTGATTTTTCTGTAATTTTCTAGCCACAATTTGACTTCGATTCCTTAATAAAAGTTGGAGAGCATATCTGTAGGAGTAACATATCAAAAATTTAGCATAAATGGACAAGATTTTGCTGATGAAATGATTTTCATACGGAAATGCTAAATCTGGAAATTTTACAGAAACTGTGTAGCAAGAAATACCGTAGTTTTTACTCTTGATACGTAAGGAATTTGACATGGTGTTTGTTCTTCATGAAACTTTTTCCTTAAAGTCTCATTGATAACATGTTAAAATTTCACAATTTTCCGAGCTCATTTAGTATTTATTTCGAAATATTTACTAGAACTATGCATGGTAAAATCGAGTTGCTCTATTTTCGAATTTTCACAAAATGTCCCAAAAGCGAATATGTTTTGTAATGGTTATGTGATATGATGGTACTGGAATCGGCATATCATGCAATATTAAGATGTGATGAGACTCAAGAGACATTTTGTCATTGCATTGAAAAGCGTTATTTGGAAATTAAGATGTTGCCGTTAGACCCTTGGGTCAACGATGCCCCGGGAGTCAGGATGCCCAAAGGTTCGAATGAGTCGATATCCTTTGGATGCCTGGTTGTATTATAAATACATGCCCAAAGGTTTTCCCCAGGAGTGTCGGGATGCCCAGTTGTATTTTGATACATGCTCGGAGGGTGACGGGTTGTATTATGATGCATGCCCAGAGGTTAGGGGTAACCATGTCTATGGTCCCCAGTGATTCCTCGTGATGCCAGGTGGGGTGCGAGATACCCAGAGGTTCGAATGAGCCTATGCTCTTTGGATGCCCGGTTGTATTTTGAATACATGCCCGGAAGCTTCCGCGATGCCAGGTTAGGTGCGGAATCCTAGAAGGATGCAAACATTGGTCCTCTGGGAGATGAAACCTTTTGAATGATAAAACGGACAATTATGTTAAGTGTGAGTGTGGTCTGGTTATGGGACTAAATTATATGGTATGGAATGGGACGTGTCATTACAGTTTGGCCCCATGATCGGGACTTGTGTGGCTGGACACGATGCATCTTATTGGTTGGAAATGCACTAGTCATTACATTGAAGAGTTATATGGTTTGGATGCATACTCATTCATGGATTGTCTATTTTGGTCTACCATACTTGAATATGGATATTCATAGTAATACTTGATATAGCTTGATGAATCTTTTACTGCGTAGTGGTTGTACTCACCCTATTTGCAGACTAACATTTCAGACTAGAAAAGATACATCTGCCACCACCGCCACCAGCAGATGGACCGAGTGGTTGGATATGGCCACTAGGAGGAGGACAGCAGAGGAAAGAACTTTTGGACGCCGACACTGATTGATGGACTTTGAGTATATGACTATTGGAAGAGATGTCGGTCATCTTTTGAAATACAGCCGAGTAGAGAAAGTCTTGGCATTTTGATGTACTGACTAATGATGTCCATCAAGTTATGTAAATAAAAGTGTACGGCTTTAACTTGTATAAAATATTTAGTTGGTGTGCACTATTTTTTGAATATAGGGAAGGGATGTGTTGGATACGCTTCCGCCATATAAATTGCTTAGGGACCGACCAAATATATATAAACCCCCAGGATTGATAAACCTTCAGGTCAAGAAAGAGAAAGGTAAGTGAACTGTGGCAACCCTAACGGATCGGGGGCCATCGAGGGGTGCCACTTAGGACTCAAGGCCAGTCTGAAGGTTTGTGGTCATTTGGCATAACTGGGCATCGTCTCGCCCCCTCAAGCACAACATCATCCCACATAAACACATCAAGATGGTACTCCTGTAAGGAGCTTCATTCCGAAATCCATCCGTGAATGGCATCCTGTTGACTTGGGAGCATCCGAACTTAATCAAGCATCGTCCCACGTAAATGCTTTAGGACAGGTTCACCACCCCACATAAACGCATCAGGCTCTTTAAGTGATCACACTAGCATACCATCACACAATTCATTTCATATCTTTCTCATTAACCAATGTGATGCCCATGCAATATGCAACAACCTATGCCATATGTCATCATGTCACCCACGTGCCTCATACTATATCACATAAAAGTACCACCCAACTTTACAAGTCCTTGGCGCATAAGTCACTCATCAAAGTAGGATAAGTCATTGCAATTGGTCATAATTCATTAAATTCACTTATCACATGTCATCATAAACTATCCATTAATTCATCTCTTGTTAACAAAACACATCACACTTCCCATATAACACTTTAATAGCTTATCACATAACTACTTATTGACAAAGCACGATAACCTATCGGCTTAAAATATGATAAGCTATCGGCTAGAATATGACACGCTATTGACGAAAACATGATATGCTACCGATAAAAACATGACAAGTTATCGGCTAGAACATGATAAGCTATCAATGAAAACATGATAAGCTATCAGCTAGAACATGATAAGCTATAGAGATAACCTATTGGGACCCTATGATAACATTTCATACAAAACCCGCTTATCACATTAAAAAAACATCATTTAACCTTAATCTAGTCCTAAACTATCTCCAAAATGCAACAACCCTATTCAAGAGCTAGAAAGCCACTCACACCCAAGTCCTAGCTTTAAAAAGCGTTGGGGAAGGAGCACCAAGACCAAATAGCGGCCGAGGCTGCTGGTCACACCTCCAAAGCTCCCGTGAGTGGGCTGGATGACATCTCGGGTGTCTGCACGGCGATGACAGGTGGTGGTCAGTTGCCGATGAGGGAAATATGAGGAAAAATGAAATGGATGGCTTGAAAATAAGATGCAAATGGACAAGGGATGGTTCAATTATGGTAAGGAGGGAGAAAAGATGAACTTGAGAGCAAAAGTGAGAAAATAAGAGAGAGAGAGAGAGAGAGAGAGAGAGAGAGAGAGATGGACGAATTTGGAGAGAGAGAGAGGAGCAGCCCATACTTGGGCAATTGAATGGCCAAGATTACATCTTGCCATGTCCCATCCAAGATCAAGAACTTGGATTACTTCTCACTTTACTTCTTGCCCAAGTCTCATTAATGCCATTTAATGAACCACTCATGGCTAGGCTAGAAGATATGATAGGTAGGCTTGGAATAGGCTAGGGGATGATATCACCTCCCTCATCTTCAGCACATGAGTGCCCCTTCCTAGCTCCTTTCCCATCTTGCCCTTTTTTCCTTTGTTGAATGACATGGCTATTTGGTCACCATGATTGGGTACTGTTCACGCACATAGGGTGCATTAAATGTCAAGATCTTGTATTGATGATTTGATGGACTTGGAAAACCCACGGCTCCACCATGACATCCCACCTCTTGGGCATGTGGGCCTTGGGCCGCCCACTTAGACTTAGGCTCATTTCGTCCGTCCATGATGGGCTTCGGCCCATGAGCTTGAGCCCATTGGGTTGCCCAACACGAGCTTGGGCCCACTTGGGCCCTCGCCCATGGCTTGTTTCCACTTTCCAAACTTTTGCGTCCCACCAATGAAAAACCGAGTTTTCGTTTAAAGATGGCATTTTCAGCATTTTTGGGGTCTACCAATCCTTATTGTAATCCCATTCGAAGATTGGATGCCGATGTAATTCCCTTTTGAAAATCGAGGTCGGATTGCAGATGTCACATTACCAACAAATGCGGGAATGTGAGGCCTTTACCCTCGAATGCACAAGATCCCTCTTTAATTTTGGTCAATTAATTGTGACGTTCCAAAGACGTCACCAACCCATTCATTTTATCCTTCAATTATATACAAGCTAAAGCAAAAATAATACCACCTCGCTATATATATATATATATACAGACGCACACACACGCGTGCATTAATCATGACGCACTAACTTTTTACATCCTATGCTTTGCTAGTACACATGTCTACGACGTAGATCTCTTCAAGCTTGTCCAAAAGGGTTTTGGGCTTAGCCTAGCACTTCTATCATTATGAGGGCGACCTCAAAAATTGTCATGGCCCACCCCTCAAACGCACAACAATCCTCCATTATCTTAGGTTATTTAATTGCAATGCTTTAGGAGGCATCACCGGCCCATTCATTTTATCTTTTGATTATACACAAGTGAAAGCAAAAATAAAACCACCCAACCATACACGAACTATAGGGATAGCAACCGACATATATAACATAACACACTTCCATATCTACATTAACCAATACATGCCACTTTCTTTACATCCTAAAAGCTCGGTCATACATACATCCAAAAAGGGGTTGGGGTTAAGCCTAACACCTCTAGTACTATGATAACAACCTCAAAAAATCGGTATCCCCTATGCATCTCTAGGTTCGACTCCGACTCTGGGTCCATATCCAATTCAGTAACCGTGCTATTAGGGGTATCCACAACCATGGGGTCCCAAATGGCACCATCAGATCCCCCACATAGTGTTCCATCAAACCCCTAGAAATGGCTCCAACGCTCCCCTGCAAATCAAACATATTAGGCCTCGAACCTATGGGGCACTAGGTTAGGTAGCCCCTCATCCACTCAAATGATGGTCACACTCTTCTCATATCTAGTGTCGGCACCTTCAACTGGATAGGAGGTCATCATGTTGTCCTAATCCCCAAGTACCGCAAAACGAATATAGTGGAACGGTTTAGATATGCTTAGAGCACCAAAACATTTGAACAACAATAGTGAGACAAAACTCAGCAAGTAAGCTCCTTCATCCTCGCGTAAGGAGGTAATTCACCTCGAAGTCGGCCTAAACATGCAACTTATCTATCTACAGCGAATCAATAGTGAAGCCTTTGATTTGCCTTATCTACTAACAAGAGGCCAATAACTCTCCTTCTCAATGCCCTCAGCACATAATTACAGAGATATTCTCACAATAATCCATATATCCAATTGGCATAAACAAGAACATGCAATGTCCCATAACCATGCCCAAATGTCATTTAATAATTCAGACATAATCAAATATCATTTTCAAGTGCATTACACACATATATGTCCATATTATTACAACTGTTCTCAATAACAGCAAACCCAAAGGGTACTGGTCTTTTGACATGATTGGGCATCATCCTAGTCCATTGGGCATGATATCATCTCATGTAGTAATATGCGTTATGACGGCATTCCAATTAAGTAGCTTTGTTCCGAAATCTATCCACGAATGACATATCGTTGACATGGGGGCATCTGAAATCCGTCGAGTATTGTCCCACATATTCATACGCATCAAGACGAAACCATTATCCCGAGTAATCATACGCATTAAGGCTTTTATGTGATTACACAAGCATATTACCACTCAAGCTCATTCTTTATCTTCCTCTTTAGCTAATGCAAGAGCGTGTAATGCTCCTACATCACACAATCGCATTAATCACATACAATTATGCCATGTTGTCATGCCACATGATCACATCAATCTTATAATGTATCACACTATGAATTCCTTTAAACAATTCAACAATCTATCTTTTAAAAAACCTTCCATAAGTACTCATTACTTATAATTATAGGTTGTCGTATCATGCATTAATATCATTATGATAGCTCATCACATTACATTATAGCTTATTACGATAGCTTATTACATTTAAGGAGGCAAAAGAACGCTTCAAGTGCCACAACTTTGCACAAAGGGACACTTAAGTGTCATAACTTACGAAAGGTATACTTTCGAAAGGTATACTTAAGTGTCACATTCGAAAAAAAATGGATCACTTGAGTGCCAATCTGGCCAAAGTCCGGCCAAAACGTCGACTGGCATTTTTCTGGCGAAGCGAGCCTAAAACGACGCCATTTTGCACGTTGACGTGGCCAAAAAATGCAAAAACGACGTCGTTTTGGGCTAACGTGGTAAAAAAAAAATATATAAAAATTAATTTAATTAATTTTAAAATTAAATTTAGTTAAAATATTTAAATAATAATAATTTTAAAATTAATTTAGTTACAATATTAAAAAATAATAATTTTAAAATTAAAAATTAAAAAAATTAAAAAAATTAAAGAAAAAAAGTAAAAGTAAAAGTGGAGGAGGCGGTTGAGGGATCAACCCTCGCCGCCGCCGCCGCCGCCGCCGCCCCACCGCCGCCGAGAAGGGTCGGCGATGGTGGGGGCCGTGGCCCGGCGACCCGGTCGACCGGCAACGAGGGCTCGCAAGCCCTCGCCCGATCCAGTGGCTAGGGTCACAGCCCTCACCTAGATCCGGCGAGGGCCGCACCCTCGCCCGGATCCGGCGAGGGTCGGCGGCCCTCGCCGGCCGAGCCGGGGCCGCCGCCCGCGGGGCGACCCCTAATGGGCGGTGGCCCTTGGCCCGGCGAGGCGAGGCCGCCGACCCTCGCCAAATCCGTGCAAGGGCCGCAAGCCCGGCCCAGATCCGGCAAGGGTTGGCGGCACTCGCCCGGCCGGCCGGGGCCGCCGCCGACCGAGGGGACCCCTAGCGGGCAACGGCCTTTGGCCCCCAGAGTGAGGGCCGCCGACCCTCGCCGGATCCGTGCGAGGGCCGGGCAAGGGCTCGCGAGCCCTCGCCGCCGGTCGGCCGAGGTCGCCAACCCCGGCTAGGGTCCAAAGCAACCCCGGTCGACCCTCCCCCGTCGTCGCCGGCCCTTCCCAAGGACGGTGGCGGCGGGGGCCGAGGGTCGATCCCTCGGCCCGCCCCCTTTTTTTTAATTTTAAAATTATTATTTTTTAATATTTTAACTAAATTAATTTTAAAATTATTATTTTTAAAATATTTTAACTAAATTTAATTTAATTATTTTTTATATTATTTTTTACCACGTCGGCACAAAACGACGCCGTTTTTGCATTATTTGGCCACGTCAGTGTGCAAAACAACGTCATTTTGGGCTTGGTTTGCCAAAAAAATCCCACGTCGGCGTTTTAGCCAGACTTTGGCCGAATTGGCACTCAATTGATCCATTTTACTTCGATTTTGGCACTTAAGTGTACCTTTCATAAGTTATGGCACTTAAGTGTCCCTTTGTGCAAAATTATGACACTCTAGGGGTTTGCACGTCCATTTAAGTATAACCTATGATGATAGCTTATCACATTTAAGCATGACCTATTACAATAACTAATCTTATTTAAGGATAGCTTATCATGATAACTTATTGCATCTAACTATCACTTATCATTGACCAAAAAAAAAAAAAAAAAAAAAAAAAAAAAAAAAACTATCACTTATCATGATAACCTATCGCTAGTACTTATCACCTACCATGATAACCTATCGCCGCTACTTATCACCTATCATGATAACCTATCTCTTTAATCCACTTATCACTTAATCTAATTATCATTAATCCTTAATCCAACACTAATCCTAACTATAAGTGTAATCACAGCCCTAAGCAAGGTTTGGAAAGCCACTCACACCTAGATCTAGGCTAAGCGAGTGGCGATGATGGTGGCAAGGGCTCGACAGGTGGCAGTGGCTCACAGTAAAGGCATGGCAAGGGCTAGACGAGCTAGATGGCAATGATGGACGAATTGGACCGTGGTGGTCTACGACCAAGGAGCTAGGCACGGCGATGAGGATAGTAGCCCACGATCGGCGAGCTTGTACAACAGATGGTAGACCAAGGCATCACAATGGGGTGGCAAGGTGAAATCCAAGGGAAGATGAGAGAGAAATGGGTGTTGGGTGCTTGATGAAGGGGAAAATGAAGGGGACAGGGAGTGACCAAATTAGATAGGGGGAGAAAGAGAGAAAAGGAGAAAGAAATGGGTCTCCAAAGAATTAAATGCTATCTCAATAATTTGAGTTATAATGATGAAATCCCTAAACTTAGGGACCAAGGATGGATATGAACCACACAATGGCCTAAATTTGGAGGGCAAGGATTGATCTCAACCCTACATGTGTCAAGCAAAGGGCAAAGTTGAACTCTCTCTCTCTCTCTCTCTCTCTCTCTCTCTCTCTCTCTCTCTCTCTCTCTCCCTTCTTCATGGGCGCCCATAAATTGGGTTTTATTAGGATGAGGCTTCTAGAAAGAGCAAAATGGTAATTTCACAAAGCCATTTCACTATTTATGCACATGGATCTAATAGTGTGCAAGCTTATAAAGACCAAAATGGGCGTGAATGACTAACCTATGGGCCTTCTTGGGCCAGCCATGATTGGCCCTTTATGTATAATTTTCCCAAAAAAAAAAAAAACCAAAATGGGCCTCAAAAGGCATAACTGTAATTTCCATTTATTTGTGCCCTTGTGGCCGAAATTTAAAGGAAATGTGGGTCACTAAGCCTCTCCAAGTTCGTGAGCCCATTGGGTTTCCAATTTCCGACCTAATTTCACTTATAAAAAATTCAAGCTTTATCAGATTACAATTTGGGGTTGAAATTGATCAAATGCGGCTTTACCATAATTTAAACCTACAGGCGGCCTTTTATGCATTTCATGAGTTCGACCCATGGTTGATTCGATATCAATCCATATTTGAGCCTTTCCAAGTCACGGATGATCCTTAGTTCTCATGCAATTGTGAGCAACCAATTGCTTGTTTTGAAGTACATGATCATCTAAAATTGGTTTAGAGCTATTCATAATTAATATAGTAATTGTGTCAAATCACCCACAATTCGATTATAGGCTCATGCAAATCGATCTTAATCATTCTTAGATCAATTTGAAACAACTTAAGATTGTTCATCATTGATCCTTATGGTTGAGTTCATTAGTCGTGTGCATCAAAATTCTTAATTTTTTTCCCAATAAGTTTAATACTCTTTATGGTTTACGAACCAATCGTATCCCAAATAGGGTCAAATTTTGAGTATGCCACAAAAAGTGATGAGCCCCTGTGGCATCCCAAAATTTGGACAACCCTTGAAGATGTGATGATTGTGGCCGATCAATGGAAATATTGTGAGATTTTAGTCATTGGACTATTGAGCCACAATTGAATTATTTTGGATTGACAAGGTAGCTATATTATATGGCTAAGTTAGTAAATTATAATTGAACATGTATAAGCTAGAATTAGAAGGATTAATTTCAGCATTAAGGCATGATGGACTAGGGCCGATTATGGGCCCAAGAAGAGAAGGAAGTGAGCCGGCCAAGCCAAGCCCAAGGAGGCTCTCGGCCGAGCAAGCTTCTCTCGCACGCCAAGGAGGGGAAGCCAAGCTGTCCAAGAAAAATGCCATGTGTCAAGCTGCATGCAATGTAATCATTTGGATGAAATGATGATTAGTGGAGGTATAAAAGAGGAGGTCACCGGTTTGTGAGGCTTTTTTTTCGCCGGTTTTGAGAGAGAGAGAGAAAAATCGAGGAAGAAGAGAAGAAGAAGGAAAAGGAGGAGAACCGAGGATTGCCGAGTCTTCTTGCCGCCGTTCCTCCATCAATTTAGCTCAATCCAAAGGCAAGAATGATCTCTTATCTACCTATGCATGTTGTGGTGGTGTGTGATGGCCGAAAATTTTGAGTTGAATGGCTGGAATTTGGTGTTTTTGGAGAAAGTTTGAGATAGGTACAATCGGGTTTGGAAAAAAATAGTGTTGCGCCAGTAGCTTGCATGAGCTAGTAGGTGCTCTTAGGGTTAGAATCTGACTTTGAATCCCTCATGGAAATTGTAGAGCACGTTTTGAACTATAACATAGTTGAATTTGAAGTTATTTGAGTGAGATTTGAGGGGTGAAACCGAATTTCTTTGGAACCGGGTGTATTTCGGAGTTGCTTGTTGACTTTGATGTTTATTGGTTGCTGAACGTGCCTCTTTGTGTGGAATTCTTGCTCGACTTCTTCTTATGAAATGTAGAGAACATCTTGATGGATGACATACTAAAAATTGAGCTGATTCCATTCGGTGTAGCTTGGTGAATTATTTGTTTTCTTATGGATTTGAATTCTGGATTGTCTTGACGGAACGTCAGTAGCTTGTACTGCATATAAAGTGACTTTCCCTTGATTTTCTTACTTCGACCTCTAAATGAAAGTTGAAGAATATGTGTTAAACTAGAACATATCCAAAATTTAGATCAAACTAAGGAGGATAAATAGCTCAATTGAAGATCGTTTGCTGAGGATTGTTTGCTGGACAGTTTGCAAATTGTAAACAGGAAACTTATGATTTTTATAACAATTAATGGAGGACGAATTTGATGATCATGTCTTCTTGAGAAATGTACCTTATACTCTTGACTATAACATAGTGAAATTTCATAATTTTTGAGTGATGTTTGAATATATAAACCAATGTATTTTTGAAACTGTGCATACTGGAGAACCCGAGAGTGTGATTGGTGTTACCAACCTCGTACCTCCTTGTGTGAGGATTATTTGGACATGAACTCTTAATGAAAGTTGTACTTCTATGTCTTGACATTGATGTGGTGAAAGTTCATAATTTTTAAAGGCCAATAGGATGGTTAATTTAGACTTTTCTTAAGACTGTGCAAACTGTAATGTTTGGAAACTCTGTTTTGCAATGGCCGAGTGACATCTTTTTGTGTGTTGACAATTAGGAGATGCATTTTTCATGAAAAGTGTTCCATATTGTCTTGACTATCCTGTGTGTGAGTTTCACAAGTTTTGAAGAGTATTTGATAGTCAATTGAGATGATTTCCGAAAACTATGGATGCTAAATTGTTAGGGATCATTTGAATGGAGCATGTTGTGTGAATATCATGCCTTGTGAGTGGAAATATGGGACATTGCATGCTGTTATGTATGTTGAGCATCATGTTAAATGCCTTGAATCATGCATATGAAAGAGGCCATCGGATGGTGTGTGCCGATGATGTCCCGGGAGTGTCGGGATGCCCGGCCAGGGAGTGAAAATGCCGGATGCCCAGTAGGCCTGTGAGCGTAAATCTGGATGGCCTCGGAGTTGAGATGCCCAGAGCATAGGGGATGCCGAAAGCACGGATGGTGTGTGCCGTGGATGGCTCGTGATGCCAGTTAGGGTGCGAGATGCCCGGCCAGGGAGTGTAAATGCTGGAAGCACGGATGATGTGTGTCGTGAATTCCTCATGATGCCAAGTTTGGGTGTGAGATGCCCGGAATGTGGGGGGGGGCCGGAAACCCGGATGGTGTGTACCGGGATTTGCATTAAAAATTGCAAGAATTTGATATGTATGCATGAGCATTACTAATATGTGAAAGGTGCACATGATGAGAAATATTGGCATTAGCATTTACCGATTTTGTGATATATATATATATATATATATGTACATATATATATATGCATGAGAAATGCTGATTTGTAGAGAGTACATATGATGAGGCATATATGCATGAGAAATGCCGATTTGTGGAGAGTGCATATGATGAGGCACGAATGCATGAGTAATGCTTGACTTGTAAGCACCTATGCTTGGTGGATGCATGACTTGGGAAATAATGTGAAAGCATGAGTGGCTGAAAGTCTATGGCTGAATTGCGTATTTGCGATGATCATATGATATTCTAATGTCGTTTATTTGCTGTCATGTGATGTTATGATATGCTTGGTTGTATTGTATGGGTAGTCATAGAGATCCTATTTCTGTTGAGTGGTTGTACTCACCCCTTTTTGGGGACTAACATTTCAAACTAGATATGCCGTTACCTCCCATCGCTCCTGGCTCATTTTATGGTATTCCCTCCGACATGGAGGTCAGGGTCACGAATATAGACAGCCCCACAATTCGCGGGCTGGTGTTCATCCGAGTGAGCGTGCTGGTGAGGTTTGATGCGGGCCTGGATAGCGGCCCTGTGTTTCAGGAGTTTGTTTCATACTTCATCTGTCAGGATGGAGTGATTCGGGGCATGCTGCCGCCGTTGTCTCCTGGAGCGCCTGGATGGAGGTAGGCCATGAGCTGCAGCTGGAGGAGAATGGAGGGGTTTTTGGTTTGACCGGATCTTGAGGGATGGATAGAGCTTGTATAAGGTTCCTTTGATGAAGGGTAGAAATTTTGAGGTGTTCTTTTGATGTTTTCTTTTGATGTATGTTCTACCCCGAAAAGAACAGGAAACATCCATCCTCTGACTATATAAATAAGAGAACCGGTTTTTCAAGTATCCTATCTTGCTTAGTTGTGTGCATTGATCCTTTTATGTTTGGAGGGAGGATTGGAGAGTCGTGATTCCGCTTCCACCATTTGATGTGCGCTAGGACCGTTTGCTCTTTTAAAAAAAAAAAAAAAAAAAAAAAAAAAGAGAGAGAGCCTAAGAGTTTGTAGCTCTCAAAGGACAGGTAAGTATGACTGTAATGACCTCAAGGGGGTTTTTGGGGTGTTACAGCCCCACAGACTCCTAATACCCTATCGGCTCAAGGTACCATGACTTAGGGTAGGGTCCTAATCCAAGCCAGATATCGAGTCGGCAACACACTATCGAGAACATCCAAATCCATAGGATCCTAGCTAACATTCCTAGGTCCCTCACCTAGAGGCCTATTGAGTCCCCGGATAGAGCCAAATAGATCCTTCCCTACCTAGACACACCAAGTCATAAACTAGTGGAATACTAAATTCATTAACCCCTCACTCATTCAAATGGTGGTTACCTATCTCTCGTAATGAGTGTCGGTCCCCACAATGGGATATGAGGTCACCTTTCTATCTTAGTCCATCAACACTCCAAAAAGTGTACGGAGGAAAGGTTCACACATGTTTAGGGCCTGAAACATTTGAATAATAACAATGAAATATACTTAGCAAATAAACTCTCTAATCCTCGCATAGGGAGGTATTTCACCTTGGAGTCATCCTAAACATGCAACTTATCTATATAAATCAATAGAAAAGCCTTTACTTTGTGTCATACCCCGACCTTCAGACACATGTCAACCTTTTTACTCTTCGGTCGTTTCATTGTGGTGTCCCAAGGGGTATCACCAATCCGTCCATTTTATCTTTTGATTACACGCAAACAGAAACAAAAATAAAGCTACCAAATCATTCATAAGAAGGGACGGCACAAAATACTTATATATAATAGAACACACTTCCATATATAAATGTGTATGTGTGTGTACAGATTGACCATTACATACCGACTTTCTTAAATTCAAAATCTTGGCTCAGAGTCAAGGTCCTAATTCGGGTCAGTCTCCGGGTTGGTAACAGCACCATCGAGGACGTCCAGGTCCATTGGATCCTAGCTAGCATTCCCAAGTCCCCTACCTAGAGATCGATCAAAGTTTCGGAGAGGGCCAAACATATCTTTCCCAGCCCACACATACCAAATCATAAACTAGTGGATTACTGAGTTCATTGACCCCTCATCCACCCATATGGTGGTTATATGTCGCTCATAATGGGTATATGTCCGTGCGATTGGATACAAGGTCACCTTAGTGTATTAGTCCACGAAGATCCCAAAACGGGTATGGCGAAATGACTCAAGCAAAAAACATATAGCCTACCTATCAATAGCAAATCAATATTAAAGCCATTATTTTGCCTCATCTATAAATAGAGAATGAGCCACTCAACATAAGACACCTTATCATGTGTGCTTATTGCATAATTTATCACTATGTGAGTGCATCATTCCAATAAGCATACAACGATCACAATCTAATAATCTAAATGTAAATATCAATATTTCTATGCACAACGCATCACACAAGTCCAGATTATTTCAATCGCTCTCAGCCACGATCGACACTCGCGTTAGTGGTCTTTCAACTTAATCGAGCATCGTCCCGCCCCATTGGAGATAGCAACATCTCAATCTCACTCAAAGATGGCATTCAAATTAATGAGCTTCTTTCCAAAATCCATCTGCGAATGGCATCCCGTTGACGTGGGAGCATCTAAAATCTGTTGAGCATCGTCCCTTGTAATCATATGAGTACGAAATTAGTTATGTGATCATACAAGCATGTCACATCCAAATTTTTTAGTATTAATTTCAATTGAATTAATCGGGCCGTTTCTATGCAATTGGAGCCGAGGATTGTGAAATTAGGATGCAAGGGGGGCTACATTGGTAAGGAAAAATACCAATTTGATTTATGAGGTGTCGAATGAATTATTGGAGGTCAATTTGATTTAATTCAAGAGGAATTAAGGTTCAATTGGAGGGGATGACCCACCAAAATTCGTATGCCACCCTTGCCCCTCACCTCAACCTATCTAATTGCTTCTAGAAGAGGGCATATTGGTCAAAACTTGAAGGTGGAAGACAGCTGGTAGTGGCTGATGTGTGATGACCTAAGAGAGAGAGAGAGTGAGAGAGGAGAAAGGGAAATTGATTTTTTCTTCTCCCCCTTCTCTCTCCCGTCGTTGCCTCTCCTTCCCCATCTTCTCCTTCAGTTGTTCGACGCCATGGGAGCTGGAAGACCAGCAAAGAGTGAGCTGCCGTCGCACGCCGCCGAGAAGCACCGTCGCCGCTCACGCTGTGCGCGCCGTTGCTGTCCGCACGCCCCCCCCCTCTCTCCCTCCAGCTGCCGTTAATTTCTTCTTCTTCTTCTCCTTTGGGCTGATTGAAAACCAGCAAATCTGGGAAATCAAGGACTAAGCTATGCAACGCCCTTGCAAGCTGAAGACCAACGAAAGCCCAACTAGCTGCTTCCTCGTCTACGTGGATTTCCCCGATGCCATGAAGACAGAGCCGATGCCGCGCCAGCCCTCAAACGAAGTAGCAACCCACGCGTTTCTTCCTTCGTTCCAGCCCGATTTCCTGCCCACCGAACGAGCTTCCATCTGGGTGTCTTCTGTCTGCCCTTTTCTTCGATCATCAATAGCAACCACCGAAGCTGCTTCTCCCTTTTGCCGCGCCTGTCAACCCAAATGGGCCGGCGTCTTGATCTCCTCGGCCCGGCGAATCCAGCTGCATGAAGCCCAACAAAGCCTGCAGCAGTCCATGAATCCTGCAACTTCAATCTTCTTTTGCTCGTGGGCCAACCACAGTGAACCCATTCCGATTTTCAGTGGCCCAACTTCAGTCTTTTGGGCCACCGAATTCAGCACAATATCAGCAAGCCCAGTTCAGCTAGCACACTTGGTTCAATCCAATTCAGCAAGCCCAACCCAACTTGGGTCTAGCCCAAAAGCAAGAACAAACCTCAATTGGGCTGAGATTTGTTGGGCCAAGTTTAAGGCCGGTCCAAGCCCGCCGGTGTCGCCGTCGCGATTTTCGATCTTCGCTTGGCGCAAGCCCCTAGATATCTCGAGGACGTATCACCACCAAAGCCAATTTTAACTTTCTCATTAGCCAATGCAAAAGTATTTAATGCTCATACATCATAAAATAGCAATAATCGCATGTAAAGATGTCATGCAATAATACCACGTGATCATCTCTCAATTAAACATTCACCAAAGTAATTATGCATCAATCTCAAAAGGTATGATATCACACTTGATTTCATTAAACAATTTAACAACTCACCTTTTATGACATCCTCGATTCGGCCCTGAATTTGGAACGGGATTACAATGACGGCCAATCTTCATATTAGGAGTACAATGGGGACCGATAGACCGTGAAAACACCTAAAATGCCACCTTGGGTTGAAAACTCAATTTCATTGGCAGATTGCGGAAAATTAGAAAAGTGAAAACGAGCCATAGAGGGGAACTAATGTGGGCCCAAGCTTATTAATGGGCCCAATAGACCCCACGAGCTTGGGCAGCCCAAGAGGGTTATGGGCGATCCAAACCCATTTTTAATCTTCTATAGTTCTACATTTTCAATATTTGCAATATGAAATCACTATCATAAATTATTCAAGTAACCTAATTATATGTTTGACAAGTGTAGCTTTTCATCGTCCAGCTTTTTCATTAAAATCCGGCTTACATGAGGCAATAGGTAAATGACTTCCATGATTCTACAAAATGGACAAACAATTTACTACGATCGGATGAGTTATAAGACCTAATATGAGTGAATCGCGTGGTTTTATTTTACCTTGCAAACTTGTGGAGTTTTCCAAGATGGCTTACATTATACAACCATAACAAAGAGTATTTATCATAAAGGACGTCATTTAGAAGGAATGAAGTAGGAAGTAAGTTTTCTAGCTGCTAATAAACACTCTAATAAGTAATTGAATATAAAAGTATGCATGAGAAAAGATGGGAAAACTTACAAAATGCATCCTCAACACTTGGCTTTAGCCAATGCTTTCAACCCGACGAAGACCAACTATGCCTCGCGTAAGATGCTATGAGAAAGCGCTTCCTCGAAAATGGAGGCAAAGAGGATACTCGTTTTGATGAGCAGGAGGAGGATGGAAGAATGGAAATCGAGGAAGAGCAAGGAATTGACATGAGCAGAGGAGTTCATAGCTAAATTCTATGAACAAATGAAGCTGCAGGCAAATTTCATACCTTTAGTACAATGAGATGTAAAACCGAAGCACAAGCTAATCCCCATTCAGCATTTATGATTTTCAAACCACATTCGATTTTTGTCAATGTGTTTCTGTAAAAGAGTCACGGCACTTTGTAAATAGTGCAAAGTTCTCAAGATTTTAATTAATTCTTGTCGACAACTTTTTCCACAAAATTGCAGAGTCCCATATGACTTAATTGCTTGATTGGTGTGTGACTGATTTCTTTGGTAAGAGACAACTAGAACACCTCAAATGTCATAGTATATGATGCAAATAGAGATGAGAAGAACTTCAGAATAAAAATCATTCTACATCAGCTAGGCAACTCTTTTGCAAGTTTTGTACATGCTTTTTGGGTTCAAGCCCCAAAGATGAAAACATACAACATATCTTAGAAGGGTATAGAATTGTTCCTAGCAGGGCCTCACCCCTTCGCCATTAACCACATCACCAATGCGATATGCCGTCATCTCTTTATCACCCAGTATCCAAAGGGCAGCTTCATGGCCAACCACCAAAACCATCCCAATGCCCATATTGAAGGTCCGCCTCATCTCAGAATCTTTTGTGTGACCCACCTAATAGAGGAGAAGAAATCGCACGTAAACTTCGAAGTTACTAAGAAGAGCTAGTGATAGCTTGGCTACATTCTGCTATATCATATACAATGCTTGAGTAGGCTCTTTAGCATTGGCTATTTAAAGTTTTAGTCTAGAACAAAACAGAAAACCAACCTTTTGAATCCACTTAAATTGTGGAGGAACCACCCAGGAGTCGCCATAGATGGTGGCACCAAACCTACTAGGAACACTCGTGGTATGTTATCGGTAAACCCACCATAGGTAAAGTGGGCTATTCCTTTGATACCTCTCTTGTTGATAAAGGTTAAAGAAGCTGCATATCAACTATGGCAATGCTGTTATTAGGGTGGTACTTGACTCATATATTTTGCTTCAATCTTGATACTCCAAATATATTTTTTAAGGAAATACATCAGAGAGTGAAAGAAAGAGAAAGAGATACTTGATTGACTTAAATAGCAGGAGGAACCATCAAAGCTTAACCCACCGTCATAGCTTCACCAGCAAGCTGAGCTGGTCTGTCAAGGAAAGACCACTTCGGGGCAAAACTCTATAAAAGAAATTAGCAAATTAACATCATAGAATTAGAGGGCACACATGAACATATTGGGTCAAGATAAAACTGAATCCTTCCGATAAGAGAGAGACCATTCGAATGCACCCCACTTGAGACTTGATGGCAAGCCAATGAGCATATCAGTAACAACATTTTTTTCATCTATAACCGAATCCTCCTTCACTATACCAATGGCGAAGCTACTGAAATTGTACTCACCTTCCGCATATGAATTGGGCATTTCTACATAGGCAATAGGCCCTTGAGCGACAATCGAGAAGGGTAAGCACCCTTGCAAGGTGGTGGGGTCCCAGCTCACAACCACCGAGCAAGGCGCGAGCCATGAGTGCATCCTTTGCCCGCTCAATGCCAATCAACACTTCAACAAATTCTCCATAGGGGATATAATGGGGGACTAAATTTTTGCGATTCTATGGTAGCATTAGGATCGAAATTAGCGATCAAAGATGGGACTAGTTTTGACATCTTCTTACCACTTTTTTTTCCTTTTTTTTTTGGAAAAAGATCTTTACCACTTTACATCGACATTTTTTTTTTTTTTTTTTTTGTGACCCAGGAACCCCGCACTCGCCGACAATGAGAGCAAACCCCGAAGTGACGCTAGCGGAGGACCCACCACCCCGATGCCACACTTAAGAATTCCTAGCGACCGTGAGGGGATTTGAAATCCTCCCCTTGCATTAGAGGGAGAGAGCTCAAACCATCACGGCCACCGCAGAC
The DNA here is from genome assembly GCA_014182555.1 of Eucalyptus erythrocorys. Classification (NCBI taxonomy): domain Eukaryota; kingdom Viridiplantae; phylum Streptophyta; class Magnoliopsida; order Myrtales; family Myrtaceae; genus Eucalyptus; species Eucalyptus erythrocorys. Next base: position 25,743,253 of record CM024601.1, on the reverse strand, counting down.
GGTGGTTACATCGACATGTTTGTACACGCTGTCGGTCTGAATGAATTCCGACTCACGCCCAACGTGGCAATGCTGTGATTTACTATAAAGGTGAGCGTGGGTTAAAAGGGGTGTGAGGCGGGTCCAATTTCGTATCGGAAGCGCCACTCACACCGTTTCGAGCCTGCCTTTTGGTCTGGGAGGGGTTTGTCTTCTTCGCCGTCCCTCTCATCTCTCTGTGCGGAAGGAGAGCAACAAAAATGGCGGCGATCACAAGCGCGCTCATAGCGATCGCGGGAGTGGTGCTCGGTTGGATCGCCATCGAGATCGCTTGCAAGCCTTGCCTCGAACGAGGCCGGGAAGCCATCGACCGGTCCCTCAACCCCGATTACGACCCCGACGACGACCGCGACGGCAATGGTCGCGCCCCTCTGCTCGCTCCCAACCCTAGCCCTGACCCCCTAGATTCGGAGCCGAAGAAGCCCATCGACGCCACACCCGCCGTTCCTTCCAAGATCGCGTGATCAATGCTCTCTTGCTCTTCTGGGTTTCGACGATCCGTCCGATCCGCGATTGTTCTTCTTCTGCTCCGATTCGATGTTCTCTCCGTTTTGCTGTGATTTTTGTTTTCTGGGTTTGTAATCTGTCCGCAAATTGAAAGGAATGGAAGAGGATGGAAGATGTGCATTTTCATTTTGCTTTCAGATTTTGGGCTTCTCTTTTTTCTTTTCTTTTTTTGATTATTAAGATGGTGAAATTGTCGAATGAAAAACAAAGAGGCCAGTTATCTATGGGATTTCTTATACGGTATTGTACGGTACGATGTCATAAATTTTGGGACTCGACGGAATAGGGGTGCTAAAAGATTTAGGAAATTAAAGTTTGAAAAAAGGGGCAAAAATATCATGTTGGGGTTTTCATTTTAAGTTGAGAGTTTGGAGTCTATGTTTTCATTTGAGAACGGACGGATATGGATATCAAACTCGTTTCCAAATGAAATTGGTAAACTATGGCAAAAAAAAAAAAAAAAAAAAAAAAAAAAAATTGACAAAAACAATAGATTCGGAAAATAGAAATCTAGAAATTTTCGGCATTCCAAAAGGTTCGTAATTTTTTTAGCATAACTTGGATCAAGCTTGACTTATCATGCAGGCCAACTTTTTATTCACTGAACCGGCTCAAAAGACTTTAGAAATTTAAAGATGTAATTACAAATTTGAAATAAACAAATCAAAAGTAATGATCAAACATCAAAAAGTTAAAAGAGTTGATATTAGCGGTCGATCAGGAATATGCCTCAACCACATGCATGGATCAAAAAATATATCCCGTTAAATTCAAAGTTTATCAATTTAGTTTTTTTTCTTAAATCAAAAAAATCAAGTAATTAAATTTCAAACACTTAACAATGGCATATTAAGAATTTTGAAATTTGAGAGATAATTAAACATAGATTGTCAATAATAATAATAATAATAAGTTCGAGGTTTGGCTTGAACCGATCAGCATCGTATCGATTCAAGTGATTTGGGGAGTTCTTATATTGAGACCGAGAACCATACTTTTGCAAGGGACAAGAGAGGCACATGAAATGGGAAAGGAAAAGAGGTCTCGTTTCACTCCCAGACTTAGGTCATTGGATGGGCCCTGCTCAAGTTTGAACCTTTAGAGGTCATGCTCAACTTGGCGAGTGTCAAAGTCTGCTTTTGGAGGATAAAATTGACTCATAAACAAACGTACATTAAAAAATAAGGGAGTTGCCAGGAAATCTTTATCAAAGAGTTTGAAAAGTTGCAAAAATTTGTGAACAACTGACTAAAGACATTAAAGTTAACTATAATAAAAGGACTAAGTCGGATATCGGCTCTTATGGCTTGAATTTGATAACTGCTACTGTCAAAAATTTAATGCAGTACTAAGGCAGGCATACTAAAGTGAGTTCGACTTATCAAATGGGCTTTAAACACTGAAATTTATCTACAAGATGCTAGAGACACTACGGCAACTAGGATAGGAATGTCAGGTCAATTATCAATGGTTATCACTTATCAATAGATAAAAACTCAAACAGAATCACCATCACTACCAGAAACTTTTATGCAGAACTGAGGGCCTGAGGGGGACATGGTCGGGAAGAAAATGTGTTATGACTATCCAATGAACTAAAAAATCTGTGAAATATATGCATAGGATACTAAAGAAATTATACTATCTAGGATCGATTGGTGTTGATTGAAGATAATTCGTATAAGCTCACTCTCACTATTAGAAATAAAGTGCAGATTGAGGCAGATATGATCGGGAGGAGATGAGTTGGACACACGAAGTGGGCTTGAAAAGCGAAGAAATTTACACAAAAGATTATATAGACATTATACGAACTAAGATTAATAGAATGGGTCAAACATCAACTTGCTATTTCACGTGTACAAAACAAAAACCGAAGAACATTTGCAGCACATCTGTGATGCTAACTGTTTAGCTTCAGTGCTTTTGGGAAATCTCTTTCATACCTTTCCTTGTGATGTTCTTGTATCAACCTCTCCTTTATTACCTTGAGAGTTCCTGGAGTGTTTATGTCCCTCTAGGCCTAGTTAGTGTCCCTTTTCTATGTCCCCTTTCGGATGGGATCAAGATAAATGACCCAAATGTTGGTTTTGGAAGTCCCCCGATATTACACTAACTCTTCCTTCAACGGGGGGTTTGCTCTACATCCTACATGGATTTTTCACTTGATTTTTCATTTCAACATGACTTCAAAAAAAAAAAAAAAAAAAGAAATTGTAGTCCAACATGGAAAATCTTTATCCAACATGACAAAGAGTACCAAAAAAAAAAAAAAAAAAACGTAATTGCCATTTCTCTCTATCTAAATGCTTCCTTTACAGAAATGGGAATGTCTTTTTCTCTCTAAATGCTTTGTCAAATGACAACATCTCTCTCTTCAAAGCTTCCTATCTAAAACTCGTTGTGGACGATGAAGCTTACTCTCTCTTGCGCCTGCCTTGTCTTCTCCTTCACTCGCTCTCTTTTCTCAGTATCATCTCTCTCACTCAACAAAGACTAAAGGCACAAGAAAAGGCGACGGCGTGGAGGGAAAAATTAGGGCTTCGTAACAAAAGAGATGACCTTCTCTTGCGCTTGGTCCCCATTGCAAATTTTATATGCTTTGTCCAAATTTGAAGAATTGTGCTTCAACTAGGGTTTTTGAAGAAGGAAATTAAATTTTGCCCCAATTTCTTTAGACAATGTTAGGAATCTTTAATCAAATGTCTAAACAATGCCATTTGCCTTATCAATTGCTAAGTTTAGCTTACCAGTGAGCCACGTCAATTTATATATTCTTATTTAATGTCACATCGATTTTTCTGATGAGACAAATCGCCGATAGCACTCAAGGGATTTATTTTTAAAATCTATGGCATTTAAGTGAAAAAAAAAAAAAAAAAAAAGAAGAAGTTATGGCACTCTTGGAATTCTAATTTCACAAAGAATAGTACCTTGATCCACATGCTAGATGTAGGTTTAAAGGTCAAAATTTGAATATGATGATGTGGACTTCTCGGAGATTTCTGATCTGAATGGTTTTGGGAATCGTCGGCCGTGTTTGCTGTTAACCTCGGGCTAGTCACTACCGTTTCTATTGTAATTTTGTGTCCTTGAACTCCCAAACATCATTAGTTCCCAGGTACTAGCGAGGGGTAACATATTCTAAAGTTCTTCAAAGTTGCTGCTACAAAAGTTCTGGTTTTGCCCCTGAATTTGGTGCCTTTCCTTATCTCCGTCCTCCTCGGGAGAGCCGCTTGAGGTTCCTTTTATAGGCTTCAAGGTGTTTTCTGATTGATCGATTTGGAGGTATGACTTGATTGGCTAGCCGTAATTTTCAAGAAAGTAAAGTCATGCTACGCCTGAAGAGCCTATCAGGTTGCATGATGCAAATGCTTCCAATTGTCTGAATCTTAACTAATTCATGCTCCCTTTTGTGTTTAGTAATGCTAGGACCCAGTTAATTATTTTACGACTTCATTGAAGCGGTATTTGAGGACAATTTTGCTGTTATACAACTGTTGTACAATATAAGTATTCTGAAAAATTCCAGGGCTCTTTTGATGAAAAATCACCTGATTTAAGCTTGTCTAATCTTTTGTGTCCCCTGTAAGATATTTTAGGACTTCTAACAAATGATCGTGCCTTTCTTTTGAGGCCAAAATTTAGATCTTTCATTTAGACTCATGGGAGATCTCATTAGCATAGCTAACTATGACACAAGTGCATATACCTTATTTCCCATAGTCTTCTTTGAAAATCCTATTCAAATAAAACACACTGTGTACATCCTCAAATGATCAATTCCCACATTATATAAAAGAAATACTCCTCCTTTAGATAAAAAGCAAATAAAAAAAAAAAGAAGAAGAAGAAGAAGAAGAAAAAGTGGGGTTTAATGTCTCAAAAGCAATTTGTCATGTTAGAGTAATTACAGGTGAAATTTTATCTAGAATTCGATAAAAATCTAGACAAAATGACATATCTACACCTGCCCAAAGAAAAACATAAGCACGCTGAGCTACCCACTAAGCCACCTCTATATTTTTTATTTTTAATGTTTCAGATGATAGTATATAAATATAGAATATATGAAAATAATTTTAAAACTTTGTGTTGTTTTATACTAGGGAAAAAGGCACAAATAGTCCCTATATTTTCACTCAATGTCCAATTTCGTCCCTGAACTTTCAATCGGCTCAATTTGGTCCCTGAACTATTAATAAAATGTCCAATCTAGTCCTTGAACTTTCGAACGGCTCAATTTAGTCCCTGAACTATTGATAAAATGTCCGATCTAGTCCTTTTTTTTTTTCTTTTTTTCCTTTTTTTTCCTTTTTTTTTTTTTTCCCTTTTTTCCTTTTTTTTTTTTTTCCCTTTTTTTTTTTTTTGGGCTTTCCCTCCGCCGGCTCCGGCGGAGGGGGGCGTCCGGCGAGGGAGCCCTCGCCGAGGAGAGCCTCCCTCGCCGGATCGGCGAGGGAGCCCCGGCGAGGGAGAGCCCTCGCCGATCCGGCGAGGGAGCCCTCGCAGAGCCCGATCTCGCGAGGGAGCCCTCGCCCGAGCCGAGGGGCTCTCCCTCGCGCGAGGGGCCCCCGATCTGCGAGGGGCCGTCCCGCCGGCGAGCCGAGCGAGGGCCCTCCCTCGCAGATCCGGCGAGGGGCCCTCGCAGATCCGGCGAGGGGCCGTGGAGCCCTCGCCCGGGCGAGGGGCTCTCCCTCGCAGAGCCGGCGAGGACGGCCCCTCGCCAGATCGGCGAGGGAGGCTCTCCCCGGTGAGGGGGCTCCCTCGCCGGACGCCGGCCCTCCGGCCGGAGCCGGCGGAGGGAAAGCCCAAAAAAAAAAAAAAAAAAAAAAAAAAAAGGAAAAAAAAAAAAAAAAAAAAAAAAAAAAAGGCAAAAAAAAAAAGGGAAAAAAAAAGGAAAAAATAAAAAAGAAAAACAAGAACGAATGACTAGATCGGACTTTTTATCAATATCGACTAAATGAGCCGTTCGAAAGTTCAGTGGACTAGATTGGACATTTTATCAAAGTTCGGGACCAAATGAGCCGATCGAAAGTTAGAACGAAATCAACATTGAGTGAAAATATAGAGACTATTTGTGCCTTTTTCCCTTTATACTACATCATCATACCAACTTTCTATCCTTCTCTATTAGATTTTTGGGTCTTTTTTTTGTACTGTTCTAGGCTTATAAATTCTAGTTATCAAGGTAGAATCGCTAGTAATCCATAATTTATAAACTTTTAAGACCTCTAACTGGTACACAAATAATACATTTACTTCAAACTAATTTTTTTACCATGAAAAATTCCAAAATGATACATCTATGATAATTTTATCTCAAATTAATTTTTTTGAAACCCTATAGCAGTTCACCTACGACAATTTACTCCGAACTAATTTTTGAACCGCCAAAAACCTCAAATTAATACATTTGTAACAAACATATACTCTGTTTAATTGAAATAAAAACCATGAAAAATCACAAAACTAGTATATTTATGATAAATGGAGGATAAAAGCCCAAATGGGTACACCTGTCATCCAACTTAGAAATTCGGCAAACAATGTGAACTTTGGTCAGAACAGGTGTGCTGGCTGGGAGGTCGGTCACCGAACCATCAGACGAGAGATTTCAAGACCGGATATTCATGCTTGAAGGATAAGAAAGTGAGACCTTGAGTGCGGTGATGGTGTGACATCAAAGCAGGCAACGACTACGCAGTGGTAACCAAAGAAAGTGCACAGCCAGAATCCGTCCCACTCGCGCTGTGGGTCACGGTAAGTCCACACCCCATGGCCAGCACCTTATGCGTATACTCCATAAAAGAAATGGTGATTGCATTAAAATATGCTCTCCAAAGGCGGTAAAATTGATCCTGATCAGCCCAAACTGTACAATAAAATCCGATGGGGGGATTAAGCTTTCCAAATCCAAAAGAACAGCCTAACTTTCATGTCATTGGTCATATACAGTGACATCTTCTGAGTCAAAATAGCACATTTGACTAAGCCAAGTAATTGTATATTTGAGGATTGTTCTTGTCCCGCTCCAGGTATTCCCTGTCAATCAGGCTTTCGATCCTTTTCTTCAGATCAGCTGGCTTTATAGGGAATTTGAGCTGCTCAGCGAAGGAAGGGGCAAAAAGTAACACAAATGTCAAATGATCATTTAATTTTTGAAAAAAAAAAAAGATAACCCATCTATACCTGATACAATAGGTTTATAAAAGAATCGACATCGTTTACGCACCAATATTTTCAAATGAAATTAATCAATTGGAAGAAAATAAAATGAAAAGAGAAATACCAAAATCTTTTGTTAAAGCAACGAGGGAAAAGGGTGAAAATGAAAAGGGGGTGTAGAAACTTAGAAGAAATCGACATTTTTGTAAGAAGAAACGAGTGGAAAGTTTTGAAAATTTCCCCAATTTCCTTTTTATCTTCATTTTCCCCTCTCCCTAACAAAACAAAACATTGAAAAGATTCAATTTCAGTGTAAAGCATGTCACGTGGGCCCGATCCCACATCAAGTATCAAAAGCCAGCCGAGCTATGCTCCATAATATGCACTTATCAAGACAATCGATTTTTTTATAACATGACTAAGACACTAGGTTTTATCCAACAAATGACAGACTGACACATGTCGTTAGATGGGAGGTGGCCCTCAGTGCTAATATTCTTGTAGTGTATTATCTAGGTTTTTAACAATCCACCAGCTCACCTCTGCTAATCTCGCTAGAGTAATGCAGAGTGCTTCAGAGTAACAACCAAACTAATCTAGCTCTAACAATGAATTGGTTTAATAACGATCCGCATAGTGGAAATACTTTGAAGTGCTATTTCTGCATCAGAAAAAAGACATACAGGCTATTTAGTATACATTTACCTGCTGGAACAGTTCAGTTATCAAAAGCGTGTGACTAAGCACTTTCCTTGTCTTCATTATCCGAACAATGGCAGCATCAACCTAGAATTCGACCAATCAGACAAACTATCACTAACAGTTCATGATCACATTTGTTCTCCATTCTCAGATACACAATCGGGATACAAAAATTAAGGGAGAAAAAAAAGCACGAGTTAAGATAACCTGATATTGACGGTCCTGAAATACTCTTTCAGTGGTACTTGTGTTCTCCTCCACTGTTTCCTTCATTTGGATAGCATTAACCTGCGAGCTCATTAAGAAAATTCAACATCAAGATCACATTCCAACGAACATTACACTTGTTAGCTTGAAATATAAGTGTGGGTTGGGAGCAGGTTGTTTGGGTGAAGGAAAGGTAAATCCTGCAATGACTGAACTAAATCTCAGAACTCTTACCTTTATTCGATAAAGAGGAGCACTAAAAGCTTCATTGAACTCGAAAGAATCATCATCCTCCACATCCCTGCCCTTGGGCACCTGTCAAGGAAACCTAGGATATTAAAACACCAGCAGTTCAATAATACCAGGCAAAAAAGTACATCAGGGTACTGATCCATGGCACCCACCTTCTGAAGGACTCTCACTTTTCCACAGGCAAGGGATTGCAGAGTTCTTCTCAGTTCCTTATCCTCAATGCCTGTAGAGTCTCTTATATCTTGAAAACTAAGCTTCTGAGCATCGTTAAATAGCATTAAGACAACTGTCTGCACAATGACATGAAAGCAGATTGAAAAACGGTTAAAATACAGGAGACACATAAAGGTTCATAAAATAAAATCTGCATGATTTTTAGGACGTCAGTGATGCAACCAACAAAATCAACTCATGCGGAAAGGGACAATTCACTAATCTAATTGTTCAGCACTTTGAAGTTTGAGGACGACTTTTCTCCAAATTGGGGAGGAGCAATGCAGTCAACAAAATCAAGCAAGCCAACATTTGCCCAAGATATTGTTTTTTTCCACCATGGTGAAAATGGACCATTGCATCGACTCACCCAAAAAAAAAAAAAAAAAGTCCTAAAGGATTAGAATTCTTCTCCAAGTTCAATTAATGGTCTCATCTTTTAGGATTTGAGTTTCATTAGAATCCTGTTAGAATTCCCTTTCCTATTTTAAGTATTAATATATTTCCTCTGTAGTTTGTAAAGGTTTCCTATTACAGTTACAGCTCTTGTTTAAAGGTTCCCATTTCACCTAGGAGTTGAATGTTTAGGAGAGATTAAACAAATACTGTTTTTTACTTCTTTCTTTTCAAGACAATTGATAATTACTAACTCTTGGCAAGCATTCACTTTGGAATCATGTGATGCAGTTGTGCTCTTAAGAATGATGATGCTTAGAAAATTGTAGGAGTGTTGCCTAAACAAACTCATCAGTTTTGAGTTATTGTTTACTGCAAATTTGGGCTTTCTAGTTTGGGACTTGTCATCCATTGAAACTGGTATTGGATGGACTTGCCTGAAATAGGGAAACTGCCAGCTCTTTCCTCCCTTTCGGAAAATCTGCCTTCAGTACACAGTGACCTAATGAACTCTGCCACATTAGACGTCTCCCACTATACTTGCTAAGGTAAAACTCCTTAAATATGTCCTGTTACCAAGTATAAGTATGTCAGAAAATACTACTAAACTTCCAGGATCAAAACTCAGAGACATTGAGCCATCTTGCCAGAGCAAACCTGATAAACATTCAATTCATGAGGAAGCCTTACATCCATTGGTGGATAAGTGGGCCAGTACCTGCATTAAAGTAAGAAAGACAAAATCTTAGACTAAAATGTCACTGGGTCTACTATTTCACCGTTTTCCAGGGTTGGTGAAGGAAAAGCAGGAAGAAATTCACATAAGAACAAAACTTGCCCTGTAGTCAGCACATGGACGCTCATCTCAATTCCTGATGGTAGTTTTGTCCTCGCTTGTGACGATTGCTTGAATGATTCATTTATCTCTTTTGATAATTCAATGTCCTAGGGGGGAAAAGAAAAGAAAACTTGGACATTAGTGACATTCGATGCTGCAATATGGAGTAAAATAAATTGATCACAAATATAGGTTTCAGAAGCTATATGAAGAAAGCAAAATTTTTCTATGCATAACCAAGAGGATGAAGTTCGCTACAATTATGAATTAACTGTAGACCACCCATTCTGTAGAAAAAGTTTAGTGAACTGTCGCAAGATGGATGAGAATTATTTTAGATGAGTTAAGAGTCAAACAAAGTATAATTTGCAAGCTTTATGACTTATCACTCAAAATTAGAAGAAATCTTTCAATGGCCCATAGAAGTGGCTTTCCTCTTCTTCTTATATACTGACTGCATGTCAAGAATTTGTTCAAAAAGTTAGTCCCACATGCATAAACAAAGCAAGGCCTGTTACGAAAATGAATATAGGCTGTGCTACAGCATACGAGGATTAGATGAAAGGATCAATGACCAATTTACAAGTAACATCTCCTACAAGTGTATTAGATGTCATGCCAACTAGTCCATTTAAATTATGGGCCAACTAGTCCATTTAAAGTATAAGCACATTCTTCCAACCTGAGGCATTCCAAAGGGTAAACCCAGGCAAAAGTCACTGACAAGCAAAATGTCTCTTTGTCAAAAATAAGCACCTATGTTATCACCACATGGCAATGCAAAAACCAAGGATATACCTCAATGTCTACTTGCACAACCAGGTAAGCACACTTGATTAGTATCACATTGACTTCAAGTTCCAACTACAATAAAAAAGCTGCCATTCCAACTTCTTAAGTCATCTTCAATTGGTGGCTTACAATAGTAAAATTCTACCCTAAATGTTCTGTAACATTGAGCAACATTTCACATCTTGACCAAAGATGTCATCACATGGCAATGGAACGCCCAAGGATATACCTCAAAGTTCACTTGCGCAACCAGGTAAGCACAATTGTTCAGTAACCCTAAGGACATTGACTTCAAGTTTTAGCTACAATAAGAAAGTTTTTGTTAAATTTGTCACAGGTGTATCGATTTGGAGTTTTTCACGTCAAGTCAACTTTCTATTATAGCAAGGGCCCGTTTGGTAAGGCTCTCAAGAACCAGGTATTTCTGTTATTTTGTTCTTGGAAGTAGAAATAAAATAGAAACGCGTTTGGTAAATTTTTTGTTCCCTGGGAACAAAACAATTGTTTCTTTTCTTTTATTTCCAAAAGTAGAAATAGAATAGAAACGCATTTGGTAAATCTTTTATTCCTGGGAACAAATTCTAGAACGGAAACAAGAAACAAAAAAAAGTTGCTTATTGTTCCCAAGAACAATTCAAGAAACAAGAATCAAGAATCAAGTTCTTTTTTCCCTCTTCTTTTCTTCCTTTTCTCTCTTTTCTTTCTCTTCCTCCCTCCTTCCCCTAGCTGGTCGTCAAAGCCTTGTCGGCCCCCGACAATGTCGCCCAAGCTCGCCGGCCACCGGCGAGGCCCCCCCCGAGCCTCACCTGGCCACCACGAGGGCGAGGCTCGGCCTCACCCAGTCACAGCGAGGCTCGGGGTGACCTCACTGGTGGCCGGCGAACCTCCCCAGAGGCCGACCTTGCCGACCATTCTTTGGCCGATTGCCCACCAGCGGAAGGAGAAGAAAAAGAAAAAAAGAAATGAAAAAAGAGGTATGTAATAAAATTATTAATAAACTAAATAAAATTCTAAATCATAAAAATATAACACATCGTACCAAACGCATTTATTTCCCGAGAACAGAAATTTTGCATAATTACCAAACGCGTTCAAATACTCAGAAACTATTCCCAAGAAACATGTGGTAACATTTCAATTCTAGACCAATGATCATCACCCTGACCACCCTATCTAAAATAGGGCAGGGAAGAGTCTTCTCAAAACAATTGCACAATAATATCAGCAGTAGTATAGAACCTCTGTGGAGCAATTCTTAAAGCTCCTTCGATGATCAATTAGGGCAACAATTGTCACTATTTATGGACCCGAACCTAGGTGATCTATCCATGACCAGGATGAAGCTTGGGTGAAACTAAGTGGAGGTCCGAACCGACTGATGTTGAAGAATCAGCGGATGCATACTATAAGGGGTTGCGGGTTTTTTTCTACCAATTGGGGCTCTCCCTTCACCATCCCCACTCTCCCCTCACCACCCCCATGGGGATGGTCTACAGGGTTCATAACCACTCCTCTTACTAGAGGACACTTACCTAGCCAACATTTCGATCCGACTCCACCCAACTTTTTCTCATGGGTACCAGATAAAATTATTAAAAAGTCACACTCTTCAGATAAGGAGTAAGATTGGCAACAAATTCTTAGCAAGTAAGATGAACGCTAAATACTCAGCCAAAAATACAGAAGATGAAGGCTAAATACTCAGCCAAAAAATAGAAAATGAAGGCAAAATCAGTCATCTGCCAACTGCATGTTGCTTGAAGCTGAAACAAGTGCCCTTAAGACATAGTTAAGAAAGGCAAAAATAGGAGAAGTCTTATTGAGACACATTAAAAATTGAAAAAGGTAGAAATTTCAAGAAACTTACCCCAAATGGGAAAATGACATCCTCAAAGCATATTTAGAGACTTAAAAACTGCCCAAGTACACCCTCTACCATATTTTATTTTTCCTTTCAGTACTACAAGCATAGGCATTACAAGAATTGAAGCAGGAAGCCATCACTTCCAAAAAAGAGGAAAGAATTCTTTATTCTAGTAGCATGGAAGAAGGTAAATCATATTGAAACACCGAACTCAATTGGAAAGGAATGGATAGATAGGCTTGACCTTTTCTCCTGACCACAATTTTTCGCATGGATTTTCTTAGCATAAAACAGGTATCAGATCATCTAATATGATTTTTTAGCGACAGTGAAAAAAATATATCTACAATAAGAAAAAGCAGATTCAAATGGTTCAAAACAAAGTCTGCAACAAAGACGCACCTTGAACATTCCTTCAAGTTTGTTTGTGAACTGACTACCACACTCAGTCTTCAGCTGAATTAACAGTACACAGTTTGTCAAAATATTGCTAGTCTAAGTTAAAATAGACAAAAAAAAGAAAAATCAAGTCATATTGTGCTTAATGACAAACATGTCCTTGACCTTTGTGATCATGGATTTTTCTGCATCAATGGAAGCACTCTTCCCCAATAACAGTCTCTTTGCAAGATCCTTCTTGTAGAATGCTTCAAACACATCTTTTCCCTATAATGAAAGACCAATTCCATATGACTTCCTTAAAAAAGGGAAGGTGAGTGAAAATAGTTCACATTCTCCAGCAAAGTTTCCACATTTTATTTGAATCACAGTAACTTTTTTTTTTTTTTTTTTTTTTTTCTTTTTTCTTTTGTGCACAAGAACGTATTAGATATAGCAAGCTAACCTGGATGAACCTAAACAAAACCAGAACTTTATCAAGTATACTCTCCAATTCCTCTTCTGAGGTTCCTTTATTACCAGCACGCAACTTTTCATCAAGAAACTTTGCAATTAACTCAGCTGGTCGGTTCTGTCATGAGAAGCAAATCAGTCATTAGCTGCAAAATTCTCACAACACCAATGAACAAGTAATCAATTCAAGTTGCAATATATGTAAGCAAATATTTTTTTTTCCTTAGGCGATACATAAACAATATACAAGCTACTTTTCTATCAAATAGTCCAAAGAGAATTAATTCTACAGTTCCACAAGAGACCGATCCATAGAGGATAATATATGCCATATCTGGCCCATCATTCTCGAACCTAACATGCAAACTCATAATATGCAGGGATGGTAAGAACCCAATCCCATCCCCTCAGTTCCATCATTTTATTTTGTCAGCAGCAAACTCCATTCTGTAATGCTGTTTTTGCATGCTGGCACCTTTTCTGAGCAACTTTTGTGAATGAAACATGTTTAGTTCTCCTGACACTAGAATCATCTGACTTCTTTAAGCATAAGTATACATAGGAATTCCATGAGCAAGCCATCCCATTTCATGCATTAGTCCATTCTTCAACCTTCCTAAGCATTATTGGCATAGGCCTACCCAATAAAACCACATGGTTTTATGTGACATCGAGATCTTTTCACCCATCCAAAGTATCTTAATGCACTTCCTCCTCCTTGATTTAATAGCACCAAAATGCTAACCTTCAAGCCACTGTACATTAATATCTCGCATATATATAGAGAGAGAGAGAGAGGGAGGGAGAGGGAGAGGGACGGTCGGTACAACAGTGCTTGAAACACTCCTTTCCAATTTCCAATTGCTCATGCTGTCCTTCCCATAATCCCCATGACAATCAAAAACTAAAGGTTTTGATTTTTTTTTTTTTTTAACTTTACTGAATCAATAAAATTGACTGAAGTGGCACAAAGGAGATACCACACATTCATATATAATCAATTAGAGGACAGAGTCAAAAGGTCTGGAAAGTCAGGAATCCCAGTTGTTTAGGCTTTAGAATTTCCATGTTCCCTTTCAACCACCATATCCATCACAGAGTTGCATAAAGTTCATCTTTCTCATATCCAAATCACCTTGAAAGAATATCTCCCACTTATCCTTATTTCAAGCTACAGAAATTCCATTACAACTACTTCTTCCTTCTTTTTTCTTAATGTCCACTGATTCAATGAAGCATTCTCATGTCCACTCTGCACATTTGCTCAACATCCAAGGTCAAAATGCTTTACATAGATAAGACCATTTTGATAAGATGAAATGTCTTTTTCCAAGTCAATAATCATTGATGGACATTGAGCATGATACGGCGTGCATGGAAAAGTGTACTGAAAGTCCTTTACCATAAATGCAGAATGCAATCAAATCTTAATACATTTTAAAATGTGCAGTCAAGCCCTCTAGGTAAACAAAACCTTATATTGCCTATGTGACACTTATAATTTGCACACGAGGCAGCTTTAGATTGTATTTTTAGCATAAATTTAGGATTTGATTGATTTTTCCATAAAGGCTTAAGACTTGATTTCACCAGTTCAAATGTCCTAGACCCAAGTACATTACGTAAAGATTTAGAATTCGCATTGCTATTTTCCCTACATTACAGCAATGGTCTGGAGCTGTAAAGATTCAGAATTTGCAATGCAATTTTCCCTACATTGCGGCAGTGGTCATTTGTACTCTCTAAGTGAGCTGAATTGGTACGGACCACGTGTTCAGCATTACAAAGGTTATTGCCACTAACCTCAAGCTATTTCCAGTGGTTGCTACAAAATTTTAATTTTTTTTCTTTGTTTCTTTTTGTTCGCATTCAATTTTCTTAATGTAATTTCGTTCAATCAAGAGCCAGATAGTCATTTCATCTGAAAACCCAAAAGAAAGATGCACTTCACATGTTTTAACAAACAAATATAAGTGGTGACAATTGCCTAAAGTGGCGGTACAGGGATAAACACCTTAAGTTCGAGATTCAATGAGCCCCACAACCCCCAATACATGGAGAACTAAACTCCAACTCCCGCCCTGATGAAATATGACTATCTCTGAATATCATTCTCCATTCATTTTTTTTCTCAAAAATAGTAGTAAAAGATCATCCCTTGATGGTCAATCAATTTCTCACCTGCCCATATTTTGCAATTTAGTGTCACGAATTTTCCTCTTAATGTTTACACGCTCTGACCAAATTCCATATCACAGAAAAGGAAACATGCCCACAAATTCTCTCAAGTCCATTCCTCAAAATTTAGTCACCAAGAGAGGTATAGGAATATCCATTCTTCATAGAAACAGAGGATCTACTAGTCATAATTTCAAAGTACAACGTGAAGAACAAAAAGCAAGCAAGAAAGACACAAACCTGACGAAGATTGATTAGATGCTCAAATGAATCCTTGACAGTGTTGCAAAACATTTCGTTCTTCGAAAAACTGTCCTCCCATATTGCATCTAGAGAAGCCTTAAACTCCAAAAGAGAAGGCACCATGTCCTTATCTTTTTCTTCATCCATGACAATACCCTGACCAGTTTGCCGTATGTACAAGCTAAGTGCTTGTCTTAATGACTCCAAGGCGTTTACCCTTGCAAACAATTGGTACATTCTCTGAAGGTCCTCAATACGATTTCCATCCATCAGCATCATGAATCCCTAGAAAATCAGAGAAAAACATTTACAAAGCAAATACAAAGAAAGAATCACTCTGGTGCACACATACAAGTAAATAGAGATCTTAGTAGGGATAGTTCTATGGACATGGATACAGTGAAAGAAAGAAACTTGTTCATGATACACATACAGTAATTTTGAAAGAAAGAAACTTGTGCATACTTACGTGCACAAGAAAGATGCAGGGGTGGTGGAAGAAGACACTGAAAAAGAATCACTGTTTTTATACCTTATCAAGAATAGCAGGTATATGTCGTTCTAGAAGTTGCCTTTCTGCAGTAGCAATTAGAGGCTTCCTTGTACTAGCATCAAGGTAGAGCAAGCACCTCTCATGTTCTTCATGCAACCTAACCTGCGAAACTTCTTTATATTAAGTAATTATGACAAATAAAAACACATTTTCCAAAATGACATGCTTTAACTACGCCCCTCACACTAAAAATTGAAACTTCATCTCCATGTACAAATCTAAACAGCTTTGATGAAAAACAGAAAAACATTTCTTTCACATCTTAATTCACAAAAACTTTCACCAGAAAGCTATTTAACAGCTAACTACAAGCTTATTAAAGAAAATCACTTTCTTCAGAAGTAACAATCAAGTATTTCTATGGAAGAAAATTCACTTACCTCCACATGTTTCATGTAGTCTGGAACATCTGACTGCTGCATGTACTTCATGCCTTCAGCCGCATAAAATTCAGATGTGCACTCAAGGAATGGCTTCTCAAAACTTTCTGCATAAATTCCTAGAGCTGTAAACATCTTCAGAAGATGATTAAGAAGTGTCCGATCAACTGCTTCACCCAACCTAAAAATCAAAGATCATTATCCAAGGGAGATCATTATCCAAGGGAAATAGTTAAACCACAGCAATAGTCTTATTTAGACATTAGACACAATCAGCTACCTCAAGAAGACAAAACTGAAAAGGATTAAGCAAACTGCCAACAGTTGTCAATGGTGACAAGACCACCATTATTTACCAAAAAACTCTAGAAATAAAGGACATAACAAGATAACCTTGAGCTTTAAAACCAACATACAATATGCCTATTACAAGAATTTAGAAGGATTGACCTAACAAAGAGTGTCACTGTATGTTAGCTTCCGTACAAAATGCTATTGCATGTTAGATTCCCAATGTGGCAGATGGTCCAACTTTAAAGTGCCATAGAAAACAGTTAGGCCCATTGGCTTTCAAAGCCTCATGTCAACTGGATATTCATGCAGAGTATCCTCTCTGTTGACATTCATAGGCCAGAGATGGCAATTCCCCAGCTAAAAATAATTAATTTTTTGCAGGTGAAGCTAAATTTTTTGAGATTGGACCTAGATAGAGGACTCAAAATATGTACATTTGCCAAGTTACCACTCCATACATTCAACTCTACTGATATCGGCATACTTAAGAAATTCCAACATGAGATACAGACATTGATAAAAATAAAACCAATAAAATTATGGCCAAAGATAAACCATATGCAACAAGAATATTTCACAACAGGAAATGTTCTGTAGGGCCTGCACAACTCACACATCTGATGCAATACCCAGCACAATATATGCATAAGGTACTCATCTCCCCAGCACGATAAATGCATAAGCTACAACCAAGAAGTTTAATCTCTTCTTGCTAAGCTCAGGACAATTAGAAAATCAGGATTATTACACAATCTTCATAGAGAATGTTATCATTTGTTAGTATAAGCAGTATTATCTTTGACGTTTATCTTATACAAGCTGATCCACCATACTGTTGAATTCAATCCACATTTACAAGGATTATTCTAATTTTAGTGCAACCACGGAACATTACCAAGAAAATCTTCCATTAGAGAGTCATATATCCATTGTATGAGGAGAACTTGGTTGACTGATTGGTAAAGTCTGGTCAACAACTTTCTTAGGTGGTTAAAATTTCCAAAAGAACTTGCCCATTCCACTAAAGAATTCAACAATAAAAAGCTTAGCACAACTAGATAAAGAAAAGACTTTGACTCAAAATTTCTAGATACTTATTTTATTTATTATCAGTGAAAATATGAATGAAGAACTCATCCAAGAGACTCCCCCGCTTTTTTTCTTTCTTTTTCTTTTGGGGAGGGGGGGAAATCTGTATAGAAAGGGTTCATTTAACTACATCTTTCTGGTGACAGGAACAAAACTAAGAATTCCTACTAGATAACTTGCATAGATGTTATGTCTCAAACATAATATAACTCTTTCCATTTCTTGCAGTAAGCCAGAGCATCATAATCATGTGTAGATCACATCAAGTTTCCTTTTTTTCTATAATGAAGGTTGGCCGAAACAAACTTTTTTCTGAAACGCAGGCATCTTCTTGGAGCTTCATAATTCATTGAGACTTGAGTCAACCATTTGTATTTCCCTCCATGTTGCGTCTAACATTTTTTTTCCCCAAAAAGAAGACAGAATCGACTCAAGTGTCAAGTCTCAAGTTATTTCTTTGATCATCCTTGTAATTTAAGCAAATGCTACAGACCATGTATAAAACAAAGATTGTACCTTTCCCTTTCAATCATTCTTAAGAGACCAGTGACAGTTTTATGCTCAACTTCTGCTGACAAATGAAGATGCTTTCGGAAAAGTTGCAACCCCATGTCCCATAATGACCGAACATTTGGGTTTTGCTTCACGTAGGTTCTATCCAAATATAAGGCTATGCCACGAATCATCAGCATCTGGTCACAGAAATCCTGCCAGCATCTCTCAACAAGTGATAAGAAAACTGCCAAATCTGGGCTCTGGCCAACAAGAGTCTGCAGCACCACTGAAATATGTGTTTCGCACTCTTTCTCAATTCGTTGATAAAGATTTCCCCCCAATTTGTGTAGGCAGAGGTCGTTGACAGCCTACAGACAACAAATTTGATAAACGATGTAGCATGCATCAAAAGGATTGAATCCAGGTGATAGAAAAGAGAGAAATCTACCTGATAATAATCCTCCAAACTACATGAAACAGGTTGCTTTAAGAATATTGCATTTATAGCTGCTTTGAGCTTTGCCCATGTATCCTCTTCAAAATTTGTGGGAAGTGTCGGCTTGGCTTCACCAAGAAAAAGGAATCATAATGAGAAATACAAGGCAACTCCATCTCTCAGCACAACTTGAGAAAGAAGAATGAAGGCAACTGAGGACAAACATAAGGACAATAGAAAAATCAGCCACAATATGTATGTTTGCATGCATGCATGTATGTATCTATCATTCCCTCTGTTTCTTATCCTTGTTGGCTCAGTTGCAGTCAATTGAAAGAAGATTCACTGGCATGTCTGGAAAACACAAATTGCTAAATCAGTATGTCAGGTGAAGCCATATATCAAAGAATCACCACACACTGGGGAGCGATACCAATCACGCTAACCTTATCTTCCAAAGTTAATAGATGTGCAGGGATAAAATTAACACATCTATGATAGATTTCACTGAGTAGGAAGATGTATAATATTCTGAACACTCACTGACTGGTGTTGTACGTGTAAGCGTTTAGGTGAATCTGTTGATCAACTCTTTCTTAATTGTGACTTCACCCTCAAGCTCTCAAATCATATCTTCAGCTCGCTTAAAGTGGTATGAGCAATGCCAAACATGCCATTTAGTAATTTAGCTGTCGCAATCCTATGTCTGAGACTTATTTTCTAAAGTCTAGGAGCATTGCATCGCTTTTTCTCATGTGACCTACTTGGCAAGAACACCAGAAGACTGTTTGAGGGTTCACAATTTCCAGTTGCTTCTGTTTTCTTCTCTTTTATTCGACGTGGTCATCTTCTTCAGATTTCGTATAATCTAGTGATATTTTCCTTCTGTTTGCTTGTTATTCCTTTTTTCCTCATACATTTCTGATGTACTACGATATATTCTACTAATAAATCCTTTAATCTCTGTCAAAACAAAGGCACAAAAGTAAAATGCTTGAATACCTACAAAACCACACACATGCATACATGTAGGCATGCACCTGTGGATGCTCCAAAGAAAGAAAAAAAAAAGGCCCTTCAGAATACTTTCAATTGACCCCTTTAAAGGGTAGAAAGATGCCACGATGAACAAAATGGAAAAATAACTTTCACATGTAGTCATTATTAGATTCTATAGCTTTTATATTGTTACCCAAGGCATAAAACGGTTGTAGCCCCTTGATTTCTTTCAAACAGATCCTCTTCACATACCAATTAAAAAATCACCCTCATATATTCTTCGCACATTTCTTAATGGTTACAGAAACTTAAGGTTGAACACCAGATGGTTGGAGCCCTATATAAGAGGCATAAAACAGTTCTAGCGCCTTCCTATCTTTCAAACAGATCCTCTTCACCTACCAATTTATAACAGTCACATATATATATACTTCACACATTTCTTAATGGTCATAGAAACTTATGGTTGAACATTGGATAGTTAATAACATATATATGGATCAATTCTTTAAGGGAAAGATCCTATAAAAGCTAAGGTAAAGGATGTTCAGGCAGAAATAATATCCTCTTATGCGCACACATGCTTCCATGTTGGAATAGCATAATCACATGAGCAACATGCCCCCACATACTCCTAATTCCAGGATCTCTTGATTGACTCCTAATAGCTTCAAATGACAAGATTTGATGACAAGCCTGAAAAGGGCAATAAGTGGTCAACCAACAGAAGGATCCTATTTTTGTCGATGCAAGTAAAGCATTCTAAGGACCATGCAGCTCTGATACATAGCCAATATACTTTAGAGGCTTATTACAATTCTTTCTTTCTTTTATTTCCTTTTGGTTTTTGGGGTGGGGGAACTGAGGCATGCCATGTTGGAAAAAACTACCGCTAACAGGAAAAGTAGTTGCAAATCTTACCCTACAATTTCTATGTCTGTTATGGTGGGGACAATATTAGAGCTTTCAAACAGTGAATGCATTAATAAGTTGATAGTTAGGCATTTCCCACGATTAGATAACTGAGCAGCACCTTGTTAAGATTTTACTAGAGGAATCGCACATTTTCATCTTACAAAAGCACACAAGATCACTTTTTCTAAGAGAGATCGACAGATGTGCCTGTGAAGAGACATCTTTTCACGAGCACTGTACTAGACGACTTATACCCATCAATGTCAGCACATAATCGGTAGCCAAACAGAAAAATTGTCTGCAATACAGAATCTAATTGCTCAATCTAATACAGAAATCACTGTATTACCAGCTCTGTGATTCTCACCCATCTCCCATCACTCAATTAACCTAAACCCCTACTAAAGAGATAACAAAATCTAAAAGCCCCATCAATCCTCAACCAGAAACTCTAGACGGTCAACAGTCAATAATTTTATTGAAACGGCAGCGAATCAGAAATCTTCCAAACAAAATTAAGCAAATCCATCAAAGCTCAGTAATTAGAACTCACCAAATCATCACATAAACAGAAAGCCCTAACCAAATCCACCCAAGATCGAGGAATGAATATACCTTTTAAAAGCTTGATAACGAGCTTCTTGGCAGGCTGCGGAGGCGTAGCCTTCTTTCGAGACAAATTGGCGGCGACGCTGTGCCCTGCCACCATGTCGTCCGACTTCATGCCGTCTTCGAGAGACATGGTCGCAGGATCAAAGACGACATCGCTCTCGGGATCGAATCCCGGCTGCTGCTTGGCAGGATGTGGGTGGAGGCCATTCTTGTGGGCGGTAGTGGCGTCGAGAGAACCGGCAACGGCCTGGGACTTGGCTTTCTTCATGGGCGGAGCAGCGAAGGGAGAAGGGGCGGCGCCGTCGCCGGAGGAGGAAGAGGAGGAGGAGGGGCCGGTGGTGGAAGCGCTGGTGGCAAAGCGTTTGGTGGGGTGAGACATCAACGGATGTCAGGAGAGCATTGCAGAGATGAACTCTCGCAATAGAAATAAGAAATAGGGAAAATGAGGGGAGTGAAGATTGGAGAACTATTGAGATGGACGAGCGAGAGAGAGACGTAGAGAGAGAGAAGGGGGAGGGGGAGTAATTTTAGGACCAGGAGTAGATGAATGTTTCTCATCAATTTATTGCACTTTTTAAATAAATTCATGACGCTAAAGCATCTGATTATTCTTTTAAAAAAACTTATATTGCATATTTCTACATAAAATTTAGAATTTCGATGGTACTTTTCCCGAAATTCAACTTTGGTAGATTTGCCTAAAGTTTTTAGAAAGTTTCAAACGAAATTGATAAAAACAAATTGATTGGTGAATTGCATGTCCATTTACATTACCAATTTCTATTTGATTTTCGAGTTATTACCATGAAAAAGTTTGAGACTTGAGAACTAATTTACTCCCAATTAATTTTTTATTACAAAAACACCAAATTAATACATGTATGACAAATTTAACTCAAATTAATTTGTTAATTAAGAAAAACTCAAAATTAACATATATGTGATAAATTTATCATTCAAATTTGTCATTAAATTTATTGACATTGATAACTTGGTGACCTGGCAAGGCCATCGTTATGTCATAAAAAACCCCAAATCAATATAGTATCCATGTGATAAATTTAAGGTTTTTCATGATATTTACTCTATTAATTTTCACATGAACTTATTACGTCACCATATGTCATTCGTGTCAACAAATTTAATAGTAAAACTTGATATGTAATTCTAATTCAAACAATGATTGACTGAATGAGATACGCAATTCTAATTCAAACGTGGGTTTTCTCGATTCTATATACGGATCTTAGTTAGTTGAATTTTATTAGATGTGGTATCAATGTTTTTGTTTAAGTGCAAATTAAAGGTGTTGGTACATGGTTAATTGAGGATTTCATGTTGCCATTTGGCCAATTGAGGATCCATGGCTTAAAAAACTTCAAAAAAAAAATTATTGGAAATACCTCCCTTTCATTAAGGATTAGTTGATGCAATGAGGTCCCTAATTTGGGGGTTTTGGAGTCAATTACTGCAGGCTTTAACTATTCAATCGATTAATTGATTCAACTCTCAAAAGCAATGGGCCACTGTGATATCGCAGAATTGGGCCATTCTATTCCCATAGCCCGAGAAAAGGGCCTTCAAGTCCCATGGGGGATGAGCTTCTCCTTTGAAATAGCTTATCATTGATAAGCTATATGATTCATTAATAAGCTTCGAGCTAATTCCATAAAAAAGCATCAACTTTAGGTCGATGGATAAATCTGGCCAAAACTTTTTTTTGTCTCATGAAAAAGCACAAACTTTAGGTCGAGATATAAATCTAGTCCGAACTTTTTTTGTCTCATAAAAAAGCACCAACTTTAGGTTAAGTGACAATTCTAGCCCCAATTTTTTTTTTTTTTTGTCTTATAAAAAATCACAAACTTTCACTCACATCCAAAATCTAATCCCTATCATTAACTTTCTATTTGAAGTTAGCCTTATTTCAGGAGAAAATGTTCTAGCCATGAGGTCGGTCGGTCGATCTCATCCATGGTTTCTCTTGACGGGCAGTGGTCTACAGCTTTATATTACGACAAAATGATAAAGTCTAGCCAGAAAAATTCAATCTGGAGATTTTTTAATTTGCTAGTGAAGTATAGGAGACGACACAGTTTTATCGTTATTTTTCAAGTTGTGGCTCAAACAAGAAGACAATGGATGGAGTTAGCCAGTAAGTGCATATGGATTTATTGGTAAGGACAATCAATAAATTTAAGTTAAGGGAGACTAAATTTAGGATTTAAGTGAAAGTTGGTGATTTTTTTTCGAAACAAAAAAAAAAAAAAATTGGGCCAGAATTGTCACTTGACATAAAGTTGGTGCTTTTTTATGTGACAAAAAAAAAAGTTTGAGCCAGATTTGTCATTGACCTAAAGTTGGTGTTTTTTTATGAGACAAAAAAAAGTTTGGGCCAAATTTGTCCATCGACCTAAAGTTGGTGCTTTTTTTTTTTAATTAACCCCAATAAGCTTCTGATATGCACAGTATTTATAGTACTTCAACACTACCACAGACTCCTATGGGGGCGCATGAGAACATTCCTAATCCTAGGAATTTATTTTATTTTGTTCCCCAGAACAAAAAAAAAAAAAAAAAAAAAAAAAAAGAGAGAGAGAAAAATCTGTTTGGTAACGCCAAGTTGTTTTTTTGTTCCCGAGAATAGAAAGTTAGCTCGGGAATGATTTTGGAACAAAAATGAGAAGTAAAAATAGCTCAGGAATGGTTTTGGAATAGAAATGTAAAATAAATAAAAAAAAGTTACTTCTTGTTTTCAGAAACAATTTCTAGAAAATAAGTGAAATTTCTTACTTTTATCTCTTGCCGCTTCCACTGCTGATCGTCGCCAACCACCGCCTGCCGCTGGCCGCAGTCGCCTGTTGCTGGCCACCAACGTGCAACGGCGTTCGATGGTCTGTCGGCGACGACGGCAACGGCGTCCGACGGTCAGCCGCTAGCAACGGCAACGGCAATGTTCAACGGCAATCCATGAACAAGAATAAAAAATGAATAAATAAAAAAAAAAAAAAAAAACTATTTTTTATCAAACGCATTTCTATTATTTTTCTATTTCGTAGTAGAAATTTTGTATAGTTACCAAACGGGGTTTTTTACTTAGAAATTGTTCCCTAGAATAAAAATAGAAAAGAAGCATTTCTGAAAAAAAAAAAAAAAAAAAAAAAAAAAAAAAAAAAACTACTTTCCGGCCAAGAAGTGTTGTCATGCGCAGCCTAAGTCTCCGCATTAAGAATCAATGAAACCATTACTGGTTTTGCAAAGCTATCGACCAAATTTCTAGCGTAATCTCTGCATGCACCTATCATTATATATTTCAAGGAATTTACGGTCACCGATCTAATAATGTTTATCGTCAATATTTCTCTAGGTGGTGGATTCCAGTCAACCAATAAGATCTACTTCTTTTTGCTCTATTCTCTCTGCCAAAATTCCACCTCAAGTAGTTCGCGTTAATGGCCATGGCTTACTTCACTATTTGTCTAAGATCTACATGTTGACAAAACACAGCTATTTCTACTTTTTTAGATATTCAAGAGCACTCTGAAAACAAGTTCAAGTTTCGGTGAGTTTGACTTTGCCTTTTCACAATTAAGCACCCATTCTGCAATTCTCTCACTCCCTAAAGTACATTTTGAAGGTTTGATTCTGGCTTAGACCAACACATCTCTCGTCCAATGGCACATGAGGAGTAGGTGTTGATGTTGTCTTATGGTATCACCTAGAAGCAAGTGAATATGTGATTTCAATAAACTTGAAAAATGTCTTTGAATTCAAATTGTCAAGTTTAATATAAGCTGAATCTAGTGAGATAGAATTTAGATATAGGCACAAAGTGGTTATATCAAGCAATGAAGTGTCATGCTCTATCAAATAAGGAGCATAGGCAAAAAGATGAAGAACAATGCACATAGAGATTATAGTGATTTGGCTTCACATAAACCTACGTCTACTCTTTCACACTAATAGCTAAGAAATTACAATAGTAAGTGCTACTCAAGCATTCTTCTTGAAGTAAGTGTTGCTACTACTCAAGTAGATAGGGCTTGCTATCTCACTACATTGAACTCACGGAAGACAATTGTAAAGTACATAAAGTTCTCTTGAAAGAAGGAATTGTGAACTCTTGATCAATCACTTTGTCTTGGGCACCTTGGTCTTTATTTATATTCCTTAGTAGCCACTTCCTGTTGGACAATCTTCAAGAGGATCATCTTCCAATCTGACTATTGAACAATTGTTAAGAAATTAGGATAGCAATTAAGGTCAATCAATTATAATTTTGATAAATTTGGTTGCCCAAACAATCACTTTATTTTCAAAAGTGGAACCAAAAGTCTCTTACCTTTGGGATGATTGTCAATCCATTAAAATATCTTGCTTGATTGGATATCTTGCATAGAAAATTTTTAGAGACTAGTATTCAATCAATATATTTTAAGATATGAATCCATACCAGATTAAAAGCTTGCAGATCGTGACAAGATTATTGTTGCAAGTAATATTAGAGTTATGGTTATATTCAATTATTGCAATACTTCTATCAATATCCATCCTACTCAGTATTTTGCCAATACTCATGCTATACATTGCTGATATTCTTAGAACACTACTTACTTTTAAGCAGTACGCTAATATTCACATAGTACGCTGCTGATATTCACGTTATGCTTGATATTCATGCTTTAGTTGATATTGGCTTTCTAGTTATTTTAACAAAAATAGTGATATAGATCTTGTAGACTTACAAAACCTTGTACTTCCAAGTTAATGTGAACTCTCCATTTTGTTGGGCTTGTTCATGTAGGTTCTTATAGTCATTAGGGTCCATTCGTTTCGTAGAAAATAATTTCCAAGAAAACGTTTTCTGGATTTTCCAGCTTTCATTTCACAGAAAATGAATTCTTTGGGAAAAATGTTTTCCATCAAAGGAAAAAAGTCTTCTAAAGTAAAGGAAAATATTTTCCATTTTTGAAAAAGTGGAAAATATTTTCCTCACTTGATCTCTCTTATCTCATACATCTACAAGTCCTCACTTCTTCCTCCCATTTCTTCTTCTTCTTCTTTTTTATTCGAATTATTTTTTATTTTTTATTTTTCCTTTTTAATTAGAATTATTTTTAATTTCCTTTTTCTTTTTCTTTCTTCTTTCTTTTTTTCTTTTTTTCTTTTTCTTTTCTTTGCTTCCCATTTCTTCTTTCTTGGCTAGTTGTCAAATCAGGTGAACATCAAGCTCGTCGATCTCAAACTCACGCTCATCAATTTGGCGAGTCACAAGCTCGTGCTCGCCAATCTAAGGAGCGGAAAATATTTTCCTTACCGAACACCGGAAAATACTTTCCGAAACATTTTTAGGATTTAGCCAAACATCAGAAAATATTATCACTTTCCTGAAAAATAACTTATGGGGAAATATTCTCCAGAAATGGCCCATATCTACAAAACGAACGGACCCTTAGAATCCTTTCATTGATCATAAGGTCCTTTCAATATGGATATTACCTAAAGCGAAACAATTGTTGCACTTATTAAGATTGATATAAATCATGGATAGTTTTGTCAACTTCAAAAAATATAAGGAGGTTTTCTTAAAAATCTCGCCCTTTTATTATGGCGACAAAATCTTTTATATAGATAAGAAAATAACTTATTTGAAGTGACTTTGTAAAGTATTGCTTGCAACTCTTAAAGCTTAAAACTGAGTATAAGCAACCAAGTTTATATGGTCATAACTTGGATATTATCAATTGGGCACATGACTATTTCTATAAGAAAATTTAAAGAAACTTGCAATCAAGGGTAAGCTCTTCCCAATAGATTATAGATACTAGTAGAAGTCAAAGTATATATGCATTGAACTTACCACCACAATTTGACTAAACCTCAGTATTTCCTGCGAGAATAAAGTGTCATAACACATTTGTAGCTCCTAAGAACATCTAGTAGTTCAATGCATCACAAGCATCAATATGTATTCGCATCGGTGCATCAAAGATTTTATATATATTTTAGCTCTACCCACCTTGAATGGACTGTTGCCCTATGCTTCCAATTTCACCTCTTGTACATCACCCATTTTAGAAGCCACTCGGTGAATATCTTTTGTAGCTCAATCCAAGAGAGCCCATCCAAGAGGTGCAATGGGTAAATTCGTGATACTGTGCAGAGTTATTGAGTTCCCAATGTTTAAGAACCAAGATATTACTCGAGAAAGATCAAGGATCAGTATCAATAACACTCTTCTTCTCAATTTCAGACTTGAAGGTTAATGCGTAGATAGCAGGTTCAGTTCGGTCAAACGATACAGAGTCGCCGTTTAAGCTTTCCTTGTTGTGTTTTCAAATGCTTGCAAGTTAACATTAGCTCTAATGTATAATTTCCAAAGAGAATGAGCATTCACTTATTATTTCAGTTGATACAGCGTCATCGACAGCCACCTCATCATCTTCTGACCACAAAGCACCTGGTTTCTTGCAGAGTATAGCCAATATGACGTGAGGGAAAATAACGGCCAAAGTGACACTGTACCTACTTCAAAGCCCTCGAAGAGAGTAAGAAGCTTTCCGCAAAACAGAGTCCACTTACACGAAAGGCTTCTAGGGGCCGCTTAGAAGTGAGGCACATTCCCTAGATTTTTTCGGTTCCAAATTGACGGAGGTCACCCACCAGCAGTGAGCTCTCCGCAAAAACACATAGGAAGAAAATTCAGCGAGAAAGGGTATAAATCACAGGGACATTTGGGATGAAGTTTGAAGGGAGCTCCACTATTTGAAAAGCCAAATTGTGTTAGGAGGAGGAGGCAACTACGAAGTTCTATACGTGAAAAGATTGTATACGAGGGAGTACTAGATCACGGAGGAAGAAAGGATGATTTAGGGTTTATGGGGGATTGGTGGTTTTGGGTGGAACAGACATTTTGTGGGAAATCGACAATGTGCGAAGAGTGTATTGTTAGGTTCATAGTATTCATGGCTAAAGGGAAAGGGAAAGAAAGTTTAGGGTTTGTAAAAGGGAGTTATTATTGGGAAAAATTATCTAAAAAATCATAAACCTGTTATCTTTTTACCAATTCAATTCTAAATTTTTCAACTTTTCTATTTTTTTTTTGTCAGTCCTATTTTATTCCTACTCTAATACTCACTCTCAGATTTTTGCCCGCCTCTTGCAGGGCGTGGGAGTCAAAACCCACTTCTGAAACTTACTCATCCCCACCCCAGCCTCCCTGAGAAGGTGGTGATTCGAACCCCTCACCTCCCCCTTCCATGTTGGAAGGATGGTCACTGAGGCGAATAACAGTGGTTCGACTTTTCTAATTAAGTCCTAAATATTTTCATCTTATGCTAGTTAAGTTTATCCGGCAAAAATTCGTCGATGTGGATGCCGATCGTCTTCATAGCATAGTCGACACTCATATGAACAATTTTTAATCATATTATTCTAATTTTCTTCTTTTTTGCCTTATTTTCTTTCTTTTTTTTTCCTTTAGTCTGTGCGACAGTGACCAACCACAAGCGATGGCCAGCCATCGGCCAAGGCCGAGTAGTGGTCACCATCAACCAGGTGATGGCAAGCCCCAGCAAGGACTCCCCTTGCCACCTTGCCAATGGTCGATGGCCTAGCGAAAAAGTAAAAGTAGAAGGAGAAAGGAAAAAAAAAAATCATAGTAAATATTAAAATATTTTTAAAAATTATCCATGTTAACGCTAATTATGTTATGTACGACGGTTAGTGTCCACATAAGTAAATTCAGGTCAAAATTGGTAGTATAAACTCTATTGATAAAAATGTGAAAAAAAGTTTAGAACTATATTAGAAAAACTGTAGTAAGTTACCACCCGCCGTGGTGGCTCCATTGGATGAGAGCTGCAGCTTCCTTTCGCTAAGAGGTCCGGAGTTCGAAAACCCTACCAAGTGGCATATGGTGGTGGCTAGCACGTGTGACTTACCCGGTGGTTTATCTCACGTGTCGCCCCAGTGGTTTATCTCCGGGTGCGGGGTTCCCTGGGTCAAAAAAAAAAAAAAAAAAAACTGCAGTAAGTTCAGAATTTTTTAGATAATTTTATTATTATTACTATCCATAGAGAGCTCTCACCCGGAGAGAGAAAAGTTTGATTTAATAAACTTCAATTAAGTCGGTGAGGCAAAAATGCGAGATTTAAACACAACAAATTGTAGATGTGGTGAAACCTCAAAACGTCATTGTCCTATTGTCTACCTGGCAAATGACTCCCCAAAACCCTTCTTCCACATAAAAGGAAAACCAAATGAATTGAAGAACGTATAACCAAATTCTAGATGCAATGCTCGGAAACCATGAAACCCTAATTGCAGACCGCGATCCGAAATTGGAGAGGCAAGTCAAGGATTCATGGCGAGAGAACCAGTCAAGAAGAGCACAAGCAAGGCAATTGACGTCCCAAAGCGGCAACTTCACACTAACTGAAGAAAAATCTCTTTTAATTTGCGGTTGCGGTTTGAGGTCGAACTAAAGGACAATCCGAGCAGACCATTCCATGGCGTTCATCCGATTGGAAATTAACGATTTCTGATCATTACACGATCAGAATAATTTGATCCAACATCACACAATGAACACCATGCGAAAATGACACCAAAATCGTGAAGGCTCCAATTCCATTTGCTTGGACAATAAATCAGGATTGTCAAACAAATGCGGTGCGTGATGGGGTTTGATCGATCTTCACAAGAAAGGCAAACCTCTAGACAAGAAAAATTGTTTCACATAACTACGAAATTGTTATGACAAATTGAAAAAAGGACGCTTCACAGGAAGAAGAAAGGTAGTTTAGAGGAAGTGAGAGACATCGATTTAGGAAAGAAACGTGGATGAAGGTGGGGAGAACAAGGCACTTCATTCCGGGTTTGGTTCTTCCCATGGCTCCGACTTCCGGGATGAGGCCCTTTTCATTGATTGGATATCAGATTGGGTTGTTGGGCAAGCTTTCTAAATATTCAGTTGTCTTCGCCATGGCAGGCGAAATTGAGAAACTGAAGCTCTCTGCACGGAGAAGAAAAGAAAGAGGACAAAGTAAAGTAAAAGAGTAGGGCTCATTGTACACGTGGCAATAAACTAGTGGACTTATGTTGGGCCTACTAAGTGTTTGATAATCATTTTGTTTTAATGAACAATTCTAATTAGAAATAATTCTTTTTATTCTTTTCCCAGAAATAATTTCTAAACCAAAAAAACGCGTTTAGTAATTATATAAAATTTTTAATTTTAGAATAAAAAAGAATAAAAATGCATTTGGTAACTACATAAAATTTCTATTTCAATTCTTTATTAATTACCTTTTTAAATGAGTGTAAATTTGATATTGAATTCTCATAAACCACTCACCAATATAATTGTCTTCTTATGAGTGAAGAAATCATATTATATTTCAATTTCAAAAGAATTTGAATTTAGAATTCCGTTGACACATAAATTTTTTGCATAAAAAATGGATTAATTTTTACCCCAAAAAAATAGAATTAAAATTGCATAGCATATTATTTTAGGAGCATCTATTTTATTTTATTCCATTTTTGCATTGGACTGACGGTGAGCGTTGATTTTTTATATAATGTGAGATTTTTCACATATCCAGGTAATATACACTCACCAAGGGACATATTTTTGAGCAAAAATAAAGGTTTCAGATGGAATATTTGAAAAATACAAAAGAGAATATTATGCGGGGTATATATATTTCAATGACATATTCATGAGGCAATGCACAAACGAAATTGATTTTCGTGCATGTCGAAAAAGGAAATAAAATATTCCACCAAAATCCAAGTTTTTCCTCTATAAAAGGGAAAAAATGGTGAGAAAACATGGAGAGGTTCGATAGACAATCTCAGAGAGAGAGAGAGAGAGAGAGAGAGAGGTCATTACCATCATAATCACGGCAATGTGAGGGTCGAGCTCGTAATAGAAAGAACAAAATACTGAGCCTCTCATCATCCCGAATGTGTCTCTCTTGCTGCTGCAGCAACTCCAACGATCTCAGCAATCATCCAAAGTCCTCCTGCCATCCTGCATTGATCTTGCTTCGTGGACATTGAGGACAATCATTAAGCTAAGTCGAGCATGTTTTTCTTTAATTTGATTGTGTACCATTCCGTTTAGCTATTTGAACTATTCCAATTGTGTTTCTGCTTCTTGTCCAGATTAAGCTCCTAAAAAAAAGGGATCGTCCATGCGGAAAAGAAAATCGTGAGAAGTGGGGGATTCACATCAAGAAGGAGAAGAGTATAAAAACGATGTCTTCAAAGTCAATGTCTCTTTGCCTCTGCAGGCATTGACATCTCCACATGGAGGAAATTTTTCATGATCACCATTAGGCCTCATCTTCGTCACGTTACGTTCTTCACCATCATCATACCACGGAGCACCTCTACGTTCACGCCTTTGCTGACTACACTGGACATGGTGCAGTAGATATTACCATGAGAATAAAGTGCAGAAAATTTACCAAAAACGCAAGTCGCAGCACCAAGGGCTCACCGGTTCGTCCTTGTCGCATCCTGAGCAACCTCTCGGCACACACGTCTACACCGTGAGCAGCCCTTTCCTTCAGTCAAACGACGAGCCGTGCCGAGCAACCCCAGCTGCAAGCCCCACTGTCCTGAGCTCGTTGACTCGACCCCGACTTGCCACAGGTCCAACCGCCATGACCCGACCCCGACACGAACCGCTGTTCGTGAATCTTTGGTGCTGGTCCAAATAAGATAGTTTTTTTAAATCAAGTTCTGTTTCGATATTATTGCCTAAATTGGAATATTTTGATGCCGATGTTCATTTTATCAATATTTTAGGCATTATTTGTAAGGTTTTACCCAAAAATTATTATAGTTACTAATTTGATCTGTGAGACGTCAAATCATTTTGAATAATTAAATTGATTTTTTTGGGCATTTTGATAGTGTTTTAACTTATTAAATCATTATAACTATTAGTGTGATATGTAAGATTTCAAATCAAACTTTTAATTATTTTGAACTTTCTTACATGCTGTGATGTTTAGGGTTAAAATAATTATTAATTTAATCCGTGAAACAATGGATTATTTTTTCGGTTATTTTAATCCTTCATTTGATGAACATCTTGAGTGGCTTATATAATGTTTATCTGGTAATTGCTTGTTTTGGAAAACATTAAAAAAAATCAAATTTGCATCAGACTATGTTGGTTTCGTAAATTAGGATTGCTTAGATAATGTATGCACATTTTAATAATCTCATTTTAAAAAAATATATAATTTTCTAAGATAGGATAGGGTTTAAGTCAAATTAACCTGTAAAACATATTATAAAATTATTCTTTCGGGACAATTTAATTAGGTTTTTTTATTATGAATTTTAATAGAAAAAATACAAAAATATTAGCTGCGTGTCAAGTAGTTTACATGTTAGGTTCATTTAATTATTAGTAAAATTAGGTCGCGTAGTTTAAATACGTGTTTTATAGTAAAGTTCTGATTCCAAGATAAGAGAAAAACCCAAAAAGAATAATTGTCTGCTTTGTGTGTTTAGTTCTTTTAGTGCAATTTATTTGATTGTTGAGCATCTATGTGATCACCCCACTTACATGATAGTGATTTAGGTTAAAATAAATCCAAACTACCTGCAAAAACATTTTTTAGAAAATAAAAAGAAATGGTACCAAAATGACTTTAGAGAAGATTAATGTAATTAAGTCCTCGTACCCAAAGTTTCCGATTCGTAGGAGTAAAATAATCCTCCCATTATTTTATGTCTAATCGAACTACCATAAACTAATTAATGGCGACTCTTAAATAACATTTATTTTTAAAAAACTTGAACTTAAGTCGTGAATTGGTATGGGTTTGGGGGAACCCGAACTAAACATTAACTTAGTAGTCTATTAGCCAAACCTAGGTGGTCTAGCCCACTTCGGGGAGGTCACGACAAATTCTATTCTATTATAAAATTCTATCAAATCATAGAAATTTTATTGATTAATTAAATTTATACTAAGTAAATAAAATATTAACTAATCAAATTTTTATTAAGTAGAAAATAATAAACTATAGTATAAACTATAAATATAAATACTAAATAATAAATTAAAATACAAATTTGAATATGTATTCTATGTATAGTAAAATTTTAGTTCCCACTTCAAATCATTTATTTTATTTTTTAAATAATTTTATTTTTTTCTTCTTTTCTATTTTCCTTTCTTTCTCCCCTTCTTCTTCTTCTTTAAGGTTGCCGACAACGTCATTAGAGCATCACGGCCCTTAACGAGGCCATGCCTCGTTGGCCAACCTCGCCGGCGGCTGGATGAGGCTTGGCTAAGCTCGCCCAATCACTGGCAGGGCTCGATCGGCCAAGCAAGGCCGACCTCATGGTGGCTCGGCGAGGTCGAGCCTTGCCCAACCATGGTTGGGTCGAGCCTTGCCGGTGGTTGGGAGAAGCTCGGGGCGAGGCCCGCCCGGCCACCAACGAGGCCCACCATGCCACTAGCCAGCTCAGCCTCGCCGGCGGCTAGGCGAGCTCACCAAGCCTCACTAGTGGCTAGGCGAGCCTCCAGGAAGCTCACCAAACCTCACCTTGGCCTAGCGAGCTCACTAGCGACCGGCAGCGGTGGGCGACAAACGGAGGTGGTTAGTTGGGGTGGCGGTGGCGGCAGACAACAATGGTGGCGACAACGGCGGCAGCACTTGAAGAACAAGGGAGAAGGAAGAAGCATAAGAAGAAAAAGGAGGAAAAAGAAAAAATAGATAGTCTTGATTCTAGAATTGTTCTTGGAAACAAAGAATCAACTTTTTTCTACTTCTCGATTCTATTCCAAATTTATTTCCGAGAACAAAAAAATTACCAAACACATTTTTATTCCAAATCTACTCCCGAGAATAAAAGAATAGAAACAAGCACTGCTTGGCAAGTTGCCAAAGAGGCCCTTAGCATTATCCAGGCATTCAATATTTTCTCATTGTTCGGTGGGTGAGGTCTATATGTTGTTTAGGGCGCATTTGGTAACAAATCTATTCAGGGAAATAATTTTTTATAAGAAATAATTATTTTTTGATTCTATTCTTCAGAGCAATTTCTGAGTAAAATAACGTGTTTGGCCATGGCTAAGGCCAACAACCGACCAAAAGGAAGAAGAAGAAAAGAGAAGAAGAGAGGAGAAGAAAAAAGATCAGATTCTAGGAATTATTCCCTCGAATAAGAAGTTACTTTTTTTTTTTAGAGTTAATACCTTGAAAAACCCTAAACTGGTACACATGTAACAAATTTACCCCAAACTATTTTTTTGACAACTAAAAACTCCAAACCGGTATACCTTTAACAAATTTACCCTATGTTAGTTTTTATTAAATTTTATTGTCAGATTATTAAGTTAAATAACACGTGACAATTTATTAATATACCAATTTAGGATTTTACGCTCTGTTTGTCACAATTTACAATTTTTGTGATTTTTTTTATATTAATCCAATTTAACGAAGGGTATATTTGTCACAAATTTACCAGTTTAGAATTTTTTGTAGTCAAATAAATTCGTTTAGGGTAAATTTGTCATAAATGTACTAGTTTATAGTTTTTTATGGTTAGTCGGGGTAAATTTATCACATGTATACCAGTTTAGGATTTTTCATGGTCAAAAAATAGTTTTGGATAAATTTGTCACAAGTGTATTAGTTTGGGGTTTTTCAAGATATTAACCATTTTTTTTTACTTCTTGATTATGTTCCAAATTTATTTTCAGGAGCGAGAAAATAGACTTCTGTTCCCAAAAACAAAAAAATTATCAAATGGATTTCTATTCTTTATTTTGTTTCCAAGAACAAAAAAACATAATCGATTATTCTTGGAAATGAAAATAAACAGGCCCTTAGGGGGTGCATGATAACCAGTTGTTTCTGTTTCAGAAATAATTTTTCTATTTCAGACTTGTTTCTAGAATATAAATCCGTTTGATAAAATTATTTTATTTTTCTATTTCTGAAATAGATTTTTATTCCAGAAATATGTTTGGAATAGAAATTAAAAGTAAAAATTTTCTACTTTTTTTTTTATTTCTGGAACAGAAATGAGAAATAAAAATTCTTCTTATCATGTCCTTCATTCGTTGTCATTAACCATCATTTGCCGGCGCAGTCTTCGCCATCGGTCGCCGACCATTGCGCCGATCACCGGTCGTTGATCGTCGACGCCGCCTCCGCCGGTCGCCGCCGCTACCAATTGCTGTCAACAATCGATGGTCCATCACTGTCCGCCACTGTTTGAAAGGAAGAAATTTTCTATCGTTATTAAACAAATTTCTATTTTTGGAGTTGAAGTTTTATATCGTTATCAAATGATTATTTTTACTTAGAAACTCATCTAAGAAGAGAAATAGAAATATATTTCTCTTCCAGAAATCAATTTCTAGTCAAAATGGTTATTATTTGCGCCCTTAGTATCATGTAATAGTTAGTCTTTTGTAATGTACTTTGCTATTTGGTTGCTTTTGATTTGACACCCTTGCTAGTCAAGAAAATACTCACCACGTCATCAGTTGACGTGGTGAGCAATTTTTTGCTTCCATCCAATTACAACTTGACACATATTTGCTAATGTGGAATTAAATAAAAAATAGAAATTCTCTCATTCCACCACTTTCTCTCTCTTCCTCCTCTGTTCCTCCTTCGTCTACACCCCTCTTGAGCTTGACCTCCACACCTCCCGCTGTCACCGGTGTCAATGCCGTGTCCAGGCTAACTGCACATCCAAACCGAGTCACCCTTTTCGTCTGTCTTCCTCAATTCGTCTTCGGCTCCGTCTTCCCAGCATTTGCTCATCTTCATCTTCGGGTCACGGCCAAATCTGGTCACTTCGTCTTCCTGCTTTCACCATGGCTCTAGATCTCATCACTTCAGCTTCTTGCTATCACTGTAGCTTCAGATCTATTCTTCAACTTCGTCTTCCTCTGTTTGTCTTTGGCTTGGCCTTCCTTTGTTCATCTTCCTCAATGCCACAATGCGTTCGGCCATGAATGGCTAGATCTGGAGATGTGGAGAATGAGGCTAGCAAAAGTGATGATAGTAGTGGACAAAGGACGTGGTCCCAGATTTGGAGGTTGGAGAAAAATTAGAAAAAGACGGAGCCGGAGGGGTTGCTCGAGCCGACTGCGAGCGACGCCAAAAGGGGTCCTCCATCATCCATGGCCGCAAGCTCCGCTTGTCCATGGCTCCGAGGCCCCTCATTCACAGATTTGGTGATCGCGAATCGTCCATGGCCGCCAACCTTGACGGCGAGGATGCGACAGCCATGATGATGTGGAGGGCTCAAGGATGGAGGTTAGAGTGGCTTGGGCGGTGGCGACGATCACACTATGGCGGTGGCCGCCATGGCAGAGGAAGAGAGAAATGACGTTTTCAGTTTTTGTGATTAATTCCACATCATCATACATGTGTCGAGCTACTATTAGATGGAAGCAAAAAATGCTCGCCATGTCAACTGATGACATGGTGAGAGCAAACCACTTAATATTTTCTCCTTGCTAGTCGGTCCAAAATGCAATAGGGTGGTGCGCTTGAAAGAGTCATGAGGAAATGATTTTTCATCTAGACAAAATCCTTTTGACTCAAAATTCAGAAGTGTATATGCTTAAAGCAATAATATTTAATTGAAAAAAAGATTTGCTACATTCAATCAGAACGATCAAAAGGACGCTAAAATCAAACAATATATGTAAGGAAAAACAAACCATAAAAAGAAAGAGAAAACAAGAAAGCAAGACATTACCTTCCCTTTGTCAACGAGTAGTTTCCCTTTGGATTTCCTCTTCTTTCTCTTCCTCTGCCCACTCCGATTCCTCTGCCGACGTTCCGGCTACTTTTTCTATCTACCGAGCGAAAAATGACGAGAAAGGTCGTGAGAACTCACCAAGAGAGAAAGCCAAAAGCAAAACAAAACGGAAGTGTCAGTGATCAAAGTCCCTCAGTTTCTATCATTGCGCCGAGGACAGCTCCCGCCAATGATAGCCCCCGTCGCCCCCTCTGTCGGCCCAGCACTACGTCGCCGGTCTCTTTCCCCGGCTCTTCGTCGTCTTATCCCAACAGGCTCGAGTCTCAAACTCGTCCGAGCTCGACTAGAGAGCTAATCTTAGATCTAGGGTTGGCTGAGCCCAAGATCTCGGCTCGCTTAACGCCAAATCGAGGTCAACTGATTCAGCGACGACCTTAGGTAGCTTTTTTGAGGTCCAGGGCCGTCGCGGATCCTGGGTAGAGCAGGCTTTTGGGGACTTAGGAGGTAGAAGACAGAGGTTGAGGGGACTGGTCAGCGGGACGGTGGTTATGCGTGGAGTCCAGCCGAAGATGGCGGAGGGCAGAGGAGAGAGGGGGAGTGATGTGAGGGTAAAGTTGGAATTTAGATATTAGCAATGATAAGATAGGAATACGAAAATATTAGTGATGGCAAAATTGGAATAAAAAGAATTTATTAAATCATGAGGTAACATTTGTCGAAAGGTTAAAGCTAAAGATGTTTTAGAAGGGTACTGGGCTTTCCGCATTTGCAAAGCTCAAGTTTGACTCACGGGCTACCTAAATTTTGACACAAGAGCTTTGGGAAGTCAAAGGACTTAAAAAATGCTCTCCCAACTGCATCAAACACAAGCAAAAATATGTGCTCTGTCTTCATTTTCATTGATGAATTATGCTACAAGTTTTTTGCATCTTCTTTGGCTGTGATAAATTACCTTACCTAACAAGGAGTTGAATAAACATATAATCAAAAGCAGTAGAAACAAGAGGAATTCGAAGATGCACCAGAAGAACGTTTTGCTTGCATATCAGAAAGCCATTACCGAGCAAGAGCAATTCCGAGATCATCATGAAGCCGTTTGACATTGCTCGACAGCATTGGCAGCCCGGAGGACAGCTACAGCAAACCAGAAGACCACTTTGGATATTGTTTGGATCAAATGCATAAAAGATAACCCATCATAGTATATGAAAAGAAAAACATTCCCATAAATCCTAGAGCACTACATCAGTCTATTTGGACAATTTCAAGACTTACCATCTCACTTCACATGCCTCGATAAGATGGCAGGTCTTGAACCCTTCCACACTGACTTCACGATCATGTGATTTTTTTTTTTTTTTTTTTCTGGATAAGTGTTGCGGAAGTTCTAAAACTTATCACAAAAATACAATTGAGTCCTAAAACTTGCAAAATATGCAATCAAGTCCTAAAACATGTCAAATTGTTTCAATCGAGTCCTAAAGTTAACGCTGTCAACTTTTTTAACGAAAAATGTTAATGCGACATTTAAAATTATATTTTATTTTCCATGTGGATTTTTAAAATTTTTTATTTAAATTACATTTAAAAATTAGAAAAGAAAAGTTAAAATTTATTTAAAATACAAAACAGTTAAAAAAAAAAATGGTAGCCGCCGCCCATCACTGGAGGCGGCGAGGGAGGAGTTGTGGAGCTGCCTTTTTTTCTAACAATTTTTAAAAATAAAATTTAACTTTTCTTTTTAGTTTTAAAATCTAATTTTTAAAAAATTGAATAAAAATAATTTTAAAAAAGCCATGTGGAAATTGAAAGATTATTTAAAATTCCACGTCACGGCCACGTCAGTATTTTCCGTTAAAAAAGTCGATGGCATTAACTTTAGGACTCGATTGAAACAATTTGACAAGTTTTAGGACTTGATTGCACTTTTTGCAAGTTTTAGGACTCAATTGCATTTTCATAACAAATTTTATGATTTCTATAGTACTTATCCCCTTTTTTTTTTTCAATTGTAGCGCATCAAAGTCTTGCGATCACCGACCAAAAAAAAAAAAAAAGTCTTGCGATCCGAGGGTGGCCAGATCGCTGCACCCCAACCTTGCAGGACATTCCCCAATCCTAGGTTCAAGTCGGCCACCACATCGTATATATGAAGTGAAGAGAAGAGAGGGATCGCCACCAATCAATCTATTTAGCCTAGGTCAATTTAACACCTAAAATATCCAAATAGTTATAGGGAAAATAAACTATCTAAGTGGTATGTGCAAGGTGAGCGGTCTAAGTGTGCTAACTAGAAGCTACGGTTTGGGGTTCAGTTATGTTGAGGGAAAATTTAGCATCCACAACGTCCTTTTTGGTACTGCAACTTCTCGATTAAGCCTTAGTTCACATTTATCATGCATTTTCCTCAAGAAAGTTTGAAAATCCAATTTTAGTCAATACACAATCGGGCAAAAAGGTTGCATCATTTTGCATATGGGAATTGTGTGTGAATGTGTATTTTGAAATTAGGTTATGCATGACATGTGACATGGAAAGGGACATTGGATGAGACATGAGTTTGACTTAGAAGTTGAAATTGAATTTGTGAAGACAACTTCTTAAAAATTTATGTGGAGTCACATTTTCTTGGTTTTGATTAAAGATTTTTTTTCATTCAATTTTAGGCAATTTCAAGATAGCTAGCATATTAATAGCCATTCAGATCCAAGATTTGAAACAGTCACTACGGTACTCTAGAAATATGTGCATAACTTCTAAAGCTACTTCGCTATCCTAACTACGTATTCTAATATACATTCAACATTATGAGAACCTACGGACATGGAGTTTACGAATATTAAAACAAGCAGCAAAACAATCCGAGCAAGCATCTCTATTTGGAATTGGAATTGAGGCAGTCAAGACCTACTTCCAAAGAGTCATCTCAAAAGCGTCAGAATCGCCACCAAATCAAAAGAATTCCTGGAGAGCAAAGTAGGAACAAAACCTTTTACTATGAAGCCTTCTGGAGGCAAGATCCGGAGTGTCAGGCTGTTGTTCAGAGCTCATGGCAAAGTCATACTACCTCCCTGGTTTCAAAATTAAAGACTGTCACCATTAATCTAGCACGCTGGAGCAAGTCAAAATTTACAAATAGCAATACCAAAATCCTGTATCTTCAGCAACAGCTTCAGCAAGTTTTAGATCGACATAATTTTAAAGAAGATGACAGAGACTTAGCCAATTCTATCAGGGCTGAAATTCAGAGATTATGGTTTCAAGAGGAACAATTCTGGGCAATGCGTTCTCGCATAAATTGGCTGAAGTGGGGAGACCAGAATTCTAAATTTTTTCATGCTTGTACTGTTCAACGGCGGCAGCATAACAGAATTACTATGTTAAAGGATGAGAATGGAACCTGGATACGGGACCCAGACCAGCTGAAGACTATGACTCAGGGCTTCTTTCTGCATCTTTATCAGTCAGTTGGCTTCCGCAACTTTGACCCTTTCCTGCAACAATGCCCAGTTATGGTGACAGATGATATGAACCTTCATTTACTACAAGAGATAACAAAGGAGGAGGTGTATCAGGCTACCTTTCAGCTTGGTGCTTCAAAGGCTCCAGGGCCCGACGGGCTGAATGGCTTGTTCTTTCAACATCATTGGCAGACTATCAAAGCTGATGTGGTGACAACAGTTCGAGAGTTCTTTGCTTCTGGGATCATACCTGCACAGCTAAATAAAACCAGTATTACTTTGATTCCCAAGGTTCCCAACCCAGAGCGACTTGATCAATTTCGCCCTATTAGTCTGTGTAACTTTGCTTACAAGATTCTTTTAAAGGTCTTAGCAAACAGACTAAAGCCGTGGCTCCCGCATCTTATATCCAGAGAACAAGCTGCTTTCGTAAGTGATAGGCAGATACAGGATAATATTATGGTCGTTCAAGAAGTTTTTTATCAGTTTAAAGTTCGATCATGCAAGAAACGCTTCAATCTGATTCTAAAGACTGATATGCAAAAGGCTTATGATAGGGTAGAGTGGGATTTTCTTGCTGCTTATTTCCGGAAAATAGGTTTTCATGAAAGATGGGTCAATCTAGTCATGGCATGCATCAGTACGGCCTCTCTAAGTGTGCGGTTTAATGGGGAGTAGCTTCCATATTTCAAGCCCACTAGAGGGCTACGCCAAGGTGACCCTCTCTCCCCATATATATTTATCTTATTGGGTAATGCTTTATTTACGACAATTTTACAAGCTGTGGAGATGGGTTACCTGAGAGGGATTCAATTCAATCGTGCCAGTCCTACATTATCTCATCTATTGTTTGCTGACGATGCTGTTTTCTTCCTCAAAGCTACAATTTCGGACTGCCAGAACCTAGCAAGCATTTTAAATCAATATTGTTCTGCTTCTGGTCAGCTCATTAATAGGAATAAATCTTGTGTTTATTTCAGTAAGAACTGTCCGCAGTTGTTGCAAAATAACTTAGCCAGTGAACTAAGGATCCCTATTGTGAGGAAGTATGGCAAATACCTGGGTATCCCATCTGATTGGGGCCGATCCAAACGTGAGATGTTTTCTTGGATCCTAGCCAAAGTGAATGCTAAGTTAGCTGGATGGAAGGAGCAGCTCTTATCAAAAAGTGGAAATGAAGTATTATTGAAAACAGTGATTCAAGTTTTACCTCAGTACACGATGTCTCTTTTCAAGCTGCCCTTGTCTCTTTGCCGCCAAATAGAAAGGAAGATAGCTGCATTCTGGTGGAGTAATAATATTAACAAATCAGGAG
Organism: Eucalyptus erythrocorys; assembly: GCA_014182555.1. Classification (NCBI taxonomy): domain Eukaryota; kingdom Viridiplantae; phylum Streptophyta; class Magnoliopsida; order Myrtales; family Myrtaceae; genus Eucalyptus; species Eucalyptus erythrocorys. The sequence goes on along the minus strand of CM024601.1, from coordinate 25,701,688 downwards.
TGCATTGGCAAAGCTGGTCAGACTTAAAACATTCTAAAGATGCAGGGGGAATGGGGTTTTGCGATCTGGTTAATTTTAATCAAGCAATGCTTGGTAAACAAGCTTGGCATCTTATGCAGCAGCCTCAAGCTATCTAGAGTCAGCTTTTTAAGGGGCTGTATTTTAAGAATTCTTCTTTCCAAAGTGCTCAACTGGGGTATAGGCCTTCATGGGGTTGGCAGAGTTTGCTAAAGGGAAGAGATACCATTATGCCTCATATTCGATGGTTGGTTGGGGATGGTGCTAAGATAAATATAAGAGAGGAAATATGGTTACCTATTGGCAAAATTGGAGGCACAACAAATGTGGGCGAACCGACTGTTGTAGCTGATTTATTGGACTAGACTCATACTGCTTGGAATCCTTCTATTATATCAACTCACTTTGATAGCCAGGTCAGTAATGAGATCTTAAAGCTTCAAATTAATCCTAGTCTTCTGTCTGATCAGCTAATATGGACAGCTACTTCTTCTGGCAATTTTTATGTTAAAAGTTGTTACCATATTGTGTCATCATATCATCAATCCCCCCCCGAACAAACCATCTTCATCTTACTGTCCCCCAACCCCACTCTGGCGGAAAATCTGGCATATGAAAACCGCCCCTAAAGTTCGTGTTTTTATGTGGCTTGCCTGTAAGAATGCCCTTGCTACCAAAGCTAACCTTTTTGTGCGTCACATTACCCCCTCTCCCCTTTGCAGCCTATGCAATCAGAATACCCCAGAAACAATAGAACATCTCTTTTTCTATTGTAATTGGACAAGTGCAATATTGAATCATCATCGAGTAAGGGTTCGAATCTTACCCTCTTCTGTTCATTGTCTTCATGCCTGGGTTGCGGAAAAGGCTTTGGGGGATAAAAAATCCCTAACTCTTGAGGTGTTGGCGACCCTGTTGTGGGAGATTTGGCGTCGGCGTAATCGAGCAATTTTTCGCTAGCATCCTCCGGATCCGATCCTTGTTGTGGTTGATGCCTTTGCTCAAACTCAAATCTGGGCTACGCTTGACCATAATCTGCCCCGGAAAGATGTAGAGTCTGTTGCATCAGATCGAAGATGGCGCCCTCCGGCAAAAGGAAGTATAAAATGCAATGTAGATGCGGCCTATCATCAGGGAAGGGAGGAGGGTTCGATGGCTTGTATTTCACGAGATTATACAGGGCAACTTACCGATGTTTTCACCAGGGAGATCCCAGCCCGATCGGCCTTCCAAGTGGAGTTATCTGCTCTTTTTCATGCGATTCGCCATCTCATACAACAGGGTCTGAGTCGAGAGCGAGTGCTGTTGGAGACGGGCTGCCTGGTGCTAGTTCAGATCCTTGATCGGAAGAAAGCAATCCCTTGGGAGGAACGGCTTCTCGTTGCGGCATTGCGTGAAGACCTCAACCGATGCCCTAATTTCTCGGTGGTGCATTGCAATCGTCAAGCTAATTCAGCCGCTGATTGGGCTGCAAAGACTCGAGAGGTTCTAGGCCCGGTTAAAAACTGGAATATTTTTACTCCGCCTGTTTTACAAGACATCATATTTACTGATGCTGTATCTTCTGCTTCTATTTCCTTTTAATGAAAGTTATGCTAGTTTCGATCAAAAAAAAAAGTAGGGACTTTGAAATACTCATCTTCCAATGAGCCACATTAGTTTTTCTTTTCATTGGTCAAATAGAACAAAGTTAACTTAGGGATTTCATTGCAATCACGATAAATTTTATAACTTGATTATATTATATGAAAATTTTAAAATGCAATTGCATCTTCTAGACAAGTTTGTAAGAGAAAAAAAACTAATTAATTTGCATCTTCCGCAAAGAGGGAGAGAGAGAGGCGTCATCACTGTTATCAAAACAAGCGACCGAGTTTACGTGATTTGACCAGTGATACAATAGAAATTATAATTGTATTGAATTCATTTATTAATTTTTCACAGCCACCAATTATATCCAATGACTCATACAATATTAGTTCTGTAATTCTTTATCAAATAATTTTTCAATTTTATATAGAAATTAACTAATGTGTTGTTATCAAATTTTGGCTTGAACACTAATTTTTGTTGGATGTCGCGAAGCCTTGCCTTGGATTGCACGTTGATCAATGTTGAGAGCGCGCACAAACCGCCGCAACTTTCACGAGGGTTCTGCACCAGCACAGCGACCATCTTACCAAAGAAGAGAATATATTAATATATAATATAATATATAAGATATAATATATATCCATGGATATGTACGGTAGCCAACTTCAACATGGAATAGGAAACCCATGTGACTCGGTCAACCCAACTTTTCTTTTCTAATTTTATTTTTCTTTTCTTTGGCTGACTCCGAATCCTAATATAAAGTTGCCCTATCTTCCTTTGTCCAATAGTTCGGACATTCACATAAATAATCCAACTTTCGAACTCTTAACACTGAATAAATAATATGAATTTTCATGAAACATATTCGAATGTCCACATATAATAATTCATTTTGGATTGGATTTCATTCACGAACTTAAATTCAAGACATATTTTAATAGTTATTAAGGCAAATGGTGTTGTGCCGTTTTTTTTTCCTCCATTTTTTTGCATATAATAGGTTTTTTCGGATTTTGTCTGAATTTACCCAATCATATCCTTGGATGCATCATTATCCTATTTGATGCTTTTTCCTGGTGATCGCACAAGCCCCTAGTGTTTGACATTACTAGGAAATTTAAGGCCATTTGTGAAAATTCTTTGTTCCAACATTGGGTCTTTGTCCCATTAAAAGACAAATTTGCGGGAACACAATTTACGTATCGAATTTGGGTGGGTCTATTTTCACGCACCAAATGACTTTATACACAACCTAGTTAACATATAAGTTGTTTATGATAGAAGTGCTCTTCACATAAAAGCAGGTTTGATCATGAATGAAAAACCCTTGCACATCCCCCGCATCTCCGGTTTTATTTATTTATTTGGGTTTAGGAAGACCCATGACTAAAGACAAAAGAAGAGGAAGAGTTGACTGTACAAAAAAATTTCATATCTCGATCTATAAATTCGTTTTGACGGTCAGAGCAGCGTGTTTACATTTTTTTTTTTTTTTTTTTTGTGGGGGGTTTATGTGTAGAAAAAATGAGCTACGTCATTTTAATTTGATTAGTATCTTGCTTTTTTCGAAGTGTAACATTTCGCATTAGCTTCTACATTGCCGGAGGACTAATAATCAACTATACAAGTCTATATAAGAGATGATGAGTGATGAATATTGTTATTAAAGTGATTTTACCTTAAGGTTCTTTCCTAAGTTACGGATGCGGATCAACCCCTACCTGTTGAATGGATTCGTTCTTGAATATTTTTTTATCATTGAGTGAAAAATATAAAATAATGTACGAGCTAGCAGTGTAAAGTTGCAAATCCCCGCAACCCAAAAAATAATATTGAGAGAATCATGGATTATATTGAAAAATGCAAGTAGTCTTACTTCATTATAAGGGTGTCTCTAGGTTCCGAGAGAGTATTCTCTTTAAATGATTCTCTAGCTCAACCCAACTTCCCCAAGATGGTAAATTTTCATAAATTATCCGCACGAAAGTGCCAACCTTAATGTGTCGACAGGATGCCAAGAGTTAATGACATGTTCATCTCATGTTAGAAAATCTCTTCTTGATATAACAAAAGTTTAGTAGAAAAAAGCCTTCTCTTCTCCAATCGAGATTATGGCCAAATTTGTCAATTCCTTTTAATTTAAAGGGGCGGCAATCAGAATCTGATTAGAGCCGCTTGTCGGGGATGAAGTCGCGTTATCGATGAGAGGTTGTGTCCCTTTTAGCAGCAGGCTCAAGGAAAGAATCGTTTTCCCACGTGCTTAATGTGGAAACTTGTGTCTGAATTCCGCGTTTCAAATGCTTATTTTTTCGGGAATCACGTCACTCCCCAGTGGATCGTTTTCCCACGTGCTTAAGTAGGAAACTCGTGTCTGAATCCTGCGTGTTTAGATGCTTTTCTTCCGGAATCACGTCATCTCCCACTTTTTTTCTATGCCATACAAGGCGCACTAACTAGCAAAAGCCGCCTCAAACTCTCTCTCTCTCTCTCTCTCTCTCTCAAGTGTAGTTGCAGCATTTGATGAGTCTCCTTCCATAGACCTGATCATATAGGATGAGAAGGAACTGTAACTGGCAGCTTAGTCTGCAGTCTGCTTCAGCTTCTCTCTCTTCAATGGATTTCCATCACCGAGACCGTCATCCAGATCAGTAAGCTCTCTTTCTCTCTCTCTCTCTCTCTCTCTCTCTCTCTCTCTCTCTCTCTCTCTCTCTCTCATGGCATAAGAAGTATTCCTCACGTTACTGTAAAAGCTCCAGCTTTTCAAAGGAAAAATAAACGCCACGAGAGCAAAACTTGATCTTGTTTTGATTTTGTTGTAGTAGGATGGAAGTGTCGAGTGGGAGGCAGGAAGAGCAGCAACAGCTGACCATATTCTACGATGGCCACGTTTGCGTTTGCAACGTTACTGAACTACAGGTACCAAGGTCTGCTCGTTTTAGGCCAAAATTAGTGTGCATCGCGTTCCAACGTCATTCGAAGTTTTTCAGTCATGCGTCGATTTACATGGTTTAATCGTAGAGCCGTTTGATGCTTAAGGAGTTGGGACATTTTCGTGATGGCCTGGTGCAAGACAAGAGGTTATGAGCGGACAAAGTCCTCTCCCAACGAAAATGTCCTGCCTTTTTCCCTTTCTTATGAAGTATCGTGTTGTTAGTTTACTCAAACAATACAAAAATTAACCTTACTTGATGTCGGAAATTCGGTAATGTTTCTTACTTTAATACCCTCTCGTATGTCAACATGCCCCTCGCTGTGACCATTAAACTATGTACATGGTGGTGATTTCCCACCAAAACCTTACTCAGAATATTTTTCATAGAAATTATACTATGTACATAATTTCTTGTTTGCTGTGCTTCTGCTTGTATGTCACAGGCGAGAGCAATTCTAGTGCTTGCAAGCAGAGAAATGCAGGAAAGAATGAAAGCTACACCGACCGTGATCTCATGGCCAAATTCACCGAGCAGAACATCACCATCGGCTGAGCTCTATAGCCCCACTGGCACCGGCCTTTCCATGAAGAGATCACTTCAGCGATTCCTGCAGAAAAGAAAGCTTCGCTTTCACGCTACATCTCCCTATCACATGGATCAGTAGTTGTTCTATCTATCATGCGGGCATTTCCAAATAGGGTCTTCAATGGAGTTTTGTTCGATGGATCAGATGTTCCCAATCAAGCGAATTCAGGAATTTCTCAATCCTATTTAGGACGTATATTCTGGGTGTGGACTTTTGTGCTATGCGGGAATTAATTGACCATGGTGGATGTCCTGATCTTTCTCTGTGAATCCTTATCCCGACTTCATGGACTTTGGCAGAAAACGTATATAATATGTACGCCATCTCATTTATTTTGAAAAAGTGAAGTTGGATGTGAGAGTTGCAGGACATGCCTTGTCCTCACGACCTTACCAATTTATTTCCTTTTATAAACTATTTATTTTGAAAATTGGGGTATTTATCTTGATGTCTTATTCTTTGAACTCTTGTTTAGGTTGACTATAAATATCGGTTGGATTTGCCAAGTTTGACATTTATTCTTCCCCGCCTGCTTTGACGTTTTTCTTTTTCATGTATCTCTGTGAATCCTTTTCCCGACTTCATGGACTTTGGCAGAAAACGGATACAATACGTACGCCATCTCATTTATTTTGAAAAAGCGAAGTTGGATGTGAGGGTTGCAGGACATGCCCTGTCCTCACGACCTTACCAATTTATTTCCTTTTATAAACTATTTATTTTGAAAATTGGGGTATTTATCTTGATGTCTTATTCTTTGAACTCTTGTTTAGGTTGACTATAAATGTCGGTTGGGTTTGCCAAATTTGACATTTATTCTTCCCCGCCTGCTTTGACGTTTTTCTTTTTCATGTATCTCTCTAGTTTCCTCATCCTTCTTTCTATCCGATTCTTTTTATGATCTTAAACGGTTAAACTTTTCTTACCATGCTTTTCTTTCTGCATTATTTGGTAGAACTGGATCTGCTCCAATTTACTTGATACCAAATTAAGATTCATTCTACATCAATTTAGTATGGGAGCTGATAGTGCATATTTCCATCAAATTGGTGCATATAAAACTATTGTCACTCGACAACCCAACAAGTCAAAGTTTTGAGTGCATTCTACAGTAGGTTTGTGTTTCGCCAGAATTTGCCTCAAGGACAAAATTCTTTTCATCGAAAGTTGTTCCCGATTTTTTATGAGAGGAGACAAATTTGGTGGTAACTCCAAACAGAAAATATATACACAAGAAAACCGATATATATATTTCAGCAGAATTTAATCAACATTAAAGTACACAATCGTTTGTCAGAATTTAATCGATCGCAAAACAAGATAATCAACGGGCGAGGTATCTGAAAATTACGATTAATATACAACATCGGGAATTAATCAACGACAAGATATCTTAAAACTATAGCTATGACTACAATATAAGATTTGAAAGATAAATGAAAGATAACAAGATTTGTTTGTTTGTGTGTGGGGGAGGGCACCATGAGTATGATGTGGCTATTTAAAGCATACAATCGATGATTACAAGCATAGGTTACAAACAGTTACATTGGCTCCCCTATCTTGATGGTTTCATTGACTCCACTATCTTGACACTTGCTTCCATTAGGTTGACAGTTACTTATTCGACTATTGTATCCTATATAACATCAACACGGACATGTGACACGCAACACGACACGACACAACACGACACATCAACACGTCATTTCTAAAAAAATAGAGAATTTCGACACGTTGTGACACTTTATATAATAAATAAGTATTTTTATATATAAATATGATTATTTCAAAAATAAAGAATAGAGTCAACTTATTTAAATAAATTTATAATTTTTCATGGTGAACATAATTTATTATTATTCAAAATTATTCATCTTTTTTTTCTTTCCTGAAGTCACCCTCACTCTTCTCCTTCCAAAAAAGAAAAGAATAAAAAAAGACAGATTCCACCCAATTTGACGAGCATCCCATTTTAAATTTTTCTTTACTTTTCATGGCACCATCATTTTTAAATTTTTTTCCTACTCTTCCTTAAAAACCCAAACACTAGCTGCCTACTATTCCTCCTAGGCGCCTCCTCCTTGCACGGCACCTCATTTTTAAATTTTTTCAGCCCTCTTTGGAAACTCAAACCTAGCTGCCTCCTCCTCCTTAGACTCCTCCTCCACGCTCTTCCTTGGAAACCTAAACCGTAGCCTCCTCCTCCTCCTTCTATGCTCCTCCTCCTTGCACGGCATCCCCATTCTTTATCTTTTAGAAACCCTTCTTCCTAAAACAAAAAGAGCAATCTTGAAAACTCTCGGAAAATGCTGGCCGCTCCCTCCTCCTTCATTGCACAATCCTCTTCCTCTCAATCGGTACTCTCTCTTGATCGCCTCGTTGCAGTCGCTCACTACCTTACCTCTGATCCTCCCTCTTTTGCGGTCGTAGTCTTGTCTCTGTTCCTCTGTCATGGCCATCTCGGTCGCCTGGTTCTCTTTTCCTCCAGCCCTCTCTCACTGTCGGGGCCTCACCGTCGCGGCCTCGCTTCTGCAGCCTCGCTTCCTCTACCTCATTCTCGTCTCCACCCTCCATCACCTTCTACAACGATTCACTCTCCCTTCACGCTTGCAGGCCCGCTCCAGAAACATAGCCTCTTGCGATTTCGGACACGCTCCGACTCACGTGTCGAGAAGAGTTGACCATGTGTCAAATTTTCCGACATGTGTTGACTGCACGTCCGAGCGTGTCCGACATGCCGACATGTGCCCGACACGACGTGGAAGGTTCCCATACGTGTTTGTGCTTCATAGGTTGCATCCAATTGTCGACTCCACTATTTATCAATCCTTCAAGTTGTCGATTCCTTTAAGCTATTGATTCCCTCATTTCGCAAATGATCAAACTTTACTTTCATCGACCAAATCCATCACATGTTGATAATAACCAAACATTGATATTTTTTGGTGTAAGAAAATGCCCTAAAAAAAAAATGAATGATTTATCAATCATTCAGTTATTTTAAATTAGATAAATAGGAGTTATCATGTGGCCCTTTTCATCAGCAAAGTTGATTTTCCCTTGCTGCATTTATCTTAGTCAGATTCATCATTTGATCATATTTTGCCGCGAAAGGTACATTTTGTGTAAAGATTTTATGTAGCCCTCTATTTTTCTCCTTAAGTAGTTCGCTCATTCTTAGACACTTGCGTTGCTAAAGAGAATAAATCTCCAAAATGTTGGCCTTCAAATTTTTCTCTAAGATTAAATTTCAATCGTCTGAAAGCTAAATTTGCGAATTATTGCTTTGAGAGTGAAGTAAGGAATATATTTTTAACCTTCTTGAATCAAGCAATAAATTGATATATTGATTTGTTATCGTATTAATAGATTGGGTAAATCAGCAATTGGTATCTCATGTATCGTTCTATAAGATTGATGTATAGATTGAATTAGAAGATAAATTCGTATGCTATGTAACAGTAGTTTTTGATAAATGAATAAATTAAAAAAAAAAAAACAAAGGGAACAACTTAATTCTTAGGAATTCGTTTGTTCTTGTCTCCATCCAGTGGACAATATATCGACCAATGTGTTCAATGGATGATCGGTCATCTTCGCTAGTATAAATAGCAAAATCTAGAGTTTCGAGTCCTCTTGGGTGTGGTATGTTATTAAACAAATTGGGGCGTGGCTTTCTATACACATGTCTAACATTTCCTCTATCGATACCTATTTGTTATGCCCTCTATCGATACCTATTTGTTATGCAATGATATCTGTCATCCGCTGAATATCTAAAAATTGATATACTCGGCCTTTTTGCCTTCTAGGTTTAGGGTAGATAGGTCAATGGGCCTGACCTTCTAGCCCCCTAGGGTCATGATCTAGGTCTTGGCTGTTGATGTTGTGATTGATTGACAAGTTAAGCCTATCTAGACTTGATTAGCTTGGTCATTTCCATTGATTAAATTAATCACTTGGCCTAAATTATTTTTTTTTTTGTGACCCAGTGAACCCCGCACGGCCGAATGCCGGGAGTAAACCACTGGGGGTGACACGTGCTAGCCACCACACACGTGCCACCAGGTAAGTCACCCTGCGACGCGCTGGGGTTTCGAACCCCTCCCCTTCATGAGGGGGAGGAGGCCCAAAACCAACTGCGCCACCCAAGTGGGTGGTAAATTATTTATACCATTCAATTGACTAAAAGTTGGAAGAGCATCTGTCATGTTTGGTTGGATTCGTATGGACCTATTGATATCCCGAGCCTTAAGATGACATCATTGATAGCACTAACAACCACCCGCTTGGTCACGTTGGAGAGATGTTTCACTAACTGAATTGCCAACTCACTTGTTATTTCTCGGATAGCCTTTTCTTGGTAATCACTAAAGTAGGATTCGATGCGAACTCTATTGCTTGCTCTTCTGTAAGGTGTCTCGGGATGTTCACGTTCATACCTTGGCTCAAAGAGCGGTTGGAATTCAGACTAAGTGACCCTTTCATTGGGATTGTTATCGGTAGTGTGACTGGGCTCTAAATTCCTTGTTCTTGGCATTGTACTTTCTCGAATTCATCACACTAGTCCTACCAGGTGTGTCAAAAAAATGTTTCGTTGGAATTAACCTCGACGACGAAATACCTTCCATCAAAAGTTGTTCTTGGGCTCTTTTTAAGGGGAGATAGGTTCTATAATGACGCCGAAAAGAATATATCACAAATACATAAGAAAATCGATAAATATACTTCAACAAAATTTAATTGACGTTAAAGTACATAATACTTTGTCTGAATTGAATCGAGGAGAAAGTGAGACAACGACTATCTTGAAGAAATTTAACCGATGCCAAGATATATGGAAATCACTAGGATACAAGCGAGAATTTAACTGATGACAATATGAATAGAAACTACGACTATGACTAGATATATGAATTGAAAGACAACAATATTTCGAGGGGGGGGAGGGTTCTATGATGAGCAAAATGCGGTTATTTAAAGCCTACAATTGATGATTACAAATGGAGGTTATAAATAGTTACCAAACCACTATATTGACAATTAGATTGACTCCACTACCTTGATAACTTCATCAGTTTCACTATTTTGACCGTTCCATCGACTCCACTATCTTCATCATTGCTTTATTCCTCTACATTGGCAGTTATTTTTTTGATAGTTGCATCCAATTGTCGGCTCCCCTATTTATCAATTTTTTTATGTTGTCATTTCATCAAGCTATTGATTCCTTTATTCATAAATGACCAAACTCTACTATTATTGATTAAGTCTATCATATGTCAACAATAACTAAAAGTTGGTCTTTTTTTTTTTTTTGGTATAAACAGTTTGTAAGAGTTGTTGATTCAAAGGTCAAGGCTCCGTCGTCACTTGACGATACCCTATAATCAAGTGTTGAGATCACATCATTCACATATCATGTGAGCCATTTGTCAGCTCGACAATGTCTATGCACAATAAAGGTTCAAATTTTTTTCCTTTGAATTTAACTAGCAGATTACTAGAGTCCATGGAACGACTGATCAAGTCGAAGGAAGAGACGACCAAAAAACACCATTTTCGACGTGCTTGATTCTTTTGAACAAGAGAGATTTGATACTTAAACTTTTAGTATACTTTCAGGATTTGTTAGGGTCGGAGCGAGATTTTATCATTCAGGAGCATGATGCAGGACTGCCATTATTCAGCTAGAAGGAAACTTAATTTATTTCCTCATCTATAAGAGTATGATGCCATTTTTGGACTCCAATTGGGGTCTTCGTTTGAAGATGGAATTTAAAAAATTGAGGATTATTTAATGTGAGTCCAAAAGTTGAGGAGGGTTTTTCACATTTTCTCTTTAGAAGATCTCAAGATGAGACATGGAGGGACATGTAAATCTAGAGGAAAATGAAACTGAAGAGTTGAGAACATACTTTTTCCTTTTTAGTTAATCTAAATTTCGCATCAAATGCATTTTGATTTTTTCCCATCCCTCACTTGAAACTTTCATGGTACACAAAATTCGACACCCGCAATCACATATAATTTCTTTGTAATTTCTCTTGAAATTGGTAATACATTTTAAATTTTAGTAAAAAAGGCAAATAAGTAGTCCAACACTCTATTAAATTTCAAATATATGCTCTATAATGGTTAAAGATAGAGAAATCAAAATCAAAACCCTTATAGAGTAGCGGAGGCCCAAGAGCCTAAGTTTCCTCTAGAAAATTTATGCATGTAAACACCACAAGTCGATGATCGATGCTAACTGAATATCCCACAATTGGATTTCGGATAGAAATTGGATGATCGAAGAACGACGTGAGGATCGGGATCTTGCTATTGGATAAGGTAAGCGGACCAAAATTGAATTTTTTTATAAAAAGTACGAGGACCGAAACTTTCCCAAAATAAAGGTTTGCGGACTGGAATCGCCCCTTTCGCGAGAGCGTAGATCGTCACTTCAGACGCGCTCCAGAGTAATGTCGTTAAGAGGATCGAACACGGTCAAAGGACGGTGTCGTCGACTGTCGTGGTCGTCACTCCGGTCTCGTGCCCCGCTGTAGGCGACGCGAGAAGGGCGAGAACAGACAGACATCGATCAGATATTTTTCCTTCTTGGTTACTTTATTCATTTTCGCACACTCGCTCTCGGTCTCCCCTGTCCGAGTCCCTCTCCCTCTCCCTTTCCCTCCTCGCCGGCATTGATCCCTTCTTCTTTCGGGCAACTCGTTCTTCGGGTCTTGGAAGCAAGAGATGGTGTTGACCTACAGTCAACTTTCTTGAGTCTTGGTTCAGAGCTGTGGTCTCGACAGTGATTCCGTAGCACAGTCGATCTGCTTCTTACCCAATTCTCCGATCTTTTTTTTTTCTTCTTCCTCCTCGCCTTTCAGCTTCGAACGGGAGGAACGGGACTCGGGTTTCGCGGGGGGGCGGTGAGTGGTTGCGATTTCGCTTTGGTTTTGCCCCTCTTCGATCGTATCTCGAAATGCACAATTTCGACCGATTGTGTTGACTTTAAGCTGCGATGAATGCCGTCGGACTCGGGTTACGTTTGCTAGAGTCCGCGTCGAGGCCTGTGATGTTGGTACTAGAGAATGCAACGATGCCTCCTGCGATCGTAATGGCTTCGATTTTGGGAACGGTACCTCGTATTTCTCGGTCGCGAATTGCTTAAGAAACGAAATTGGGAGTTTCAGCTGATGTGTGATCGAGAGCGGAGCGAGCCATCTGATGAGCTTACCCAGTATGTAGTTTCTCCGAAATTATTTATGATGTCCTTTCCCTTTATCCTGGAATAGCTTATTTTTCCCGGTGAAAATCTTTTTCATTGTAATCTGGCAATTTTTTGTACGGGAATGTGCATGAGTTTTTTAAGTCTTTCTAACTGCTTATTGAGCTTTGCATTTGCCATTACGCACCTCTGTCGGTTACGCCCGTGAGAACAACCGGACCTGACAAACTGCGACATAATTTTTGGGACACATGGGATACTTTCATAATTGAACCTATGAGAAGAAAGCTTCCCTACAAAAAATAAAAAAAGGAGTTGGGGAAAAGCTTCCTGATTTAACTCTTTCTTTTGGTGCAGGGAATCTCTTCTAGAGGACAATGAGATCAACAGCCTTAGTGCACGGTTGTCTCATCTTTGTCTTAGAAATTTGATTGCCTTTTCCCATTTGCTTGCCACAAAATGACATTGGACGTGGTCACCAATGCGTCATTGGCTCCTGCATCCGAAGCCCTTTCTCAAACGGTGGAGTACATTGTTGATGTTATAGTTGCTTCCAATGACGTTCTCGTTGAGAAGGAAAGTTTTAAGGTACTTGGTACTTACTTGGAAAGGATTGTCCCAGTAATTAAAGAACTGAGTCGGAAGGAAATCAGTAATTCTCAAAGCTTGCTAGCTGCTATTGAGATTCTCAATAGAGAAGTCAACAATGCCAAGCAACTTACGAGGGAGTGCAGCAAGAGGAGCAAAGTGTATCTTTTAATGAATTGTCGCAAAATTGTGAAAAGCTTGGAGAACAGCATAAGAGAGATCAGTAGAGGACTAAGCTTCCTCCCGTTGGCGTCATTGGATCTCTCTTCTAGTATAAGTGAAGACATCAGGATTCTATGTGACAATATGGAGAAGGCGGAGCTTCGGGCTGCTTCAGCTGAAGAAGAGATTCTAGAGAAAATTGAATCTGGAATACAGGAGAGGACAGTTGACAGATCCTATGCAAACAATTTGCTGGTTTGTATTGCGGAGGCAGTTGGTGTATCTACTGAGAAGACATCCCTGAGAAGAGAATTTGATGAGTTCAAGAGTGAGATTGAAAATGCCCAGCTGCGGAAGGATCAGGCAGAAGCTATACAGATGGAGCAGATCATTGCTTTGTTAGAAAGGGCAGATGCTATTTCATCTCCTAAGGAGAGGGAGATAAAATACTTCACCAAGCGGAAGTCTTTGGGAACTCAACCACTGGAACCGCTCCAGTCATTTTACTGCCCGATCACTCGAGATGTCATGGTGGACCCTGTGGAGACATCATCTGGACATACTTTTGAGCGAAGCGCAATAGAAAAATGGTTTGCAGAAGGAAATAACATGTGTCCTCTGACAATGACTCCTATAGATGCATCAATTTTACGGCCAAATAAAACTCTGCGACAATCTATTGAGGAATGGAAGGACCGAAACAACATGATTACAATTGCTTCCATCAAAAAGAAGCTTGAGTCAGACGATGAAGAAGAAGTGAATCATTGCCTTGAGCAGCTACAAGATCTCTGTGAACAAAGAGATGTGCATCGAGAGTGGGTAATAATGGAGGACTACGTACCCATATTGATCGAACTTCTGCGTTCAAAAGGTCGAGATATTCGAGACATTAAAAGTCACGTTCTCGTTATTCTGTGCTTAATTGCAGGGGATACTGATCATGCTAAGGTACATCAGTCATGTTTACCTGTGTATGGTTAATTGCATTGAAGTGGGAGAATAAGAGTTTCTCTTTCTAATGCCTTAAAGTCTAGAGTACATGTGGGTGCTAACAGGCTGTTGCAATGGCATAGCTTGGATTCTCAGCGGAATGCTACTGCTACACTTTGGTTTCTCGCATTTATGAAGCCAGATATGCTTTTTTTATATGAAAGTCACTGTTCTTGGGGTTCAATTTCATCAAGTTTAATTAATTCTATCCAGTGAGAAATTCTTTAAAAATTTGACTTTATTGCTGATGAACCAACTAATTGCTCACTACAAATGAGAAACTAAATGATACTTAAAGCTCTACTTGTATCTTCGTTTGGTCTATATTAGCTAGAATCTCGTGTCCCCCAAGAGATGACAGTTTGCCATCCTCCTCACTTATAACAGTTAACTCCAAACTAAACATGAGACAGTAATCTTATGGTCGTTTAGTTACCTTCTGCAAATTTTCCTTATATATTATAGCAAGGGAGCACCTTCCCCTGCAGAAAGTTTTGCAGAGAATTAGCATTCTAGCATATCCAACATATCTAATACAATTATGTTTGCATGATCTCGATATGTTATATGATTAATTTCAAGCTACAACTAATGCTAAGATCAATCATATTTGCATATGATGGTTTATGATGCAGGAAAGAATTGCAAGTGTTGAAAATGCAATTGAAGTCATCGTTGGTTCTCTTGGACGCCGTGAGATGAAGTTAGCTGTAAGATTATTGCTGGAATTATCGAAAAATAGTTCTATAAGAGGCCGTCTGGGGAAGGTCCAAGGATGCATACTTCTTTTGGTGACCATGTCAAGGGGTGATGATATTCAAGCTGCAAAAGATGCAGAAGAGCTACTGGATAATCTGTCCTTTTCAGATCAGAATGTTGTGCAGATGGCAAAGGCAAATTACTTCAAGTATTTTCTGCAGCGTCTTTCTTCAGGTGATTTCCTCAATTCTGACTGATGAAATTAAGGTAAAAAAAAAAAAAAAAAATTAAGGTCTTTACGTTAGCATAAGTGATTCTGGGCCCTCTTCTAGCAGTTAGCTGTTCTTTTTCATTCCTGGTAAACACAACATCATTTATCTGAACTTGGTTTTATTTGTAGGGAAAAAAAAAAAAAAACTGATCTCATATTTGAATAGTTGTTTATTTCAGTGACCCTGATAGGGGCTTCTGAAGTGGGAATCCTTTTTCCGTAGATTTTGTTCCTTTATCTCGTTCAAAAGTTCTGATCCCTCTTCTTAGTGCAACAGGGCCGGACTTGTTTTAGTTGAATCTCATTCATACATTTTGCCAGACATCATTGTTGGTGTTGTCTTTTGAGGGTTATAATTATAGTGTAATATATTCCAGTGATCTCGGGAGTATATTTTGTTGTGGTTTGTGAAAATTATTTATATTGGAAGCTTGCATGACAAGAATAAAGTGTGTAATTGCTAATCGAAAACAACTTAGGGAACATTTAATTGTTTTTATTGATATGCGTCAACGCTCTGGCTGCTCATTTAGTTATTTGTATCAAATGCATAAATCGGGTTTGATTGAGCAGTACTGCAAGGTTAATTTGGTAACACAGCTTATGATTTAACGTAAATGCAGGACCAGAGGATGTCAAAATAACCATTGCAAAGGCTTTGGCAGAAATGGAGTTGACTGACCACAACAAGGCATCTCTTTATGAGGGTGGAGTGTTGAATCCCCTCCTTCACTTGATTGAACATGTTGACTGTCAGGTGAAAGAAGTGGCTATCAAGGCTCTCTACAGCCTCTCGACTTTACCGAAAAATGGGCTCCAGATGATAGAAGATGGAGCAGTTGGTCCCTTACTTGATGTTCTGTTTAATCACAGCTCATCATCCTTGAGCTTGCGTGAAACAGTAGCTGCCACCATCATGCAACTTGCTATGTCAACCTTGTCTCAAGAGTCAGGTCTGACACAGAGTTTGTTCTTGGAATCGGAAAATATTTTCAAGCTCTTTTCATTGACTATATTCTCTGGCCCTAACGTACAAGAGTGCATTCTTCGAACTTTTCATGCCCTGTGTCAATCCCCTTGCGGTACTAATGTCAGGACCAAATTGAGGCAGGTAACATCCCGCGATCCTTACGATCTTGTTCTTTTGTTCCTTTGCGGTAGTAATAAGCATAAATGCCTTGTTTGCAGTGAGGTACTTTCAGTATGAGTTTCACATGTCCTGAGGACTCTTGTTTTGTATGGCGAGGTTTGTTCGTGTAATTTGTATCATGTTGGATATGCAATTACCACCAATTCAAAGACAGTCTTTCCAAAATTTCAAGAAATCTTTTACGTTGAAAGGAAAAAGGTCACAATCTTCTGTGAAGGCATTTGCATAGTGGATATGACAAGAACTGACATAGTTCAATAGCTAGATACTCATCCTCCCATGTTTGGAGGAATTGGATAGTGGATATTTACGTAGCGACTCATGGGTTTTTATGCTGATCCAATAGTTAAGAAACTTTCAACTGCAAACTTTGTTATCTGAGTGATACTCCTGTTTCTCTATCGTAAGTCAAAATAACATCATATTTAATGTCAGTCTTACTCTAGCTGCATTTTCTGTCAACATCTACTTATAATGTTGGTGATCTACTCCGAACGCAGTGCTCTGTTATCCAAGCGTTGGTTCAGCTATGTGAGCTTGATAGGCTAAATGTTCGAGCAAATGCTGTAAAGCTTCTCTATTTCTTGGTTGATGAAAGTGATGAGGCAATCATCGCAGAGCATGTGGGAGAAAGGTGCGTTGAGACATTGCTCAAGATCATCAGAACCTCCAGTGATGTTGAGGAGGTTGCTTCTGCAGTTGGGATAATCGCCAAACTACCGGAGGAGTCTCAATTCACTGAATGGCTTCAGGATAAAGGAGCTTTCCCCATTATTCTCAACTTACTGCAGACCCCTAGGCAGAACAATTCTCAAAGTAGTAAATTAGTGGAAAATGCTGTTGGAGCTATTTGTCGTTTCACTGTATCTACTAACCAGGAAATGCAAAAGAGAGCAGCTAAAGAGGGGCTTATTCCTTTGTTGGTGCAGTTGTTAAATTTTGGAACTAGTTTGACTAAAAGGCGTGCCTCCATGTGTCTTGCTCAGTTCTCGTGCAGCTCATCTCAATTGAGCAGGACAATGCCAAAACGTAGAGGATTCTTGTGCTTCTCATCTCCTATGGAATCTGGTTGCTCAGTTCATGGAGGAATCTGTTCGGTGGAATCGTCATTTTGCCTTATTGAAGCTAATGCTGTGGAACCTCTTGTTGGGGTTCTCGATGAGGCAGATCTTGAAGCCTGTGAGGCTTCTTTAGATGCATTATTGACATTAATTGAGGGCCAAAAACTGCAAAGTGGCAGTAAGGTTCTTGTGGAAGCAAATATGATTCCTCCAATGATAAAGTTTCTTGTTTCCCCTTCCTCTAGTTTGCAGGAGAAATCATTAGAGGCATTGGAAAGGATTTTCCGGTTGCCAGAACTCAAACTGAGGTATGGACCATTGGCACAAATGCCTCTAGTTGACTTGACACAGCGTGGAAGCAGCAAAATGAAATCTTTGGCTGCCAGAATACTTGCTCACTTAAACGTGCTTCCTGATCAGTCTTCTTATTTTTAAATGACTGTCTCGGCCGTTTCAAGTGCATAGCTGCTTTTACAAGTCATCAAATTGATGACTAAGAGTGGGCGTAGTCCTTTTGTTTTGAGAAGTCTAAGACAACTGGCAGCATAATATTGAATATTTTGCTCAAGAGGATGTATATATGGTCATGAATCTCAACGACTGTTGTGATCTTTAAGAAGCACTGCCATTTCGATGTGAAGTCCTTGGTGCAATTGACGTCAAGAAGGCTTCAGTTCCACTTGGAGCTCTCAGAATTCAATCTGTTTGCAAAGTATTACTGGCTGAAGTGGACCTGCTCTGCTAAACTCTGTACCAATTATCTTGAGACTGGTTAGATTGTAAGCAAACAAAGTCAGCGGATCACTGATTGGTAAGTTAGCCAGAAATCAGTCAGACATATAGAATAGATTAATTCTTTGTTGTATAGAATTCTTTTCTTGATGATTGCAGCACACTTCGGTCAATGCTTTAAATTCTTTGATGGGGCACAACTTTCAACTTGTGTGGCAAAATATTAGACAGGTTGTGTTTGTCTGTGAGAAGATTGAAGGATGTGAAAGCCCAAATTAGCAAGTTATTGTTACCAAGCTGTTTGTAAGGTGACTGTGCAAAACCCTCTCATAGCCAAGCTTCAAGTCACTATGATCAGTTGTCCAATGGAATGTCCGAGCCGGCACGGCATTAGCCTATGACAGAACAGGAGTTGAAACTGATGGTGCGATAGATAGGAAGAGTGCCCTCTTTTATGGTAATATATTTGCCATCATTTCATGGTTATAGGTATGCTTAATTTGTATAATGAAAGTTACTGTGTTATATCACTTCAAGATCGTCGACGTTGATTGGCAAATGGAGTTGGCAGCTGTAAATTTGCTTTGAAAAGGTGGGTGAAGTTGCTATTTGCATTTTCTTGTAAACTAGTGATAAACTCTTGTCTTTGACAAGATGGAAATGATAGCATATTTAATTATTTCAAGTTTTGTTTACAATCAAATGTTATATCTTGAGGATCTCTAATCAATAAAGAATTTCATTTTATTGTGTTCGTTGCAAATGGAATTAATATTTAGTTAATAACTTTCATGAGAAAAAGTTTGTTGCTTTTTGACATGATAAAGTCGGAAATGGATAAACGACCTAAAAGACACCAAATTAATGTAGGATGGGTATATATTTATGTTTTTCGGGACTTGCAACTCGTTGGTCAAATTTTAGTCAACTATTAATCAAACCGAGGTCAAATTTAATAATCTTCTGAAAATAGGGGTCTAACGTCGAGACGACAAAAGTCATCGTGCCGAGTGTTTCGCATTTCAGCATCATTATGCTTTTATTTTCAAATGTACACAGAAGCACGAACTCATGTAATTATGTCATTAATCGAAAGCGACCTGGAATAGCAAATTTCCAAATTTGATGACATTTCATTTTAAAATCCAAAAGTCGTACATTCTACTCAGAAAACCACATGAGGAGTGGAAATCAAGACTTAATCGATAGGATTTTTGTATCGAAAGGGGGTTGTGGGGGGTGCTAACCTTTGGCACATGTAACCAAGCCCCCAAACCTTTCAACTTTAGTTTATGCAGTAGATCAGTAGTGTAGCGGCAGGCGGTAAACTTCTCCCTAGTAGATTTATCCAAATAGATTAATGGTAATTCTTAATTTGATGAAAGAGTGAATAGATGATCCATATAGACCTTAGACCTATGATTTGAAAAGATTATAGCAATTTAAGCACTTTGAGCCAAAAAGCCCTCTAAGTTTGCAAGAGGGCTTTGGTATTTCCAAATTTGGACTTTAGTATTCCTTAGCACAATATAAGCCTTATCCAATCTTAGGCTTTAGTATTTCCATAAATGCTAATGCATTTTCTTCTTCCTACTTTGCCCTAACTAAACTTTCGAAACTCCATTTTTATCCTCACAATTTTCACCTTTTATAAACCATTTTGGGCTAGTATGTTCCTTTCGTAAGAGCCTGGTCAGTAATCATTCCCCACAATAACGAAAGGCAAGAGGAGGAAGCATTGTCGTGAGATTGTGATCGACGTCAAGAGTTGTTTGAAATTGCCTAATTAGCAGAAATATTTCAAAGGGTTGACAAATTCAAGAAGTCCGCAAGAAAAAATAAAGAGGATTGAAAGGGCCATGGCATGGAATAAGCAAATGCTACGTAAAAGTAAATGCAAGTGCCGAAGGCAAAGTGACAGAAAGGAAGAAAGAAGACAAGAAGAAAAGAAAAAGAAAAAACTTCAACATGTTGCAGAAGAAACGAGACTTATAAGAAGCCAAATAAGTTTAAGGAAAGCCGTGACGGTCATTAAACATGCATAACTTCCTGATGCATGCGAGGGGCTCTGAGCCGCTGATCCTCCGAGGAGGAGCCCCTTTCATTTCACAAATCACAACACTTCATTAGACTTTTCTGATTAAAGAAGTATGACAGGAATATGAACTTCTCCGAATGACTTGTCACAAGAAAAGTGATCCCAAAAAGCGCAAAGTGTGAGATTTTGTGGGACCACAATCAATTGTTCTGAAAATTTAAGCTGTTAGATGAAAATGTGATTTATTATTTAAACATTCCAACATTCCCCCTCACCTTAGTTTGGTTTTTGGCCTAGTACTAAGCATAAAAATTTAATTAGAGAGATAAATTGGGCTTGGAAAGATTCAAACCAAGACTTCCAACTTTGATACCATATTACATTTTGGTGAAGTTATATGAGATTTTGTGGAACTACTGTCAACTATTCTAAAAATTTAAGCGATCCAAATTTGATACCATATTACATTTTCATGGAACCATGTGAGATTTTATGGAACCACTATTAATTATTTTAAAAGTTTAAATGGTTTAATGAATACATTGTTTAATATTTAATTATTGTAATACTTTCATTCATGCTTAGTCTGGTTGTTGATATCATGGTAGATTTTGGTGGAGTTATGTGAGATTTTGTGGAATCACTACTAACTATTCTAAAAATTTAAGCGGTTAAATAAATGCATTATTTATTATAATACTCCCTTTTACACTTAGTTTGGTCTTTGATACCATATTAGATTTAGTTTGGTCTTTGATCCCATGTTAGATTTTGATGGATTTATATGAAATTTTATGAAATTATTGCTAACTATTTTAAAAACTTAAAAATGAAAGTGTAGGTTAATATTTAATTACTGTTACACGATGATCGGTGACTTTATCTCTCAGGTGTGTGTGTGTGTCGAGCCTTGATCTTCCAAGAAAGATCCCTTCGCGACATTGTCATGACATCCAGAATGCTTTTGCCACATCATCGTCGGGACATATTTTGTAAGTTTTGTTGTGTCATCGTCATGGTATCTATATGTTTTTGCTACATTATTATCGTCATGCGATGTGTTTCTTTCATGTCATCATCATGTCATGTGCCTCATCTTATCATCGTTATGTCATCTATATGATTTTGTATCAAAATGTTACGTGTCATCATTGTGACTCATTACTACACATCACTGTCGTCCTCTCCCGACAAAAGTTCCACATTTCATGCTTCGCTGTACATTTATTTTCAAAAATAGACGTAAGCACGTGCTCATGGATTCGTGTCGTTTCGGGAAAAAAGAATGGGGCTATTGATCAATGTCTGCACTGAATATCGAACTTAGTGACTATATTAATTTTAAAGAATGGCTTGAAGTGATTATGATTATTGCAAATAAGAGTCTAGTCTCGTCGGCTTATTAATTATCAAAAAATTCTTATCAATCAAGAGTGTTTTTGTCCAAACACAAATTTAATTCAAATTTAATTATATTAAAACTTGAAAAACAATTTTTTTTTTTTTTAAAAGAAGAGGAACATACAAGTGGGAGGGGGCTGTCGCCCCATCATCGGTGGGGCTACAGCGATGGCTAGCGGCGTTGCTAGCACTTGGGTGAGGGTTGTTGGCCCTCGCCCTCATCTGGGTGAGAGTCGCCGGCCTCCGCCTAGCACCCTCAAACCTAGGTAGCGAGGTCCAAGGGCCTTGGGTGAGAGCCACTAGGTCGGCGTGAGGGCCGGTGACCCTTACCCAAATGTGGGTGATCTAGGAGCGGGTTGCTACCCTCTCCGTCCTTGGCCCTCACCTTTGGTCGACAAGGGTTGCCAACCCTCACCCCGGCGTCAAAGCAATTGATGCTAGTGACCTCGTCGGCGGGGGTGATTGATTTCATTTTTTTTTTTTTTAATTTTAGTTTTATTTATCTTTTTATGAAAAATAAAAATGAAGAAAACAAGAAAAAAAATTAAAAAAATGAAATTACCCTTCACAGTTAGTGAGTTCAAGTTCTTATTTGAGATAATATGGTAACTTCAGAGTTAAGATCTTTATTTGAAATAATGTCTACTTCAGATTTTTGTTTGAGAAAATGAGAAGGCACTTCGCACCCTTATTTAAAACAACATTCACTTCATACCCTTAATTGAGAAAATGAGGGTACTTTAAGTCCTTATTTAAAAATTTCCCCCTGGACCTTTGATCGCTTGTTTATCCAATGGACTAGTAGCTTAGCCCAAATGGATACTTCTTGAGCTACTTAGGTCATAGGTTCCAATTTGCCTACATTTATTTGAATAATTTGGCGGCAACTTCAAATTCGATTTCAATCAAAGAGTGAATAGATTATCCATGCAGATTCCGAACCTAAGATTTGAGAAGATAAGAAATTAGATGCTTTGAGCCAAAAACCCCTAGATTTGCAAACCTCACTGGCGGAAGAGCCGTTTGCATTAGATATACAAGCAACGATTTGAAATCCGGAGGTGAATCGTAGCAGTGTTCTTGTCCTTTCCTCTCTCTATTTTTGCCTCTAAATTTCTACAAGAACTTAGCTGCCGTTTTCATCATTGGAAGCAAGAGCTTCTCGGCAAATCTAACTATGTGCAGAGACGATGCTTCTCGAAAATAACACAACCGGAGTGAAGGAACAACTAAGAGCAGACATTGGTATTGATACATGTGAGGAAGTCACCCTGTCATCCCAGTTCTCATAATCCTAAACCACTTACATTGTGTTGTAATTGTGATAAGTACAAAGTTCCTGAACACTAAAATTGCACACTGTTAATCCGCATTACAAGGCAAGAAGAGTCACCGCAATCACTGTTGAAGAAAAATCCCTTAAGTGTTTTAAAGCTAACAAAACATCTTCGTCAGTTAAGAGTTTAAGACCCAATCGCTTAAGTCTGAAGAGTTCAAGACCCAATTGTTTCAATTTGAAGATCTCTAAACTCTTCTATCAAAGTTCGAAGACAGTTAGACTCAAATTCCAGAGTATACCCAAGTTGACACAGCTTTTCAATCTAACGGTTTAGGATTTTAAAGATTGGATAATATCTTCTCTGATTCGTTCTATTTCATGGAAGATTTTTGGCTGAACTTAGCTCGAAGATTATTTGGTTATTCTCATCAAGATTTATCTCGATTTGAATATCCGTTGAAGAACAAGCAAATTTGGAAGGTTCTACTTATAGAAACTCAAGATCTTGATTGTATGGGCAAATAGGATTGACGAGTTATCTTCTACTTGTATTCGATAGCTTGAAGATCACCTTAATTGATTCATTCCAACGGGTAGATTGGATGAACTCCTTTGGAAGTTACTAACGGCTATGAAGGCACAAGAGAGTATTTAAAGGTGGAGTCATTGTTGTTTGATGAAAGTGTGCTGATTGAAAATTTCAAAGTCTGAACCTCCGAAGCTCCTTGTTCTCAAATTTCTTGAGCTATAGTTGTGTACAAAAGGAGAGATACATACAGTGAGGATTTGTGTGAGCAATAGCCAAGACTTTCTACTGAAGAAGTCTAGATCATAAGCTATACAAATCTCATTGCTACATAATGAATTTAGCTAGTGGGCTGTCAGTGTGGAGAGTGGACGTAGGCTTGGATTAAGCCGAACCACTATAAACTTCAGTGTTCAAATCTTTTTATCTTAATCTCTTCATTTTATTGCTGCACGATTTAAAATTGCTTAAGTGTTTAGTTTTAAGTCTTTTTACTTTGATTTTATTTCAAGTCGAGTGATTCGGGTTAAAGGTTTCAAAAGAAAATTATAAACACCTATTCACCCCTTCTCTAGGTGTGCTTACTAGCCTTTATCAATTGGTATCAAAGTCTGTGTGCTTAATTGTTGGAAGTGTTTATACTTCCTAAGCTGAAGATCTATGGCTAATATTTTGGCTCCAGGTTTGATTGAAGGCCAAAGCAACACCAGACCACCTTATTTCGATGGGAAGGAATATAACGTATGGAAGAACAAGATGAAGGCATTACTAAGATCAAAAGATCATCTGGAATGAGATGTAGTAGAAAAATGAATTATTCCTAAAGCTACATCATCCATTAGTAAAGAAATAGCAGATGGAGGAGGACTGTCATAAATCGAAATAACAAAGAGACAAACCCTTGATGCTAAAGCTATTTATACTCTATATTGTGCTTTATCTCCTATTGAGTATAATAGAATTTCATCTTGTGAAACAATTAGAGAAATCTGAGACATGTTGCATGTCACTTATGAAGGAACGAATCGAGTTAAAGAAACCAAGATTAATATTTTTTTTGGACAATACGAAGCCTTCAAGATTAAGGTAGGAGAATCCATTACTGACATGTTTAGTCATTTTACAGAAATTGTAAATGGCTTAGCATATCAGAGTCAGCCAATTTTAGGACCAATGAAAGTCTATAAGCTGCTGAGAAGACTCTCCAAAGATTGGAATTACGTAAAGACTTCCATAAGAGAAACACAAATGATTATGCCTCTTTCTGTAGACGAATTGGTTGACACACTTCAATCATATGAAGTCGAGCAATTCAATGAGGATATAGATCCTAAAGGTAAGAAGTCAATTGCTTTAAAATCTAATGATGATTTTGATGATACAGATTCAGAAGATGACTTGGATGATGAAGAGTTAGCACTCTTGATAAGAAAGTTCAGAAAGTTAAATAGAAAATGAAGAAGGTTCAATGGGAAGAGATAGAGCAATCAAAGATTTCAAAAGAAGTCAAATGAGGAAGATGAAACCAACAAGAATGTTGTTTATTTCGAATGTAAGAAAAAGGGACACATTAGACTCAATTGTCCATTGTTAAAGAAAAAGAAAGGAAAACAAGAAAAATTCAAGAAGGCACTCAAAGCTGAAACATGGAGCGACACAGAATGTGAAGATAGTGATGAAGATCATGCTAACATCTGTCTTATGGCAAAGTCAAATTCAAATTCAGACTCAGACTCAGAATCAAACTCAAATTCAGACTCAGATAGTGAGGTCAAGGTTAGAAATTAAAAAATTTCTACTAAAGTCTTGAAATATATATGAACTTTGTCTTAGCCTTAAAACCTCTCTCAAAAGGATTTCTAAATTAAAAAGGGAGAATTCCAAACTAAGACAACGGGAAAATATTTTGATTGAAAAAGTTGAAAACTTAAACAAATGGTTTGCTGAATCAAAAGGAAATGAAACTACTCTTTCAAAAGAAAATATTTGCTTGAAAGAAGATATTTTGAAAGTTACTAAAAAGTTTTCAATAAGATCTGAAAAGTTAGATAAAATTCTTTCAATCCAAAGACCATATTTTAAGAAGTCTGGCCTGGGAATGACATCAGAAACTATTCACTTGATTGATTTTCCAAAGGTAAAGGAAAGAATCAAAAATAGACCTACAAAGTCTTTTTATAAGAATCATTTTCAAAAGGTTTTTGTAAAACCTATTGGGCGAAGTGCTCTCAAGTGCTCAAAATGTAACAGCTTAGAACATTTTGAAAAGGAATATCCCAAAGTTTGGAAACCTGTTAAGAGAGAGTGGACAAAGACTGTATTTGGTACTAACAATGTTGGACCCAAGAAAATATGGTTACCAAAGAAAGCTTGAGTTCTTCATTTAACTGCAGGTTACTATTAAGAAGAAGATCAAATGGTACCTGGATAGTGGCTGCTCAAGACACATGACATGAGATTCAACTTGTTTCACAAATCTTTCACAAATGAAAGGAGAAAGTGTATCCTTTGGTGGCAACAACAAAGGAAAAATTGTTGATTGTGGAATCGTGAAGATAAGAAATCTCACGATCAACAAGATATCTCTAGTTGAATGTTTAAATTATAATCTTCTCAGTATCAGTTAACTGTGAGACACTGGATACAAAATCAACTTTCAATAAGACACATGCTCTGGAATAAGCAAAGATCTTTCTCAATCATTCATTGGACGAAGACATGGAAATATCTATTTATTGGATATATAGTCTAATAGTTCTCAATACTTGATATCTATTTAAGACGAAGCTATTCTCTCGTACAGAAAGCTTGGATATATTAACATGAAGCAAATTGCAAAAGTATCATTCAAGAAGCTAGTTCGAGGACTATCTAACTTGAAAAATCAAAAAAATGATCTATGCACACCCTGCGTGCTAGGAAAACAGGTTAGAAACTCTTTCAGACCGATAAATCAGGTATCTACTAAATGTGTTTTACATCTTTTGCACATGGATTTGTTCGGACCAACTAGAACACAAAGTATTGGAGAAAAAAGGTATTGTTTGGTAATAGTAGATGACTATTCTCGTTTACTTGGGTATTCTTTCTCTCAAATAAATCTGAAGTATTGTCTTATTTCACTAAGTTTGTTAAGAAAGTCCAAAATGAAAAAATGTTATATTATAACAAGTATTCATACTGATCATGGAGGTGAATTTGAAAATCAAGATTTTGCTAATTTCTGTGATGATTCTGGCTTTCAGCATAACTTTTCATCTCCATACACTTCACAATAAAATGGAGTTGTGGAAAGAAAAAATCGTTCATTACAAGAAATGGCAAGAACTCTTTTAATTAAAAGTAATATTTCTCCTCGCTTTTGGGCTGAAGCAACTTCAACTGCTTGTTATATTATTAACAGAATTTTTCTAAGACCTATTTTGGAAAAAACTCCTTATGAATTGTTTAAAGGAAAGAAACCAATTGTCTCTTACTTTCATGTATTTGGTTATAAATGCTTTATTTTAAAGAATGCAAATGATCGAATTGGTAAGTTTGAAGAAAAATCAGATTAATGAATTTTCCTTGATTACTCAACGTCAAGCAAAGTTTACAGAGAGTATTCAATAAAAGAACTCAGACTGTGAAAGAATTCTTGAATGTGAAGTTTGAAGACTCAATACAAAATCATGCCAATCAGACTCAACCTGAAGATTATGAATCTGTGCAAGTCCCTACAAATTCCCCCGAAGAAAATCAAACTTCTGATGTTCTACAGCAGACTAAATCAGTAGCTCCAACTGAAATAAAGACTTAGCAAAGTGACAAACCAATTAGTAATTGGAAGCATAAATCTAGTCACCCTGCAGATCTCATCATTGGTAACATTGATGAAGGGATTCGTACAAGATCCAAAAGACGTGAAGAGTCTAGTGCTCTAGCACTTGTTTTAGAGATCGAGCCCAAGACAATAGAAGAAGCTTTGATTGATGAAAGCTGGATTGAAGCTATGCAAGAAGAATTAAATCAATTCAGAATTAATAATGTTTGGGAACTTGTTCCTAAACCAAAAGGTAAGTCAATTATTGGAACTAAATGAGTTTTCAAAAACAAGCTAGATCAACAAGGAAAGGTGGTGAGAAACAAAGCTAGACTCGTGGTAAAAGGTTATACACAAGAAGAATGAATCGACTATGATGAAATCTACGCTCCGATAGCAAGGTTAGAAGCAATCAGATTACTTCAAAGATTTCAGGTTATTCCAAATAGACGTGAAGAGTGCATTTTTAAATTGAAATATCTAAGAAGAAGTCTATGTGGAACAATCACCTGGTTTTGAAGATCCAAGGCAACCAAATTTTGTCTTCAAGCTAAAGAAGGCATTATATGGATTAAAGCAAGCATCTCGAGCATGGTATGAAAGATTAAGTAATTTTTTAATTCAAAATGACTTTGCTAAAAATAAAGTAGACACTACTTTATTCATTAAAAGAGAAGGAAAATATTTTATACTTATTCAGATTTATGTTGATGACATAATTTTTGGCTCTTCTAATGAAAATCTATGCAAGAAATTCTCAAGATATATGTAGAATGAAATTGAGATGAGCATGAAGGATGAGTTAAACTTCTTTCTGGGACTACAAGTCAAACAATCCAAAGAAGGAACTTTCATTCACAAAAAAAAAAAAAAATATGCAAGAGATCTCATCAAGAAATATGAAATGGAGAATTGCAAGAAGATAGAAACTCCAATGTCAAATTCATCGAAGCTGGACAAAGATGAAGAAGGAAAAAGTGTAGATCAAAAATTATACAGGAGTATAATTGGTTCACTTCTTTACTTTACTGCATCTAGGCCTGATATTTTGTTTAGCGTTTGTATTTGTACTAGATTTCAATCAAATCCTAAAGAATTTCATATGACTGATGTAAAGCGTATTATCAAATATGTTGCAACTACATCTAAGCTAGGTCTATGGTATTCCAAAGAAGGAGACTTTACTCTACTTGGATATTCTGATACTGACTTAGATGGTTGCAAAGTGGACAGGAAGAGTACTTCGGATACATGTCAATTATTGGGAAATAGATTAGTAACTTGGTTCTCAAGAAAACAGAATACCGTAACTCTTTCAACAGCTAAAGCATAGTATATAGCTCTTGGGAGTTGCTGTTCTCCAATATTGTGGATGCAACAACAACTGAAAGATTTTAGAGTTGAAGAATCTTGCACAGAAATCAAAGGCGACAATACCAGTGCCATCAATCTTACAAAGAATCCAATACTTCATTCAAGAGCAAAGCACATTAAAATTAAGCATCATTTTGTTAGAGATCATGTTCAAAATAGTGAAGTGGTGATTCAGTTCGTCGATTCAAAGAACCAACTGGCGGACATATTTACAAAGCCATTAAAGAAAAGTCACTTTGAATCTATTTGTTCAAGACTGAACATCATAAAATCTGAGGATGTTCAGACTTTAAGGTAAAGTCTTGAGATGTTTAAACTCTAAAGGTAAGGTCTGAAAGTGTTCAAACTTTGAGATAAAGTCTTGAAACATTCAGACTCTAACGTAATGTCTGAATGCGTTTTATTTCATAATTATGTTTGTAAATTTTTATATATGCCATAATAGACTTATATTTATTTTTGGAATATCGAGATCTGTCTTTTATTTAAATTCTGACATATTTATGACATTTTTCTTTTTCAAAAAGTGGCATTTTTTTTTTTATTTGGCAGTTTTCACTTTCCTTTGCGACGGTTCAGTATCCTCTTTTCGTTCCTACTATTTATACCTCTGGATCGTCGTCTTCATCTTTCTCTCTCAACAGTTGCATCTCACTTCTTCTCGAAACCCTAGAAGTTAAACAAACTTCCACTTGCAATCCTTTTCCTTTTGTTTACTCCATAAAAATATCATCTTTTTGTGGACAATCTATCCTTTCTCCCTTAAAGTTAATCATGTCTTCGAGGAAATTGTCAAGGCTTGCTGGAAAGGGACCACAAAAGAGATTCGAGGGACCTACTCGAGTGGACCTCACCGAGGAAGAAGATTCTCCGCAAAAGGAGCAAGCAAGTCAACAACGACACGAAGAAGAAGTCATTGAGGAAGTTGAACCGTTAAGAACCCTAAGACCAAAACTCGCTTACTCTCTCTACAAGAAATTGAAGGAGGGAGGAATAGAGTTGAACTTAATCGATGGTTTTCTAAAAGAAAGGGCTTATCGAAACGAAACTATTTTTCTATGTGAGATGGAGAAGTTGGGAGTGGTTAAAGAAGGAGTTGCGAAGAGTACTTTTGAGAACATACCAAGCAATCCGTAGTTTGGAACCGCAAATCAGCCTTTAGATGATGATGAGAGGCTGTTTACTCAATTCCAACCAAAGATGGGGATTGCTGTTAACTCTGTTTGTCCTGAGGGAAGCCTTTTTTGCTCTAAAGAACAGGAGCAAGTTTATTTGAAACTACTGAAGAGGGGGGTCATGAACCCCAGAAGCGTAGACTTTGATTTTCTTGATTCGATCAAGATCAATCTGAGAGAAAAATTTTCTCGATTACAGCTTGAGAACTTTTGCATTGATTCGACAATCGCCTATCCTGAATTGACTGCCTATTTCTATTCAAATATATCATTTTTGGATGCGAATAGATTTTCATTTACTTTTAAGGATAGAGAGTATGTTGTGGATATTGACACTCTTGCTGACATAATTGAGGTGGAAAGAAGGAGTTTCCAACTGATTAAGGTGTCCATTGCACATGCCACTTTGGAGATAGTTCGTGACAGAAGCCTAGAGGGCAAGATATCCTATACAAGGATGAATGCCTCTAATGTATTGCTCCACAAGATTGTCATTAACTATCTCAGGCCCAAGTCGACGTCGAAAACTGATGTTTCGAAGACAGAGGCAAAGCTCATGTTTGCTCTCAATGAAAGAGTTAGATTCTCTCTCTCACACACAATCTTGTTTCACATGTACAGGACTGTGGTTAAGGACAAGGGACAACTTCCTTACTCTTCTTTGGATACTCGTCTGTTTAGGCACTTTAAGATTCAAATTCCTGCTCCCCTGTGTCTGACCAACTCTGCTCTCATGCTTGTTGGCAATAAGATGGTCATGAAGATGAAGCTGACAGAACTGAATAAGGCTCTTGAGGGATTGAAAGAGAAAACCCCCTCAAAAGAATCCGTTGCTGCTGCTGTTACAAAGAAGAAAGGCAAGGAGCCCATGGTTGCTCCTGAAAAGAAAAGAAGAAAAATCATCTTACAAGATGAAGATGATGAAGATGTTGATGATGCCATGATGCTTGCAGCTCTAAGAGGATTAAAGAGCTTTGTTAGTTTTCGAGACAGCAGAGAAGAACAAGTGAGAAGAGAAGGAGAGATAGAGAGAAGAGAAGAGAGAAGAAGAGAAGAGGAAACAAGAGAAGAAGAAGAAGAGAGGATCATAAGAGAAGAACAGGAGAAGAAAAGAAAGGCACAAGAGGAATTCGAAGAATCCCTTGAGCCATCTACTATGGTACCACCATCTGGAGAAGAGGTTGGACAACATCACTCTACAGAAGAAGAGGCAGAGCATGGCGAAGCATTTTCCACTCCACCTACTGGCACCAAGATAGGGGGAGTTGCTGAAACAAAAGTTACTTCATTGCCATTCATTACAAGTGATGTTAGTAGGTTTGGTTCATATGCAAAAGATGTGTATGCATCACACTTTCCAAAAGTCGAGGTATCTTCTCCTATAGAAGGTCGAAGGGTTGAAAATGAACTCCCAAACTTCCAGACTTAGAGAACAGAGTCTGCAGGTCCAAGTACTGGAAATGTTCATTCAGCGGATTTTTCAAAGCTGATGGATATTATGATGAATCTTAAGAAGCAGGTTTATGGGATGGATTACGAAATGCGGGATTTGAAAAAAGCACTCTTGGCTACTTCCGTATCTATGCATGACCAAATTAACGCCCTCAAACATCAAGTTGAATCAAACGTGAAGGGTGCTGATTTGGAATCATTGAAGGAAGCCTTTGTTAGCCTTGAGAAGACTATTAACTCGTTGGAAGAATATCATCTTGTTCGAATCCCCAAACAGCCCTGATTTTTATCATCTTTTTCATCAATTTTCTACCTTCTTTTGATGTGACAAAAAGGGGGAGAGTGCTGCAGATTTGATCTTCTCGTTTCTTATTTGGACTTATTTTGTTTTCGTTTGGACATTTGGATTTTTGGACTTTTCATTCGTTGTTTTGTCTTAAGACTTTGGACTGGTGGTGTGTTTGAACTCTTATTACTGATGCTATTAATTATTATGTTTGTACTTGTGGACTTGTAGGTTTATATTATACTTTTGAGGATAATCACTTGCAAGACTAACATTCTTTTGTGGTTGCAGAAGTAATATAAATTATTCCTCAAATTATGTATAAGTTTTCTTTGCAGGTTAAGAGTTTTCAAATTTGCCGAGATGTTTTGTCACCATCAAAAAGGGGGAGATTGTTGAAAAAAATCCCTTAAGTTTTTTGAAGCTAACAAAACATCTTCATCAGTTAAAAGTTCAAGACCCAATCGCTTAAGTCTGAAGAGTTCAAGACCCAATTGTTTCAGTCTGAAGATCTCTAAACTCTTCTATCAAAGTCTGAATATGGTTAGATTCAAATTTCAGAATTTGCCCAAGTTGACAGCTTTTCAATCTAACGGTTTAGGATTTTAAAGATTGGATAATATCTTCTCTGATTCGTTCTATTTCATGGAAGATCTTTGGCTTAACTTAGCTCGAAAATTATTTGGTTATTCTCATCAAGATTTATCTCAATTTGAATATCTGTTGAAGAACAAGCAAATTTGGAAGGTTCCACTTATGGAAACTTAAGATCTTGATTGTATGGATGAATAAGATTGACGAGCTATCTTCTACTTATATTCGACAGCTTGAAGATCACCTTAATTGATTAATTCCAACGGGTTCTTTGGAAGGTGCTAACAGCTATGAAGGCACGAGGGAGTATTTAAAGGTGGAGTCATTGTTGTTCGATGAAAGTGTGTTGATTGAAAATTTCAAAGTCTGAACCTCTGAAGCTCCTTGTTCTCAAATTTCTTGAGCTATAGTTGTGTACAAAAGGAGAGATACATACAATGATGATTTATGTGAGCAATAGCCAAGACTTTCTAATGAAGAAATCTAGATCATAAGCTGTACAAATCTCATTGCTATATAGTGAATTCAGCCAGTGGGCTGTCAGCGTGGAGAGTGGACGAAGGCTTGGATTAAGCCGAACCACTATAAACTTCAGTGTTCAAATCTTCTTACCTTAATCTCTTTATTTTGTTGCTACACGATTTAAAATTGCTTAAGTGTTTAGTTTTAAGTCTTTTTACTCTAATTTTATTTCAAGTCGAGTGATTCGGGTTAAAGGTTTCAAAAGGAAATTATAAACACCTATTCACCCCCCTCTAGGTGTGCTTACTAGCCTTTATCATTCACAAGTGAGGTGTGATCCTAGGATGGTCCCTCTTAGTCATGATATGGTCGTGGGTGATCTCCTTCAGCGAGCGGCATCCACTCAATGCCATAGTCAGTTCAAACTCATCATGGGGCATTTGAAGCACTTTCTTCACACCAGCTTCGCCTTTGGCTGCTAGAGAGAACACGACAGGCCTTCGATCTGTTAGACAAGGCAAGATCACCTCAGTTTCTCCATAGACTTTGCTAATAGTCAATAAATTCGGCTTCATTCTATATCTATCAAGTGTGGAATCCCCAGGATCATTAAAGCCTATAGATATTTAGACTGGAATTTCAAATTGACGAAAATATGGCAATACCAATACTAGTGTTTATTAATATTGAATAGAAATCGAAGTGGGGTGTCAATGACCCCATGTAAAAGCAAGAAAAACTACTGTCTGACACGATTATTGCCCCTCTTTTTTTCCACTCTTCTATCTTATGAGTAGATACTATTGGAAACATGAGTTCTCCCTCATTTTTTTGCATTCATGTGGATTGAATCTAATAGTAAGTAAGGGCCACATAGCCTTCATCCAAATGCTCCAAGAGCCGATGCCTTGAAGACATCGGTTCTGCGGCAAACCCCACCATCCAGGAAAACTGGAATTTTTCCTTGTGCAGCTTTTGCAACCTGCAAATCACATCAACCAATTCATTGCACCAGAAACTGCGATAGGAAAGAAAATTGGTTATTAGAAAATGCATCCAGTTGACGGGTACAATGTAGCCTAAGATGACAACTGATAATATCAGTCAAGTCAGCCTGTTCAGTACTTACAATTTTCTAGGAATCAGAAACTTAATGACATCGACAGAATCCTCTAGTTACAGATTTTAGCTCAAAAGTTTTCAGGCTTCTCTATGAAAAATTAGTAGGAGCTTAATCAGAATATAACTTTCATATCAAGAACGAACCTTTTCCGGAGCCATGATGGTTGCGGGTACATAATCAAGTTGCTTAGCTCCATGGTTGGACACTATAATTCCAGCAGCTCCTGATTGAATAGCAAGCCTTGCTGCAATTTTAGCAGAAAGGTGTAGTCAGGTGAGATACACAGAGGTCATAAAAGGGATGAATGTTTTCTCCAAGTGGCTAGGTATCCTCACTATCTTCAGCAGTTAGTCCACCCTTCACTAGAATTGGCAGTGTAGTGACTGTTTGAAGCCACTTGACATCCTGTACACCAAAAAGAAGCAGTTTTAAATATAGCCTGATTTAAACAATTGTCTGGTTGATAATATTTTGGGAAATTATATTGCCTTCCAGCTTAGAGATTGGTCCAACCGTTCAGCAGCGTAAGTAGCCAGACCTGAGTCATTTGTCTGCGTGACTAAGAGGTGAAGCAGTCAGAAACAATTATCACAAAATTCATCTTTCCAGTATCCAAACCCTCAAAATTCTTGAGTGTGAGATATGGAGGGAAAGCAAATCTGCAGAAGAATGCATCAGAATGGGAAGACTGATAATTTTCAATAAGGCACACCAGAATTTCAGCAATTCTTCTTATGTTCACCTCAAAATGGATTTAAATAATTATTCCACCACCAAACACAGAAAAATGATGACTGCAGAAGGCAGCCAGTATCCTACTTATAGTTCCTACAATCCATATAACTGCTACTTTCATTTAGGAAGGGTTATTCAATGAGTTCTTGCCTATTCTTGATGTCAGCTTCCTAGATGCAGTCGGCAGGGCATCATTGTTCAATTGATAAACAGGGTTTGTTGAAAATATCATGAGAAAAATTTTGCTCTCATGATGTCAACAGATTTTCTGGGTTCAATCTGAAAAGTTCACACATGATAACAAGGACTGGCAAGAAATCGGAGTACAAGTAGATGATGCGTGGGCAGGGCATACATTTTACCTTCTAGATTAGGTTGTGTCTGGAGTAGATAAATTACGTTTACACTTTACACTAATAAAATCACAAATGACAAGCGCATTCAAAAGACTAAATAAATGGCCTATGGCAAGAAATAACGGATAAACAAATGTAAGATAAAGTGTCTGTTAAACTCACAGAAAGCTGGAAGAAGCGAATTGCAGGTTCTGTTGAAGCAATCTCTTCCACACTTGATGTAGCCGCTGAGGATAGAGTCTGTAATGACCATTGATAAAAGGAGTGATGAGTATATATACATGGCACTGATTGTTGAAAGAATGACTCCTTAAGGAGAATACAGGAGGCACATTTCCTATGCAATCTCAATCGAAATCAACACAATCAACAGTATTACAAAATCTTTTAGAGAGTGAAGAAGCAAATAAAAAATTCCATAATTGCCTGTGCTGCTAATGTAGCTCTGGCTGTTGCATATTCTCCTGCAGTAAAGAAGCAAAGCTATTAAATAACTGCAGTTGTAAGTCATGAAAAAGGTTAAATATGCCAAGAGTTAAAAAACCGAGTCAATAATTTTGAACTTCCAATTTCATTGAGTAAGTGGTAATCCCAAGGTAATTTCTATGCTTTTTTTCTTTTCTGGTCATGTACCATCATACATGTGACAGGTTGTTGAAGATGTTCAGGAAGAAATTTCAGAAGTAGAGATTGTTGTCTCCTAATGAACTGACAGTCTTCACATTCATGTCAGGGTCCTGCCTTGAAGGAAAGTATAAGCATATATATTTTTTTTATGGCTATTCTGGGCAAAATTTGACTGTATGTCCTTACTTTCTATTAGGAGTTCTACCAGTCAATGGGAAAGAGTCATCTCTCCTTTTTACCTACAAGGGATCAGTGATGAAGGGTGTATATTTTCCTTGTTATGAGCAAGAAGATGAGAAGGAAATCACGCTATTCAAAACTGAAGTGATGGAATCCATCAAGGGAAATCTCAACACATCAGAAATATCCCGTCCAACTTTCATGAGCAACAACATGAAATGAACTTGCTCTAAGTAAACTTTATATAAGCAGTTGCTAATTATTATCATAATTACATAGTGGTATACTAAAAGTTCCTTGCTATGTAGATAATGGGGATTAGTCATGTCAAGATAAATACAAACTGCAAACAACAGTTAATCATGCTGTATGTGAAATCATAATTACAAACTGCAACTGTGGTATTATGCATGATCCAGACACACTAGTGTAAAGCAGCCTTTGGAAGTTAAACACGAGCTCAGAAATTTCGGATATAACACAACAAATGGATAGTTAATCTAACATTCATGGTAAATGTTAGTCATCTAGATACTGTCATCTACAGGCACACGCATATAGATTAATACACAAATTAAGGGATGCATATGCAGATTTGTTGAGATATGACATTAGTATGATACACTCACCAAGTCTTTTCCAATTGAAGGTGCGATCTATGGACACAGTGGCAGTAAGATCATGCAAATAAATAAATGTGTGTGCATACCCAACATAACTTTCATTATCAAGCCCTAGCAGAGAAACAGATGCATTTACATACAGATGCAGAGCACCCACAAAAACAAAAAATCTTGTATTGAAATGGTAAGCATGAATCTTCTCAGGGAGAAAAAAGAAGCTAATGCAAGCATGGCTCTTTACCATCAGGATGAGCCTTCTTTTGCTTTGCTGTTGGCGCGATCATGATAGGCATTGAGATTTTGAATCCCAAAATTGTTGTCGTCACATCTATATGGCTTACATCTACAAGAATCCGAGGCCGAAATCTATATCGTTAAACACCAGTCAAGGAAAAAGCAAGTCAATAGTTGTCTCGACCAATAATATCAACAGAGACACTAGTTCATCAAATTTAAATGGACAGCGAAAGAAAGAAATCAGGAATGTGTGAGTTCAAGTAAACCCAATAGGGAGAGAACCGCTTACAAAATCCCCAAAAACGCATTTCGGTTTTCCTTGAGTGCCCACTGGTCTTCTGCACTGGACGCGTATTAGTCGTACACCATATTGGGCAGCTTCTTCTTCGCGATTTCCTCATACTCCAATACATTGGCGATCTCCATCTTCTCAGCAGTACTTGTTCTGTT